>ML675603.1:14778034-15071434 GCA_007922155.1 Mesoclemmys tuberculata
CACACACACACACACACACACACACACACACACACACACACACACACACTTTGTATCATCATTTAGATTTGGTCCAATACTGCACGGTTGTAAGAACTCAGTAAATATGTTCTCAGGCTGGGATTCTCAAAAGAATTTGGCACCCAACTCCTACTGACTTTCATTGAGAACTAGGATCCCCCAGCTCCATATTCCCCTTTGAAAATTGCAGCTTTAAAAGTCTGTTATAATCAACTGGCATTCAGATAACATGGAAAAAAGGTGCCTGTTAGATCTAAATTAAATGCATAGTTGAGATTATTTAGGATGTTTTCTTTACCGAGTTATCAAAGTTTCTTCTGACAAAAAATAAATTCCTTTTTCATTAAGTTTGCATTCAACTTTTTCGTTATTTTTTAATTCACTTTATAAGCAGTAGAGTCTAAGGCCTTAACTACATATGACCCTGCACCATTTAGTTAAACTGGAGCACACCCCTGTGTGGTCACCCTAAGGCCAGGTCTATACTACAAAGTTTTGTCAGCATAGCTGTGTCAGTCAGTGAAGTGGAAAAAACCACCTCCAACCAACATAGTTAGGTTGGCAATGCCCCCAGCGTAGAAGCAGCTATGCTGACAGAAGAGAACTTCTGTTGACACAGTTCATGTCCTTCAAGGAGGTGGTGGCACTATGCCGAGAGAAAAACTTCTTCTGTCACCATAAACCTCATCTGCACTATGGGGGCTTATTTAGGTTTAATTTAAACCCATTCAGAATCTACTTTTAAAGTGGAATAAGAGTGTCCACACAGAGGTCTGCACCAGTTTAACTAAATTGGTTTAAATGCAGTCTGTTAGCTTAACCAGTGCAAGATAAGCCCTGTGTGTCATAGATGAGCGTATGTATTGATGTTCATTAGCTAAAGCTGGACCTGAACTGCAGAGGTCTGCTCTGGATGGATCCCAGATCTGGGATCTTAACGTAACGTCTCCTTGGTTCCTTTGCAGATATACCCTGATGAGAGCCATTACTTTAACAGTGCAGCGCTAGAGCAACACTTGTACAAGTCCCTTGTCAATTTCTTTGTGGAATGTTTCAAAGTTCAAGACAAACTCCCAGTAGTCACACTGAAAGACGAGGAGGAGGAAGATTAACTCTTTTGGTTGGTGCTAAGCACAAAGCCGTTCTTTATAACTATATGCAACTGAATCATTTTCCTGGAGAAAGAAATGTTATGTTGTTAGCATGTATTTAAATCAAACTGAAAGCAGCTCGCCTGCTTTACGGACAGCAACTCCTTCCTGAATGGAAGAACACTAAGCATGATGAACTCAGCAGAAACTGCTGTCTGAAATGAATCCGTCACAAACATCATCACCTTTTTTGCCACAAAATGACTTCTGGAGTAAAAGGCTCTCAAGAAATTGGACTTGAAAGACCACCCCAAGAAACCACCTTGAGGACTAGAAGGTTAAATGGCTCATAGCATTCAAGAAATGAAGCAGTAGCAATGAAATACGTCATCCCTATTAGGGTTACCATAGTTAGCATCCCGTTGTGTCAGCTAAAACTTCATAAATGGAAAAGATTATAGCACAATTATTTTAAAGGTTCTGATCCATACATATTTGGCTGCGCTCCCCCATGTTTAGAAGATTAATCATTGGTATGGGGCATACAGATTCTATTATACCAGGTATTCCTGTAGTTACACTAATGTTTAATTAACCTCATGTAGTTAATTACTATTTTGTATTGTTTTTACCCGTTCCTTTTTTCATTTGGTCTCATGCTCATCTTATTAGCTTCACTTCTTGTCCTGGATGTGGAAGAAAACATGCATTGAACTAACTAGATCGGTGTTTTTCATTTGGTGGGTCATGACCCTAAAGGCGATGACAAAAGGCAGTCAGCGAAGGGGGGGTGCAAGCTGTTAAATTGTATTACAGTGTAAAGCAAAGAAAACCTTGCTCCCTCCCTGCAGGTCCTTACCTGTCAAATATTGTCTGTTAACCTCTCGAAGTGCACATATAAATTATTTTGGGGAAGCTGAATAACCTGTGTTATATAGGAGTTCAGATGAGATGATCACAATGGTCTCTTCTGCTCTTGGAATCTATGAATTTAAGCTTAGCTTTGATACGTTTACTTTAGAAGAGTAAAAAATATAAGGGAGTTGCAAACATTTGTTACTTTGAATAAGTGGTCACTGACCTGAAAAGGTTGAGAACTGCTGATCTACACTATGGTAGTGAAAGTTTGTATCAGACACTTTGATGATCATCTTGTGAAGCATTAAAAATGAAAATCCATTTCGATAGATTTATTTCAAATGCTGTCTGCAGCTTAGTTTTGATTTTGGATTCCAAGTCAATGATTATCACAGTGCACTTTTAGTTATTTCTTCTGTTTGCAAGAGGTTTGTAAAGTCAAAGTGTCTATGCTCAAATCATACTGGTATTTCCAGGGGTGGAAAACAATGTTTAAAAACCCATGTGAAATTTTTTAAAATCTCAAACATCGTTAATTCACTTCCAGTTACAGTATCATAAAGATTTTGGCTAGTGTTGCTCCTTGTAAAATATTCTGACCAAATGTACAGCCAGTATTAATATTGTATATTTCATTTTGTTGTATATAAAGGAATGTAAGTCAGTTATTTGTCAGGTCTCCAATCCAATATTAGTCTTGTGTTGAGCATGCATGCTATAACCTTCCTTTGTTGATCAGGACTCTTTAGAAGTGCTAGCTCGGAAATATATCAATAAATGTGATTTCTTTTATTGTTTTACAACTTGAATGTCAGCGCAGGTTTCTACGTTTTTACACAGTATGTGGGTAAACTCACATCCTGACAGCAATGATGTGTACCCATCGTGTTCTTTAATGTGTCAGGGTTTTTTTTAATTTTAATCTCTAAGCTTTGACTGTTGATTGTAACTAGACCGTCATGGCCAATATACTGGTAAATCATGGAAACAATCTAGTTTGGTTTGGGGGTCTTCTTTAATTAACATTTTGCAAACAGGAACTACAATTTAAATCTGCTTTACTTGGCAGTATGCCAAATAGATGAAACGAATGCTGTGTGTCCAGGTTTTGTCACACTAAATGGGCTCAAAAGTCTGACATGAACTTGATTGGAAAAACAGAAAATCTGCTCTGTCTGCAATCTTTTGTAGGAGGATATTTAGGATGTGGCATGGTAGTGTTTGTTCATCCATGGAATAAAACATTATTTTACCACCCTGCTTGCTATTTTTTGGTTTTTAGTTACGTACGTAAATAATGGTTACCGTAAGTGTGATTTCTAACTGAATTGGAAACCAAACCTCAGATATATAGATGCAGCATGTAACATCTCAATGTGAACGCAGAAAACCACTTACTGAGTGCATCGCCCTAACAAGTGATTGCTGTTTCTGGGAGACACATGAAGTTCAACACTGCCCTGTGCTGTACATTCTCTTTCTTTCACAGACGAGTCATCAGTGTCCTTTCTGCCATCCACCCCCACTAATCTGGGTGCCACCCCAGTTCTTGCCTGCAAGAGGCTGAAGGGCAAGGCTCTTTTCCAGGACATGGCCCAGTATTCATAACTAGGGAAACTGGGCCAAATGGACGGTTAACATCAAGTATGACAAGTTGCAACAAAGATCACAAAAGCGGGTTCACTCTATTATCATCACACTCCTGTCTCCTCTGCTAGAAGAAAGACAGTTTTCAGGTTAAAGGGAAAGGAATGGGAGTGAGAATGTGCTATTCCAACACCGATTTCCTCTGTGATTAGTTACCTGTGTGTGCGTGTCTATCAGTAAAATGGGAATAAAACCCATCACTATATGGCACTCAGCTCCTTGGTTACTGGGGAAGAGCTACATTTTTTTCACATTTTATGTTCCTATATGCAGCCTCTCTCAGATTGGAAAGGAATCTATTGTTATAAACACTGGTGTAAATTGAAAATTTTTCTCCCATTAAAAGCCTTGGTTGTGGTCCCACCCCCCTTACATACACACAAATGTGGCACGTGACTGTCCATCTCAGGCTTCTACTTCAAGGGGTGTGTGAAATTGCCCACCCAGAACGCATCGTTCTAGTAGAGGATTTCTTTCCTATATCCCTTTAAAAGTGTAGGGTTGGGTGCTTGCTCCTGGAATAATTAGCCATTATACGTTATGGGGTGGAAGGCACATTTGCCAATGGCAGCTTGCTGATTGTTTAGGTCACAGCGCCTAAGCGCAGAATGATGTGACATTCTCTGATTCCACATGCTGGAGCACAATTGCTGAAGGAGCATAACAAGCAGATTTTACAATAACCCGAGGTAATGGTGGACAAAGTCCTTCTAATCCCTGCTAACAGCCACTCAGGCAGCAAGAAGATTTGTCATTGCTGTGGGCATAATGAGACCAGTTATACAAAGTATTGCTGTAGTTGCACTACTGGTCAATGAACCTTATGTAGTTAATTACTATTGTATTGGCTGAGCGAAGTGTGATTTTTACACTCACTTTGATGGCATTTTTGTCTGGATGGAACCGGATAACTTTTGAACATTGCCTCCAATCAATTCCAAAATGTCAAGGAATGGGCAAGGCGTCAGCTGAGCAGAACCCTCTTGATTTTGAGAAAAGGAGGGACACCCCGCCCCTGCCAACTGGTTAGCAAACCCAGCCAGTTCAAACAACTCCATCACGGCCTAAGCAGCAAAGAACAGGTTGATGGCAGCCATTAACACCTTCCAGCATAGCCCTCACTCTCTCCCTGCATTTCCCAGCTCTATGCAGCCTTCCAATAGAGTTTAACATGTTGACTCTCTGAATGTCTTACCTCCCAGACAGAAAGACTGGGGGCTAGACGGCACTTAAACCGTGTAGTGGTACAGCTGTGCCTCTGTAAGAGCGCCGCATCATGTTGCTGAGCGAGAGCGCTCCCATCAACATACATAAAACCACGTGACCATGAGGCGGTAGCTATGTCGGTGGGAAATGCGCTCCCAGCAACCTAGCACTGTACGCACACGTGCTTATGACCGCAAGATCGATGTGGCTCGGGGTGTGGGTCTTTCACCGCCCAAGTGACAAACGTTTTGCCAGCAGAAGTGCTAGTGTAGACCAGGCCTAAGAGCAAGGGTAGCACACACAGAGTCCCTGCCTTGAGGAGGTGGGGTGGGGAGAGAGACTGGAGAACACTGTCATGGAGGGAGGCACACAGCCCCTTGTGAAGGAAGCGAATGGGAGAAGGGAACATGGTGACTGAGCTGTGATGTGGGAGAGGGGACCAGGGAGGGCACACAGCCATTGGTATGGGGGAATAAGCCTACAAAGACACACGGAGCCCTTGGCATGAGCTGGGTCATGGGGGGGAGGTGGTAGTAGAGAGTCTCTGTAATAAAGCGTGATGGGAACATGGCTTTTGTAACGTATGCCTCACCAAGCAATTAGAATTCTGTGGTTGGTTTGGGGGGCGGTTGTGTAACAAACGTGGACAAGGACGACCTAGCGGCTATAGTGTGATTAGACCTGCAGAAAGCCTTGGCAAGGTCTTTCACCACAGGCTCGTAAGCAACGTAAGGAGACCTGGGCTACGTGGGATGGTCCGCTCATGGCTCAGTAAGGGGGTTAAATGCTAGGCAACAAGGTGTAAGACTAAATCATCAGTTGTCACACGCGAACGCCTCCCCACCCCAAGGAGCTGCACTGGGAGCAGTGCTATTCAACGTAGTCCCAAATGAGCTAGAAAAGTGAGGTGGCAAAGGGTGCAGAGGCTACTAGACTACGCTGGCCGTAGCTGACTGCGAAACGTTACAAAGGGCTCTCGCAGAACTAAGTGAGGGGGCAACAAAATGGCAACTGCAATTGAATGTTGACAAACGCAACGTAATGCACAATGGAAAACATCATACCAATTAAATGGGGGGGGTAAATTAGCTGGTACCACGCCAGAAAGTAATTTTGGCGCCATCGTGGCTATTTCGATACAAACAACTGCGCAATATGCAGGGCAATGGGCCGCACATCACTTCTGTCTTGGGGAGGAGGGGCACTCGACTTGTTGCCCTGCCTCCCGCCTGGAGGCCAACCCATGCTTTACTGTCCCCCCCGCCCCACCCCTTTCACCCCAGGCCAGTTCCCATTTGGCCTGCTCCCCCACGATGCCACCGTCTGTGCCTCTTAGTCCCCTTCTGCCCATCACTCATGCCTTGTCTCCCCCGCCCCCAGCCCCAACAGTTCACACCACTCTGCAGAGTCAGGCAAAGCAGTGTAAACAGCTGGCGGGAGGAGGGGGGGGTGAAGAGGCGAGAGCAGCCGAGGCACTCCCTGGAAGGGCGGGGGGTCCTGTGGCAGTGCCGGGGGGGAGGGGAGGGCGGGGGGGGAGGGATGAGGCAGAGTGGGCGCTTCCAGGCGACAGTTGTTTGGGGTGCTTTAGCCTTCTCACACCTTTTATACCTGCCCCCCCCATGTAGGAAGAGCCCTAGGGCTCTAGCGACCTGGCCATGCCGGGCTTGCCAGGGTTCAAACCCTGTGCTGGCTGCAGGAAGGGCTTTCCCATCAGTGACCCCCACGATCGCTGTCTGAAGTGCTTGGGGGAGCAGCACCAAAAGACTCGGTGCCACATCTGTAAGGCCTTTAAGCCAAGAACCCAAAAAGAGAGAGAAATCCGGCTTAAGGCCACTTTGATGGAGTCCACCCTGCATCCGGCGTCCGAGCCGATGCAGACTCCTGCACCGAGTGTCTCGTCCCCGGTGCCGAGAAGGAAGAAGCGCCGTCCGTGCGTGGAGCGCGCCCCCTCCCCTGCACCGCTGGGGCAGCCGGGGGTCGAGCCCTGAAGTTCTTCGGCTCTCAGGTGTGCCGCTTGTGTCAGCACCAGCACCGGCACCGTTATACAGGGAACCTCCCCCGACGCCTGGGAGTGGGGGACCCCTTGTCCAGGACCCTGCCACGCCGGAGGCATTCGAAGCGGCTCGAGCCTTGCTGGCCCTGCCCATGCCTCCGGCCCTCTCTTGGCTGAGAGAGTCAGGGCCTGTGTCCTAGGGCAAGCTCGCGATGGGTGTCCCAGAAGGGTGGGCGCGCCCAGCACCGGAGCAACGGCCGCCCATCACTCAACACCGGAGAGTCGAGCTAGATAGCTCCTCTCCCTCCTCGTCGTCGGACGAGTCATCCCAGCACCGTTCTCGTTCATCGATCTTCGTCGCAACGCTCCAGCTCCAGTCCGGCACCGAGACGCTGTTCTCGGCACTGCTCCCCGGCACCGGGGAAGAGACGTCGCAAGTCTTCCGTCCCTCGGCATCGGTCTTCATCTTCATCCGTGTCGCCCAAGCGCCAGCACCGCAGACGACGACGATCTTCGGGATCGTCCTGGAGCGGATCCTGGAGCGGCACAGTTCACCTGGCTCAGGATCTCAGACCCGCTGCCAGGAGGAGGTACACGTTCCAGCACCGGAACCGGCACCGGCACCGGGCTGGCCCGCAACCCCCTTGGCAATGGCCATATTGGGGTCCATGGGCAGCCCAGATGGGGCAGGGAACTATGTCGGCCCCTGCCTCGGTAACCCAGATAGCTCCCCAGCAGGCACCTTCGGTGAAGGAGAGGGACCACGCCTCGGAGGGGGAGTCAGACCTCAGGGAGGGCCCCTCCACTGGACCCCGCCATCTGTCCTCTTCGTCGCCGGACGAGGCGGCCGTCAGGGACCAGGGGACCCCTCTCATTGATTTCAGGGCTCATCAGGAGCTTCTGAAACGGGTAGCCTCCAACCTTGGCCTGGAGGTCAAGGTGCTGGAGGAAGAGGTGGACCCCCCCTCTTCGGGCGTCTGGGGAACTCAAGGACCGTCGAGGGTAGCCCTCCCCATTCATGAGAGGGTCCTGCGCCTGGCAAAAGCCGTTTGGCAGACCCCTTCCTCGGTCACCCCAATCTCCAAGGGCGCCAAGAAGAAGTACTATGTGCCAGTGAAGAGCACGAGTACTTGTACACCCGCCCAGCCCCCGGGACTCTGGTTGTGGATGCTGCCAACCAAAAAGAGAGGCAAGGGGCCCAGAGCGCCACTCCTAAGAACAAGGAGGGTAGGAGACTGGACCTCTTCGGCAGGAAGGTCTACTCCACAGGGGTGCTCCAATTCAGGGTGGCTAACCACCAGGCCCTCTTGGGCAGGTATAATTTGAACCCTTGGGACTTGCTGCAAAGGTTCGCAGAGTCCCTGCCCCAGGACCAGGCTGCAGACTTTGCCACGGTCCTGGAGGAAGGACTGACTGTAGCCAGCGCAGCCTTGCAGACGGCTTCAGACACTGCGGACATGGCCAGCAGGGTGATGGCCTCCGCCGTTGCCATGCGGCATGCAGCATGGCTACAGTCCACAGAACTGACCCAGGAGGTGCAGCACTCCATTCAGGACCTGCCGGTCGATGGAGCCGGCCTGTTCTCGGAGAGAACAGATGACAAGCTGCATGCCCTCAAGGATTCGAGGGCCACTCTCTGCTCGCTGGGACTATATACCCCTCAGGCAGCGAGGCTACAGACTCGCCAGCAGCCGCAGCGCCCGCCACAGCGGCGGCAGCAGCAGCAACCTAGGCCACTGCCTAGGCCTTTCCTCCCCGCGAGGGGTCGGGATAGGAGCAGGGGTTCCGGACGATGCGATCACCCCGTGTCGTCCACAGCTTCCCAAAAAGGACCCTCCCAGGGCTCCAAGGGAAAGCACCAATTTTGACGGTGCGCCCGAGGGTGGCACCAGCATTTTTCCCCTGGATTCTCCCCACCTTTCAGAAACAGGCTAAGGCCCTACCTTGGCCTGTGGCAGGGCATCACCTCGGCTCTCTGGCTGCTCGACACCGTGCGCCGGGGTTACGCCTTCCAACTGGCGGCTTCCCCCCTGATTCACCCTCTTCCCCATCCCTCTTCAGGTACCCATCTCATGCGCAATTACTCCTCCAGGAGATCCACTCCCTCCTGCACAAAGGAGCCATAGAAGCGGTTCCGCTGCTCAAGGTGAGGAAAGGGTTCTACTCAAGGTATTTTCTCGTTCCCAAAGCCAAGGGAGGCCTCAGGCCTATACTGGACCTGCGCAGGCTAAACAGGTTCATAAAGAAACTGAAGTTTTGCACGGTGTCCCTAGCAGCCATTATCCCCGTGTTGAATCCAGGAGATTGGTTTGCCGCCCTCAACCTGAAGGATGCGTACTTCCATGGCTCCATCCTTCCTGCCCACAGGCGGTATCTAAGGTTTATGGTAGCTGGTGGCCACTACCAATTTACAGCCTTGTCCTTTGGCCTTTCTTCCACCCCCAGGTTTGTTCACCAAGTGTATGGCAGTGGTGGTGGCCTTCTTGAGGCGCAGAGGGGTCCAGATATTCCCCTAACTGGATGATTGCTTAATAAGGGGCAAGACCAGACCTCAGGTGTGCGAGGTGGTCTCCTTCGTCCAGGCCACCTGCAACGCCCTGGGGCTGCTCATCAACGAGCAGAAGTCGACTCTGTCTCCGGTGCAGCACATAGAGTTCATAGGGGCATCCCTAAACTCGGTTCGGGCCAGAGCCTCCCTCCCACGCTCGAGGTTCGAGGCCATGGCAGCGATCATATCACAACTTCAGAGATGCCCCACGATGACAGCCAGGCAGTGCCTGCAGCTGTTGGGCCACATGGCCTCGTGTACTTATGTGGTGAGGCTGGCCCACCTCAGGCTCAGGCCCTTCCAAGGTTGGTTGGCCACAGTGTATGTGCCCAGCAGGCACTCCCTGGACAGAGTGGTCACGGTGCCCCCCGCAGTACTGGGGTCATTGTGATGGTGGATGGACCCCGGGACAGTCATGGAAGGAGTTCCGTTCAGGGACCTGACCCCCCTCGGTCACCCTGATCTCCGATGCGTCGGACCTCGGGTGGGGGGCCCACGTCAGCGGTGGCCTGAGTACTCAGGGCCGCTGGTCGCAGGAGGAGGCTGCCCTCCACATCAATGTAAAAGAACTGAGGGCAGTCAGACTAGCATGCAAGGTATTCCTCCATTGGTTATTGGGCAAAATGGTACAGGTGCTGACGGACAACACCGCAGCAATGTATTATATAAACAAGCGGGGGGTGGGGAGGCGCGCTCCTCGGCGCTGTGCCAGGAGGTGCTTTGACTTTGGGACTTCGTGGTGAGGCACGACTTTTGTTTAACTGCCTTTCACCTCCCGGGGGTCAGGAACGACGAGGCGGACCGCCTCAGCAGGTCGTTTCTACCCCAACACGACTGGTCATAGTATCTGGAGGTAGCGGCCAGGATTTTCCACAAGTGGGGTGTTCCCCGACTGGACCTGTTCGCGTCGTCCTGGAGCAGGAAGTGCCCGAGGTTCTGCTCGCTCCGGGGTCATGAGCCGGACTCCCTATCCAACGCGTTCCTCATCGAATGGACGGGGATCCTCATGTACGCGTTCCCCCCCATCCCGCTCCTACCCAGAGTCTCTTGAAAATCAAGAGGGACAGAGCGGACATAATCCTGAATGCTCCAGCGTGGCCGAGGCAGTATTGGTTCAGCATGCTGCAGGACCTCTCTGTCGCTGTGCCGATCGAGCTCCCGAGGAGGCCGGACCTGCTCTCCCAGACCGCGGTCGCCTGCTGCACCCCAACCTGGACTCCCTGCACCTGATGGCTGGAGACTCTCTGGCTGATGGAGGCAGAGAGAGCCTGGTCGGTGCAGGTCCCACGCAGATCGCCTACAGAGCCAAGTGGAGGAGATTCACCTGCTGGGCGGAGTCGCAGGGCATAACCCCCGGTACATCCGCAATGCAGGCTATTCTCGATTACCTGCTGCAGCTTAGACTCCAGGGTCTAGCATTAGCCTCCCTCAGGGTGCACCTAGTGGCCATCTCGGCTTTCCACCAGCCGTTGGAGGGGCGGTCCCTGTTTTCCCACCCCATGTCGATGAGGTTCCTCAAGGGGGTTGAGAGGCTTTACCCGCTGGTCCGTGACCCGGTGACTCCTTGGGATCTGAACCTGGTCCTCGCTAGACTGACGGGGCCCCCCTTCGAGCCTTTGGCCACTTGCCCCTGCTAATCCTGTCCTGGACTGTGGCCTTCCTCGTGGCCATTACCTCGATTAGGAGGGTCTCTGAGCTAAGAGCTTTGACCTCGGAGCCCCCCTATTCCGTGTTCTTCCGGGATAAGGTGCAGCTGAGGCCACATCCAGCCTAAGGTAGTCTCCCAATTTCACTATAACCAAGACATTTTCCTTCTCATGTTTTTTCTAAACCACACGGGTCAGAGGAGGAGAGGAGACTACACACCCTGGACGTAAGGAGGGCTCTGGCATTCTACCTCGAGAGGATGAAGCCGTTTCGGAAGACCATGCAGCTCTTCATCGCAGTGGCGGACAGGATGAAGGGATCCCCGGTTTCCACCCAGTGCATCGCCAGCTGGATCACCGCCTGCATCAGATTCTGTTACGAGCGTGCAGGCGTCCAGCTTCCCAGAGTGTTGACGGCGCACTCAACAAGGGCCCAGGCTGCGTCGACGGCCATCCTGGAAAGGGTCCCCCTGGATGACATCTGCAGGGCTGCCACCTGGTCTTCGGTGCACACCTTTGCCGCGCACTACGCTGTCGTCCAACAGTCGAGGGAGGACGCGCAAGTCGGCAGAGCCGTGCTGAGGGCAGCTCACCGATGACTCCTACCCGCCTCCAGGTATGGCTTGTTAGTCACCTAAGTGGAATGCATATGAGCAATCACTCGAAGGAGAAAACATGGTTACTTACCAGTAACTGTTCTTCGAGATGTGTTGCTCATATCCATTCCACACCCACCCTCCGTCCCCACTGTCGGAGTCGGCAGAAAGAAGGGACTGAGGAGGGGAGGGGCCGGCGGCGCCCTATATACCGCCGCATGAGGGCGGCACTCCAGGGGGCACCGAGACCAGCCCCTACAGAGGGCTGCTAGGGAAAAGTTCCCCGGAGACTGTGCACGAGGGCGCACACACCTAAGTGGAATGGACATGAACAATACATCTCGAAGAACAACAGTTACTGGTAAGTAACCATGTTTTCTGTTCATTCCTTCTGAAGACAGGATACTGGGCTAGATGGCCCATTGGTCTGTGGCACAACAGCCTTTGGTATGTAACGCAAGGAGCCCCTGGTGTGCGCAATGAGAGTCAGCTACAGAAGACACAACAAGTGCTCCCCTCTAATGTAGTGGTCACAAGGTGCTGTTTTCACTCAGACACTTGCTCGTCTATTAGCGTCTCTCAGGGCCCCTCCAGCCTGGCTCCACCGCAAACACACTGGCCCCCACCTGCTGCTGGCTACAGGGCGGTTGCAGCGCAGTGTAATCTGCCTAGCACGTTCACTGCCTGGCTGGTGGCACTGAAACCGCCCTCGGATGGCTTGATTGACCACGATGCCTTTGGTTACCCAGCTCTGGCGTTGTTAGTCGTCATGCACCCAGCTGGCTGTCATCGCCCTGCTTCTGCTGTGCCCTGGTATCTTGGTGCCCATTGCCCAGCTCCTATACCCAGAAATATCCTCCTCCCTGTAGCAAACCAGGAGTAGCACAGCAAGGGCGGAGCCGTGGCTGTAGCAGGCACTGAGGCCCCACAACACAGCAGACCCTGTTGCTGTGGAACGGCCAAGCTGTGGGACGCCATGCACGTATGGCACTGCCACGGGACAGGCAGAGCAGCCACCTGCTCCACAGGCTGGCAGCGCCGACCCAGACGAGCTGTTCAGGGCGCTGCAATGCAGCTGCCCAAACTAGAGGCAGGGTGAATGGCATGGGCCTCAGCCAGCAGACCTGAGGGTGGGGGTTGGCTGGGGGGCCGGGGGCCATCCTCACTCTGCCATGGGCCTGCTAGGTCATAAGCCTCCCAAAATTAAGCTGCTGACTACGAACTGACATTGGTTTGTCATAACTATATGGTTTTGACCAAAAATCGGTCGCGTGTGTGCGTGTTTAGCTGAGGAGGGGACAGGAGATGATGAGTGACTGTTGTCGCATACGTATGACCCCCTCCAATGCTCTTGCTGCGCCCTAAGCTAGTCAGTGTGATATGATTGTAAAAATACAAGTGAGCAGCCTCTACAAGCGCTCGCCCCACCAGTGTTAGCACTGCTCCAACGGCACCAGTGCTTGAATAAGATGGGAAAATTCCATAATTAGGGTAGCCAAAAGTTAGGTGAGGGCACCTCTTTTGTGTGGTTTCTTCATTTCATTGTGGGAGGGCTACTTTTGAGCAATTTTTGAGTTGTACGTAGCTGACAAAAAATTGAGTTTTTTTTTTCCAGAGCTCTCACTTTGAAGTGAGTACTGTATATTATATATACATATACTGGCCAATAAATGCTAACACAGCACTTTCAATGGTTACTTTTAGCTGTGTTTACTGGGCAAAAATCTAAAATCCAAAGTCCTCATCTAGGATTATTAGGGCCTCAGAATACACCGTCAGTGCCAGTCACCATCAATTGTATTGGCAACAATGCAGGCTACTGTCTGGCATTTTTTGCCACAGCGTGAGGAATGCAGGGTGGTGGAGATGCCTCAGTCCCACATATCCTACAGGTCCTACACTTAATGTCACCAGCGACAGAGGATGGAGCATCCAGTGGCTCCAGTGCTAACCCAGGGCTGTGGGGAGACTTGCATTCAATTCTTGTTCAACCACAAACAGTCCGTGTGACCCTGGGCAAGACTCGCAGTGCCTCAGTGCCTGTTTTGTAAAATGGGGATAATTGCATTTCCCTACTTCACAAGGCTATTGAGAGGCTAAATGCATTGGAGACTGTGAGGTGCTCAGATACTTCAGTAATGGCGCATAAGTACGTCCCATCGCAGTATGATCCTGGGTGCAAACAATGCAGTGCTAACGTTCTAAAGAACTCTGGGTTAATAAAACATTGACTAAAGCAGCTCTCTGAGATCTCCCGTTTCAAAAGGCTATCAGGCACCCTTTGCATTCAGAATTTTTAAAAAGCTCTTCAATGACCACCTACAAAGGAAAGCAAAAGATTACTCCGGTTTTGTTTTTTGGTTTTACTGTGGGGCCTAAAAGTCTCCTGAAATCAGGGCCCCAGGGCTCGGAAACTGGAGCCGTGCAATTTTAAAATGGCAACAAGAAGCCAGAAGGAGGAATATTTGTGACACAAGGGAGTTCTGCGGCACTGAATGAGACATGTGGTGGGAGAGGCCTTCCTGTTAATGGAGCAATAAAGAGATGTCCATGTAGATGCTCCATTTTCTGCTGCCCTTTGTTCTCAACCCTGGCTTGATGAGCTTTGGTCATGCTGTAGCTTAGTGGGCCTGCAATTAGGCTTGGGACCTAGGGATGCCTTTTTAATAGCGAAATGGCTGCTAAGCACCTTCGTTCCTTTCCTGAGCATCACCCTTAAAGCCTGGCCCGCCCCAGCTCCGACTTAACTCCACCCACGTCAGGGGCTGGGTAACCCTGCTTAGACATGGCTATTAAGCAGCACCAGGCCCTGTGCAGCTGTGCTCCAAGGGCCTGCTGAGCAACGCTGCCCCCAGCCACCGGGGGTTTGCAGAGGGCAAAGGAGCAAAACACCAGTTTGCAGAACTCTGGGCAGGGGAAAGAAAACTGGCTAAGCAAGTCCATGCGCCCTTCAGGCATGAATACACGTGTGGCTCAGGCATCAATGGAGGCAACAGCTGTTGCCAGCGGGGTCACAAGATAGCGTTTTTTTTTTTCGCTCTCAGGAGTTACGGAGGTTGGATGTTCCCTTTTCATTGCTCCCCTCTTCCCCCCCCTCCACACTTCTCATAGACCCTGAGGTTTGTCTCCACAAGCCCCCATAGGCCCTGTGTCATCCCCCAGTAACTAACTCTTTCTCCCCGCCTCCATCAAGGTTCACCAGGACAAGTTTCATTCCACTGCTTGCCCCACAGAAGCGGCAGCTTCCGATCACAGCAACGAGCACAACATGCACCACCTGCTGGCCGGCATCGTCCTAGCTGGAGAGCCAGGGGGGAGCTGCCTTTCTGCTGAACGCACAGTGACCCCAGCCACCCCACTTGCACCAAGGAGGCACAACATTTGTAGTAATCTTGAGTGGCAGCAACAAGCGAGACCAGGCGTCGCTGCTCCCTGCTGGTGAGAGGCTGGCCATGCAGCGATTGCAGCAGCACCGGCTTTGGAGCATTAGCCTGGGCCGTAACCACTGGACTCGCCTAATCGAAATGGCTCTGTTGGGCATTACATTTAGGTCGGGGGTCGGAAAGGTTGTGTGCTCGCTCTCTCTCGCATGCACATACATACACATCACCAGTGGAGCCAGTAGGAAAGTAGCTTATGTTAGCCTAAGTTGGAAAACACTCTGGGTGCAGCTCCTCATTCCTGTGCTGGAGACTTTATTTTGGATCTAGGAAATAGCCCTGGATGGTGGCAACCTAAGAGCAGTTCACAGGCCATGGGACATTAGATGACAAGGCTCCGGAGCCAGCTAAACCTGGCCTCCACCCACTGCTCCTATTGGTATAACTTTTGTTTGGGGATGTGATTTTTTTATTAACCTAAAAAGTTATATGGCGAAAAGCCCTAGTGTGGACCCAGTTGTACCAGCATAAAGGTGCCTGGGAGCAGCACTGCTCCTCTGCCTTACTATACAGGAATGAGCTCTCCTGGTATGTGTAGCCCAGTATAACTGCACGACATCTGGTCATGGCAACAAGCAGGGTTGGGGTTTTTTTTAAATAATGATTTCTGTTAATGTGGTTCTTGTGTTTCTACCAGTGGCTGGGAGAAGGCAGCAAATGTTTAAGACATTTATTTAAAAAAAAAAAAAGAATTAAAGCTCTGTCCTGTCCCCATCAATCAGCGTAAACAGGTGAGCAGGGACTATTTTTGTAAGATATTCTTTCATGGGCACAGCTGCATACTGGAGTCAGAGCCAGAGCCAGATGTGACTGGAGAAAGAGCAGACTGTACATTGTGGAATAACAAACCACAAGAACAAACCATGCTCCAATGTTTCACCTTTACATTTTAATGTGTCATATAAATTAAAAAGAAAAAAAGGTGTCTCTTTTTGGTATCCAGGGTTCAGGGAGCATTATACAAATTGCTTTCGGTTTACTGAGGTACATCCCTTCATGCTCACCCGTACAAACACACAGGACACACGCTTCTCATGTTTGCAGCAGCTTGTTGTCAAGCCCTGAAATGTAATTTGTGCTAAGCAGCCACAGGTAATTTGAATTGACGTGCAATGTGTCCTGAGAATTAGTAGATGGGTTGCAAAAGCATTAAAATACCTGCTAAGCCCTGCCTCCTTTAGGATGCTGCTCTAAGAGTAATAAGCATTCACTTGCAAAAGCAATCCAATACAAAATACAGATGAGATGACTCATAGACACACTCAGATATTAAGGCCAGAAGGGACCCGCATGATCACCGGCTGATCTCCTGCACATCACGGGCCAAAAAACCTCACCCACCCTACTCCTGTAATAGACCCATAACCTCTGTCTGAGGTCTGATCATGGTCTCCAAAGCCATAGCCATGGCAGTTTCTAGTAATAAAGAGGTGGCATAGTATTTATTCTGTGGTTCTAAGTGTTTCTTTTGGCACTTTATTTTCTACTTCAACTGCTATAGAGTCAATAAATTCCCCAAAACTCAGACAGAAACTAGCACATCAGACCTAGGAGTCCAGCAAAACAGCTCTCTACTGGCATCCAGCTACTTTGTGTCGACAACAGACTGTGCATGTTTACCATAGCGCACACAAAATCCTCTCTGGCATACAGAAACTAAGTCTGCTACTTAAAACCACCCCATCAGGGCATCCGTTTGTCAATCAAAAACTCACCTCTGTGATGATGAATGCGTAGCCAACCTGTTAGACCAATCTAATCCAGCTGCAGCTTTAAAAAAGAGTTTCCCATGGTAAAGCTCCAAATTTCAAAGAACCTTGGCTTTTGAGACAATAAGTGGTGTCAGTATTTATTGTCTACAATCCTCGCTTACAACCCTGCCAAGCCACTGAGCTGTGGCATCCACCTGTAATTAGTTTTCAAGCGTATCCCTCTGAGTGGGATAGTTCTGTATCAAATGTATATCATTACAGATAATGGCTTTTGTCCTTGTGTTTATCACATCGTTATTGCCTCGTGTATTACAGCTCCACTGTCCTCAGCTCCACAGCCTAGTGTACTTTGTATGACAGGCTCGGGAACGGCCCTCCCCACAGTCAGTGATTAATGCAGGAGTTGTGGAAATAATGCATGGCTCCCTTTACTGCCTAACGACCAGCCATGGTTTGAGAGTGCAATGTTAGCACTAATATAATTAGTTATGCAGATTGCAGATGTTGCCCGTGGCTTGCACACTTCATTATTATTAGTAATAGCAGAACTAGCATTAGTAGTTAGATTCCTAACAGTGATCATAGCACCACTGTGCTAGGTGCTGTACAACCATCTAGTAAAAGTCTCAGCCTGAAAGAGTTTACAATCCATATGGAAGAGCCAGACACAGGGGAAAGAGCAATACAGACAGGTGAAACAACCTGACCCAGATCAGGGGTCGAACTCCAGTTTGAGTCCTATCAGCCCACCATTGCCCTGTTCACTGGACCATACTGTCTCTGCTTTCAGGAATAACTCACCATCACTTCTCTTTGAGAACCACAGCATGAAGTCCTGCTGGATTGGAATACTGTTGCTTCTGTATGTTCAGCTACAGTAATCTATAGACTCACATAAAAAGCTGACCTAGGTTCTTGACACAGGTTGCTAGACCATCATGTCAAGACAGAGGAAATTGCACTGCTTTGTGTCTTTTAGAAGTGCTTGAAGCAGTAGGTAACACACACACACAGATCAGCCAAGCGCTCCAACGATAATGAAAGGCGCGCACTGTTCTTCCCGTAGAACGGTCAACCTAGCCAGTGATTGTACCCAGTACCCTCCATCCATAAACACTAATGGTCCATAAGATGCCGCGAATGCAAGTGGTAACCAGATACTGCCAGTGCTGAGCTCCCTTTACTTTCTGCCTTAACAAACATGAACCGAATTGCAAAGAACCCCTGAAGCAATAACCAGGAGTGAAAAATCATAGATTTTGAGCTGTTGATAAAGGATTTAGCAATAACAAGTTTGCAAATTATTGTTGATCACGGATCTAGGTAAACAATAGGGTCCCAGCTGTGAGTGCAAGTGCAATATTAAGTGCTAGCTAAGCATTTCCTACCCCTACCTGCATTATATTATGTGCTGTAATTTTTGTGGGGAAAGCGTCTTTTGTCTGAGACTTGGAAAACATTAAACCTTCTGAACTGTAGGGGATTTATCCTTGCCTAGTCCCTGGGAGGCTAATATGAGGGGGAAAGGAATCCAAGACAGCTAGCTGTATTTTAAAAAAACCTTTTTGAGGGCACAGGAACAAACCATCCCCATGTGCAGAAAGAATAGCAAATATGGCAGGAGACCAGCTTGGCTTAACAAAGAAGCTTTTGGTAAGCTTAAACACAAGAGGGAAGCTCACAAGACGTGGAAGCTTGGACAGATGACTAGGGAGGATTATAAAAATACTGCTCGAGCATGCAGGAGTGAAATCAGAAAGACCAAAACACAATTGGAGTTGCAGCTAGAAGGGACATGAAGGGTAACAAGAAAGCTTTCTACAGGTATGTTAGCAACAAGAAGAAGGTCAGGGAAAGTGTGGGCCCCTTACAGAATGGGGGAGGCGATATAGTGACAGATGATGTGGAGAAAGCTGAAGTACTCAATGCTTTTTTAACCTCTGTCTTCACAGACAAGATCAGCTCCCAGACTACTGCACTAGGCAGCACAGAATGGGGAGGAGATGAGCAGCTCTCAGTGCTGAAAGAGCAGGTTCAGGACTATGTAGAAGGGCTGGATATGCACAAATCCCTAGGGCTGGGTGCAATGCAGAGCCATTTTGTGATTGCAGAGCCATTGGTCATTATCTTTGAAAACTCCTGGCGCTTGTGGGAGGTCCCGGATGATTGGAAACAGGCAAATATAGTGCCCAGCTTCAGAAAAAGGGAAGAAGGAGGATCCAGGGAACTACAGACCGGTCAGCCTCACCTCCGTCCCTGGAAAAATCATGGAGCAGGTCCTCAATGAATCCATTTTGAGGCACTTGGAAGAGAGGAAGGTGATCAGGAACAGTCAGCATGGATTCACCAAGGGCAAGTCATGCCTCACCAACCTGCTTGCCTTGTGTGATGAGATAACCGGCTCTGTAGAGGAGGGGAAAGCAGTGGACGTGATATATCTTGATTTTAGCAAAGCTTTTGATACAGTCTCCCACAGTAGTCTTGCCAGCAAGTTAAAGAAGTATGGGTTGGATGAATGGACACTAAAAGGGATACAAAGCTGGGTAGATCATTTGGCTCAACGGGTAGTGGTCAACGGCTTGATGTCTATTTGGCAGCTGGTCACAAGCGGAATGCCCAGGGGTCAGTGCTGTGGCCAGTTTTGTTCAACACCTTCGTTAATGATCTGAAGGATGGAGTGGATTGCACCCTCAGCAAGTTTGCAGATGACACTAAGCTGGGGGGAGTGGTAGATACCCTGGAGGGTAGGGATAGGATACAGAGTGACCTAGCCAAATTGCAGGACTGGGCCAAAAGAAATCTGATGCGGTTCAATAAGGACAAGTGCAGAGTCCTGCACTTAGGACAGAAGAATCCCATGCACAGCTACAGACTGGGGACCGAATGGCTAGGCAGTAGTTCCGCAGGAAAAGTCCTGGGGGTTACAGTGGACAAGAAGCTGCAGATGAGTCAACAGTGTGCCCTTATTGGCAAGAAGACTAACGGCATATTGGGTGGCATATTAGTAAGAGCATTGCTAGTAAGAGCAGGTCGAGGGCATGATTATTCCCCTCTATTCAGCACTGGTGAGGCCACATTCGGAGTTTTGGGCCCCCCACCACAGAAAGGATGTGGAAAAATTGGAAAGAGCCCAGCAGAGGGCAACAAAAATGATTAGGGGGCTGGAGCTCATGATTTATGAGAAGAGGCTGAGGGAACTAGGCCTGTTTAGTCTGCAGAGAAGAATGAGGGGGGATTTGATAGCAGCCTTTAACTACCTGAAAGGGGGTTCCAGGGAGGATGGAGCTAGCCTATTGTTAGTGGTGACAGATGACAGAACAAGGCGCAATGGTCTCAAGTTGCAGTGGGGGAGGTCTAGATTGGACATTAGGAAAAACGTTTTATTGGGGCAGATGTAAAGTACTGGAATGGGTGTGACACGCTGTACCCCATGTATGGTGTGATTTGTGTATCATTCATGTTCACCCTTGGAGTGTAACTGTGTATTGTCTGCTGCAAAGTATGCCATGTAAGGTGGTTTTGGACTGCTGATGTCATACAGAACATTATAGCTAGGATAGCATGTTTCCTGCAATGCCATACATATGTACAGATATGAAAATCTGCTGTATCATATCCCCAAAGGTGTGTCCCACATGGTTTGAATGGATGCAGATGAACACGCCATGGAGGCAAGCATACAGGAACAATGACCTAAGCTGACCTAAGCCCCTGTGAGACCTTGGCTCAAGTGGAAGAAATCATGCCCTTTCGATCACCTGATCCCAGGGGGTGATGGGGAAACTTGTTAAAAGCTGAGGCGTAGTTGTCTCTGGGCTCTCCCCTGGAATCCATCTTCTAAGCAACATCAAAGACTGAGCATCTACCCACAGGGAAGGGGGGGGAACCTGGTTGCAAAAGACATTGCAACCAGGCTGCTTGGTAAGCCGCACACAGGCTGATATTAATCTTAGGTTAAGATGTGAGTTATCTTTTAGTTAATTGTGATCAACTCCTGGACTTTTTAATAATCTGACTTAGATTCACTTAAAATTTTGCTGTAATCAATAAACATATTTGTTTGTTTTATCTAAAACAGTAAATGTGGATTGAGTGTGTGCAGAGACCTCACTTCGAGTGACAGAGCTGGTGCATATCCATTTCTTTGATACATTGACAGACAAGTGCAATTGATCTTGCAGAGTGCACTGTGCAGCACTGAACCAGGCAAGACAGCAGTTCCTGGGGGTGGGGGACTGGGGGTGGGGATGTTTGCTGGGGGTCTATCCCATTAATGGCTGGTCAGGGGCGCTCCTTCACTAAGTACCAATTACTCGCAGGAAGCTGGGCGTGGGCCAATCCAGGAGTGGATGGTCAACACAGCAAAGTGGGGTTAATTGGGGCCCAAGAGTGAAGAACTGGGGTGACACAATTACACACCAGTCCAGATTGTGGGGGGGGGAATGTCACAATGGGTTACCTAGGGTTACCTAGGGAGGTGGTGGTTACCTTAGAGGTTTTTAGCGTGTGGTTTGACAAAGCCCTGGCTGGGATGATTTAGTTGGGATTGATCTCCTGAGATGCCTTCCAACCCTAATCTTCTCTGATTCCATGAAAGGGATAGATTAAATGACCTAATCAGCTCTCTCCGTGCTCTGATTATATAATTCCAAGGAAATTGAGAGGGAACTAACTTTCTCTGTAGCCATTAGTGGCAGAATATAAACAAATTTATCATCACACAGTGCATGCCAACAGCAGCCAAAAACTCAACTCATATTTCTGCAACAGTGTCTCCAACTTCCGTTCCATCACAGAGCAGTGCACTTTCAATACATGAACAACCATTATTTTAAAAATCTAATATCCACCATTTCTCCGCTCTGCACCTCCAAAGCAAACTCTCCCTCTTCAAAGTACTTCACTGAAGCAAGATCTGTCGTCCCCTTTTTTGCTTCAAATGCCCTTAGGTTTTTGACATTCTGGTAGATGTTATAAGTATATGTACTTTAAAGATAGTTTCAAGGCTACACTTAACAAATGTTAACTGTAATATGGTACCTACAGTTAGTGAAGGAGTGCCAGGCAATCATCCCCCTTTGAATAAAGAGTAGGGGCTGGGACATAGAAACCTAGGTTCCATTACTACCTCTGCAACTGGCCAGCTGGGTCACTGACCTTCAGCAAATCACTTTTCAGCTCTGTGCCTCAGTTTTCCAATCTGTAAAATGGGGATAAGGATATTTGCCTCCTTTCTAAAATGCCTTGAGATCTATGGATGAAATCTTTTTTATACAGTAAGAATACCTAGATCTTATGCAGTGTTTGGCAACAGTAGATCTCAAAGTGCTTTACAAAGGAGGCAAATATCATTATTCCCATTTTACAGATGGGAAAATTAAGGCACAACAACTCAAAGTGGCTTGCCCAAGGTCACCTAGCAGGCCAATGGCCAAGCCCAGATATAGAGCCCAGGTGTCCTGAGTCCTAGTTCAGTACTCCATACACTAAGAGCTAGGTATTATTATTATATTCAGTAGGGGGGGAAACAAAATGAAAGTGCTGGTGAAATTTTTTTTTGTAAAAGGTGTCTGTGTCTACTTAATCCTAACAAGACAAGTTAATGCTTTAGGTCACATTGTTTGGACAACTCCTTTGAAAAAGAGAGACATGGGAGAGTCTATCTAAGAGGGAGTGTTTCACCATTAAATAAATATTAATTCCGAAAACATTAAACTGAACAAAATCCTCAGCTTTGGTACAGATTTCATGTCAGACCTATAACTAGAAAATTCAAACGTTTCCTATCATATATAGATTTGTTACACTTTTACACAGTCAGGAAAGCTTCCGAGTGGTAGGATGCCCTCTGCTGCTTCAAAATATTATTTTCTTATTTCCTGTTCCTTAAAGGATCAGTGAGGCATGGGGCTTGTGTGTACTGGGGGGGACAATTTTGTATTGAATTGAGTTTGTTTACAAAGGAAAACATGTTGGTCGATGAAATAGAATCTGCCCAGTGAATAAAGCACTGGCTAACGGGTTTTACCACAGGGCAAGCCTCGTGAATGAGTTAGAAGAAGAGGGGGAGGTTATATAATAAATGAGGCATCTCAGAGAACACATATGGTAGTTACAGGATATTATGCTTTGAAAACAATATTGGAGTTTGTGTAATTTTCAGTTTAATCCTGGGATTCGGCTGATAAGTGAAATTCTCTGCTATTAAGAAAATATCTATTCCCAGGAGCCAATGCGATGGCCTTTAATCCTGAAATATAGACACAGCATGTCATTTTAAAGTCTGCAGAGTGAAAAACAAATTAAAATACTCTGTCAGATCTTAGGGACTGGAGTTTAAACCTTCAAGCAAGGTCTATTAAACCCAGTAATAGACACCAGGCATACTCAACACCACAATAGAAGTAAAATGAAATGAATGATGTATCATAGTCGCTGCAACTCTGGCAGTAATAAGTATCACACTGGGCTCACTGCACAGGCTAATGCATAATTTATCTGGCTTCATAAATATCAAAACACATCACAGCTGTTAGTACTGACGTGCAAAACTGGCAAACATGCCGTCCATTATTCAGTAGCTCCTCTCAGGGAACCAGTTGACTCCTCCAAAGTTGCACTTTTAGAAAGTACCAATTACTCAAGCATTGCAAGGATGTGATGTCACACCAGAGACGTCCCTTGCAGACGGTACAGTGACAAGCATGCTGAAGTTGTTTCTCCTTGCAAAAAAAATCCTACTGAGGGGGCTCGCAAAAGTCTGCAAAATCCTGCAAAAATCCTGGTGGCAATGCACTCGCACAGCGGAGGAGCCACCTCCAGGATGGTTTATAAGGAAGTTTTTAAAAGATCTCTGCTGTAAGGTCTTACTTTTAAAATAGGTGCTAGAGAGCATCACATGCTAAGCCAAACGCTGCTGAATTATTAAAGAATAAAGTCAATCACCAAACAGGTGTATTTTCCAGAAAGAGAGGGGGGACTTTGGGGTGTAGCCCATAGGACGAGCCTGCTTGCTTGCGTATATATGTATATCTTTTCTTATAGATATAAGTATGTTTATTTGTAATAGAGTTATAGATTTATATTGAAGTATTTTAGCTGTAATGCAAAGTACCTTACTGGCCACATCCTGTATGAAAGCTAAGCAGTTAGTATACATATATTCGGGACCTTTGGCCTAGATAAGTGATGACGAGTAGATGAATAAGATATATATGGCCATAACCTTTTTCCTACATAAGTCAGGAGACATCAAAACGGGGGGGGGCTGTCACAAGTTATGCCCCAAGGAAACATTACAAGCACACCACAGAACCCACAAAGGTCCAAAAATAACAACGGTGAAATAAATAAACCATCTGAAACCATCTGGAGAGGATGTAGATATGTCATTAATACGCACGAACCTGCCAGCCTACAGAATATGTGTACCCCCAATAATTTGGGGGTGGTGAATCCAAGTTTGGACTTAGAAGGAGGATCCATACTCTCAGGGTATAAGAAGGGGCAAATGGTGCTATTTGGGGGATCGATCATCAGCTACTCCTGCTTGAAGTTTCTTTTAGTTAGTGTTAAGATTTTGTTCTTCGTTTATACTTAGTATTATAGCGTTAGTCTTAGTCTTATCATTCTTAGCTCTCAAGCATTGCCTACTCCAACCCCCTACCCAAGAGTTGAGGAACCAGACATCTCTCTCGACCAGGTCATCAGGAAAGGGTGTGAGTATATTAATCCAAAGTATATCGTAGAAATATATATACTATATAAGTCTCTAAAATTAAGGTTGTATTATCCATTATCCATTTGATTGTTCATTTTCTCTATAACAGTCTATCATTTTATGTTATCTTAATAAACGCTTATAAAAGTATACAAATTTGACTATCACTAAGAACCTTCCTGTTGTGCACCCCAGGGTCCCTATAAAACACTTTTGGAGCCTGGTTCAGGACAAGAACCTCATTATCTTATGATCAGATCAATTGGCAAGCCTATAAACCCATTCAAATAAATAAAACACCCAAAATCAGGCTACAGAGAAAGATAATAATTTAAAGTTAAATATCCAGAAGATATCAGCTGAACCGGTTTTAACAAACACACAAATATTCAGCAGTCCCTTGTTGGTTGTGCCTGGCCAACCTTATTATTGAAACAGTAGTTATGCAATCCCGGATGCTGCCATTCCTGAGAGTATTTCCATCCCCTTAGGGAGGATATATAGATGTCACAGTGATGGCGGCTTTAGAAATACCGAAAACAGGGACTGTCAGTAATGACTCACTGGTTATCTGAGGTCAGGGTTTGGTTACAGTATCACACAGAGATTAACACACATACACCAGCGCTTTCTAGTTCAAGTTTCCAATTCCAGTGGATTTGCAGATTTCCGATCCGTCATTGGGTTAATACAGTATATTCCCATTTTTTATTTTACTATACACTGTTCCTTTATAATATTATGGTCTGTCAAGGAATATTTATTTATATTTTCACTTTATAATGGATCCCACACGTAAGACCCCATACACAAAACCAAATTTAAAACATATGCAAAGATCAGGTCAGATTAATCCATTGCCAACAAAAATGACTAGAGCTGGTTGAATTCTTTTTCAGAGAAAGTTTTTTGTTGAAAAACTTTTTTCAATATTTTAAAAGAATTTTTACTACATTCATGATGGAATTTTTAAAATCAGAATGATCAAAACCTGAGTTTTCTGTTACTAAACTTTTTTCAATAGTAATGTTGATATACAATTAGTTTGCAAAGAATGCAAAATAAAATAAAATAAAATAAAAAAATCTGAAAAACAAACACAAAACTTTAAGCTTCCAAATGTTTCATGTAACCATTTTTCCATTTGTTGACCAGCTCCCAGCATGACATAAACTTCCTACCCAGCTATGAGAAACTGTATGGAACCAAAAATCATCCTAACTCCTTAAAAAAAAAAAATCGGTAAATACATAGGCCTTGTAAGAGTCCACAAAAGTCAACAAACTCAGATACTGCTTCGTGGGCCAACTGTCACAAGCACCATAGCAAAGGGTCTGTCCTGCCTCCAATCTTCTGATGTTTAAAATCTCAGGGCTGTCAGATCAGATATTCCAGTGGCTTTCAAAAGCCCAAAAGAGAGACAGTCTCTATAATGTGCACGGTACATATCATAAAGGGCTTTTTTCAAGTCCAAACAAATACATTGAATTACACCTAGAAATGAACCGGAAGCCAAGGCATTTTCTGGAATACGCAGGGAAAGAACTGAGTGAAAAGCTGCACAGAAAGTTTCACAGCAGAGTTGGGGTCTTAAAAACAAAATCACAATGGGCATTTTTCAGAGCAACTCTTCAGTGGAGTGGAGTAGGATCGTTCCCTTCTTCATGTGAACTGTTCCCGCCAAGGGTCACCTATTCAATAATGGCTTCTAAGTTGGCGTGCCCAGCTTGAGATACCTTGGGCCTGACTTCCAGAAACATCAACCACCCATAGCTCCTGTTGAATTAATTTAGAGCTGTGGATGCTCAATACCTCTGCATATCACATATGCAGCATCTCAAGGGTGAGGCATTGGAAGTCAGTGACCACTTTTAAAACTGTCAGTCTAAGTGTCTGAGGGCATGACTATATGGGGCTGGAAGGCGTAATTCCCAGCTTGAGTAGACATACCCATGCTAGCTCTGATCAAAATAGCACGCTAAAAATAGAACATAAGATCATCCATACCTGGTCACACCAGTGGTCCATCTAGCCCAGTATCCTGTCTTCCAACAGTGGCCAGTGCCAGAAACTTCAGAAGTGCACAAAACAAGGCAATTATTGAGTGTTCCACCCCCCCGTCATCCACTCCCAGCTTCTGGCAGTCAAAGGTTTAGGGCCACTCAGACTTGAGGTTGCATCCCTGACCATCTTGGCTAATAGCCACTGATGGACCTGTCCTCCATGAACTTATTTAATTCTTTTTTGAACCTCTTTATACTTCTAGCTTTCACAACATCCGCTGTTTCCAAGTGCCATAGGTTGACTGTGCGTTGCACAATGGCAAACCTGTTGCCTAGTAATTTCATTGGGTGACTGTTGGTTCTTATATTATTTGGAGGTACTTCTTTCGAGATGTAGCTGTGACAGTATGAGTGGCAGAAAGCGCTATCCGCCCTGAGTAGGACTCTGCCAGAGACCCTATGTCCCTAGGCAGCTAGCCTGTCCCACTACCCATGCTGCAATGGCTACATTAATATTTTTAGCATTGTAGCTCGATCAAAGCTAGCAAGAGTATTTCTCCTTGAGCTAGAAATTACACCTTCCAGCTCCAGCTCCTAAGGACATATCCTTAGGACAGAGAGTTCATGGCAAAGTAAGTGCTGTTGTATGTGCTGCAGTATCTTTGCACTCGAGATACACATGGAATTTATTTCCTTCAGTGTTCCTTTCTCTCCTTTATTACCTGTCTCTCTGTTTGTTCTTGAAAAATATTTAGGAGTAACTAGGAAACAGACACTGACTCCTCTGTTACAGAAGTTTGCTACAAAAAAAAGAGATGCCTATATCTCTGTCAATAGATAATAGAAAAGGTGCCAGTAGATGGCACTCAAGAATACACACTATTGCTCTTGAACTTTATGGAACCAATGCAACCTCTTGTTGTGTACTGCAAATGGCTCTGGGTGTGTCCTCACGACTTAAAGCAACGGAGCGCAATTAATTGCACAAAATGGCAACGTAATGCAAGAGACGGCCTTTTTCTAAAGACTTTAAAACAAACTGGGGACTCCATATCCAATGCCCGCAAGGAGCCAAGCATAACGTCTCACTGCAACAACTACACAGCTGTTCAGGATGGACAGAGTAGCTCAGTAGACCAGACCTTTAGCTAAGACTAACCAGTCTGAGGATCTGGTTGTGGCTTGAGCCCATTTTATTCCCGGGGTCCTGACCTTGGTCCAGCCCCTAAAGTTCAGCAGTTGGCATCAGTGTTGTTAACACAGAGTCCCAGCCGTGAAATGCTGTTCTGCCCACTACAGTGCTCTGAGACTTCGCGCTCACTCTCCCAGGGCCTGGTCCTGTGGCACTGCAATCAATAGGAGGTTTGTCAGGCCTTCGGTGGGAACAGGAGCAGGCTCCAGGAACTATGGTGCACTCCTGGCTGTGAGCAGCTCCCTCTATCTCCTAGCCCATGTTGCATTTTTTGCAAGTGACAGTTTTCTGGTACCATGACTTTGCAAGAAAAATACTGTTTTATATTTCGAGTCAGAGGTTTGCTCAAAAAAAGCTGGGCCTTTTCCTTCAGGAACTGAAAGGCCAAGTCAGCAGGGGGACAGACACCGGCCGCAAGGCACAGCGCTTGCAAGACAGTGGCATGAAATTTTCATGCAGCTGTTCCCAGTTGGGCATCCCAAATTCCATTTCCAGCACTCTATCCTTGCTCTTATGAATAAATCACTCAGCCTAATTAGTGGTATCTCCAACAACAAGGCAGCAGGTGGTCACCTAAAGACACGGATCTTATCAGGAAATTTGACATTATCAGGGAGATAATAGGCTTACTTGTTGGTGCCAAAGAGGACACAAGAAAAGACAAAAATTAGTACAATAGTCAAATGTACAGTGATGGGATATGGGCATAAATGAGACTTTAGTGCTGTTCGGGTATGAATTTCACCAGGATTTTCTCTCTTTTGGTAGGCTAACAAATAATTTCTGAACCAATCTCAGGTTTTTTTATGTATTTGTTCACTGTAAATATTCACCAAATAGCAGGGGGGGAAATACTTCCTGTGTAGATTGTAAGCTTTTTGGGTTAGGGACTGTCTTCTTGTTCCGCATATATACAGTGCTTAGCAGTGGGGCTCTGATTCCTGACTGGGACCACTAGGCACTACCACAGTACTTAATTAATAATATTGATTGATTAGACTATTCACTTGGATCATATTTGCCATTCGCTATTCATGTTCTGTGGTTGCTCTCTTAAATCGCTTGATATTTACTCTGATCCCTGATTGGATGATAAAACTTTCCCAAACAGAAATAAAATGAATCACGAATTCAGTTAATTCAGCCTGAATTTCTGGAGAAATAACCATTTGTGCTAAAATGCTGGACACTTTCTGGAATCATGAACATTTTCCCAAGTAATTGCAGATTACCCAGCTACTCCCAATTAAGGACTGAATCGCTGATGGCTTAAGTAGTGCAGGGGCCTTGCACAGACGTGATTTTCATCCAGAATGAACACTAATAGTTTGAACGGCTTCACTTTATAGCTATATTGTCCTAAAAACTTCTTTAAGCCATTACAAATGTTTCCCTTTATTTTATACAGTGACATCATGGTCCAAAACAGAAGAGAGTTCCCTGCGGGCAGTTCAGTTTGTCTGATCATAGCCCCCTAAAACCTATTCATGAACCCCAGACTACCAGCCATACCCTATTGCATGTACGATATTCCCTGCAGTTCTCCGCTATTTCTGACACTGACTTTCTGCAGCCCTTCTTTCATTCTCACAGGCAAAATGTTCTACTCTCAGAGACATGTTTGGAGAGGGGCTCTTGTATTTCAGAAAAGTGGAAAATATATTGTGCAGTGTCTTTCACATGGTGCTTTCAATCCATTTAAATGCATGCTGTGGTGCTTGGAGATGCTGTGCTCCAGACATGCCTGTTGTAACAGTCCCCCTAGCGCCTGTGTCCAGCAGGCGTCCTCACCAATCTGCAGACAGTCATGACAAGCATTAATAGAATACGACATACTGCTGGGCAAAGGACCAAAACGCTGAGATAATGGGAGGCTATTAATGCACTGGGCTGCATTGGTTATGGTCAAGGAGCCTCATTTCCAGATTGATTACAGCTCTCAGCTCCTCATGCTGAGAGTGTCTTTGCACCGAGTGTGAATTTAGCATGAGGCGCACTGTTCACATGCTGAGTTTTTCAGCTTGGGAATGCCCTTTTGGTGCCATGTTTACAGATGGTTAAGAGCATTGCAGATACAGGGCTAGGTTCCTATTTCCTTAGCCAGAGGCACTTTGGAGGGGACATACTGCAGCAAGAGAGCCGGCCAGAATTCAATCTAGGGTCTCCTGGGGGCGCCTGCTACAGTGGCACTGAGGCCCCGGTTGCATGAGGTGCGCTATAAGCCCAATGAACAGTGCTGGCTAATGCAGAGAACTCCAGCTGTGGTCCCTGCCTCAGCATTCCTCATTCCCTTTAGGGCAGCTAGCACTAGCAGTCCTGTGAGCAGAAGTGGGGCTCCCAAACGGGACTGCGCACAACCACTTTGAAGTGGTGCGAGGGAGGGGAAACACCATGTTTCTCCTGGCACACCTAGGCACAGCCAATCCAGCCCAGAAACTAGAGATGAGCCTGAACTGGCATGCCATATGCAAACAGCCGTGGGGGGTGCCCGGGAGCTAGATACAGATACCTGAAGACAACATACACATAAGGGGGTAGAAATAAGGTTGCCAGGGCAGTGTTAGCTGCCATTTCCTAGCTTCCAGTGCAATTTAACATTCTTTAACTTTAAAAAACGTATAATGTTATATATACATACGTATACATAAAATGGCAATGCCATCCCCTTCTTCCCTCTAAGCCAGCAGTAGCAAATGTCTGTGGGCCTTGCAGGCTGTCTGCCCAGTGGAGGAAGAAAAAGAATCACACAATGCAGTAGATTTTAAACTGCACGCAGGGAAATCCCTACTGTCAGGAGTCTCAGCCCAACATAAAAGTGCAGTTGCCAGGCAGGGACTCTGCATTAAGAATTGACTCCAGGCAGAGACCAAGGCTTAGAGCAAACTCCGCTGCTGCTCACATCGGTGCCTTCCCCAGAACTCTGCATAACAAAGCTACCACCACATGGCATGTCTCTCCAAAACTGAACATTTGCTCACATGCGAGAAAAAGAATTTGGGAGATTCTATTTAACACCAACCTGGGGCGGCCCCTGTCATAATAGCTCAATATCATAAAGTTCAAACCCCAAACCCACACCATTGGCTTAGCACTGCAATGCAGCGTCACACTAAGCAATCCATTAGGTTAGTACTAAGCAAGCCATTTATATGAGGTACGTCCAGTGCATGTGCTGGAGTTAAAGCTATGAGCAGAGAGCACAGTTTATAATCACGCTGGGAAATGCACTCTACTAGGATAGTTACTTCCTAAAAACGACACGGACTAGCAATCTACGGGTTTCTAGGCAATGCACGAACATCTGGCAATTGCTATGCTTCTAAACTACATGGCCTTTTCATCCTGCAGGGTTCCATGTTTACCAACGTATTTGTATAAGCCTCAGACCACCTTAACCTCAACAAGATCCACAAGGAGAGATAGCAGGCAGGCATCTGCTATGGCCCATAGCCCAAAGCCCGTCTGCACGCTGTCAGCTGGAGCAGATAAACACTAGCTTCTTTAAAAGCATTGCAAAACCTTCCATTGTTGATGGAGTCCATTTGCTTAAATGCTAGTCTGATTTGGGTTATTTTTGAGAGCTTTCCCTGGCTGCCTGCTGTGGAGATGAATGGAGTTCAGTAATTCTAGGTCCATAAGAGGGCTATTGCTTCTATTAATCCCCTTTTTCCACATTCATAAGCTTTTTTCCGCACAAATATTAGGTGTAACAGGGGAAATAACATACCTGGATTAGGCCAATTTCTTTTTAAAAACACAGCAGTAGGCCATATTCCGGACTGATTTACCCGCTGCTATGACAAGGTAGCGAAGGGTTACCGATTCTGAGGTCTACAACAGAGTCACAGAGTGCCGATCAGTGCAGAACTTGGCCCTGGACGTATGTTTCGTCAGAATGAGCTAACGTCACAACTTTGTATAGATCAGCTCGTTCATTGCCTTGGTGTTGTCTGCGCACCCACAGCCAGCTGCTTGTGTGGAGGGGTTGATATTCTGTCTGGGAGCTGGTGCGCGGGCTGCCTGCACCTCCTGGATTATATCTGTAGAGCCTAGAGCATAGTTTCTCAACCCATGGCACGCGTACCCCTGGAGGTACATGAGACACAGGCAGAGGGGTATGCGGGCTCTGGGTGCCGAAAAACCCAGTGAAGGGAGGTGGGCGGCAGCTACCGACTTCTGGGGAGCCGGGTGGCAGCCGCCCACTTCCCGCCCGGTCCGACCTCCAAGCTGGGAGGCAGCAGCTGCCCCAGTCTTGGGATACCGGGCGGGTGGCAGCTGCTGGCTTTTTGGGAAGTTGGGCGGCAGCCGCCCACGTCCCGCCCAGTCCCAGCTGGGAGCCCAGCGGCAGCCTCCTGCACCCTGCGAACTGGGCTCGCAGCTGGGTGGCTGTCACCCGCGCCCCGGCTCTGAGCTGAGAGACAGCCTCCCGCGCCCCAGCCTGAGGACGGGCAGCAGCTGCCTGCCACCTGTCCACATCCACGGTTTCCGGCCCACGCGGAAGCCACCGCCTCCTCCCTCCCGCAGCTCGGAGCGGTTGGCAGCTGCCCGCCTCCCAGGCTGACAGCCAGGTGGCAGTCGCCTGCAACTTGCCCAGGTGGCAGCCCAACTCCCCGGCTCGTAGCCCAGTGCCTAGAAAGCCAGGCGGAGAGCCCAGCAATTTGCCCAGTCCTGGAGCCGGGCTCAACCCACAGACTTACTTGTCAATTTTACTGCCCTAGCTGAGCAGTGAAATTGACAACTATGAAGCCCCAGATATTACCAGCATAACAATGTTAAGAGGGGCTCACACAGTGTGATTTGCCCCAGGCCTGCACCCCACAAGGGACAGCCATGGGGAGCGCTGCTCTCCACTCTGGTGGGCCGTTAGTGCCAGCTCATACCTCACAAGGTCCCGCCAGCATGAAGGGAACACCACGTGACCCCACCGTCAGGCCATCGCGATCGGCTGGCACTGACCTTTGCTGCTATATGGAGGAAGGCAAGGAGGAAGGAGGGGAGAAACAGCAGGGGGCTTTGTGATCTTCCACAGCCGAAGAGCACTGCAAAACTCAGAACTCTCCTGCTTTATGAGAAATACAGTCGTGCAGCAGTAAAGGGGGAAAAGACTGTGTAAGCATGTGTCAATCTGCTGTAGTTTCTACTTTTAGTGTTTGAACGTAACTGGACTTGTGTTACTAGTTTAATGTTACTGATTGCGAGGGTGTTAAAATGGATTGTTTTGCTGTAGAAAGAAATACTTCAGAGCTAGAAGAAAGTAGTTTCCATACAAATGTGCAACAAGTGTTGGAGCCAGAGGATCATGTTTCAAAAAATAAAAATAAAAACAAGTAAAGCATCCATAGCAAAAATACAAAATCTTCAGGGGTTCATAAAGCACGTAGGTACAATTCCAATTAACTGGCTTTTCAGGTGTACAACAAACAGGGGTATACCTCCATTACCGCTTTGTGTGATCTGCAATGAGACATCGTCTAATTACTGTATGAAACCTTCCTTTTTGAAAAGGCACCTTCAAACTAAACATCCTGATCTGAAGGACAAAAATCAATAGATGTTTTCATAAGAAAAAAGTGAAAGTTTGAACAAATCAAGTGCTGCTATGAAATTGTACTCTGCGATCCCTAAACAAGCTCTACAAGCTTCGTTTGAAATCACACACATGGTGGCAAAAGCACAGAAACCACAAACCACTGCTGAGACCCTTGTCATTCCTGCCGCTATCAGAATTGCTGAAATCATGTTTGGCAAAACAGAAGTAGATACAATTAAAAATCATCCCACGTTCAAATGACTCCGTGATAAGAAGTATTGATGACATGGCAGAAGACATAATGAAACAAATTTCAGAAAAAGATCATCCAGAAAAAACAGTTCGCTTTACAGATTGATGAATCTCCAGATGTATCCAATTATGCACAATTGGTGATGTTTGTCAGATACATGGATGATGAAGATGAGCAAGGAATAGAGGAACAAATATATGACTGCAAAGAATTGGACACAGGAGAGGACATTTTTAAGATCTTAAATGAGCACATTGTAAAAAATGGATTGTCCTGGGATTGGTGCATGTCTGTGTGCACAGACGGAGCAGCAGCAATGGTACGTCAACAAAGTGGTCTTGTTACTCACTTAAAAACTATAAATCTTTCAATCAAGTGTGTCTGTGCCTCCATGTCCGCTTGCATGTGCATGTGTCTCAGCATGTTGCTGCATGTGTCTGACTACGCCCTTGTGTCTTTTTCTCTCTGAACTCCAAACACCCTCTTCACCCACTGCCACCGCAGTACTCCTGCAGACATACCATTTTTAAAATAAGAGCAACCACAATCTTCCCTCTTGCCCTCCTTCCCCATCTCTCTCTCTCTCTCACCCTCTTTTCCTGTCTCTCTCTGACCCTCCTTTCCTGTCTCTCTTTCTCTCTCTCTCTCTCTCACCCCTGCCTTCTCCCAAAGCTATGGCAAAACATGTGGCGCCATATTCCCCAGCATTGGCATGCCACTCAAAGCCTCCTTGCTTTGGCCAATATCACCTCTAACCAGGTACATATGTGAGTTGTGCACCTCTGATGTAAAGGCGGTAACCCTAACCACACTAGACCTGACATCTGTCCTATCACGGCCTTATATACTCAGCCCTTCTTCCAACATTAGTTTGTAAATATAAAATCCCGTGGACAATTGAGTGTTGGGGTACTTATTAAAATTCTCAGCAGTTAGGGGGTACTTGCTATTTAAAAGGTTGAGAAACACTGGCCTACACACCCTTGAGCACTCCCAAGCGCTACAGCCATGTCTCACAAACCCCATCCATTTGGAGCACAGGAGGCTCCTAGAACTCGGGGGACTTAGGCACAACCAAACACCAGCTTTGAAAAGCCCCATGTCACCCAACGCCCAGATGCTGGGTCAATGGGGGCCACATGCCTATTGGCACCATCAGGAACTTTGGCCTAAAATTAAGTATTTGGGCTTCTATATATTTATTGGTCACTAGAACTGTGAGATGAGGGCTGCAGATTCAAACCAAGGATTTTGAAGCGCTGCTAAGTGATTTTGGAGACCTGTGTTTTCAAGTGCCTAACTTGAGATGCCTGGAAGGGGCATGAAATCAGGCCCCTTTAAATTACCAAGCCAGGCATCCAAAATTGCTAGTCATTCTTAAATATTTAGGCCAGGTTTTTTTAATTGTCTGATTTTGCTAACAGCACCACATTGGTGGAGCACTAAATGCAGAGCAAACAAATTGCATATTATTTGGGCTTTTGGTCTAGTAAATGACTTTTTTACTTTACATTTTGATAATGTAGTGTAAAATAATCATTAGGACTGTTGCCTAAACGGAAGCCATCAGATTTTTGTCTCTATGCGTCTCTTTGAAACTATATCTTAGGTCAAAAGGCAAATGCTTATTCATTTTGAAACTTGGGATTTTTGATTTTTAAGTTTCTTATGTTCGGCTATCTCAAGGACTGAAGAATTCCTCTGCAACTGAAACTGAGTAAACTGAAGCCTATGATCATGGAGTCATTTCATGGTCTCAATTCTTCTAGCCTGCAATTTACCTTTGATTGCTATGGGATGCACAAGAAATCATTTACAATCAGAGTTCAGAATTGCATTTGGTCTGGAGTAAACTCTGATTGGTCGCATTGTGCTAGTAATTGATCAGCACAACCCTGCCTCATCTTTGTAACATTGAAAACAGTTAATCATATCTCCATCGTTTAAACCTAGAGCCCTGGTAGTGCCCTTTTTGCTGAGCTGCTGGGATCAAAAGAATGCACACTCAAAGTAACCAAAAGTCTAGGGGCTCAGCTAGACGTCAGACACATGGGTGTAGCTATTATTAGTTTTGTGGGAATAGCCACTCTCCCACCCCCACATGTAACTGAATGCAGAGTGGAGCTTAATGGAAGCTAATTTAAGGCACAGCTCTGGACTCCAAACTTGGGCAAAACTCCGGCTGGATTCAATGGGAGTTCGGGGAGAAAGGAGTTCAGAGATAAGCCCTTGGACTAATACTAAGCAGCTACTCTTCCTTCTTTCTGAGGGCCCAATCCTGTGAGTTGCAGAGTACCCCCAGTTGCCGTTAACAGCATTGATTTGCAGGGTGTAATAAAGCCACATCCACAGACATCAATTTGCCAAGCTATACGTAGGTGGTTCATAATCTTTTCTGGTAGGTCTGTGCACCAGGCTTCTCATCATTTTTGTTGCTCTGAATTACATCCATTTTGTCAATGTCTTCTTGGTAAAGGGGGGTTCAGATTGGATATATGTGATGTCACACAAGACCCATACAGAGAAAGCACTCTCTCTCTCTCGCTCTCTGGGCTAGGAACGATGGGACTATCTTTGCAGCCTAAAACTGTACTGGCTTTTGCAAGGAGGTGGGAGGGAGGATCTGTCATGACCCAGTGCAGAATCACATATGGAAAGAGTGAGAGGTGGTTGTGAGAAAGGGTGATCTTGAGATCAGGGCATTGGAGTGAGATTCACAGTTAATTCCCATCTTTGCCCAAGACATCCTTGTCCAGAGTTTGGCAAGTCACTTGATCTTGCTGTGCCTTATCAGTAAAAATAATATGGCAATACTTCCTTCTTCCCATAGTCTAGAGTAGTGGTTCTCAACCTATTTACCATTGTGGGCCGCATATGCAGCTCTCTATTTGTTACGTGGGCCGCATTCATATAATATATATATTTATACTACCTATATGGCCCTGAGGATGTCACATGGGCTGCAGCTGTGTGCTGATTGGACTGCAAGCACTGGTCTAAAAGATTGCACACTTTGCCGCTCATGTAGACCAAGCACTGGGCGTTATCTGACTTTTTAAGTACAAGTGGCTTTCCAGGTCTCAAGACTATCTGAGAAGATATCAGGGAGGAGGGGATTAGTGTAGGACCTGCCCCCCCCCCAGGTAGTCCATTCAGTTCTTAGTTCACTGGGAGAAGCAGAAGTCCAGAGTCCAGCAGCAGGCAATATGACTGGTTTATTGGGATCTTTTCAAGCAAGCATCCATTAGGACCCCCCAGGCCTTTATACCAATAAATCTTCCCCCCACTTCCTGTTTTACCTCAGATTTTATAATGTCTATTAACCAATCATTTCTTTAACAATATTACAAGATGATTCTTTTACCCACCCTAACATAGTGTAACATAGTTCTTTAACAAATCATAACCCATCACCTTAACTGATCACACTTAGTGATGCAACCAACAGAAACAATCAAAGAACCAGACAGCAATCATTCAGATAACAGAGAACTGGGTATCACAAAGATGAAGCAATGAGGAGTGTAGATTTTACAATCACAACTGTTGATAAGTAATTCTTTTGCCAGACAGAATGCTATCAAACTAAGTTTCCTTTGAACATTCTAGGATCTTTTCTTTACCTGGAGGTGTTAGACTAGATCACCATCTTAGCAGCCTGGCTTTGGGTATTATGTTGGAATGTGCGTATGTGACTGCACGCTTCCCAGCTTATGGCTGCCACTCCTGCATCTGAGCCAAAGTAGAAGGCCTCAGGGTGTCACAGTGAGAGAAGGTCTGTGGTTTCAATTCTTTGTTTTATATCCCTATAACCAGCTAAATGATAAGGATATACTTTCAAAACATGGGCCATTACAGGCAGGTCTGAATATCTATATTCTATATACTGACAGTTAGGCTTAGAATCTTAGCGTGGCTGCCCCCAGAAATGGAGAACTTAAGATGTGGAAGCAGAGGCTGGAAGAGCTGTGACAATTATGAATTCTCAGAACAGAATGGCTGAAGTCTGCCCCTATTAACAGACTCCACAGACACAACAGATTCTCATTAGGAGACCATAGAAAGCAGTTCTCCCTGCTTTGCTGAGGGCTTGGCTACACTCTCGTTTATGCCGGCAAAACTTTTGCCACTCAGCGGGGTGTTTTTTTCACACCCAGACTTGAGTGACAGAAGTTTTGCTAGCATAAACGTGAGTTTAGACAAGTCCTGAGGAAACACTGGGCAAGGAGAGAAAGCTCCAAGGTATCTGGCCAGTGAGCCTTGCCCACATGCCCAGGGTCTAACTGATCACCATATTTGGTGTTGGGAAGGAATTTTCCTCTAGTTCAGATTGGCAGAGACCCCTGAGGGAGTTTTGCCTTCCTCTGTAGCACGGGGCATGGGTCACTTGCTGCTTTGAACTAGACTAAATGGTGGGTTCTCTGTAACTTGAAGACTTTAAGTCAAGAAGTGAGGACTTCAGTAACTCAGCCAGAGGTGTATTGGGCCTATTATTGGAGAAACTGGGCGAGGCTCTGTGGCCTGCAATGTGCAGGATGTCGGACTAGATAATCATGATGGTCCCTTCTGGCCTTAAAGTCTATGAAATTAGGATGGGAGTAAAACTGATTGGGATCGTGAGGTGAAATGTCCTGACAGAAAAACGATATTTCAATAGTTACACTCCTGCTGATTAATGCCTACAGCATTTGCCAAAATTTTGCAATTGATCAGATATTTATTTATAAATTATCATGACACATCCAGTCAAACAAATTCATAGCTTCCATGGCCAGCAAGAACCATTGTGGCCTTCTAGTCTGACCTCCCATATAACACAGCCCATAAGATTTCCCTGTACTAATTCCTATTTGAACTGACAGAAATGCTACCAAGTTGAGCTCAGGGAGCTGGCCAAAACTCAGGATTTTCAGTTTGTGAGAAATTTCAAGATTTCCCAGTTAAGTTTTGATCCGAACTGGACTGAAACCAAAACTTTTTGCAAACTGGAAATCTGGGAACAAACTTCTTTCAGAACACTGACCCATGGTGTTTCCTAAATGAAATACGCGCCCCAGGACTGGCAGTTGCTAACTGAGGATGACAGTCTTCTCAGTTTTATCATTGCTATTAGACTTTATGCAGCCTCAGGGCTCCAGGCAGCCTTTATGGCAGGGTTGCCATGGACCCTGGAAACCCAGGCTCCCCCAAAGCCTGCCAGGAGAGCTGGCAGGGAGCTAGGCAGTTTTCTGTCTGAACTCTGCCTGTGATTCAATGAAAGTTTGTTGAACCTGACGCACTTTGGCAAAACATTTCAGATTTAACAAACCCACATTTTCTGACGAAACTCTAAGTGCCCCCAGATCTCAGTACAACTGTAATATAAATAATAACAGAACTTGTTACCCTGTGACATCTTTTTCTGTATTATTAACTCCAAGATTCTCTCTGCCACTGAATATTAATTTTGCTCCATTCAGATATGCTCTTCCCCACATTCATTGCTTTGCATTTTCCAAGCTGAATCTTATTTTCTTATTTAAATCTTATTTAAATCCAGCCTTCCCAATATTTTCAACTCTTCTCAATTTATTATCATCTGCTAATTTCATTAATTTGCTGTTTTCCCCCTCTTCCAGAACATTCATGTGCATAACGTAATGGAAACTTGAACCTGATCAGGTCTCCTGCGTGAAATAATGTGAAAAAAGATTGATTTCAACTTGTGCTACCTTATTACCTCTCTTTCCCCACAGTTCAATACCTTGCAGTTTATCGTGATGTATATACATGTGTGTCTTCCAGCCAGTTTCCAATCCATCTAACAGTTTTTTATTGGAATTCATTTCAGGTATAAGATTTTTTTGATGATATATCAGCTACTGAACTAGCAGCCCAATATACTGCGTAACATCCACATTCCTTTCAATCACTAAAACGTGAAACCTGCAAACACTTTGGCATATAACTCAAACAGGTGAAGTTACTTGGTACTTCTATTTCAAAAACGGGCAACATCTTGACCTTACTGAATGGAATTTTGCCATTGACATCAATGCGGCCAGGATTTTACTTGGTTATTAAACAGGTGGGTTTGATTCTGCCTATTATAGAAACAAGCCATCTGTGAGCCTGAACTCCTCCTCCCGCAAAGATTTTGTCATGGGCCTGTCTCAGATGGTTATAGGAATAGCTGTCCTATTCTTCCAGGACAGACATTTGAGGAAAAAAACCCACACATATATAATCATGCCTAATACACTTACGAAATGAGAATGTTCTTAAGGCAGAGAGGAATTAGGGGACAATGCTGATGCTGTGTCTAGCTGAGGCAGTGCCTGGCCCAGAGAGTGGTACTTAAGAGAAGTACTTTCCATATAAGAGAGCTCTTTTGCTGCAGAGGAAATTAAAAAAAATTCTGCTCATTTTAATCAGACATTGACAGATTGCATTAATCAGGTGTGACAACATTTCAGGATTGTCTTCACACTATGGATCTGCAGATCACTCTGTCTTATTTGCTGAATATCCTTAGCACTCACTTTGAGGCCTGATCCAAAGCCCAGTGAAGTCAATGGAAAGGCTCCCATGACGCCAATGATTTTGGATTAGGTCTTCGTTGAACAAAGAAAACAGAAGCATTTCTGTCCCAAACCCTAAAGGCTCCACAAAACTCTCATTTTGGGGGCCCCATCTGAGATGCCTAGGACCTGATTTTCAAAGTATATAGTAATTAATATGTGCAAAGCCCAGCTTTCATTGAATTTGGTTGTGGTTGCGAGTGCTCAATGGAAACTGTGTTTACACATAAAAAAATAGAATGTAATCATGTCATTAAAAACTGCATCATAATTCATATGCATATGAGAGCTGAATTAAGTTCCACCAGCAAACTTAGTTTTGGGATTTCTTAACTTTTGAGTGTTTGCATTTGCAACCTTACTATTCTTTTAAGATAATTCGTACATGTGTAGTTTCCTAGATTTTTTCCGTGAGCTTTTTAAAAATGAAACCAAAAAAGCCACCAAAATTCTATCATCTGGGAGCAAATTGATACGTGCATGGGTCACCAAAAAGGATGGGACCTTTAAATCCACCACACAGACCTGTGCCACCGGAGCTAACCGAGTAACTGATAGCAGTGGTAGGTTGTCATCTTCTGCACAGACCAGCACTAGAGGGGGATGGGACACTTTGCCAGTGGGGTTCACAGCTATTTGCTGACAGCAGAGGAATGGTTCCATTCCAGCCTCTAGTGGACACAGAGACAGACCCTCCTGCCTATTTCCCTCATGCTGGACTAATTCTGCCTCATCCCCTCCCAGTCTGTCCCACCTCTGGCTTCTTGTCAGAGTCCCATTCTTCTTGTATATCCAGTGCCAGCCTACATTCCTCAGGCTTCTGGCCCAGCTAGTCCTAGCCTAGCCCACTGGGATTTTTGTCGAAGTCCCAGTAGCCTCTCTCCCTTGCCCCTCATCCCACTGGCTCCTGCTCTTCCCCTCTCCATACCCAGTCCCAGTCTTTGCCCAACCACTCCCACACCACCTCCTCATCCCTAGAATCCTTGCGCAGCCAGTTCTAGTTCCACCCCCCAGCTCCTTATCCCATCCGTCTCCCCTTCCCACTCCCAGCCCCAGTTTCCTTGCCTGGGGTCCTCACCCAATCTGAGTCTCTGGCTTCTCGTCCCAGTCTCTTTGCCCACACACTCCTATTTCTCTCCCACATCACAATCTACCTCTTCACCTCCCCACCCTTAATTGCCCCATTGTTTCCTAGTCTCCTTTTTCAGCCAGTCCCAATATGCTCCCCACTTCCTTGTCTGATCTCTGTGTTTCCCCCAACCAACTGGTTTCCTGTCTCCCCCCATTTCCCTCACCAGCTCTCAGCCTCCTCTCCTCACCCAGATTACAGCCTCCGTTCTCCGTTTTGTTGTAAGGAGATGAATCTTTGCTGGATAACTGGAAGTATGTGCAAATTTGGAGATCGCTTTTAATTAAATCTATACTGCATCTCTGTGTTGTTCATCAGACCCTTTATTGCCCATTAAGGAAAAAATTCTCTCTGCAAACATGTTTGATCCTCATACACAAAGTACAGATGATGCAATTTCGAACAAGTCTTTCAGAGTTTTTTTTTTCTCCAGGTTTTCTTTTCAGAAACACATCAATCCACTTTTCACTCACAGATTTGGAAATGGAAGAATCCCATGCACAGCTACAGACTGGGGACCAACGAGGTAGGCAGCAGTTCTGCAGAAAAAGACCTGGGGGTTGAATAGGATAAGAAACTTGATATAAGTCAGCAGTGTGCCCTGGTTGCCAAGAAGGCTAATAGCATATTGGGCTGCATTAGTAGGAGCATTGCCAGCTGAACGAAAGACGTGATTATTCCCATCTATTTGGCATTGATGAGACTGCATTTAGAATATTGTGTCCAGTTTTGGGCCCCCATTACAAAAAGGATGTGGACACATTGGAGAGAGTCCAGCGGAGGGCAACAAAAATCATTAGGGGGCTGGAGCACAAGACTTATGGGGAGAGGCTGAGGGAACTAGACTTGTTTAGTCTGCAAAAGAGAAGAATGAGGGAGGATTTGATAGCAGCCTTTAACTACCTGAAAGGGGATACAAGGGAGGATGGAACTAGGCTGTTCTCAACGGTAGTAGATGACAGAACAAGGATCAATGGTCTCAAGTTGCAGTGGGGGAGGTCTAGGTTGGATATTAGAAAAATGTTTTGCACTAGGAGGGTGGTGAAGCACTGGAATGGGTTACCTAGGGAGGAGATGGAATCTCCATCTTTAGAGGTTTTTAAACTGCGGTTTGACAAAGCTCTGGCTGGGATGATTTAGCTGAGGTTAGTCCTGCTTTGAGCAGGGGATTGGACTAAGTGACCTCCTGAGGTCCCTTCCAACTCTAATATTCTATGATTCTATGAACTTCAGTAGACTTTGGGACAGCTCCATGTGCCTGTACAACAAGAGTATAAAATGCTATCACTTGAGCATGAGGCCAAGAATTCTGATTTGGTAGCATTTTACATCCACTTTGCAGAAGTGTGACACCAAAGGGAAAGTGGGGAATCTGGCCCAAGATCCTAATTCAGCGTCCTGTTCTTTAACAGTAATGCAGACTGCTTCTTTTCTAGTACTCTCTGCATCTGGATCCGAGTTAAAAATAAAAAAAAAATCAAGAAGTGCAAAGTGTGCCAGAGATAAATCAGAGTTAGCCACATTTTTTCGGGATCTCAGCAAATGCTCATCTTGGGGAATGTGTTCTGGATTTGAGCAAAAACTTGGAGCTGATTTAGTTTTACCTAACCCAGCTTCAGAATCGGTAACAATGACAAAGCCACTAGTTTGAGTTTTGTTTCAGTGTCTATCTCCTTGTGATATCAGGTCGTTTTTATTTTATTTTAAAGCAATTTTTTAAAGAGCTGCTTCCAACATCCTTGTGATTGTGATCCTATCTTAGCTCCACATAGGGAGAGAGAATAGATGCTGCATGTTGAACTAAGTGTGCATCTCAGTTTATCGTCCAGCTGTGTGCCAGGGGCATAGTCAGAAACCAATGCACATAAATGTTATTTTAATGCTGTGTGTGCTTGAAGCACACTCACTCTCTGTGTGTCTCTCACTCAGTAGCCTCCCCTGCCTGCCAGTGCCATAGGTAAGATCAGTAGTTCTCACTTCACTTTCTTGAGGCAACGTTCAAGACAAAATGGTGTTTCTTTGAATGAAACATGGTTTCCAGCAAGACAGTTGTTATTTTGAACAGTGGGTGGAAGAGCCATGAGGGGATCTCACTTTCGTTTGCTGCTGGTCGCCAGAGGCATGGTCCAAAAAAAAAAAAAAAATCAAGATGTTCCAGGTTCCAACTAAGCATCTGTGGAATCAAACATCCCCTCTAGGACAGGGAAGGCAAAGTTAACGTGAGAGTACTTTGGCCTGGGTTTGTGGAAAGCCTCATCTTTCCCATTGCTCTTCTGCAAGACTCTCTGCGCCACATGGGGAAGAATTAAAATGTTTGTTAAAGGAGGGAGCTGCACGTATTGGTGTTTCCCGGGCCCATGTGCCACTGGTTTAATGCCTGCCAAATGAGCCAGCTTGACGTAGCTGATACAGAGATGCATGCTGTGGGAAGACTGGGACAACATCAATGATGTTGCTGCCATTGCTGGTCTGTCATACGTCCATCCTTCTCTGCACTGAGACAAGGCATTAAGGGAGCTCAGTGACCATGATGATCGGTGTCATCAGACAAATATAGACAGTTATAGCTAAGGTTAAGATTTTGTCATGGTCATTTTTAATAAAAGTCATGGACAGGTCATGGGCGATACACAAAAATTCACAGGAGCCCCGTTTGTGACGTTTACTAAAAAATAATAGGGGGAAGGCTGGGAGCTGTGGGCCCTGCCCATGGTGGCTGAGAGCTATGGAGGGTGGCCCCCCACACTGCTGTTGGCTGGGAACTGTGGGGGGTGGGCCCCCCACTGGCAGCAGTGGTGGCTGGGAGCTTTAGCCCCACCACCCCAGGGCACGGGGCAGAAGGTGAAAAGGATATTTTTAAGGTCTCTGGAAGTCACGGAATCCATGACTTCCATGACCTCCATGACAAAATCCTATCCCTAGTTATAGCAGGAGAGAGGGGCATGATTTTGGAAGTAGGTGGGACAGAATTGCATGCATGTAGTCATGCAAGGCTAAAGCACGCCTGCAAATATTCAAAGTGCTTGCTTGTACTACATGCATGTGCAAAAAGTCCAGTGTGAGCACACAAGTATGGAAGGTCCAATTGTAAGTGCCCGGGGACAAATTTTGAAAATGAGGCCCCAGGAGTGGAAATGGGCCCTAATTAGAATGCAGGATCTCAACCCCTATGAGCTTTGAGGAAGACTAGAGGGATCCCAACTTCTCAACTAACACCTCTTTCTTTAGAATGAAACACATCCTTGTGCTCCTGTTCTGTCAGTCCAGGGCCTGATTTCCTCTCAGTTACACTGCTGTAAAGTAGGAGTCAGGGACAAATTTCTTCTCAGTTACATTGGTGAAAATCAGCAGATGGTTGGGAGGACATCATACTTTCCAGGAAAGATCTATATCCTTCTGCCTCTAGCAGGACACCCTAGGACCAAAATTCTAACACTAGAAGTCCAAAAAGATAGAAGCCCCTAGACATTTGAATTACCAGCAAGTCAATCTCCTGCCAGGGTCATTATCCCAACACTGCAATTATTGGCAGCAGTTCCCAATTCCTCCTGACCAGCCCCCATGAATGAGAGGTCCCTTTCCCTTACAATGATCTTCCAGGGAACCCAAGGAGACATCACATGAAGCAGCTGCAGATTCCCAAACCCTCAGAGAAGCAGACAATCCTCTGAGGTTTCAGTCTCACTGGAAATGGCCATGGCGTGTTGGGAACAAGTGTCTGTATGTGATGATGTATCGATAAGGCTCCTTTTCAAAACCCTATGAGCACTTTCAATTTGGGGATTTTGATGTAGGGCTTTTGAGCAGGTCCTGCCCCATAGAAATGAGGGGTTTTGTTTGACGCATGTTCATTTGGGAGTTCACCAAAACTGCCCGGGTGACACGAAAACTTTACTCAGTTATATATTGTAAAGAAAAAACCAAAAGCCCAGGAAACAGCCTGCCCCTGATTGCTTCTTCAAGGGAAGTCTGAACATATCCATTATTTGCTGCAAATCGGGTGTTTGAGGAAATCAAAGCCTTCTCGAAGAGAGGAAATCTAACTCTGAGAACAGATGGGGTTAAACGTATGGTACCGCGAACGTGTGCGTGTATACGTGCATGCATCTCTGCCCTCTAAAGGACAGAATCAGAACTGTTTTACTGCGTATCAAAACAATTTGAGCCAATCAGATGAAAGAAATTCTTTAGTAGTTTGAATGGTAGGGGCCTGTACTTCTGAACACAAGAATACCTGTTGCACTCCCCTGTCTCTGTGTAAAGTTCTGACTTGCTATGGTGTCTAATGTGATAGCAATAATGTAATATTAAGTCCCAAGAGACCAAGGATTGCAATATACAAACCTAGAGGTGGCTGTGTCAGCTACTGGTTTTACTTGTCTTTGAGCAGGCTCATAATTACCAGTACAATGCAGCTGAAGCATTATGGGAGCCTAAATTGCCGTGAACAATAGCTCTTTAATACACTGACAAGCCAGCATTAACATGGCTTCATATTCTGGTTGGCACAGATCACACTTTGAGGTTTTTATCACGAAGCAAATGACTATCACGGGCCCATATGTAATTTTTTTTTTTATAACTTCACCATCAGTCACCAGCCATCAGCCCTTGGGAAACTCCAACTAGTACAGAATACTGCAGCAAGTCTATTGAACACATGGGCTACCATGAGCACATCAGACTTGTCCTCTGCTCCCTACACTGGCTCCCTATAAAATATAGAGGAAAATTCAAGGCTCTCAATGAACATGGGCCAAGGGTATCTACAAATAAATTACCTAAAGGTGTAGGATAAGGACTGCAGGATGAAGACTGTGGGATGACGACTGGAGCGCTGTCATGGATGGGTATAAACTGTTCAGGAAGGACAGACAGGGGCGAAAGGGTGGAGGAGTTGCACTGTATGTAAGAGAGCACTATGATTGCTCTGAGCTCCAATGTGAAACTGGAGATACGCCAGTTGAGAGTCTCTGGGTTAAGCTTAGAAGCAAGAACAATAAGGGTGATGTTGTGGTGGGTGTCTGTTATAGACTACCAGACCTGGAGGATGACGTAGATGAGGCTTTCTTCAGTCAACTAAGGAAAGTTTCCAGTTCACAGGACCTGGTTCTCATGGGGGACTTCAATCACCCTGACATCTGCTGGAAGAGCAATACAGCAGAGCACAAACAATCCCGGAAGTTTTTGCATAGTGTTGCGGACAACTTCCTGGTGCAAGTGCTGGAGCAACCAACTAGCGGCCATGCTCCTCTTGACCTGCTTCTCACAAACAGGGAAGATTTGGTAGGGGAAGTAGAAGTGGGTGACAACCTAGGCAGCAGTGACCATGAGATGGTCGAGTTCAGGATCTGACAAAAGGAAGAAAGGAGAACAGCAGCATACGGACCATGGACTTCAGAAAAGCAGACTTTGACTCCCTCAGGGAGCTGATGGGCAGGATCCCCTCAGAGGCTAATAGGAGGAGGAAAGGAATCCAAGAGAGCTGGCTGTATTTTAAAGAAACCTTATTGAGGGCAAAGGAACACACCATCCCAATGTGTAGAAAGAATAGCAAGTGTTGTAGGTGACCAGCTTGGCTTAACAAAGAAGTCATTGGTGAGCTTAAACACAAAAAAGAAGCTTACAAGAAGTGGAAGCTTGGTCAGAGACTAGGGAGGATTATAAAAATACTGCTCGAAAATGCAGGAATGAAATCAGGAAGGCCAAAGCGCAATTGGAGTTGCAGCTAGCAAGGGATTTGAAGGGGAACAAGAAGGGTTTCTACAGGTATGTTAGCAACAAGAGAAAGATTAAGGAAAGTGTGGGCCCTTACAGAACGGGGGAGGCAACCTAGTGATAGAGGATGTGGAGAAAGCTGAGGTACTCAATGCCTTTTTCGCCTTTGTCTTCACAGACAAGGTCAGCTCCCAGACTACTGCACTGGGCGGCACGGAATGGGGAGGAGGTGAACATCCCGCAGTGCTGAAGGAACAGGTCCAGGAATATTTGGAAAGATTGGACATACACAAGTCCATGGGGCCAGATGCAATGCACCTGAGGGTGATGAGGGAGTTAGCTGATGTGATTTCAGAGTCATTGGCTATTATCTTTGAAAGCTCGTGGCAACAGGGGGAGGTCCCAGATGATTGGAAAAAGGCAAATATAGTGCCCATCTTCAAGAAAGGGAAGAAAGAGGATCCAGGGAACTATAGGCCAGTCAGCCTCACCTCAATCCCTGGAAAAATCACGGAGCAGGTCCTCAAGGAATCCATTTTAAGGCCCTTAAAAGAGAGGAAGGTGATCAGGAGCAGTCAACATAGATTCACCAAGGAAAAGTCATGCCTGACCAACCTGATTGCTTTCTATGAAGAGGTGACTGGTTCTGTGGATGAGGGGAAAGTGGTGGATGTGATATACCTTGACTTTATCAAAGCTTTTGATCGTCTCCCACAGTATTCTTATCAGCAAGTTAAAAAAGTATGGTTAGACGAATGGCCTACAAAATGGATAGAGAATTGGCTAGAGCAAAGGGCTCAACGAGTAGTGATCAATGGCCCATGTCTAGTTGGCAGCCAGTCACAAGTGGAGTGCCCCAGGGGTCGGTCCTGGGGCCGGTTTTGTTCAACATCTTCATTAATGATCTGGAAGAGGGGGTAGATTGCACCCTCAGCAAATTTGCAGATGACACTAAACTAGGGGGAGTGGTCGATACCCTGGTAGGTAGGGATAGGATGCAGAAGGACCTAAACAAATTGGAGGACTGGGCCAAAAGAAATCTCATGAGGTTCAACAAGGACAAGTGCAGAGTCCTGCACTTAGGACAGAAGAATCCCATGCACAGCTACAGACTGGGGACCGACGAGCTAGGCAGCAGTTCTGAAGAAAATGATCTGGGCGTTACAGTGGATAGGAAGCTGGATATGAGTCAGCAGTGGGCCCTGGTTGCCAGAAAGGCTAATGACATATTGGGCTGCATTAGTAAGAGCATTGCCAGCAGATCGCAGGAAGTGATTATTCCCCTCTTTTCGGTATTGGTGAAGCTGTATTTGGAGTATTGTGTCCAATTTTGGGCCCCCCACTACAAAAGGGATGTGGACAAGTTGGAGAGAGTCCAGTGGAGGACAACTTAAATGATTAGGGGGCTGGAGCACAAGACTTATGAGGAGAGGCCGAAAGAACTAGGCCCGTTTAGTCTGCAGAAGAGAAGAATGAGGAGGAATTTGATAGCAGCCTTTAACTACCTGAAAGGGGGTTCCAGGGAAGGTGGAACTAGGCTGTTCTCAATGGTAGTAGATGGCAGAACAAGGAGCAACGGTCTCAAGTTGCAATGGGGGAGGTCTAGGTTGGACATTAGGAAAAAGTTTTTCACTAGGAGGGTGGTGAAGCACTGGAATGGGTTTCCTAGGGAGGTGATGGCATCTCCATCTTTAGAGGTTTTTAAGCTGCAGCTTGACAAAACCCTCGCTGGGATGATTTAGCTGAGGATAGTCCTTCTTTGAGCAGGGAGTTGGACTAGATGACCTCCTGAGGTCCCTTCCAACTCTAATGTTCTATGATGACTGCTCCACAGGCACAATGGCACTTTCTACAAGAAGGGTAAAGCTCGTCAATATGGAAGACTGAGCTTTCTCAGGGGCTGGCCTGGGACCCTCTCGCAGAAAGTAAGGGCCATCCCAAACCTCACGACCTTCTACTCCAGGGGCAAGCTGGGATTCTTTGTCCTTCCTTCCCTAGCAGACGCAGAGCACAGTGTGTACTCTGAGAACAACAGACGTACCTAGAAGAAAATACTGCACACACGCACGCACACGCGTGCATACACTACTCCCTCACAGAGAAGAATGAACTCCATGTCAGAAATGTTAGTCATGACGCTGAATGCACGACTGGAAGGGACTCGGATACCATATAAAATAGAACAGGACCTTGAAGAACATTCCAGTAAGCCAGCGCAGAGCTGAGATTGCTCCCTCTGAGAAGCTTCACTTGTATGTAAAGCATGAATAAAAGAAACAAATGCGTCCAAGGCTATCCACCATCACATGCAATTCGGGAGGGTTTTACCTTTTGAAATCTAAGGCTGAAGCACTTTCAAAGTTATTGTTTGAATTACAACCGCACTGTGAAGAGGAATAGATCTAACTAGCTGCGCTGGCAAAGAAAAATGCTACTGCTCAGGTGCAAGACGGAAATATGTGCTACTTGTAAATAAACTGCCTCAATAATTAATTGCCAGCAGAGAGATCACAATAGGAAAAAAACCTCAGTCGATTTTTTTCCCCAGTAAAATTGTAAAAAGCAGCAGTACACAAATAGCTAGACAAGCTGCATTTTAGAGGAAAAAAAATCAAAAACTAAAAGAAAAAAAGCACAGCTCTTCTTTAAAATGGAACGTCAGGGGTCGTGGAAGGCACTGGCCCATCTGACTGAGGTTAGAAAGGAGAAGGCCTCAGAAAGAGGCTTCATCCACATGACACCAATGTTCATCCCTCAGTGAAAGGGGAGGGGCCAAAAACTAATGAAGTTCAACTGAGAGGGAGCATGAATAAAGAAAATGAAAGGGAGGAGAGGAGAAAAAGTGCAGGGTCAGACATGCAGGAGAAGGGGTTGGGGGAGGAAATCATTGTTGCTTTGAAAATCCTGGAGACACAAATGCCCAGATGCAGGGAGCAGCCACGTGGCAGATAGTGGGAGCGTCACTTGCCAACATGCCTGTCATTCACTCACAGCAGCAGGAACGGTGGAACTGAGTAAAGGTTTCTGGTGGCTAGTCAGAAAGCAGGAGGAAATCTCTGCTTCAACCTCCACCCAAATAGCAGAGGTCTGGCTAGTCTGAGGAACAGACGACCAAGTCCCACCAGAAAGCTGTTGCCAACATCATATCAAAATATGCCTTGTATGAAAAGTGTGTCCTCTTGGCTCCTGTGACTATGAAAATATGATGGCCACTATCTTGGCTGATAAACCAGCACTTGAACTTCCAGAGCGAAAACCATGAACTGCTACTGCTCAAGCTAAATAGTCAAGGGTCCCTAACTGCGGCTGTAACAGACCCATAACCTTGGTGGATCAGGCACAGGGGGTTTCCTGTAACACACAGCCTTCTCTGAACAGCCCTAGTGGGCACGTGCCAGGTGTGTGCCCCTGCACGCTGGGCGAGTGAAGCCTCTGCCAGGCCCCTGCCTCTTTGCCCACAGCGTCAGTGAGTGATTTGCTCTCGCATCCACACTGTGGCAGTGCAGGGATGCTGCAATTATGTGCGACCGCGGCTGTTGTAGAACTTTCTCATCCAGGCTCTTTAGCCCACACTATGGAGCATGAACTATATCAGAAGACTCACTATGATGGCGGGGAGATTGTATGATTTAAAAAAAAGGCAGGGCTATAGGAAGGCACATTTTGATGGGCAGAGCCCACCAAAATGTGCCCATCCACCACCGTTTGCACCCCCAGCCCTAAAGAGGGGCTCCCCATATCTGTCAAAATACCCAGTCATACATTACATTGCCAGAGGTTAAGATGGCAGTCGGTCTGTGCTGATGGAGAGCCCCTTCTGACGTGATAGCATCACAGCCAGGGGCAGAGGGCTGCTGTAAAATTACTCATCAGACCAGGGAAGGGCAAGGCACAGGCCAGGATGGCCCAGGCTGATCATGCAAGTGGCTGGAGCAAGCTGAGTGCAGCCGTGGAGTCTCTGGGCAAGTAAGAGCATCTGCTTTTGTTCCTTACAAAGAGGGAGGCATACACAGTCTTTCATTAAGACAGACGCAATAAAGGTTTGCGAGAATCCCCTCCTGAGGCCTGCTGCAGGGGACAAAGAGCAAGCTACGTGGCCACTCCCTGAAAGCAGAGCTACTGAGAAATAAATGCACCGAACTAGCTGGACTGCAGCTGTCACCCGGGAACTCCAGCTGCAAAAGATAGCCACTAAAGGAATCAGAGGCGGAAACTGGACAGAGACCTTTGAAAGCGAAATGGCAAAAAGTCATTAAATCCTACTTCCTTTCAAAAGAAGAAAATTGCACTTAATTTTACTAATAAAAAAACAGCTGCTTATAGTGCATGGCAATGAATCAAGTTACTGGCCATCTGGACACTCCTGGCTGTCTTTAGAGTGACACTTGAACTTCAAGACAACATCTGGGATAGAACTCAGACCCTCCTGCCCCAGAAGCACTGGTTCCTAACACCTGGGCTAAAGAAAAGCCTCCAACAATCGTTAGGCGCATGGGGCCTCTGGCTCTTTTAACTGAGCAGTTCGGATTCTCTCCAGAGGAGGGGAGCACGTGTGCATCCACAGGTGTGCGTGTGCAAACACACACACACTCTCCATGGGTGAACCAAACCATTTTTTGAAAGTAAAAAGATGAAAGGACACAGCACCTAAAACACATGCCCTACATGTTGTAGGATTCCTCAAAATTCAATTTTAAAAGTCAAAAGAAAATAAAGAGGAAAAAAATGGCACCGAAGTGAAAAGAGAGATTATAAAACTGTGGTGAGAACACATCCAAGTGTGGGTTACAATTATTGTATGAAATGAAATGCAGAGGTAACTATGCACATCAAGCTAATGAAATTCTCTCACAAACTCCGTACTAGCTACTGAAATTGCCTACTTAGCATACATTAACCGAGCTGTGACCCAAATTCCAATTCAACTGAATTAGCGCAAACACATAAAAGTTCTATCACTAGTGAAAAGGCCGGGATCCTCATAATTTTTACCACTCAGCTAGCAGGAGACAGGTTTATATTATATTATACCTATTGTGAACATGAACCCAAGCTGCAAAGCAGAGAGAGATTAGAATCTGAATTTAACCCAGGTTCAGGGGTACTCGTATATAAGGTTCTTGTCCGTCTCTCAATTACACCCAGAGATTAGAGAGACCATAGGCCACTATGCCCTGGGTATCCTGTTGGTAAACTCAGATGAACAAGCTCCTAACTATGTTGCCCTAGTATGAAAAGCAATTCTATACAAATGACATTGTGTGGTTCCACATTTATGGTTTTTCAGTGACCCCAGGTCAGATTCATTCAGGTTATAAAAGTAAAAGAAATTGTCTTTACTATCGTCTGGCCCTGCACATTCCACCGGGAATACAGAATTCCAGACAAGTTCTTTCTGGCTCATGGATCACCAACAGTAATATTCTGCAGCTGGAACTTCATTAATTAACAATTCTGTTGATTACACCATAAACCAGAAGAGAATATAGCTCGTAGTTCTGCAAAGGTAATATAGCTCTGGGAGTAATAGAAGTGAATTAAAAAAATGACAAAAATCCACCTTATTTTTACCTCTAAAATATGAATGAATACAGGCAGGACACTGACATGATGAGTAAGGAAGTAAGATTTCTACACCCTCACTATTTGGACTACCATCACACCTGAGAACTGCATGTACCCAGAAGGCACTTTCTGGAAAGTGGAGCATGTCTGGTATTTGCTACGAAGAGGAAGAGCTGAAGTCTTCCAGCTGAGGGGAGATCTAACATTTTGAGCACATGAGATCAGGTGGATGAAGATAAGGATAGTTAATCATGTTGGGAATTGCAACAGTTAGACATGGAAACTATCTAATGGATGATCCAGATTTTCTTCCTGCCAATGTAAGATTGTTTCCAGTTTTAAATTATCTATCATTTTGTCCAGGCAAATTGTAAATGTTCAAATGAGGCAGCTTCCATCTGTAGTAAGAAATGAGCATAATGCCTGTAAAACAGGCTAAGGCCTAAGTGGAAAAAGCTAAGTGAACAGGAGTATAAGTGGAAAAACCCAAGTTAGCTGAAGTTGGCACAGGAAAGTACTTATACTGTAAGAATACACATTGCCAAAATATTACTAAAATGTAAAATATGTAGCAAATTTTATTGCAATAACATTTGACTTAATAAAACCACCTCCCCAAGTGATGTAGTGCTGAAGTCGAATTCTGTGGGTCGAATGAGCATCCACATAGGCAGAGCACAATGAAAATCAACGTCATTTGGCTTCCGGGAGGTATCCCATAATGCTGTGTTCTGACAACTCTGCACATTTGCAGTATGCTGCACTGTGGCCACGTAAACAGGAAATAGTTCCTCCCCACAAGCCTGGGAAATTTTGCATTCCCATTTTCAGTTTGGTCAGCATGGAGAGAACTTGCCAGCACAGCTTATCATGGCGACTGCATGCCCCAAACACACCCCAGCCTGAAGTTGACTTGAGGTCTTGGATCTCATCGGTCTGTGGGGCGAAGAGTCTGTTCTGGCTCAGCTCCAAGCCAGTAAAAGAAATTTGGAACGAAGAAAACTTGAGTTTGTGGGATGTGTAGGGTTGGCTGGAAGTGGAGAAAGATTTCCCAAACAAGTTCTGCAGGGACTGGTGCCAACTGTCAGGGGCACTGGCAGCAACTGTGATTGGATAATGTTGCTGTCTGGACAGGCTGTGGTATGGTACACTTTTCAAGGCTGTGTGAAGACTGAAACATGGAATAAAATTGCTGGCCAATAACTCCCATGTGTTGTATTTACTGTTCATTGTGATGTCACTTTACAGTGCTTTGCATGTCATGTCTGGTCATAGAATCATAGATTAGGGTTGGGAGGGATCTCAGGAGGTCACTTAGTCCAACCTCCTGCTCAAAGCAGAACCATGGTCATGTCAAGCAAGAGGCAAATAAGTCCCACAGAACGCCCATTTTGGAGCCATGAGGCAGAGGAATCTCTCTGGCACCGCCTGTGGCTGCTGACATTTAACATGGGAAGCAGCTTAATATGCTGCTCTCACTCACTGAAGCTAGGTCTATACTGACGGAGGCAAATTTGCCTCCATCAGATCAATTTCTCTGGATCGACTGAGCAGTCAGTAAAGACCCGCTCAGTCAATCCAGAAATCGACCTACGAAAACCACCTTCAAAAGTGGTGTAGCGCTTTCCCATCGGCGCAGCGCAGTATGGATGCCACGCTGAACAGAAGCAGTGGTGTCGACATGAGTTACGCAAGTTTTTTACGTCGCTTGCATATCTCCCGTCGACTGCCGCCGAATCTCGGAGGTAAGTATAGACCAGCCCTGCGTGTACAGCTCAGCCTAAAGAAGCAATGGCGAATGTGATGTCCTACTGATGCCTACCTTCCTTTAAGTGAGTAGAGATCTCTGCGTGAACAGTGCTGCACAGTAGTTAAGTATTGCTGGTATTATTGAAAGCCAGCCTCACTGGTGTGCACCTGACCAATTAAGGTTGGAATTTGGGTGCTGTACTTCTGTTGAAATTCAGTTGGAATTTGGTGCCTCACCACTTTGAATCTGAAAAGCCCACCCTGCTGCCCTAAATAGATACATAAAATGTTCAACAGTTCACAGCAATTTCTATGTTTTCACAATTTTAACTTGCTCAAACACTGACACGTTTCCTGTAAAAGGATGGGTGTAGGACTTCTGACCTGTCCTGGTCAGCAGTGTCCTGGCCCTTCCTTGTGTTCAGGTTCCGAGGCTGGGCCCAGCACCTTCTTTATGGGGAATTAGCACCTCCGTGGGCTTGCCACGGAGTCGGTTGCCCCAGCCTTGGGGAGGGCGGGCAAGCAAAGCAGTCTATCGCCCCGGCCCTTGGCAGGGCGGGCAAGCAAAGCAGTCTATCCTCGGGGTAGGGTTGTCGGGGCTAGGAACACTTCTTGGCTGTCTGGGGACGGGAAAGGGGGGAGGGGGACGCAGGCCCACCCGACTCCACTGCGTCCCAGCCCAGGGCCCTACCAGCGGCACGAAGTGACTGCCACTGGGTCAGCGGGGCTCCAGGCGCAACACACTGACCTGCGTTTGGCCCCCGTCTCAGCCACTGCCTATGGCCTCCCTGGGCCACTTCCTCCCACCCAACCCCGGAGTACCAGCATCCACGTGGGGCCCTCTGGGGCACGGGGGGAGGTGGTGAGCGGGCGTCTGGCTAGGCCTTTGCCGTTTACAGGTGGTAGGTCCGGGAACTCCTGGAGGTCGTCAGCCAATGGTAGCTCCTCCAGGTTGCAGGGTCCCAAGGGCTCCCCTGGGCGGCCGGGGTCTCCCCACGCTGGGGAGGGGTCCTCCACTCCAGGTAACTCCTCCAGGTCGGGACCGGCCTCCAGAGGTTTCTCTCCCTCCATGGGCTGAGGGTCCTGTCCCCAGCTAGTGGGGCCTGGCAGCCCAACCCCTCCTGGGGCCTGGGCAGCCCCCTCCAGCCACTTGAGCCTGGCGGCTCTACTTTGTCTCTTGGCTCTGGCCGCTCCCACCAGTCGTCAGGGTCGGGTAGATCCGGCCGGTCCCAGAGGCTTCGGTCAGCCGGGCAGTTATCTGGAACAGTCTCGAGGTCCGAATCAGGCCTGGGCTACTGCCTCCAGGGAGGCACGTCTGTCTCCGGCAGCAACTTCCCCCTGACTGAGCTGCTGGGCCTGCCTTTTATACTTCCCTCCTGGGCTCTGGCTCCGCCCTTCTGCTTCTGGGTTGCTTGGCTTGCAGGGCCCGGTTCTGTCCAGTGGGGGCAGAGTGCACCCTCCTCGGACCCAGGCTCGGCGGAAGGCCAGAGCGGCTTGCTACAATGGGGAACAACATGAAGCTTCACAAAGTTGCCACATTTGGTAATTGACATTTATCAGACTTAAAAAAAAAAAATCTTACCACTGATTTATACAGCCAAGCAGCCCATCTCTCAGAAATCCTGACTGAAAATGTTTGCTTCACTGATCGATCCATAGCCCCATAGGCTGGGATTAGAGCTCAAAAACTAATCAGTCAGGTCTCGTCAACATTTGGAGGGAACGTCTCCCGGAAAAATGCAGGTGTTACGGAAGTCAGTACATCACCCTTGCTCCAGGAAGCACCATTCATCTTTTGAATGAGGCACAAAGGTTAGGCCTTTACCATCCAAGGTCATTAAAGAGTCGATGCACTGTTCAGAAAAATAAGAATATAAATCCCAGCTTCTGGGGCAAATTCGAACATGGGCAACTATTGTAGGTGCTGCCTACAGACATTACTCACTTAGCTTCAAAGTTTTTCTTTGCCTTTCTCTCCCGGAGATACAGAACAGCCACTATGATCCATCCCAGAAGGGACTCCTTTTCACTAACGAATTAAATAACCCTCTGAATACAATTCATAAAGCTCTTTGGGCTGAAGGATCACAACTTCAGATTAAAAGGCCTGTGAGTCAGTCACCTCTGCACATATGATTAGTCCGGTCTTTGATGAGCAAAATAAATGGTCACCGTTTCCCACATATCCATGTTTCTTCAGCCCCAACCCTTCAAGGTCAGTTAAAGTTTTCAAGATGTATTTGAAAAAGTTCTATGTCTTTAGCAAACATCTCCATCTCCTGGACACAGCCTCATGTTAATAGCGTAGAGGTGTCTTTCAGCCTGTCTTTATGATTGATTCCCTGCTTGGATCCTATTATTGCTACTCACTGGGGAAACTAGGTATATTTGAAAGGAGCCAAATCTTCCAGCTTGTCATTTCTGAGATATGTCGCCTCAGGCTGCTCAAAATCTTGTTATTCTTTATTCAGTATGTGGTCTATGGCTAGCTGCAGCTCTCACCCCCTTCTTCCCTGCACAAATGTCTTTATATTTCAGCTGCTGCCATTTACAAAAGGGTGATTTGTCTGCATCTTCGGACACTGGAGGCCTTGACATCACACACACAACTTTATCCAACCTTAACAGTCAGAGGGCAGGAGACATTGTTGTCCCATGAAAACCAATAATAAAACCTCATGTAAACGGAATTCAAACTCATGCTGAGATTGCAGGTCTGCATCCTGATGAGACATTTTAATTTCCTGAATTTATTTAATTTCCTGGATTTATTTTTAGTTCTTCATCAACTCTATCAACACACTCATTTTCTCTCTCTCTCTCTTTCTTTTTCTCTCCACCCTGCCATGGTATGGTCTCTAATACAGCCCAAAACAGCACGGCAATACTCATCCCAGGTGCTTATGTGTCAATCTGAGCACCCAGAAAGAGTATTGGGTGCCTAAATATGAACTTTTGGTTGAGTGTTTGCAATGGGGCCTATTTACCTTGAAGCATAATACGCCAGATTTGCCAAGTCATGCAGATACAAATTTATATACATTTTTACATTCAGTTTATTGCGGTAGCACCTGAAATACAGATCTAGTATCTGCATATGGACATGGCAAGATATACCTCAGGGTATAAGTCAAGCTCCTACTACTAATGGGCTAGGAAGAACTTTCCATGTTGGCAGGTTGTCCCATCGCTGCCTACTGCAAGGTTCTTTTGCACCGTCCTCTGAAGCAGCTGGTTGTGGCCACAGGCAGAGACAGGATACTAGATTAGACTTATCTAGGGTCTGATCCAGTCTGATCCTGTGTGCCAAACTGATCATGGGCATGCATTGTGCACAGGCATTTCATGCATTCGTGCGCCTCAATTAGGCATACGTAAATTTATGCATGTGGTTGCAGGCACCTCACTTTGAAAATCTGGCCACAGACAAATCACGGTGGGAATGGAACACACTGGTCCATGTGTGTTTGCCCGCAGCACCCCTGGTATCAATATTATAGATGAAGTCCACACTGTCAAATGCCAATAGGGAATTTTAAGGACGAGCCAGGTGAGCCTGCCCGTATGATAACAAAGGGAATGCCAAGAGGGTAGCTTTGGCCTGGGGAGAGTCAGTCCAGGTCCTGGAGATCACGCCAGCGAACGGAAAAGAAGAGTGATTCTGCCAGCCAATGGTGAGGAGGGGAGGGCTGTGCAGACACCGCAGCTGTGAGAGAGGCTGGTGTCTGTTATTCTCAACACTCTGCACTCGGACGACTTATGAGGTCAAAGGTTAAACTAACTTTTAAGGGTAAATGGGCCGCGTAACTGCCATGTACTTCCAGGGTAAACAGCGAGAGAGAGGACAGACCTGCCCGCAGGGCTGCTCCGAAGCACTGGCTGCAGAGTCACGCCTGCCAGAGGCGGTGCCGCTGCTAACCAGGCCCATCGTCCAATCTGCCTGCTGAAAAGGGGCCAAATGAGAGGTGCCCTGAATGCTGCCAGGGGATGATCTTCAAAGGACATGGTGGGTCATTTAGGACTGGCCCGAACCAAGCTCCAGAAAAACCGACAAACAAGGAACAACGCTGCACTGGCTGGGGAGAGGGGAGACCTAGCGGGTCATCTGGTTTATGGCCAGTTTTTGGAACTGTCTCGTGAGCACATCCCAAGTGGAACGGAAATGAATCAGCCGGCCATGTCCATCCCTGGTGTGTAAACCTGGTCAAACAACAGTCACAAAGAATTTGATTGCAATGTTTTAAACACATTTTTTTGGTTCCATTATTTGCAAATAAATGTTTCCCACTCTCTGCCCATCCCTACAGAGGATCAAACACCAGTTATCAAGTTATTCATTATCCTTGTTGTGCCCCTGTTGCCTGGCCAGTAATTCGCTCATTAATATTTCCACCCACACTGCTCTGTCTGCACTGGTGGGGGGATCACGAGATCAGCAAGCCAATACACTGCTTCGTTTTCTCTTTCTCCCCTTCCACCACCACACTGAGGTCATCTCGAACAACAATGCAATGTCAGAGATCCTTGCTGGCCCAGATACCCAGCGCAGACATGATGTAACATTATTACATTATAGAACTATTTAATGGTTATGATTAGAAGCCTCATTGCAGATAAGGAAGAGTCGTTCAGTTAGAGCTATGTCACCAGAAAGCCATATTTCACTACAACAAACATATAGCTCTTCAGCTACGTCTTAGTTGTAAGAAATTCCTTAGTAAGGAAGTGATCAATCAAACAGGAATATTTTCAACCTAATGGCTATTTATAAAATAAGTCAGGCAGACACAGAGCTTTAAAAGCTCTTCAGAGATACGGGCAGGAGCGTAGGCAATGCTCCCTCTAGTGGAAATCTGCCATAAGCTGTCATATGGTGACATTTGTTTAGAAACACTGGAAATCCTACTGGCTAAATTTAAAGAATGCACCACACAGAAGGCGAAGGAGGCAGCCTAGAAATCGCTCAGGCTTTGCCTTCTGGTTTCCCTGTCATCAGAGCCCCTGATGGGCGTGTTCTACACTCGTAATTTCCAAAGTTGTGTGCCATCTCCTCTCCTTCAGTGGATATAATAGACGTGCTAGTCAGAGCTAGCAAAAAAAAAACAAAAATAATCGTGCTTAGCAGCCATATAGGACGCCACTGGCATTCATCCTCTGACCGACCTTTACCATCTAATTGTTACTGCAGTAAAGAGGCTCCAATCAAGTTTGAGGTCCCATTGTGCTACCAGCTATATGAACAGAGATAGGCACAGTCCCTCTGTCAGAGCGCTTACAACTGAAGATGGCAAATATGCCCAGTGATACAGTCAAAATATGGAGCACATTTTAATACACATATCTATTCTCAAACGATAAGACAATGCAGATAGGCTATACCCCAACGCCCTTCAACCACTGCAGAAAGTCTGGGGGTTGAGAGTGAGGATTTGGCAGAGGAGAGTGAAGTGACCTGATGGATTAGTCTGAGGAAGACATTTCATGCATGGAAGAAAGCATGGCCTCATTGACAGGCATAATGGACAACCAAGCAGTCATGTTGCGTATCACCACTGGAGAGAAGGGGATGAGGGAGTGATGGAATGAAAGACAAGAGTAGATAAGCAGGGAGAGGCCAAGCTGGGAATGGCCCTGAAGACAAAGGGAAATATCTTAAATGTGATGCAGTAGAAAGGGGAGAGCCTATAGAGGGATTTAAAGGTCGGGGAGGGATGATATGGTCAGAGTGTTAGGCAAGGAAGACTAGCCTGCTAGTTACATTTGGAATGGACTGCAGGGGTCGGGGGGCCAGAGAGGAAGAAGTTGCAGTAGTTAAGGTTGGAGATGAGGAGAGCCTGGCTCAGATGTTTTTTAGTGGTGTGGATGGATAGAAAAGGCTAGCGTTTAGCCTCCTGAGCATCAACAAGCTGGTTTTATAGCTGAGGAAACTGACAGAGAAAGATTAAGGGACATGACCAAGGCCACTCAAGTAGTCCGTGTCTGTGCCAGGATTAGAATTCCTGGCTCCCAGTTCTGTACTTAGTCAACTAGATCAAATGTGGTTGCACATAGCTGGGATGTACGTATACCAGCAGGAAATATGAGCAAAGTTCAGTCCTGGCATAAAACAGGTATAAAATTACCAATTCAAGTGGAGTGGCACCTGTCTACACCAAGGCTGAATTTGGTCTCATAGACTTTTGAAAAAGATGGTGTGCTAAATCTCAAAACTTTTCCAGCATTTTTAACCCAGTTACACAATTACAACAGGCAATGTCTGGAAGTTGTCTGAGGACAGGGTGGGTAATTGAGTCTGTCATTTGCACGTACATTATATGGCACCTTCCACACAAGTAACACAAATTGCTTTACAAACACTAATGAATAAAGTTGCATGCCACCTTTCTGTGGAATCATGTGCCCCATGTTATGAAAGAAAAAACTAAGGCACAGAGAGGTGAGATGTGACTAGCCCAAGGTCACACAGGGAATTTGTGGCAGAGTTTGCAATAGAATCAGATCTCCTGGCTCCAATTGTTTGCCTTAAAAACAAAACCATTCCACTTCAGCCACTAGATAACGTGTACAGGCAACTCTCAGAAGGGTCAGTCTGGATACATATATGAAAATTTGGATGCTCAGCAAAACAAGATTTAGGATTTAGATTAGATTTAGAAATAGGATTGAAAATTTCACTCAGGAGCCTGCTGCTATCAAAATCAGTGGGATTTCTTGTGTGCTTAAAACTCGGCATGTGCTTTAGTGCTTTGCTGGGTGGAAGACTCAGTGCCGGGTGTGTTGTACCTCCCGCTTACAAGAATTAATTAAGGTGAACCCCTTATCTGTTAGGACTGTATTTACTTTGCCACGGGATGTGTTACAGGTTCATTATGATGGGTACAGCTCTAGTGGCAGATATCCGTTGAATGGTGTTGTGGGGGGGGTATGTTGTGTTTAAATAGTTATTTGATTATTATATTTAAATAAAAGAACTCTTTGTTATGTCCTAGGAAAGTGTGGCAGCTATAGAGTGATTTTTAGTGTTAGCACCGATCCCATAAAAGTAGCAACTGAAAGGAAAGATGGCCCTGAAGGAAAAAAACTGTTCAATTAGTCCCTGTTTGTTTAAACACTGCCAACCCAGCATGACATAAAACAAACAGGAAGTGCATTGCATCCAGTGGGTATTACTGCTCGGTTTGATGGTTCGCTAGGCAAAGGCTTTAGGCCAAGGAAACTAAAAACAAACACCAGGTGGCAGCAAAGGACATGTTAAACCATGGCCTTTAATACCTTCCCACTATGGTTACAAGCATGCCCCACCCTAATTATCGTCCTCTGTTTAAGCTTTTCATGTTGATTGGTGGGAAGGAATGGTTCTGAGCTGCAGCACCAGTGATGAGCAAACCTCAGAGAAAAAGAAACCTTTCTAGATGTTATGCCTGCAAGCTAATGCTCCTCTGAACGCAGGATCCAGCAGCAGAGCTGTTCCGATACCATCAGATTCTGTTCAGTGCTACAGCTCATGAATTCATTTTACACCTGTATATATAAAATAGCTTTTTTTTCCTCTATAGGTGATCAGAGGAAGAAAGACAGCGGGAAGGACGGAATCAAGAGTTGTTCTCTCCCCTTCAGTATGAGACTCGTAAAGGAGATATGGGGAGCAAGGAGAGAGGTTTCAGGCACATACACGGGGGTTCAGAGAATATTAAATTACATATTTACCCCAGGGATATAGCTAAGATAAGGACAAGTGGGAAATTTAGATCAGGGGAGTTTGGAGCAACTAAGTTTTACTGTATAAAAATTTTGCATCATTGTAATACTAGCATGCTTTCCACTACCTTCCCCTGAAAAACAGGCCATCAATTGGTGAAGCGGGGAAAAGAGAAAGTCCCAGTTCAACCATTTCTTAGTTTAGATGGGCCAAACCAAACTAGGAGCTGCGAGCACCCCTTAAGCCCAGAGAAAGTTTGCAGCAGACCTCATAGCTCAAGCCTCTTTCTACTTTTAAGTACTTTCCCCCTTATACGGAAGAGTGTTTTCATGGACAGAGAAACAAGAGGGCCGGTAATACAGCTGACATTACTTTATTTTTAATTCCAACACATATTTGCAAACTTTTCAGTTCTCCTCTCTAAATTATTATTATTAATTACTTACACCACACGCATAAGTGCACTCAGCATTTTACAAGATGTAACATTACAGCAGGGACCTAGTAGCTCGTACAGTACAAGCAATCAAATATTAGTAGCACTGCTAACCTGATTGATTACAAGCCCACCATGGAGTACATTTACGCAAGAGATGAAGCTCTCTGATGGGTTATATGTGTAGGAGGGAATAGGAGCTCAAGTAAGTGTATCTAGGTTTAAACCTTCCCAACAGCAAATACGTCCCCTATTTTATCCTTTTCCCTTCAGCATATTCTAATGTCAACTAGCAAATTGCTCCCTGCCCTCAGTGGCTCTCAATTCTTTACCTTCAAAGAAGACCCCTCTGCTTTGTTTGATGAATGAACTAGAAGGGGACCCATAAGGGCAAAACGATGGTGTGCCACTAACACCCAACTTCACCCATCAGTTTCATAATAGCCCTGAAGCTATGCAGATCAGAACCAGAGCAGACACTAGCCATCAGTGGAGGAAGGTTCAAAGACCTGGTTCGAGATTCTATGATAAGAAAGTTTAGTTTTTAATCTTTTGCCATTGGACCAGGCTTGCATAAATATCTTGGCAACTACAGGACAGATCCAATTGCCTTCTGAATGTAGATTTAGATATACGTATTTACTTATTGTGAAAATTCATCTTCAGTAGCCAATATGCCTGGATAATTAGATAGCTTTTCAAGGTTTCCATTGGGTAGCTGGCCTTTTAAGGCTGGGAATTTTCAGATTAATCTGAGATATCAGATTAATGCAGGAGTTGTGTAGTATAAGTACGTAGGGTGGGATTTTCCAAAGCATCTAGGTGATTTAGGAGCACAAATCACAATGGAGAAAGTTAATGGGATTTGTACTCCTAAATCACATTAGGCGCTTTGACAAATCTCACCCAGAATCCATTAGTGTTAGACCCCCTTCTCTGAAAACCTCTGGTATTTTAAGGGCAGAAGGATTAACGAGTTATAATAATAATTATAAATGACAAATAAAGTAAAATGAAGAATTTTTAAAGTTGAATTATGAGCGTCGATATTGAGATCTATTTACATAGACTCACCAAACATGGCCTGTATTGAAACACCCGGGAATGTAGTAGAGGGGTGAAGGAAGAGAACCTGGAGCTCAGCCTATCCAAGTGGGTCAAACCAAGCAACAATGGAGGGAAAGTTCACATCCCAGATGTTGCTGGGGCCCATCTCTAATAAATACCCCCTTTCTGAAAGAATTTCAGCAAGCCAGTGCAAACTATAGTTCCGAATGGACAGAAGTGTGATGTAGCTACACCTTGAGAGGCGGTATTTATGGGTTTAATGGTATGATATTCTCTAGAAGGTCCAAGGAGAAAATAAATTCAACTAGGTTACCTCCAGCTCCCAGTCTTTGAAAGGAGGGAGAAACACATGGGTCTTAAGATTTTCATAGGTGACTAGTCATTTTGTGTGGTACAATTTTGGATGCTCAGACTGGGACAGATATAGAGAAGGTGCCGAGCACCCTCCCTCTGCAAATCAGACTGCTTTAAGGTATCTCAAGCTGGACATTCTGGCACTGAACAAAATCACTAGCCACTTTTGAATCTCTTGTCCTTGGTTTTTCCAGGGCAAAGGAGAAGATTTTTAGTTATTGCTGAGGAGGCTGATTTTTCTACTACAGAAAGGCCCATCTATAATATTTAGATGCAAACAGAGTCCTAAACTCTGTACATCTCTAGCTACTTTCCTGTTTTCTTCCTTTTACCATTCTTACAGTACAGACAGGGGCTAATTTATTCAAGTTTACAAAGGCTGGGCAAAAATTTGAGGCTTTATGCTGTTAGAAGAACCTCTTCCCTTGCTAACCTCAACATCCTACCAGCTACAGAGGCTGTTTCTTCTGGCAAAGTTTTTCAAAAACATAAAAACAAGAGACCATGCTAACAGCCTACAGAAGACAAGGCAGCATTTTTGTCAAACTATGCGACTGTGTTCAGTGCTGCAGCTGTAAATTTGTATGGGCAAAATTAAATTAACTACAGGACTAATTTTTAAAAATGTTCTAATCATGCCAGCAACGCACATATAAACTGTAGAGTACAAAATGTACAACAAGACATAATTAGGTGCACTATTTATTTCAATTAAGGTGTATTATTAGACATACTATTCAGCATCCCAAGGGATGATGTATTATTAGATCTACAAAGGAACGTAGGCAAACATCCTCTTGTGCAGTAAATCTGCTCCACTTCCTGTATATTCCATACAGTATGTATGAAAACAAGATATCTGCCACCTCCTCATCAGTGGGTGGGAAATATGAAAAATATCATTCTGAACAGGGGGCTTTTCACCTTATATTATAAAAGTATATTTTAAAGTGAATGTGAAGAATATAATTTTGTATAAAATATTACAGCACAGGAGGGACTGGATAGGAGACACACAAACCTTTCAAGATTATAATTTCTAACCTAATCTGGATCAATGGGGACTAAAAGTTATCAGCTGGCTGTCTAGTGATGGTCTCAGGCCCGGCAAAGCCCTGGCATGGATGATTTGGTTGGGGTTGGTCCTGCTTTGAGCAGACGGTTGGAGGCAGTTGGAGGTAAGAGCAGAATTTGTCCCACTGCAGCAATTCACAAGTGGAAACAACACCCCAGGAACTGTCATTTGAAAAGTGGCAGTGATTTCCTAGAGTAAATTGACATCAGGCAAAGAGATTTTAATGAACGCTTATGCTGCATTCCAGCCCATTCTGTCTTTATTAAAATCAAAACTCTCTTAAAAGTGCCTGAGAGGTATTGCGGATAACGTTGTCAATCATATGAAGCGTAAATAACTACAGCAACACACATTTTCAGCATTTAGGGAGAAGGTAGGCCTGAGCGCAAAAGCTGGGTGCACGTCTGTATCTGAATCTCTCCAAAGGTCTTTTGGACGGATTTTTCTCGGTCTACATATGAATTCATTACCGTAGCGCCCAGATTACATAGCTATCACTGCAGTATGATTGCCCATCCAAGTTCTAAAAGAAACACGAAGGTTCTTGGTTTCTTTTCCTCTCCTTAATAGAAGGGTTGTTTTAAACAAAGTAACTAGTGTGGGAAAGCAAATTAATACAGTCCCATATTAATGTGCTGCTTATTAAACAGAAAGGAAAGTCTTTTCACAGAAACCTCTTCAGACATACATATCCACAATTATCTTTTTCAATTCTAAATCAAAGCGAATTAGCAGCCTACTGCCGAGCAGTAAACATGATTTGATTAGGCATTTCTTACACAGCATGTGACAGAAGTTTCTGAGGAACTCAATTATGATTTGTGACTCGTGCTCTCTCTGTATTATAAAGAGCTCACAATACAATGATGACCGCTAACGCGCACAAAGCCACAGTTTCAAAGAGATCTCAGCCAAGCATCTAGCTTTAGCTTGACGCAAGTCTCATGAGATCTGGTGTTTTAATTAAATCCCCAGCTCCTGGAGGCATGTGAATGCATCAAAATCTTAGCTTTGGGGTTTTTTAAAGGTAAGTTTCTAGCCCTCAGGGTTTGAGAAAAAAGATTTGAAAATGTGATATCTGAAGTCTCAAAAGCTATTAAGCAAACCCAAATTGCTATTTTAAATCTTCAATTTTTAAGTAAATCTCATGATTCTGGGGGGACCAACTCCTGACTTTCAGTGCTTGGGGTTGGCAATATTGTCAGCTGCCTGACTGGAAGGCACAGATCAGGGAGACGTCTATAGTCTATCATTTGTGCCAATCATTGATTGTGGGCATAATTATATCTATGATATGGCAGGGTCAATTTGAGGCACACCATGAAAATTCCATCCTAGAAAATCAGAAGTTCAGTAATAGTTATTTGATTTGGGTGGCATTGATGTCACTTGGCCATGAAGCTTAGTTCAAGTCAGCTGGAGCAAAGACATCCCTCTGCACCGCTTCCAGGAATGCAATGTCAGATCACAGGGTACTTTACACCTACTCTAGTCTGCACTGAAGTTGGGCATTTAATGGGCTTGCTGGATTACTCTGAGAACCAAATATGGCCTCTGAAGTAGACTGTGTATATTCATAGCATGCTAAGACCAGATTTTTCAAGTGAGGCTGTTTTTTCCCCTCCACACTTTTGCTCACAAGAGCATGCACCTGTAACCAATTGCAGGCAGATGTTTAGTAGCAAGGGTAGTTTTTAAAGGTAAAAGTGGCAATCTGGTACCTAGAGCCTGTTGATTTTCAATGGGCTATTTGATTTCACTTGATTGCTATTTGTACTTTTGAAAATGGCCCACTTGAGGCTAAGTAGCTCCCTGTTTGCAAGTCCCAACTGTGTGTGGTCAAACGACTATGTGAGCCTGCCATGAAGTGTGAGTACAAAATTGAGTTTGGGGAAAATAAGAAACAGCAGCCACTTTTCTGATCCTAAATATTCTAATCCAAGATGATGGTTTTAAATGCACACAGCATGTTAGGTGTTTCACAGACAAATAGAAGACATGATCCCTCCCCTAATGGCATTATGGTCTAAACAGAAGTGACAAGAGACTGCAAAGCCAAAAGGAATGAGATAGGACAAGGATAAAATGACAAGGACATGATTTTGTGTAAATCGATCTATCAGCATCTTGGTATTTCATTGTCATTAGATTATAAGCTTCTTGGGAAGGCATCTTTCTGTAGAGTTGCAAAAGAAGCTTGCACATCTAAGAGAGCTATAGTCTATAAATAATAAAGCTAAGCTAACAAGCTGGCTTATAAATGGCTGGAGAAATCTGGATTCCCGTCAGCTCCTGATTTTCTCCAAGACTGAAGCAGGAACCAGACAATTGGGAACATGCAGTTCTGACATATTGTAATGTACAGGAAAATCAAGGAACAAAATAAACCAGCCTTAACAAGCTTGTTAAAGAGGAACTGAAAGAAGGATCTGTCACCTCACCTAGCTCCTCAGAACATTCTCCTTTCCTCCCAAATTAAGGTAAAACTGAGTTTTCACCAGTTTCCTTACGCTGAGGCTTCAGATCACGCTGCCCTGTAGGCACAAGGAATTGTGTGCCAGAGAGCAACAGCACCACCCAGAGGTGACACAGGAGGTATCTGGTAGAGTTCAGAGAGGCACATCACAAGCGGCAGACACACTATTACTAGTCAAATAATACCCTCCTCCCTCGTCACTCCCCCCTCCACTTACACAGTACACAAGCAGCACTTGTTTGTCAGGGCACAACAATCCGTTGGGGTCGCATTTGGAATTCACCCCCCAAAATAACATTGTAAGAAACAGAAACACAGAGAACATCTTGAAGACGATCCACAGTAGCTACGAGATGGCAAAAGCCCCTTGTGATGTGCGTGAGGCTGCTATGAAGAGCCCAGTCAACTGAAAGGGGCATGCAGGTTTTCTACAAATTGTCAGCCCTGAAACCAATGTCACTGGTGCTTCTCAATTGATTTGTGTGTCTATGTGCAGCTAATTCTCCCTGGGGCTGCCTTCCCCTTTATTGTCGTCAGCTCCATCTTTTGGAAAAGGGCCCAGTAACTATTTGTGTAGGAGGAATGGGGCCTTGAGGAGTTGGCAGTAATGATTACAGGGAAGCACACGCACCTGCTGACAAATTGTGCGAAGTGGCAGTCGTGAGTCCATAAGGTTCTATATTGTGAACGTTTTCAATAAATAATAGGTGTTATTCCCCTGCCAATAAGCCGCCGATGTCAAAGAACTTAAGTGCTAGAAGAGTTTTCTGCAGTAAGATAACTGCAGTGTATCTGTCAGTCACGTAGGCCTACACGCCCTTGAAGTCAATGGGAGCCACACCTACTAAACATCCATCTGAGCCAATGAATTCTGCATGCAAAGCACGTTAGCCATACAGGAAATAGCGGCGCAGCAGAGGAACATCAAAGATTGTTCCAAAATCCGTGATAATAATTAATATTTTGTTGTAACTGCCACAGCACACCTGCAATTTAAATGTTCTTCTGGTTTTACAGATGGGAAAATGGAGGCAGAGATTGAGGGTCTAATTAATTTTTTAAAATGCACGTACAATTGCTTGATGAATTTGCAAGCAGAATTTCTGTGATTACAACCATAAACTGGATGCAAGCCAGAGGCAAAACTAGCTGTTTCCCTTTATGCATATTTGCAGCGATTTTTGTACATGTTGTTGCATGCACTCTTGGAGGGGGGAAGTTGGTGATTTGACAAGGCCATGGGGAAAGGGAGTGTCAGCATTAAAGCTGGAAGGTGAACTTCGGAGTTAAATCCCGATCTTACAATCATTAAGTGATGCCTCTGTCTACCGTAGTCTAAGTCTGCTATATAACTGGTATTCAGTTAGGCCCTGATTCAGCAAAGTATTTAAATAGGTACTTTAAGTATGTTGGTAGTCCCAACAGAGGTTAATGCAACTAACTTAATTTTAAGTAGGTGCTTAAGTTCTTTGGCTCTCAGTACAATGGCACTGACATTAATAGGAGTCTCCCCATTGGTTTCAGTAGGCATTAGATCTAGCCCTGGCTGAATACGGATAAGACTGTGCATATGATTTAACTGCTTTGCTTTGCTTTGCTTAAATTCAATTCTTATGAATCAAAGATGGGGGTAAATGGCAGGTATACGACATCGCTGGGAGCCAGGCCATCTACTGGCTGTAACCAGCAAGTGAACATAGAAAGATGTCAGATGCAAAGATGTCAGACCTAATTCTCAGCTCTCATTGCGTCTCTGTTTGAAAAGCAGCCAACCAGAAAAGGGAGGCGTGTCTGCATATCATTAAGTTGTTATTTTTCCTACCCAATCTAACATTATGATTGTTTTAGTGCATAGTTTCTCAGGAGAGGCAAAGTTAGAGAGGAACCAGGACGGTGGAACCAGCAGAGTAATTTATGCCTTTTGTTTTTACATAGAGTAAGCCTTTAGGACAGTGCTGTCAAGGCAGATGGCCACTTTCTTTCCAGTTCAGCACAGACCGCTGCAGAAACACCCTCTGTACCACCCACAGTGGGCTCAGAGATGGAGTCGTCACCTCAAGCTAACATACAGGTCAGTCTGGCCGGAAGCATTGCTTGTGATTTGTGTAGCGGGAGGAAGAGTTAGGAAAATGAAGACTGGATAACTAAAAAGATTAGGTCAGTATTTGATAGATGTCCAAAGAAAACCCCAGGTGATGGATGAAGTTGTGTTAATGATTTAGTGATTTAGGAGACAGATATTAAGCCAGTGCTACGCCAATGCCCAGAATAGTGCTGGAAGCACAATGATGACTGAACTTCAGTTTCTCATGTTTGACATCAGATTCCTGATCACTGCCCGAGCTCCCGTGTGGCATTTATCACCAAGATAACTAATGTCCCGTCTGAGATATTACATCCTGGCAAAATCCAATTATGGATATTTACAGCCTGTCTACACACCACCTGGAACTTTCACCTGGATCCTGATAAATTGGAGAACTGGTCTGAAATCAATAAGATGAAATTCAGTAAAGGCAAGTGCAAAGAACTGGGGTTGCTTGTGATGGGAGGAGGCAGAGCACAACAGCCCAAGGGGCTCACTGCCAGTTTATGTCTTATGTTCCTAACGCTCATGCTTCAGGGTTTCAGCCAGCCACCAGCAGGGGTCAGGAAAAAATGGTTACTAACCTTCCATCACTGTTGTTCTTTGAGACATGTTGCTCATGTCCAGTCCAATGTAGGTGTGTGCGTGCCCTGAGTACTGCTGCCGGAAAGCTTTTCCCTTACTGGTATTGGTCGGGTCGGCTCTGGAGCCTCCTGGAGTCACGTGCTCATGGTGCTGATATAAAGGGTCCTGCCACTCCCCCAAGAGAGCCATTTCTGATTTTTTTGGGGTGGGGCAGAAGAGGAGGGTCAACTTTAACTGTGAATCCAGAAGCTACTTACTCACTTGAAAACTCTAGATTGTTTTCAGATAACTTAGAAATTAGCTGACTGGAGCACTGTATCTCATTCCTGCATCAAAAATGAAAATTAAATAAATATTTAAGGGACGCTCTAGGTTTAAACTTTTAATGTACATTCTTACTTTCTTACAAACTCTTGAATACAACTGAAACAATTGTAGAAAACTCTAGATTACTTTCTATCATTTAGGCTACTTATTTTTTTGCATTTCACCAAGCTTGAAATAGATCATTTAACTTTTGGAAACATCCTACTAGGGCAAGGCTCTGTGAGTTTATGCTGCACCTGCCTGGGGCTATAGGGGTGTTACCATACTACAAACAATAGACTAGAAACTGGCTTTAAACAGGAATGAAACTGACACTTTCGAGTCACTTTCGCAGTATTGCCAGCCCTAAATGTTCAAAAGTCATGAGTCAGGCTCAACAAAAATCCTAAAATTGACTTAAAAATCATGAGACTATGTAAAACTAATAGATTTGGTGTTTTTATTTGCCTTCTGCTTTTTTGAACCTTTAGGGTGCACTAAGGTAACATTTTGTAGCTTTCTCCACAGCCACAAGGGCTAGAAGCTTACTTTTCCTTTAAGAATGAGGGTTGAAACCATCATTGACTCCAGGAGGTGGGGCTTTAAGGAAAATAATAATTATCATGAGACTCGTGACAAAATCATGAGAGCTAGGAACACTGCTTTCACTTCTGCTTGAACCTAGTTACTTTTCAAAAGGCTCTTAAACACAACACAACAGTGACCGAGCTGCAGTTCTCATAGGAGACTATTTAAAACCAAACACCAAGAAAATTCCACATTTTAAAATTGAGGGAAAAAAAAAAAGTCTTCTGAGGTATATCAGAACCAATGCAGTCAGGAAAGGAACATAAACAGACACAGGAGCTCTTGGCAGCTCTCCCTCTTGAAAGAAAGTTGGAGGATCAAATATTCTAGTCCTTAATCAACTGTATGGACTGTGCAGACGCAGTTTCCGTTCTTTGTTCTGGAACTGGTCTGAATACAGATGAAACCTAAGAATATGAAGTGTAAACACAACTGATGCTCATACGACCCTTTCTCATTCCTTCCTTTTCTCAGTCTAAGAACAAAAAATGACAGAACAAAATGGTTTTTGATTAGGATGTAAAATCTCACAGCAGCCATTGGTCTACAACCCAGCATGGTGCAGAACCTGCCATCCCTGGGGTGGAATGGGGGGGCTTAAGTGATCACCTCTCATCTGACTCTCATTCTCTCTCTATCCTTCCTGTGCTGTGATGCTTTTCATGCTTCATCCATGACATCCTTTCCAACCACCTGGGACCATTTGCTGCAGTCTCAGAGAACTGGCCTTCTTGATTTTGCTCACATCTGTCAGGGTCCTCTTTTTTTTTTTTTTTTTTTGCATGTATCTGAGAGATAGACTGGGTAGCCCTGATAGACCTGGGTTCTACGTCTCTCAAGGACTTCCTGTATGACCTTAGGTCAGTGCCAGTGGCTTAAGAGCCAGTATACGGAACTGTAAATGGGGGGGCTTTGAGTGGGGAGGGGAACTTGGGGAGGGGTGTGTGGTGTTCTGGAATTCTTGTGGTGCTTTTGTGGGTTTGTTTTGGCTGGGTAGTTTTTATGTTCTTGTTTCTCTCACTGACAATACATAGGGAGAAAGCTATGCCAGATACAGAGGCAGCAGTTGCAGTGACCCAAGCAGTGGAAGAGTCAATGAAGATGACTAGATGTGGGAGCTGTGGAACATACATGACCCTGGAGGGGGTTCCTCAAAAGAGCTTTGTTTGTATGAAGTGTTGCTTGATAGAGCTGATGGAAGAGAAGATCTGGGGCTTGGAGATGCAGGTAGAAACTCTGGTTGAGTTTAACAGAGGATTCGAGTAGATGATGGAGCAAAGGCATGAGGAGGCTGAAGGGAAAAGCCCAGACTTGTAAAACAAAGGACCAAAGAGCTCTGAGGGGAGACTGCCTGGTGAGGAAAGTGGCCAGTGGATGCATGTGACTACAAGAACCAGGCAGAGGAAAAGACAGGCTAGTGAAGGAGAAATAGAGCTCAAGAACAGGTTTACGGGGCTGAAAAATGAAGAAGGGGCACAGCAAGTGGTAACTGAAAGTGGTAGGGCAAGGAAGAAGAGAAGAGCAGCTAGTTCTGACACGCTGTACCCCATGTACACCCTTATGGTGTGATTTGTGTATCATTCCTGTTCACCCTTATCATGTAACTGTGTATGGTCTAATGCAAAGTATGTCATGGAAGGTGGTTCTGGAATGCTCATGACATACGGAACATTATTGTTATGGTAGCAGGTTTCCTGCAATGTCATGCATAAGTGCAGCTATGGAACTCTGCTATGTCATATCCCCAAACGTGTGTCTCACATTGGATAGATGCAGAAAAACACAAAGCCTTGTTTCCACACCCAGCAGAGGCAAGCATATAGGAACAATGGCCTTTGAGCACTTCAGCTCCAGAGGGAAAAATCATTCCTACTGCTGGACATGGACGATCACCTGACCCCAGGGGGTAGGGGAAAATTGTTAAAAGCTGAAGCGTCTTTGTCTCATGGCTCTCTCCTGGAATTCATCTTCTAAGCAACATCAAAGACTGAGAATCTACCCACAAGGGGCGGGGAAGCCTGGTTGCTAGAGGCATCGCAAACAGCCTGTGTGGTAAGATGAATACAGATTGACATATTAATCTTAGTTTAGAAGGTGAGTTTTCTTTTAGTTGATTGTGACTAAATCCTTGACACATTATTAGTCTTTCGATTAATTTTAATCTGACGTGGATTCACTTAAAATATTTCTGTAATCAATAACCTTATTTGTTTGTTTTACCTAAACCAGTGCACGTGGCTTGCGTGTGTGCAGAGACCTCACAGAGTGACAGAGCTGGTGCATATCCATTTCTTTGATACATTTATGTAAATGTAAAAGCTTGCAGGGTGCAATGTATAGCACTGAATCCTGCATGATGGCAGTTCCTGGGGTTGCATCTGGGACTGGGGGTGTTTGCTGGGTCTATGCCATGAGTGGCTGGTCAGAAGCATTCCTTCAGTAGGCCAGGGACCAATTACTTGCAGGAGGCTGGGTGTGGGCTGACCCAGGAGTGGGTGGTTCACACAGAAAAGCAGTCAGGGCCCATGAGTGAAGAATTTAGGTGACACAGCTACACACCAGTCCAGATTGCAGGGGAGAATGTCACACTAGTCCTATATAAAGAGTGGATGAGCCAATGGAGATACCACCAGATATGAGCCCCAGGAGGATCCAGGATGAATTGCAGAAGATTACAAGGGAGAACAGAAGGCGAGAGGACTTGCAGCCAGACAGAACAGAGGAGAGGCCGGAGAATCGCACCGTTACCAAGAAAAGGCAGGCCTATGTGACTGGGGAGTCCCTAGTGAGAAGAACAGACAGGCTTGTAACCAGAGCCGATCTGGAGAACAGAAGGGTGTGCTGTCTGCCCAGTGTTAGGATACGAGATGTGGACTTGAGGCTGAAGAAGATCCTAGCAGGATCTGCTGATTGTCCTTCATGTGAGAACAAATGATTCAGCTAGATTCTCACTGGAACAAATCAAGGGAGACTTTGCCAGGCTGGGGAAGATTCTTAAGGAAATTGAGGCTCAGGTGATCTTCAGTGGGATTCTGCCTGTCCCTAGAGGAGGACAGCAAAGGCGTGACATGATTATGATGATCAACAGATAGCTCAGGCAGTGGTGCTATAAGGAGGGCTTTTGAATGTCTGGCCACTGGGAGACATTCATGGACAGAGGACTGTTCTCTTGGGATGGACTTCACCTGAATAGGGAGGGAAATAGACTTCTAGAACGGAGGTTGGCACAACTGATGAAGAGAGCTTTAAACTAGGAGTCTGAGGGAGATGGTTGGGAGATGCCCGGGTGATCTCCACGCCTGATTATAACATTGAGAGGGAAGAAAATGAAATAAGAAAGGATATAGCAGTGGGTAGGAGAACGAACATTACAAGGAAGGTGGGAATAGCTACCAGTTGACTAGACGATACTGGCGGTAGAATGGCTGTGCTGAATGATGTGAGGAATGTAAACAAAGCCAAACAGCAAAAATTAAGATGTTTGTACACCGATGCGAGGAGCCTGCGTAACAAAATGGAGGAACTAGAGCTATTGGTGCAGGAAGTGAAACCTGATGTTATAGGGATAAAAGAAACATGGTGGAATAGTAGTCATGACTGGAGTACAGGTATTGAAGGGTATGTGCTGTTTATTTCTGACTTTTAATGAAATAAAGGTAAAGGAGATGAAGTAGCATTGTATATCAATGATGAAGTAGACAGTAAAGAAATTAAAAGTGATGCAATGGATAAAACAGAGTCTGCTTAGGCAAAAATCACACTGGGGAAGAAAGCTACTAGAGTTTCCCCTGGGATAGTGCTTGGGGTATGTTACAGATCACTGGGATCCAACATAGATATGGACAGATACCACCTTAATGTTTTTAATGAAGTAAATACTACTGGGAACTGTGTGGTTATGGGAAACTTTAATTTCCCAGATATAAACTGGAAGACTAGTTCTAATAATAATAATAGGATCTAGATTTTCCAGGATGGGATAGCGGATAAATTCCTTCACCAGATGGTTGCTGAGCCAACAAGAGGGGATGCCATTTTGGATTTGGTATTGGTGAGTAGTGAGGACCTCGTAGAAGAACTGGTTTCAGGGGACAACCTTGGTTCAAGCGACCATGAGCTAATTCAGTTCAAACTAAATGGAAGGATAAACAAAAATAGATTTTGACTAGGGTCTTTGATTTCATAAAGGCTAACTTTAAAAAATTAAGGGAATTACTTAAGGAAGTGTACTGAACTGAAGAACTCATAGATCTAAAGGCAGAGGAGGCTTGGAATTACTTCAAGTCAAAGTTTCAGGAACTATCTGAAGCCTGCATCCCAAAGAAGGGGAAAAATTCATAGGTAAGAATTGCGGACCAAGCTGGATGAGCAAGCATCTCAGACAGGTGATTAAGAGAAAGCAGAAAGCCTACAAGGAATGGAAGATGGGAGGGATCAGTAAGGAAAGTTACCTCTAAGAGGTAATAACATGTAGAGATAAAGTGAGAAATGCCAAAAGCCAAGTAGAGTTGGACCTTGCAAAGGGAATTAAAACCAATAGTAAAAGGTTCAACAGCCATACAAATAGGAAGAGAACAAAGAAAGAAGAAGTGGGACCACTAAGCACTGAGGATGGGGTGAAGGTTAAGGATAGTCTAGGCATGGCCCACTATCTAAACAAATACTTTGCCTCAGTTTTTAATGAGGCCAATGAAGATCTTAGAGGTAATGGCAGGGAGGATGATGGAATTGAGGATATGGAGGTAGAAATTGCCACATCCGAGGTAGAAGCCAAACTCGAACTGCTTAATGGGACTAAACTGGGGGACACGGATAATCTCCGTCCAAGAATATTAAAGGAACTGGCATGTGAAATTCCAAGCTGATTAGCAAGGATTTTTAATGAATCTGTAAACTCAAAGGTTTACCCATAAGACTGGAGAATTGCTAACATCATTCCTATTTTTAAGAAAGGGAAAAAGTGAACTGGGTAATTACAGGCCTATTAGTTTGACCTCAGTAGCATGCAAGGTCTTGGAAAAGATTTTGAAAGAGAAAGTAGTTAAGGACATCGAGGTTAACGGTAATTGGGATAAAATACAACCAGACCAACCTGATCTCCTTTTTTGAGAAGATTACAGATTTTTTTAGACAAAGAGAATGCAGTGGATCTAATTTACCTAGATTTGAGGAAGGCATTTGATATGGTTTCAGATGGGGAATTATTATTTAAATGGGAAAAGATAGGGATTAATATGAAAATTGGAAGGTGAATAAGGAACTGGTTAAAGGGGAAACTACAACGGGTCATACTGAAAGGTGAACTGTCAGGTTGCAGGGAGGTTACTAGTTGAGTTCCTCAGGGATCAGTCTTGGGACCAAAAACCTTTTTATTACTGACCTTGAAATTCCCACTAGGTACCTAAATACTTTTGAAAATCTAGCCCTCAGTCTCTGTGCCTCAGTGCTCCATCTGTACAATGGGGATAACAGTACGGCTCTACCTCACGGAGGGGCTGTGAGGAGAAATAGGTTAGATACTGTGAGACGTTCTGATACTACAGTGATGTAGCCACATGAGTACCATCAGTAGAGTGGGAATTTATACCACTGCTATCCCTTCCTTTAGATTAAAAGAAGGGGCCAAATCAATCTCCCTCACATCGCTCTCTTTTCTCAATGTAACCTTGGCTCAGAGGCTTGGCTGTATTTCTTCTGAGTCCCTTAGGTTCTCTCTTCATTTCTCCGCCCCCTCTGTCTCTTCACCCTCCAACCCCCCACACACAGAGGGATTCCTCTGAGGCAAAAGCCAGGAGCAGCCCCTCTCCTCTGCAGAACTCACATTCCACACTCAGGTTGTGCTGCAGTTAAGTGCTCCACCTGGGTCTAGGACATGCGCCATGCTCAGATCTCCTGTACAAAATAGCGGCGAGAGGGCAGGCGGAGAGGAGCCACCTCTAAATGGCACCCTTGCCACCCCCTCAATTCCTTCATGCTGGCTAACTTCGACAGAGGGGCAGGCGGGGAGGGGGAAGGGGGAGTTTGGAATCGACATGAGGAATACCTCCCGAAGAACAACGGTTATGGAAGGTTAGTAACCATTTTTTCTTCTTCGAGTGCTTGCTTATGTCCATTCCAATGGAGGTGACTCCCAAGCAGTTGCACAGGTTGAGGGTTCGGAGTTCATGGGCATGATAATTGTAATACCGCTCAGCCGAAACCCGCATCATCTCTAGCCTGCTGGGTGATGGCATAATGAGATGCAAAGGTGTGGACTGATGACCATGTTGCCACTCTACAGATGTCCTGGAATGGAACTTGAGCTATTCCATTGGGATAGGAGGAGCGGAGACCTTTGCCAGGTCTTTGCATGCACAGATACAGGAAGTGATCCACAAGCAGATTCTCTGGGCTGTCCCTTGAAGGTCTTTCATTCTGTTTGCAATGGCTGCAAAAAGCCGAGCAGATTCCCGAAATGGTTTAGTCCATTTTATGTAGAAGGCTAGTGGATGTCTGACATCCAGCAAATGGAGTCTCTGCTCCTCTCTGTTGGCATGCGACTTCGTATAGAAGACTGGTAGGAAGATATCATGGTTACTATGGAATTACAAGACCATCTCTGGGAGGAAGGTTGGATGTGGCTGCAATTGGACCTTGCCCTTGAAGAAGATTGTACAGGTTGGCTCCAGTGTAAGAGCACATAATGGCCACCAGGAAGGCCACCTTCCAGGATAGGTAGAGCAGAAAGCACATTGCCAGCAATTCAAATGGAGGTCCTGTCAGCCTTGCCAACACCAGGTTGAGGTCCCAGGGAGGTGGTGGCTGCCATATCTGGTGATATAATCTCTCCAGGCCCTTGAGCAAATGACTACAGATAGAGTTCGAGGATACAGAATGGCCACTCACTGACGGGTGAAAAAGCTGAGATTTCCGCTAGATGGACCCTAATAGATGATACAGATAGACTGTTTGCTCCACTTGAAACAGCAAGGCCTAAAATGTAAGGCAGTGTTGACTGTGTAGGTGCAATATCTTTCTGCACAGACCATATTGAGAATATTTTCCACTTTGCCAAGTGGCTCTAGTAGACGGTTTCTTGCTCCCTAAAAGCACCTTGCAGACCTGTCCGAACATGCTAGCTCTGTGGGATTCAGCCATGAAGCTTCCAGGGTGTGAGATGAAGGGACTTGAGATTTGGATGACAGACAGGCGAAGCTCTGTGAATTCATGCTTGGAAACAGAGGCTGACAGATTGGCTTTTCCACCAAGAGGTCCATGAGGGTGGTGACCCAGTGCTGATGTGGCTAGGCCAGAGCTATTAGGATAAGAAACGTCTTGTCCCTTCTGACCTTCAGCAAGATCTTGTGTATGAGAGGTGTAGGCACCCTGTACTTTAATGAACTACAAACTTAATTGGGAGTTTTACAGCTGGGAAGAGCCTGGAAGGCTACAACTCCCATGATGCCTTGGGGAAAAGAGAGAGACTCCAGGAGTCGGAGAAAAAGCATGTGGGAGACTCCATTTTGGTGCTGGGGCGGAGTGCAGCCCAGGCTGGAAGCTGATGACTGGGTCTCGAACCTGATGCTGCTGTGGCTGCCTGTTGACAAAGTCCCAAAGCTGCTGTTGCCTCTGACGGCTGCTGGAGTCCCAAACCTGCTGCTGGGAGCCTGCTGGAATTGTGACTGAGCACAGAGCTTCAGAGGTTGGTGGCATTGCCCAAGCCAGGGCAGGGACTGAGGTGGGTCTGCACTGAAGGTGTGAGTGTCCCTCCCTGTTGTTTGGAGCAGGGCTTGTAAAGGAAGGCACAGCAGAGACTGACTGAGACTGAGAAGAGGCCAAGAGACAGTCCCTTCAAGCAGGGCCAGGACTGCCAATCTCCAGTTTGATGCTGTGGCTGAACTGGTGCAGTGAACCCACAGAGCGCTCTCTCCTTCCACAAATCTTCAAGCGCGCCCACGCAAGGCAGGGGTCAGGGCTCTGAACTCTGGGGAGCGCACACTCCAGAAGTGGGGTAAATAATGGCGCTGTAAATGCCTGGTAGACAAGTTTAATACTGTATTCTGTTTTTATTAACTGGTTTATTCAACTGCCCCTGTGGTTTATGTTTAATTTCAGTCTGTTATGCCATGTTTCTTTATTTTGTTAAGTAAAGGTGTGTTAACTCTAATTTAAGTATATTGGGTGTTTAGTTTGCATAACTGCAATTGTTAAATTAGATTTATGTCTCAGATTATTATAATTTTAGACTAGGTCTAGTCCTGGAAGCTCCCAAAGCCACTATTGAGCGTGTGCAGGGGCCAGTCAGGTGGAGGCACTGCCAATTTTAAATTCCTTTAGAAATAAAGGGATTGCAGCAGAAGGGTGGATAGAGGATTCCCAACTATCCTACATCAACACTGGGATACTCAGGATCTCCTTTATTGTCAGAAACCATAGGCGCCTTTGCACACCAGTGAGTGTTGCCTGCTCCCAAGTAACCCAGTGAAGGAAAGGGGTTACAGAGGGATGGGAGGAAACACATAGAAGAGATGGTCCGTCCAAGGGAGGAGAAAAGTGATTGTGACTGACCCCATGTTGTGGCCCAGAAAGGAGCAGAACTGAAGACACTTCCTGTTGTGCTGCATCACGAAGAGATTTATCTGGGGAGTCCCCCACTTCTGGAAGATGTCTTTCACGACATCTGGATGGATGGACCTCTTGTGGTGGTTGGAGACAGATCTACTGAAGTGATCCGCTACATTGTTCTGCCGCCATGGGAAAGAGGTGGCTTGGAGGTGGATGGAATGGGCTATGCAGAATTCCCACAAGTGAAGAGCTTCCTGGCACAGGTGACAGGAGCGCATTCCGCCCAGCCTATTTATATAAAACATCACTGTCATGTTGTCTGTGAGGACCAACATGCACTTGCCCTCCAGGTGGGATTGGAATGCCTGGCAGGCTAGGCAAACCACCCTGAGCTCCCTGACATTAATGTGTAACAAGAACTCTTCTGGAGACCAGAGACTCTGAGTTCTGAGAGATCCTAAATGAGCTTCCTAGCTCATTGCCAAAGCATCCATGATGGGAGACATTGACAGTTGGGGTCTTGAGAGTGGGGCTCCAGCACACACCGCTAGTGGGTCCAACCACCAAAAGCAGGCAATCGCTGAAGGGGCAAAAGTGACTACCATAACCAAGTATATCGTCCCGGTGAACATGCTGACGCCAACCAAGCCTGAAGAGGTCTGAGCCGTAGTCTTGCATGTTGCACTACATTGGTGCATGATGCCATATGGCCCAGGAACTTTAGGCAGTTTCTTGCCATGGTGATGGGATGGTTTCTGAGCCTTGCTATGAACACTCCTATTGCTTAAAACCAGGCTTCTGGGAGGGAAGCTCTGGCTTGGACCAAGTCAAGGATCGCCCTGTTAAATTATATCCTTTGAATCAAGGAGAGAGTAGACTTCCGGATATTTATTAACAGGCTTAAGTCCTGGAACGTTGTCTGCATTAACTTCACATCTGTCTCCACCTGGGACTTGGTCCAACCTCTGATCAGCCAGTCATCAAAATAAGCATAGACCTGAACCCCGTCTCCTCAGGAAGGCCATGACAACTGACATGTACTTCACGAAAACCCAATGGGCCACTGACAGGCCAACGGGAGCATGGCAAATTGGTAGTGCACATGGATCACAATGAATCGGAGGAACCTTCTGTGTCCCTGAAAGATTGCAATATGAATGTAAGCATCCTTCAAATCAAGAGTGGTGTACCAGTCCCCTGGATCCAGAGACTGTATAATGCAGGCCAAGGAGACGATGAAGAACTTCAGAGCAGGTAGGTCTGGTCAGTGCTGACTGACAGACTTATTTAGAATACACCAGCATGGTGATGCAAGAAGTGGTATTGGTGACTCAGGAGACATCAGTCAATCCTCTAACTAATGAAATAAAGCTCAAATATGTGGAGAGCACTCTGTGCTGCTAGAGCTGCCTTTTTTTTTTTAAACATGAAATGTATGATCTGAGCACATGTGATCATCACTCTAAAAACAGGGGCATCTTGGAAAAATGTCAACTCTAATAATTTTGTTCGATCTAAGGTCTTGAGCCTTATTGAAATCAATAGGAGTTTTTCCATTGACTTCACTGGACTTCAGATCAGGTCCTGAGTGTTTCACTGAGCTATGGTATTCATAACCTCTTTCCTTAAACCATTTATAGTTTTGGGGAGCTGTTACTCAACTGCTGCATTTCACCCCCAACAGTAACTGCACTTCGGCAGGTGATTAAATGATTCTTGTGTAGAGCTGGTCAGGAACTGGAATTTCCATTCCATGAGCAATTCTGATTTTTTGGGGGAAAAAAACTGGATTAAATCAGAACAAAAAGCCAAATTTTCAAAATTTCCCATGAAACAAAAATGTCATTTCAACTATCAAAATATTTTCTTTCTAGTTTATCATTTTGACCATGTATATAAAATATTTTGATATAACATAAAAGCCGATAAGAAACATTTTGACTTTTTCCTTGCGAATAGTGCAGTTTCATTGGAATCAACACATTGCTGCAAAACATTTAAATTTTGACAGAATTGCATTTTTTGGAAAATGGTCAAAAAAATGTCAACCACCTATATCCTCATAAAATGATTTTGGGACTCTTCAAGATGAATAGGCACTATTTCAATGTAATATAATAATCTAAAAGTACCATTTACAGTACATTTGAAAAATGGAAGACAATATTTGCCCATGGACTTCTTGATGAAAGAGACAAAAATTACCCTACCAGGGGAAGAAGTGGAATGTTGTTAAAAACAAGATTTTAACAAGGAAAAAATATCCACAGCTTTGCTAATTAAAATTTTGGAAGAAAGTCTGTTTAGAATATTAGACATATGCTTGAAAATGAGCGCAATTCCCTGCTTGCAAATAATACAGGATTATCTGCAGTGTGGATTAGAGAGGAGGGTTTTGCTCAGAGGATTCATGGTGCATTAAGTCAGAGGTTTCAATGGACTGAGTATGAAAATGCTTATTCTGACTAAGGGAGGGTAGAGGTTGTTCTGAAGCCACTATGCTTATGGTTCTGGGCCCTGGCTCATCTTCAGGAAAAACATGTGCTTATAATAGCTTACTGAACTGAGGTCCTAGTGGCTATTTGGCTGACTAAATGCCATGAACCTGAAGAAAACAAATCACTAGTATGTTTTCAAAGGGAGGAAAGGATTAAAAATTCCACACAAATACCAAGGAAGTCTATTTTATTCAAAAGAGGATTTCATTACAATTGTCTGCCACTTGAGACAGACTGAGAAGAGCGTCTATTTAGGGTCGTACCCACAGCCATCAGCACAGCCTCTGAATGCCATGCTGTAGATACTCAGAATTAACTCCTTTGTTTATATCAGTTTGCCCCACCTTATCTTCATGGTTTGCACCATTGATAAGATGCTATAATTTGAGAGCTGTGTGCAAAAGGGTTGATGTGTCATGCACACATTGCGGTGCCATGTGCAAACCTTTGGCATGCAGGGTGCACACCTTTTAGAGCCGTGTGCAGAGGCAGGTGTGATTAGCTGACCCAGGACTTTAAGAACGAGGGAACTACCTCACTTCTGGGCTGTTTGCCTTAGTGGTAGCATGGAAGCCACCCCTTCAGAAGAAGAAGACAATTGTCTGTCACAACCGCGTTCAGTGAGCTGTGTTCCCTGGTGTTCCTGAGGAGAAGAGGACACACTTATGATCTTGTATCCTGCTCATCATCTGTTTTCCCTAGAGTGGAGCTTCTGTGGCTGATGGTCGGTGCCAGCACCCTGTTGGGAGAAGGACAATTGTAAAGTAGAGACTGTTTATGCTATGGCCTTGGTTTTGTGTTTAGTGGTAAAGGGTCCAGATTTAATACCTGACCTTTGTTAACCCCCAAGCACCCTTATCTCCATAGTAATATGGTTTCCCCCTTGCAATAAATTTTTGTTTGGTTTGCTATATTTCTGTGGGATTGGAGTCATTAACAAATAAGTCACTCTAGTGACCAGATCTAGCGGGGTCCGAACTTGGTATTTAAAGGGACTAATCTGCTTAGTTTAGAATTTCTCCCTAACAATACAACTGCTGCCCTCTGGGGGGGCTCAGTGATGCAACTGTACTTGTAGCTGCCATCAGTGGAACTTTTGCATGAGCAAGTGAGGACTACTCACACCTGTAAAGTCTGGATTGGATAATGTAACGGTCATTCATTTCAGGTGTTTATCAGACCGGGACAATTACCCTCCCCTCCCCCCCAATCAAAACTCAATAATTATCATTCCATTCTTCCACCTCTCAGATAAAGTTCTTTTCTTTCTTTTTAAATTGTATTTTAGAAAGTAGAGAAACAGTAGTCAACTGGATAGGGCACCGCTATCATCCATTTTATGACTTTGCTCAAGACACTGTACCTCTCTGTCCCTCTGTTTCCCTTCCCACCCTGTGACGAACCTGTCTCTTTAGACTATCTCTTGTTATTTGTTTATGCAGCACCCAGCACAGTGATGATTTGGTCACCACTGAGACAAATAATAAACAGATAATGCAGGTTTCACTGGGAGAGTTAAAGGAGAAGTATAGCTGGGCAGGAGACTATTTTGCTACTGAGCTGGGGTTTGTCATTGAAATAAGTTTTACAGATAATTTTAAAACAACACAAAAAGGCTGCAAGTTTCTCCGTCTGGAGCTGAAGTTACTGTTTGGACTTGGCCAATATCACACTCTGTACATTCCCTGTAAAGATAAACAACTAGAATTCTGAGGGATAAAATGCACTTCATGTCTGACCAGTTCTCTTTTCATGTATTTTCTACTGTAAGGCAAAGAAGTAGTAGGTTCTGCAGCGAAGGGCTATGTAAATTGTTTCTTTCTCCACTTAGGGTGCAAATAGCTCGGAAAGAGAAATTTTTAATAACTAAAGATATATTTTATAAGCCAGTATATTCAAAGGAAGAAAAGATAAATCATGCTCATGTACATCACACACACACACACAAAAAAAAGAGTTGGCATGGTAAGACAGGAAATGAAGCCAGATCAGTCACTGCTAACTTGCAGATAGGGCATTAGTCATTAAGAAAATATAGGAAGATAACGTGCTTTAAAATGTAAAGAAACCAGAACATTTATCCCAATATGTCACCCCTAAAGCATCTCTTCATGTCAGGCAGCACATAATGAAATGAAGTGGTGGAGAAGCTGCTCACAAACAAGTTGCTTTATTTCCTTTCTGGGGAAAAAGCATTAGACCGATGACCCCACGTACAGGAAAGGAATGGACTGGAAGAAGTGGAGGAGATCGGGTCGCCAACACGCAAGATGGAAATGAGAGCTGCTGGCAGCAGTCAGAAAATGTGATTGTCAGAAGCACTTGGAGTTGGGCTAACACTGCTTACACTAAAACTCCCATGGACTCCCATAGGAGAAGAATTTGGCTAGCTCCTAGTGCTTATGTAAATTCCACCCCTATCCTGGATGTACATGTAGTAATAGCACTGTGAGGGTTAAGAGGGGAATAGAATTGATAATGGCACTAGCAAGATTCAGCTATTCAACCACGGTGAAGCTATCCCGTGTAGATGGTCAGCCCAAGGCATGACTGAGTGGATGTTAACCAATAGGCCTCGCAGCCCATCAAGGACCCTATTACACTGGTGAAGAATGTGACCATTTAGGGTCCCAAGCCTGATAGTAGGGCAGAGAGAAAGAGAAAACCCCAATGAATACCGAGAAGCAGCTAAAGTGGGTTCTTGAAAACCAACAGAAACAATGGTGGCTGATTAAAGAGATGGCCGCCTAACAGCAGGAACAATAAAAGCAACTCATCCAGCAGATGCTGACACTCCTACAAGCACCGGGGGAGAACTCAAGCCTAACCGCTGGAGGAGGAAATGCCAGTCCAACCCTGCCCAGCCCAGTGAAGCTGACCAAAAAGGGGCCCACGGATGAGCCCGAAGCTTTCCTGGTCACTTTCAAGCAGGTGGCCGTTGCAGTCTGATGGCCCAGAGAGCTGGGGTGCCCTGTTGGCTCCTCACTTGACCAGACTAGCCCAGACCACCTACTGGGATCTCAACGAGACTGCCCTGGACTACACATGTCAAAGCAGCCATCTTAGACACATGGGTGGAGTTGGGGGGGATGAACAGGAGGGAGTTGCCCCCTGCAAACTGCAAGGCCATAACCAGAGCCTCCTCTCCTCCCTTCCCCTGCCCGAGATGCCCATCCCCCTACATAGGCTGGAAGCTGGAGCCGGGAAGTGCAGGGCAGCTGATGCTCTGGCCAGTGCTATGGAGTGGGCAGCCATGGCACTCGCCCGTCTCCTCCTCCTGCTGCTGTGTTGGGGCCCAGGGGCTGTGACTCCTCCGCAGCTTGCAGCAGCTGTTTGACAGCGCACAGCCCATAAGAGCTGTCCAGGGCGTGGGGGAACCAGCTTTGGGGCCGGAAGATCTCTCAGGAAACAGCGACTGCTGGGGGGGAGGAGGGAGGCCAGTAGCCCGAGCCACAGTGGGTTAGTTTGGCCACTGTGGGGAGCCCTGGACCCTCCACCTGACCTGAGCTGTTCTCCTGCCTGCACACATCCCCATAGAACCTCCCCTCCCTACACCCAGAGATACCCCCCCGGCCTGCACACATCCACTAACTACGCCCTCCTACACCGTGATCTACTCCCTGAGCTATCCTCCTCCCTGAACCCATAGCTACACCCTTCCTGCAACACAGCCCCTAGCTACTGAGACATGCTGTAGCCCACTGTAGGATGGCGACTCGGCCCAGCAGGGCCATTGTGACCCTTCCTCGGACCTAGCCTCCAAGGAAGGCCACAGTGCCTTGTTCTACGGCACAACCGGAAACTAGTGGGTTGTGAGTCTATAGCCCCCGACCGCCAGGCGAGGCAGACAAAGTGTTCTATAGCCCCCAGTACTCAAGCGGATGGGGTAGAAAAGTATTCTGTTGTCCCCGGGGTGGTTAGGGAAGGGGTAGGGGGATGAAGGGCCACCTGACTCCACTGCATCCCAGCCCAGGGCCTATCAGTGGCAAGGGGGTCTGCCACTGGATCAGCAGGGCTCCAGCTGCAACACACTGGTGCGAGCACAAGCTCAGCCAGACTGTAGTCGGTTGCCCGTGGGCTACTTCCTCCCACCCTGACCCCGGGTACCTGGAGCCAGGGGTCTTCCTCAGATTCCCCGGGATAGATGGCCAGCGGGTGTCCCACTAGTCCTTCATCATTGGCTGGTGGCAGGTCCGGGAAACCCTCAGGGCTGTCAGTGGATGGCAGCTCCTCCAGGTCACAGGGTCCCGATGGGTCCTCCAGCACACGGGCTCAAGCAGCTCCAGCGGGTCCCAGGCTCTAGGTCAGAGCTGGTCTCAGGGGCTTTTTCCCAGTCAGCAGCCTCTGGTAGCTCTTTCCAGTCACTAGGGCCCGGCAGCTGTGGCAGGCAGGGTGTTTGCTCCGCACAGCCACGCGGCCTGGGTCAGGCCCAGGCTGTTACGCAGGATTCTTATGCCTGCTGGTTCTGGGTATCAGGTAAGGAATAAAACATGCCCACACTGCGAGTTAGGTACACTTATTTTTAATACGCCTTATGCTTTAAACGCAGAGGGAGACCCTATGTCTCTGTGAAGTGGCTGCAGGGGAAAGCCAGACACTTCCCAGCGGGTTCATAGCAGAGCCTCTGCTTAATTATTTACATTTTAAGCTTTTATACAGCACAGCATGTTTACTTTAGGAAACAGCAGAAATTGGCTTATGTATAACAAATAACTGAGCTTACACTTTTGCTTTCCTTGCCACAAAACACCATTAGATAACAACAACTTACATAACCTATTTACTACTTAACCGGTCCTCACCACACGCGCTGCATCACTATCTCCAATGCATCACAACATCTTCCGCGACCTTCACTACATGGACCACAGCCTTGGGGAAGGCCCGTCTTTCTCCAGCAGCAGCCTCCCGCTAACTGAGCTACTAGGCTGGCCTTTTGTACTTCCTCTTCCTGTCCTAGCCCCACCCCCCTGCTCCGGGGGTCTGTAGCCTGCAGTGTCCTGATCTATCCAGCAGGGATGTCGCGACCCTTCCTCAGGCCCAGGCGCTGAGGAAGGCCACAGCGCCTTGCTATACCTGCATACACCCTTACGGTGTGATCTGTGTATCATTCATGTTCACCCTTATCGTGCAACTATGTATTGTCTAATGCAAAGTATGTCATGTAAGGTTTTGGGAATGCTCATGACATACTGAACATTATTGTTATGGTAGTATGTTTCCTGCAGTGTCAAACATATGTACAGCTATGAAACTCTGTTATGTCATAGCCCCAAATGTGTGTCTCATATGGCTTGAATAGATCCAGACAAACACAAAGCTGAGGGATCATGCTTCGCAGAGGCATGCATACAGGAACAATGGATGGTCCTGAGCACCTGATAAGGTGATGGTCATTCGACTCAAGCGAGCAAAATCATGCCCATTGCCAGACATGGCTGATCATCTGACCTCAGGGGGTGTCGAGGAAACTTGTTAAAGGCAGAGGCATCTTTGTCTCTAGAACTCTTCCTTGGAATACATCTGCAATGCAACATCAAGGATCCTGACAGACTGCCCCCAGAGGGAAGTGGCTTCCTGCAGGAGTCTCTCAGCCAGCCTGCGGGTAAGCTAACATCAAGGACTGAAAGGTTACTGAAGTGTTGAGTTTAGTTTAGGATGTGATTTATTCTCTTAGTTAATTGCAATCAAATCCTTGATTCACGTTAATATGACTTATGATCACTTAAAATCTTGCTGTAGTCAATAAATATATGTTTGTTTTATCTAGAACACAGTGCATGTGGACTGAGTGCGGGTGGAGACATCACTTAGAGTGACAGAGCTGCTGCATATCCATTCCTTTGATAAATTGACAGACAAATGTAATGAACTTGCAGGGTGCAGTGTACAGCACTGAACTCTCTAAGATGGCAGTTCCCAGAGTTGCATCTGGGACTGAGGGTGTTTGCTGGGATCAACTGCATGAGCGGCTGGTCAGAAGCGCTCCTTCACTGGACCAGAGACCAGTTACTCACAGGAAGCTGGGTGTGGGCTGACCCAGGGGTGGGTGGTTCACACAGCAAAGCAGAGTAAGTCAGGGCCCAGGAGTGAGGGATCACATTGATACAGCTACACACCAGTCCAGATTGCATGGGGGGAACGTCACAGCCATCCTCGCCTGCACCCTGAGCTATACCCCTCCCAGCACACAGCCCCTAGCTACAGCCCTGCCTATGTCCAGAGCTGCCCTCCCTGCCTGCACACAGTCCCTAACTACCTCCTCCCTGCACCCTTAGCAGTTTTTAAACTTTTTGAGCTGAGCCTCCCGCTTTGAGTTACAATTTTTGGTTGTGTCTTCCCATAACCCAGACAGGCTGGGTTGCCTGCTGAGGTGAGTCAGGAGGTGGAAGTGATGTTCCATCTCTGAGTCCCACTGGGCCCTGCCCCCCCAAATATAGATATTAAACTATGCCAATACCTAGACACCTTCAACATTTCACCAAAAATCTACCAACAATGGTTCCACCTTGAGAAATTCCCCCCAGCACACAGCCATGAGCAGTCGCTCAGAGTCTGAAGGAACACTGCTGGCAGTGGCTCCAGCTAGAGGGGTGTACTGTGGTCGAGGCGGCAGAAAAGATTGTCCTGGAGCAATTCACCCAAATTCTACCAGTGGGAGGACGAGTGGATGGCAAGATATTGGCTGGAGCTGTGGACAGGAGCAGTGTCGTTGGCATAGAACTACCTGATGTCAGTTGACTCAGAGGCTGAAACACCAAAAGTCAGTCTAGCTCACCCTGTGTCCTCTTGGAGCACCTTCTTCTTATATATGGCTTCGAAAAGGTAGCATGATTGAAAATTTATACCTAGAATTGACAGCCAACACGTTGCCGCAGCAGTTAGCTGGTGAATGTCCTTCAGGCCCCCAGCAAAAGAATGAAAGGGACACTCAGATGTTATGTGCTCCATCATTTGTGACTGGTGACCACAATTGCATACAGATGTTTGCCTCATTTTCCATTTAAAGAGGGTTTGTCCACATCTCCAATGAGATGTCCTAATAGGATTCAATTTGCATCAGTCTTTCTAACTTAAATCAAAACCCAGTGGTCAACAACGAGATGTTTGTTTTGAGCAGTCGAAACACTAAATGTCACTCTCCATTGAATTGAGCCTCAATGTCAAAGTTGAGTGTAAGGGCCTTGATGCAGTTCCATAGAGGGTTGCGGGATTTTATTCTTCTCTTTGGCAGGTTCTGCAGATCATTGTGCAACAGGATCCTCGTGTTTGCATTGACATGGTTAAGATGTCTGGGCAGCTTGTCTAATCTGTGGAGGCTGGATGTGCCAGTCAACTGGAGTTGATTTGAGCATCACATAATAGCACAGGTATCCCACTGGCCACAACAAGAACCATCCTGAGTCATTTCCCACATAGCCAACATCACGCAATTATCCTCCAGATCAGCTTGAAAGTGCTTCTTCTGCAGTTGGCACCAAAGGCACATTGGAATGTCCGCAAGGCTGTCTGGCCCGCCTACAGTTCGGAAACAGAACATTGGATCCCAGGGCTTGCACCAATACCTACAAACAAGAGTGAGATGACAACCTTCACATGGTGCTCCTGTAAAGTGCTGGTGTTTTTCGTGCTTTGTGCAAATTCACTAACATGCAAATGTAGTCAATTGGCCACTGGACATTGCATTACTGACCTCCCAGTGAAGGTAGCAACAATTATATTTCCTTGGAGCACCAATACTTGAATTCGGATCAAAGTAACTGGGGGACATTGGGTGCACAACTCAACTAGGGAGAGGGGGAACCACAAGAGCCAAGAAAAGGTCATAGAAGTCCACTCCCCCCATTGACCAGGAGGGCCCCGCTTGGCCCGACAGCACGATTTCACCCTAGGGAATTCTTCTTCTTGGGAGAATCAGCCAAGAAACCAACTACTCCCAGCAGGAGCTGCTTTGCACATGGATAGCAAGGATATTTCAGAAAGGACTGCCCGTTCATGGATTGTAATTACAGGCAGGCCTGACAGCCAATAACCAGGCATACAAGAGTAGCTCTGAGAAGATGTTGGTCTGGGTACAAGTGAATGGGATAACCATAGACAGGCTGATAGACTCAGGCTGTAGCCAGACCTTAGTCTGGGAGGGACTAGTGGAGACTGGAGGTAAAGCTGGAGACATAATCTACCTCCATTAGAGCCACGGAGACATATGATCCTACCCAATGTGAGAAGTATGACTGTCCATGCAAGAACACAGAGAAGCAGTTCGTGTTGGAGTGGCAACAGACCTGGCCTACTCAGTCATACTTAGATGCAACTGGAAGTCTTTCAAGGGAGGTGGACAAAATGTAGCAGGACACCTCCATGGCAAAAGTGGAGTCAGGGTCAGGAGAACCGGGAAGGCGGGAGATGACTGCAGTGGCCGAGGATAAAAGGGTAAAATAAATTTAAAAAATAGAAGTGAAAAGGATGGAGTTGAGGTACATACACATAAGAACGACCGTACTCGGTCAGACAAATGGTCCATCTAGCCCAGTATCATGTCTTCTAACAGTTGCCAATGCCAGGTGCTTCAGAGGGAATGAGCAGAACAGGTAATCATCAAGTGATCCATCCCGTTGTCCATTCCCTTTTTCTCACAACAGGCTAGGGACACTTAAGAGCATGGTTTTCCATCCCTGCCCATCCTGGCTAGTAGTCACTGAAGGACCTATCCCCCATGAACTTATCTAGCTCTTTTTGAATCTTGTTATAGTCTTGACCTTCACAACATCCTCTGGCAAAAAGTTCCACAGGCTAACTGTGTGTTGTGTGAAGAAATATTCCTTTTGTTCATTTTAAACCTGCTGTATATTAATTTCATGTGACGACTCCTACTTCTTGTGTTATGAGTAAATAACACCTCCTTATTTACTTTCTCTACACCAATTATGATTTTATAGACCTCTATCATATCTCCCCTTAGTCATTTCTTTTCCAAGCTGAAAAATCCCAGTTTTATTAATCTCTCCTGATATGGAAGCTGTTCCAGATCCCTAATCATTTTTGTTGCCCTTTTCTGTACCTTTTCTAATTTCAATATATCTTTTTTGAGTTGGGGCGACCAGATTGGCATGCAGCGTTCTAGATGTGGGTGTACCATGGATTTATATAGAGGCAATATATTTTCTGTCTTATTAGCTAGCCCTTTCCTAATGATTCCTAACATTCTGTTAGCTTTATTGACTGCTGCTGCACAGTGAGTAGATATTGTCAGAGAACTATTCACAATGGCTCCAAAATCACTTTCTTGAGTTCTAACAGCTAATATAGACCCCATCATTTTATATGCATAGTTGGGATTATGTTTTCCAATGTACATTACTTTGCATTTATCAACTTGGAATTTCATCTGCCATTTTGTTGCCCAGTCACCCAGTTTTGTGAGATCCCTTTGTAACTCTTCATAGTCTGCTTTGGACTTGACTATCTTGAGCAGTTTTGTATAATCTTCAAATTTTGTCACCTCACGTGGTCACCAGAGTTTCTTCTCCAGTTCCACAAGTTGGTCAAGCAGCCAAAGCAGATCCAGGCTCTCCTACAAATCCAGGAGAATCAACAAAAGCTCTGGGAGTCACAGATGGACCTGCAGAGGTGCCTGGCAATCTTGGAGGAGCAGACTTTAGAGATCTTGCACAGGGAAATTATCAGTGGCCTTTGAGCCCAGGTATAAAAATGAATTCATGGGCCAGAAGGACAGAGGACCAGCCATGAGTATGCTATGCCTGTGGGCAAACAAGGCACAGAAGGAGGGTAGGCCCCTTTATGAACTATGACAAGAAGGCTAGGCCAGGAGAGCAGAGCATGAGAGAAACTACAGAGACATGGTCTACTGTCAAGAGTGGGAGAAGGGTTTCTGGTGCAGAGAAGTGAACCATATATAAAAACAAGTCCTCTTAGGAGAGCGTGGAGTAGCAAAAGGAGATGTGGGTCCCCCAAGAATATAAACAGAAAGGAGAGGGTGTCCAGTGTTACAAATACCCAGGAGGCAGGCAAAACAGAAACTGCAGTGATAGGCTGTGGACCTTGCAGTCACTCAACTGGAAGTGTGTTCAGGGAAATGAAGGACCAAATGGTTGGCACTGCGATGAACCAGGCTGAAGACGGGATGCATACAAGTGCCTAACAGACCATAGGGGGTACTCAGGCCCTGACACCAAAAGGACAAAGGGTGGAAGTGAGAAGGCTTCAGGAGAAGCTAGGGACTTCAGAAGAGGTCTTGCAAGCAGCTGTTTGAGAACAAGAGTTACTATGGGAGAAGCCTTGTGCTACCATGGAAGAGAAGGACTGGCTGCTTGTCAGGATGAGTAAGTGGGATGAGGATTAAGACAAATTGCGTTCCCAGGTCTGGAAGATCCAAGGGAGTACGGTACGTAGGTTACAGCCTTGAGGAGGGGTGTGTGATGGGGCGTGTACGCCACACAGGTGCTGAAATGATTAATGTTGGCCTGAGACCAAATATACTACCTGGCTGCACCTGGAGGCTGGGCCAGGCTTAATTAAATATGAAGCATAGCTAGGAGATGGGATGGATGGTTAATTTAAACAGAGGAAGTCTGGAGCAAAAGGGGGCTGGAGGGAGAAACTCTGCAATCACACTCTAGGACTAATTAAACAATCAATTTGCAAACACCTGGAATATAATAAGGTGATAAGCAACAGTCAGCATGGATTTGTCAAGACAAATCATATCAAATCAACCTGATAGCTTTCTTTGACAGGGTAACAAGCATTGTGGATAGGGGAGAAGCAGAAAATGTGGCATATCTTGACTTTAGTAAGTCTTTTGATAAGGTCTCAAAACAAGCAGAGAAATATTACCTAGATGGAGCTACTAAAAGGTGGGTGCCTAACTGATTGGAAAACCATTCCTAGAGACTAATCATCTGTAGTTCACAGTTGAGTTGGAAGGTCAAATTGAGAGGGGTGCTACAGGGATCAGTACTGGGTCTGGTTCTGTTCAATATCTTCATCAAAAGATTTAGATAATGGCACAGAGAGTACACTTACAAAGTCTGTGAACAATACCAAACTGGGAGGGGTTGCAAGTGCTTTGGAGGAAAGGATTAAAATTCAAAATGATCTGGACAAACTGGAGAACTGGTCTGAAGAAAATAGGATGAAATTCAGTAAGGACCTTCCAGTTAGGAAGGAACAATCAGTTGTACACATACAAAATGGGAAAAGACTCTCTAGGAAAGAGTACTTCAGAAAGGGATTTGGGAGTCATAGTGGATCAGAAGTGAAATGAGTCAACAGTGTTGTTGCAAACAAAGCAAACATCATTCTGGAACGTATTAGTGGGAGTGTTGTAAGCAAGACACAAGAAGAAATTCTTCTGCTCTACTCTGCGCTGATTAGGCCTCAACTGGAATAGTGTGGCCAGTTCTGGGCGCCACATTTCAGGAAATATGTGGACAAATTGGAGAAAGTCCAGAGGAGAGCAACAAAAATGATTAAAGGTCTAGAAACCATGACCTATGAGGAAAGATTGAAAACACCGGATTTGGTTAGTTTGGAGAATGAAAACTGAGGGGATTGGGTAACATTATAACAGTTTTCAAGTACATAAAAGGTTGTTACAAAGAGGAAGGAGAAAAACTGTTCTCCTTAACCTCTGAGGATAGGACAAGAAGCAATAGACTTAAATTGCAGCAAGGATGGTTTAGGTTGGATATTAGGAAAAACATACTAACTGTCAGGGTAATTAAGCATGGGAATAAACTGCCTAGGTTGGTTGTGGGATCTCCATCACTGGAGATATTTAAGAGCAGGTTAGACACACACCTGTCAGGTATGGCCTAGATAATGCTTGGTCCTGCCATAAGTTCAGATGACTGGACTAGATGATTTCACAAGGTCTCTTCCTGACCTAAAATTCTATGACTAGAGAGTGAAGACACTGGGAAAGTCAAGACAGTCTGGGGAAAGAGTTAGCCCTGGAGGCCAGGAGTGACATAGAGTTGCCACTGAGGTGGAGTAGCCTCTGGTGGTGAGCCTTGATAAACGGGCAGGATTGGGACTTCCAGGGAGAAAGTCCCAGGAGTTGGTTATCTGAGAAACTGCGTAATGTGACAGTCAGGCTGGCCGGTTGGAAGAGGGAGGCGGAAGGCTGCTATGAAAGCTGTAGATTGATAAAGGCCCTTTTTCCTACAAGCTCAGAAAGGGTTACCTCAGGTCAATTAGGGATATCTGAGTCCAATTAAAGGCTGCCTGAAACATTTTAAAATCCTTCTGGTGAGAGAGAGAGAGAGAGAGAGAGAGAAGCTACTGCAAGACTAGTGGGTATCAGGGAAATAGTTTTTTCTAGGGTGGGAGACTACGTGTTTGTTTAGGAGAAGGACTGACACCCTGAGGCCAGCAACAGGACAACAACCCGTCCAGAGAGGGGGCAGGAGAAAGTTTCCCTCTTTGCTTTTGGTGGTTGTACATTTATTTCTTTTTCATTGGTGGAGGAGCACTTCTTACGCCTGCCCTGAGGCCTATCTTGAAAATACTGACAGGTAAGCACAGAGGGGGAAAGACAAACACTGTCCAGAGTGGGGCTGATTTACCTCAGGCCCCCTTCTCCCACCCACTGCAGACCGGAAGGAGATAAATTCGTCAAAATGGAGGAGGTGCCTTGCCACACCTGGTGTCAGGAATGGGATTTGTTGGTGCTGTGAACCATCCCAGGGTGAGATAAATCACCCCCAAAAATGAACGACATAGTGAGGGCGCTGGTGCAGGCCATGGTGGCACAACAAGTGGCTACCAGGGTCCAGATGGCCTCCCAGCAGAAGTTGGTACAGCAACAGCAAGAAACAAATTAACTGCTAATCAGCCAGGCAGCCTAGGATCGAGCCACCCTACAGGAGGTCATGAACCAGCTGAAGGCCCTGACACATGATCATGACAGGACACAATCCCTAAGGGCCAGCAGTTACCTGCAAAAGATGATGGAAGATGGCATGGCAGTCTACCTTCTCACCTTTGAAAGAACGGCCCTACATGGGCCTGGCCCCGAGACCAGTGGGCAGCATCTTTGCCCATTTTCTGAGTTGGGGGAGGGATGGGGGCAGAAGGCCTTCTATGGCATGGAAGCAGAAACTGCTACAGATTACCCCCATCTGAAAGCTGAGATCCTGATGAGGTCCAGGGTGACAACAGCTATAAGGCCCCAGAGATTCCATGATTTGAGGTACCGGGATGGCAAAGCATCAAGGTCACAGCTGCTCAACCTGATTCATCTAACGTGGAAGTTGCTGCATTCCGAGATCCATAGCATGAAGATTATACAAATCATAGCGTTGGAGAGGTTCATGAGGACTACCACCGGACCCACGAGGATGGGTTAGCTAAAATGACCCCTCCTCTTCTGATGATTTAGTTGCCCTCATAGAGAGGCAGTTAATGGCCAAGGATTGCTGGGGAAGAGACGCACTGGATCAAGAGGTCAGTCCTCAACCTGAAGGCCCAGACTTCCAAAGGGCTGGGAAGAATTATGTTGTGGAGGAAGGATGTTGAAGAGTGGCCTGAGGCTGAGAAGGAACTCGGGAGAGATGGTCATGGGGTAAAACCCCATAGGGCAAGGAGCCCCAAAATTCTAAACACAGGCCTTAATACATATACAAAGCTAGACTGAGTAGGGAAGGGGCAGCAGATGCTGGACTTGGTGACAACATGAGCCTCTCCAAGACAGTAAAGCAGTGCTGGTGTTTGTCACTGATGGAGAAGTAATTGAAGTAGGAGACAATTCTTAAACCCAAAGACTCTTGGCATAGTCCAGGGAGAAGCTCTCCAAGGTGGGAAGACTAAACTAACTATAAAAACTCTACAAATTACCATATTTTTCGCTTTATAAGACGCACTTTTTTCCCACCCAAAGTGGGGGGGGAAAGTCAGTGCGTCTTATAAAGCGAATGTGCCGAAAATCAAGCTGGCCAGCACTACTGCAGGATCGCAGGAGCGATCCTTACCACACAGCTGCCGGCCGGGTCCGCTCCATAGCAGGGGAGAGGGAGGAGGAGAGAGGAGAGCAGTTCTCCTTCTCCTCTGCACTGCGGTCCGCAGTACAGCTGATTGGTGGTGAGCGCCAGTGGGAACTGCTGCTGCTGCTCCCCTGCCTCCACCAATCAGCTTACTCCCTTCCTCCCGCTCTGTTACAGAGTTACAGAGTTTCAGCTGTTACAGAGCTCCACTGCCCTGCTGTGGAAGAGAGAAAGGAAAGGAGTTATAGTGGCCCTCCGTCGCCCTGTGCTATCCCCTGCACTGTCACCTAAAGTCCCTGTGTGAGTGATAGCCCGGAGCCCACCTTTTGGTTCCTATTTTCCTTCTCTAAAACCTAGGTGCGTCTTATCATCAGGTGCGCCTTATAAAGCGAAAAATACGGTAGTTACAGGAATTGAAGTAGAGGAAAATTGTAGCAGACACAGAATTCCCAGGCCATGCAGCAGTAAGAAGGTATTGGAGACATCAATTTGTGCTGCCCTTTATGACCTTGATTTGGAGCATGCATATATACACATATGGACCAACGAACACTACTTGCAACAGATATCTGGTCTCATGGACCACATGTGTACCCATGTGTGGAATACATGAGGACGAGCACTCTAAGTTTTTCTTTGAGAGATATAGTAAATTTCCCTTTTATCATGTAGGTTTTCTTTTTCATTCATTGGTATGTGAGTCTTATGTATTGTATCGAATGATTCACTCTGTGTTATTCCTTTAGCCCAATTGGGTTGGGATTTCTTTACTCTTTCTGTGAATATACATAGTTATTTGAAGCTTGTGTGAGGAAGGATTGTCCAGTGGTGAGGGCTCTAGTCCAGGACTAGGGAGACCTGGGTTCAACTCACTGTTCCACCAAACTTTTGAGCATGGCTGTTGAGGATAAATCCATTAAAGATTGCAAGGCACTTGGATATTACAGTGATGGGGGCATAACTACCTGAGAGAAAACTGGATTTTCAACATATGTAAGGGATAAATGGATTCTCAAAACCAAAAAGTTAATGTTAGAATGAAGGCTTTCTACATATAACAGTGTTATGAGCTAAAAATGTCTGCTTGCTGTTGCTGTTTATGTTGTTCTACAAAGAAACAAGCTGATCATTTTGTTCTAAGGAGGGGAAGAACCATCGGGATCAAGTCAGACACTAAAGGTATGTCTAAACTGCAATGCAAGCCCAGAGTTAGAACTCAAGTTAGCAGACATCAGATTTATTAACTGAGGCTTGAGTGTTTCTACTCATTTGTAATTCTAGAGTAGGAATTGTCGAACCTTGGGCCTCACCCTGGTGCTCCATATCCGAGACTTCCTAGTGCCATCTCAAAATGTGGCCATTCTAGCCCTTTGTTTGTGGTGCAGTGTGGGAAAACTGGACTGCCTGTTAAACGTAACTGTCCAGAGGACAAAAAGTCAGTCCGTCAGATTGTGGAATACTTTTGGCGGATTCCCAAAGCATGACTCCAGTGGGCTGCATCTACACTACAAAGCAACATGACTTCAACCCTGGACCCACATTGACTCAGGCTCAGAGCTTCAACCCCATGGGGTCCTGATACCCTGATTCCAAGCCCTGGGTTAGCATGATTTGTGTGCGGATGGAAGGGGTTTAGGCTTGAGACCGAGTTCGAAAACTGGGCTTACTGCAAGTAACTATACCTCCATAAAAATACACCATTCTTCGAAAATGTACTCTCACTACAAATCTAATATTGTTGGAATCCTACGTCAAATCTTCCCTTGACCAACAACCATATGCACAACATCTGTGCAAGCCAGTTGGCTTTAGACAGCTCCTGTGGTTCTTGAAGGACTATTTATTGGCAGATTATTTTTTTTACTCTAATTGAAAAGTTAATCAAAATCCATCATATTGTATGTTGGCTAAATAAACCCTATCTCCACTGAAGATGAAACAGATGCATTGCAGCTCACATTGCCCAAGGGGTTCATTTGTTCCATCATTGTATTCACTTTTCTTCAAGCTACTCCATGCAATACCTGACAGCATTTTGGATAGTTTTCATGAAATGAAATTATATTACCTTTTAACAGGCTACTGCAGTCACATCTTTTCACTGTTATATTTTTCAGTCAAATAGTAATACATCAACAGCATGCCTGCTGAAGATAGAAGAAACTAATCTTAAAGGTGAGAACAGTTATAAAAGAGGGGAAACAAGCAGGGCCAAATCCAGCAGTCATTTTTCAATCCCTAGGCAAAATTTCTATCACATTCACTGCTACATTTGCCTGAATAAAGATGACAGGATTTGTGCTACAGTAAGTAGCTCTAACAATTTATCTGTTAGATCTCAATCCTGCAAAGTCATGTGCATGTGTTTAATTTTATGCACAGTGAGTAGTCCCATTGACTTTGCCATTAGTGGTTATGCACACATGAGCAGAGGCAGCTAACAGGAGAGTTTCAGAGTGAGTAGCTCCAGCTGCGAATTCTGTGCTTGGAGTGGGGCATGATGAATGATCGGTCTGTGGGTTGTTTGCTGCTCTCTGTGTACAGGCTGCGTAGCTGGGCCATAGGCCCAAGTAAACCGTTGGAGCTTTGATCAGTGCCTTGATAGAGGCTACAAGGCTCCAGACGTTGTACCTTTGACCCATCTAGCTGTTTGAAGTCTGACTGGTTAAGTGTTCCCAGGTGATGTGGGATGGATCTGAATAGGAAAGATTTCGCATAAAAAAGTCACTTGCTAGGCAAACTTAAGAACCACAAACGGAGATAGTTAAAAGGAGAGTTTCAGAAGAAGTCTGTAGAGAGGGGTGTGGAGGAACGTTGGGGGCGGGGCATGGCATGGCCTGTGGGGAGCACAGAGAGAATGCCATCCACCCCAATCTGCCTCCAGCTCCATCCTGGCTTTGGCACCTAGCTCCCAGCTTGGCCACGGCCCACCCCCAGCCTAGACTCCTGGCTGCGGTTCCATTTCCAGCCACAGCCCCAGATCTGAGCCCCCAGCCGTGGCCCGGCTCCCACCCCAGACTCAGCCCCTGGCTCACAGCCCCAACCACAGCTTCAGCCCCGGCTTCAGCCCCGGCTACTCCCGGATTGGGAGTAGATAGAGGCAAGAGGTTGCAACATAACGTGTGGGGACCACAGGTATATCAGTACCTACATGGGTTTGATGGGGCTGCATCTTCTAAGAGCACAGAGAGCACTAGATAGTCTTGCTTGCAAAGAGTTCTCCAACCATCCAAGATGATTGGATGCATTGTGTGATTGCCCAATCAGTGCACTCAGCCAGGTCACTGGAGGAGCATTCACAGTCAAGCAGATGCTTCATATTTTGAAACTTTCTGCCACAGTCACAGATACTGGGCCCAGTGGTGTAGCCCCACTTGATCATCACATCTCTAGACTGGCTGAGTCTATTAAGTGCAGAGTCTATTAAGGCAACACTGTATAGTCCAAGTCTGATCTGCACCAAGTGGAAGGTGCTCAACTGGTGGGAGCTGGAGTGTACAGGCTACAGGGTAATTCTCTACTCGTTTGCCATAACTGAACCCTTGTCTAGGGTACAATGTTAGGCATTTAACAGTGGCAAGAAAACTTTGTTGTGACTTCGGTGGACTCAACATCCTGTAATATCATATAGTGGATGTCTTGGATCTGTGCACTGCCTTATGCGCTTGACTCTGTTAGCAACTTCCTGGCATATATAAGAAGGAGCAATACCTGCAAAGGATATAGAGGCTGTTGAAGTGCATGGGCCTAAGACATCCTGAAATACAGCGGCAGGCAGTGTTAAGTACAGTGTCTAGCTGATTAAGCAAAATGTAGGTTCTCTCAAACTGTTTTTTTTAATCTATTTATTTGTTGAGCAGGAGTAGGAATCTAAAGCTATAAAGTAGATGTAATATACATGCAATTATAAGAAAAGTTCACTTTTGATGAAATACAAATTAAAAATAATTTGAGAGATTTTAAAAAATATTTATTTAATAAAATGTATTACACAGAAAAAAGTTATTACAACAGTATGAGTGTGTGGGTTTGTAGTCACTCCCTCCTGCAAGTATATAAATGTGTTGAAAGGAACACATTTAACACTTACAAGAATTCCCCTTTAGTTTACCTGGCTTCTGTATATTAGCAAACTCTATAAAATAAACTTAAAATCTTACACCATTTGGAAAAATGATTAACTTTCTTTTACCAGAGTGCCATAATTGCACAATATTTAAAAAAACACCACTAAAATTTAGAGTAAAACATTTAAAGTCATTTATTTAAAATTTGGGCAAAATACCAATATAAAAGAAAATAGAGTATAAGAAATAAAAATAAAGTACAAAACATTTTCAATCTTCAACATCCATAATTTAAGAGACAGCAAGCCCTTTTTAACTTTCACTTCCAAATTTTTCTTTTGGTTGAAGTACCATAGTTAAAATGTTTAAAAACTGGCAAACTAATCCATAGTGGTATCTAAAAATGGGCTCTTTGAAAATGGTAGTATAATACAAAACATAGTAAATTATGTTTCCTCATAATAAAATTACACATCCTAAAAAAGATGCAGTTAGTTTTCGCTTTCCTGCTTTGAACTGTCCATCACTCCAAGGAATACAGCTGGAAAACACCACTCACAGGAAGTATTAGTTACTTTACAAGGTGGCTAGATTTAATGCTCCAAGAACTCCAAAGCAATAAGGCATTTTACTATCCGTCAAGTAAATTTATATGTAAGTTTGTTAAGGGAAAAAACTTTGAGAAATCTGTGCAGAATAAATGTACATAAAACATTAACTCTAAGTACAGTACTTATGTTGCTGTTCTTATGACAATATTAGTGATCTCTATAGGGTTTACAAATTCTGGACTAAAGAGCTATTTGCCACTTCTAGAAACCACTGAAAGATAATAAATATTTATATTTTTGTTTAAAATGTTGCTATTGTTATATTCAATCTACTTTTTTATGTTCAGAGTAACCTTTTCTAACATATTTTAAACAAGGCATAAATTTTTAGGGTTTTCCCCCCTATAGTCAATTACATTATATTTACATACAGCCTTCTTTATCCATCTTTCATACATGATTGCAATCCAAAAATGTTTCCTTTCAGTAATCAGAATAAAATCTGACATTTTAAAATAATCATTCAGATCACTCCCCAACTCACCGACCACATAGGGTTCTCTGTTTCAGAGGAATCCCAAGTAATCTGTCAAGTGCTGGAAAAACAGCAAGTATGTTTTTCATAGATCCACCCAAGTCTTCAATTCAAGACAAACCAGTCAGTGTCCAGACATGTATGACTATGCAAAAAGGGAGGAGGATGAACGTGACATGGGTTGATCTACACTTACCCCGGCGATTCGGTGGCAGTCAAAGGGAATTACGCAAACTACACAGAAAACTTGTGTAACTCCTGTCGACTGCTGGACTTCTCTTCTGCGTGCCGTCTTCACTTCACTGCACCGAAGGGAACCGTGTTCCCCTCGACGCAGCCCTACACCACTTCCAGGGGGGAGGGGGAGATATTAATAGCTTCGACCTCTGGATCGACTAAGCGGGTCTTCACTGACCACTTGGTCAATCCAGATAAGTCCATCTGACGGCAGTGACTTTGTCACCATCAGTGTAGACATAGCCACAGACGCGACTACACATGAGTGATTGCGATGCCTACTCTGACCGGAAAAAAGTCACTGAACTCATTCCACTTTGAATTGAATGTGGGTCTCGAGAAACCACAGAGTAATGTAGTAACTTACCTTGTCTCCTAGTTTCTAAACACATTTAATAAAACCATAGAATCTTTCCCAACAATAACTGAAGCATTTCTAGGTTTTCATATAAAAAGGATATGATTCATAATCCAGCGCTTGAGTAAGTACTCCAGTCAGAACAAACTCAGCATTATGGACATCTAGAAGTATTAAAAATATATATAAGATTCATATACTACAGAAAGAGCCTTCCTCACTCTACATCACAAGGAGCATAGGGGATCAGTTGAGATATATCAACTCATAGGCCTAGAATTGAACACTGTAGAACTGGAAGAAAGGCCATTCTCTGTGGATCATCTTACTGCGAGCATATTTCCTTTACCAGTGTGACACAGTTCAAGTCTACAGACCTCACCTATCTGCTTTACCACTTGCCTGAAGTGGGTCCTGAACCTGCAGTAAGTTTGACGTGAAAAGAACCCTGTAAATCACTGAAGCACCAGAGGAGTGCACATCAGTCAATGAAGCATTACAGGCGTGCCGGGGGGGGAGGAGGGGGAGGCGTGCGGGAGTCTGTCCACATCGAGTTCAGTGCAGGATGAAAGCTTTGGTGAGGAAGGAGGTGGGTTTTTTTGTCTGAAGTGTGATTGCTGCTGTTTATTACACTGCGCCCACATTTGTGGCCACGGTATGTAGATATTCAAGTATTGTCTGTGTGGATCGCACTATTGGTGTTTGGGCATCTTGTGCATGTAAATTCAGAAAGTTTGGTCAGCAGGGTCAACTGGGGCCACACATGCACCCTGCATGTCCTGGTGCCCCAAACCTGAGGGCATAAAGGTGAGTGCAGCCCCAACTGCCACTCAGTTCCCTCTTCCTGCCTGTGGCAGCGAGTTGAAACTCCATAATGTCTTTCGGGCTGCACACAGCACATTTAGAATTACTCAGTTTGTCCCCTTGCTAGTGTAGGATTAGTTTTAGTGTTTAAAGTGTTCTTCTGTCCTGTTGGCAATTTATTTTCTTCAGATTCTTGACTGACTGGACCAGTACCAAGGCGATTCCTCCACCTCACAGGAAACACAGACTAGCATTTAAGCCCTGCCCTTCGATGATAGCCTCATATCAATCACAGGTAGTTATGTGAAATAGTTACTCACCCTGTGCAGTAACTCTGATTTTTAGGGAGACACATCTAAATGGGTGCTCCACTCTAGGTGCACTTGCAACCCCTGTGCCTTGTATCAGAAATTTCACAGAGCAGGGTCTGTTCAGCCCGCGGCATGCATGTTACCCAGTCCCATGCTCCATGCCAAATGCTGCAGAAAGTGCTGCACAGGAGAACCGCTCTCCGTTCCTCCGTTCTCTACTATGAAGCACCATAGCACAAAACTCCAAAGCAGAGGGGAAGGACGATGGACAGTTAAGCACCCTAGGGAAACATCTCCAAGAACCAGTTACTGCACTGACTAACCATTTATTTTTCTTTGAGTAGTGTCCATATCTGTGCTCTACTCTAGGTGACTACCGAGCAGTTCCACTTAAGGAGGAGGGGGCTTCAGAGTTGAGTCCAATATTGAATAAAGTATAACCGTGCCAAACACAGCAGAGGTGACATATGAACTGTGGACAGTGGGGAGGGGGAGGCACACAACTGAAAGGTTCTGGGGGTGGGCACATGACTGCCCCACGCATTGCCTCTGCCTCCACCCCCTAAGTCACCTCAGTGGGTGGTCTGCAAAGCAGGCAGCAGGAAGCGCTGGGACTCCAGCGGCAGGGAAGGAGAAGCAGCCCCATGTAGTGGGGAAATTGCAGGTGGAAGAGGGGAAGCGCTCAGACCACAGCCAGCTGCCCAGCTGCTTCCTCCCTCCCTGCACTGCACTGACACATGGTGATTGCGACTGCCATGGGGAATTGCTGCCTCTTTGCTGCTGGGCATCCCAAGAAATCTCAAGGAGCACATGGCCACGTGGTGCTGTCTTCCCCCCCACCACGTGACCTCTGAAACGCAGCACTGGAAGCAGAGACATGAGTTATTGCATAATGCAAAGATACGTATAGAGGTCAAAGCGCATTGCTACCTATTTCCATAATGGAAACATTTTTCAGACAGTAGAAACAGACCATGTAGTGAGTATGTACGTATGTAAGATCGGTAACAGCAACAAAAAGTCAGATATCAATTTGGAAAATCTTGTTTAGAGGCTGCAGATCCTTCTGATCTGTCTGCAACTGAGACAAACAAACAATTTGGGAGACTTTCTAAAAGATTCAGTCCTTTCAAGACAGAAGGCAAGGGCTTTTCTAACTGGTAGAAACTTGGGGCGTAGTTGTAGTGTAACTTTACCTTTGGAAAATACAGTAAAAGGCCATGAGGGTCTCTATTTTCCCAATTTTTTGAGCTGACATGATGGTTACCAAGAATACCATTTTCACTGATAAATGGAGGAGTGTACATGTACCCAGTGTGCTCCCCAACCTAGCAGGGATGCAGCCATCGTTATAACTATCACTGATGAACAGCAGGCGAAAAGGACTCCTGTGCAAAAATGGTGACAGTATTTCCATCAATGTAGAGATTCCCTTAACAAAGGTGAGAATGGAAAGTAATGTGGTTAGTCTGTGTCTGCTCGGTAAATAAACAATCCTGAGCCAACCCTGAAGACAATGCATTTGCACTCTTGCATGGTCTATAATGAAAGCGCCAGCTGCCATATGCCCCAACAGCTGAAGACATTCTTTACTAGAGTCTGTGGGCTGATCTGGATTGTGCTAGTTATGTTGGATAAGGTAAAAAATCTGTGCATTGGGGAGGTTGACTCTTGCTGCTGTTGAATCAAGATAAGCTCCTATGAATTCTAACCTTGTACAGAATCCAAGGTAGGATTTTTGAGGATTAAATTTTAGGCCCAGTTCAAGGAAGAGGCCCATGGCCTTGCAAGGAGCCAGTGAAGTTTCATCATGGGAGCAACCTTTCAGAAGCCAATAGTCGAGGTAAGAGAACATGAGAATTCCTTTTCTGCGGAGGTGTGCTGCTACTACTGAACTAAACTTTGAAAAAACCCTTGATGAGATGAGAGACAAACAGTAAAATGTAGGAATCTTTTCTGAATGTGATCTTGACCAACAGTAAATGTAGGAATCTTTTGTGTAGATTGCTATATGGAAACATTCATCCTGCAGGTCAAGGACTCAGGACCAATCCCCTTGGCCCAGTGATGGAATTACTGCTGCAGGTAACACCATTTTGAATTGCCTTCACAAAGGTGTTGAATAACCTTAAATCTACAATGGGTCTCCCACCACCAGAAGAACCTGGAATAAAACCTCTTCCCTCTGTGCTGCATGAGAACAAGTTCTAGAGCACCCAAGAGTAGGAGAGAATCTATTTCTTGTCTGGGAAGGGGCTCGTGAAAGGGTTTTCTGAAGAGAGACAGGGAAGGGGGATTGGCAGGAGGAAGAGAAGTGATGTGGATGGAGTACCCTGTGGAGATGATCTCCAAAACCCATTTGTCTGTAGTGACAGACTCCCAAGCCTGCCAAAGGGAGGAATACAGAGGAATCACTGCAGTTGGTATGAATGGGGATGGTATCTCAGGACTTCAACCACCCTATCAAAATTTCAAGGTGCCAGGTTTCAAGATGGAAAGTTGAGAGGTCAAAGATGGGGAGGTGGTTCCTCTGGAACTGGTCTTTCTTGTGTTGACGTTAATATGATCTCTGGAAGCTTGAGAATTGGGCAAAACAGGATCTCTGCACACTGTGGGATTTACTAAACTTGCTTTTGTGGGTAGGTGTAGAACTCCCTAGAGGACTCCGTGGCTCTGGAGTCCTTTAACATGTACAGATATTCATCTGTGCAGTCAGCAGTTTAGTGCCATAAAAAGGAAGGTCTTCAACTATATTCCGGACCTTCTTTGGAAATCCTAAGAGCTGGAGCTGGGCAGCCCTCCCCATAACTACTGCTGTGGAAACTGAATGAGCAGCAGTGTTGACAGAACACTCTGAACGTGTTTGACTGAACACTTGAACAAAGCGAGGTCTCAGGAAAAACAAAATTCCTGAAGTACTGAGAGTTTTGTCAGTAACCACGTCCATGGCCTGAGCCGAAGTAATGGTGGCCGAGGGAGTTGACAGTACCATGTGTCTCAAATGCTTTGAAGAGAGTCCAAATGGAGCCAAAGTGGTTTTCTTTAGTACCAAGTGAGAAAAGATAAGAGTTATTTTTGACACCTTGCTCCCCTGACGGTATGATGGCTGACTGGAGCCCAATATTCTGGATACTTTAGGCTTAACAGTCCCTTTGGTACCTGAAAAACCAGCAGCCTAGTGGGTAATAGATTGGAGATTCATGGGTGCCAAGCTGGCTGGTGTCCTTGGTCACTGTGACTTCTCTGAGGTAGATTCCCTACCTGGAGAACTTGAGGCACTATCTTTGGAAGACTTCTGAGAGGAATCATGGGTTTTCCTCTGAGAAGCCCTTGAATAGTGCAGCTGGAAGACAGTAGAGGTAGCCCACTTACTCAAAGACCAGGATATAAAGTGCGTCCTCTGGCCTGGGTCAGAAGCTGGGCATAGCGAGCTCTCTATAATGAGCAGCTGAAGTTTTTCTGGCTCTAGATTTTAATGTCAGACAGAAATTGCACTTTTCAGATATAGGAGATTCCCCAAGACAACAGATGCACTAGGAGCGTGCGTCAATCACTGGGACTGCCCCCGGCATGACAGGCAGCATTTGAAACCAGAAGAACTAGGCATGCCCTCCTAATAATGAAAAGATCCGAGGAGGAAAGAAAACAACCTAATGGGTAACAGTCCTATAAACCAGAGTGGATAAAAATCAATGATTTTTTTTTTTTAAATAAAAAAAATTGTTTTTTTTTTTAAATTTAAATCAGATTTTTTAAAAAAAAAATTAAAATCATCAATAAAATACTAAATTTCTCTCTCATTTAAAAAATAACAGTTACAATTAAATCTCATCACAAACATGCTAAACCTACACATACAGTCTCATAAAAATGAATGAATGGCCCTAGTCTGCCCAGCCTAACTACCAGCTCCTGCTTCTTGTAAGTCCTGGGCTTTCAGTTTCTGTTTCTTAGCAGACTAAAGTCGTATGTGCAAAGACAGACACAGGCTGCATAGGACTCTTGTTGTTCTGTGCTTATGTGGTGGTGGATCTGGGTCAGGCAGGGCAGAGGAGTTAGTTAAGACACTGTCTTAAAGAAGCTAGTTGCAGAAGTTTTGTGTTGCGAAGACTTATTTGTTAGAGTTAATAAAATTTGAAAATTAAAAAAAAAGAGTTTAAGGACAGCCATCAGCCAGCAACTCAGGAGACTGCTGCAATTGCAAATGTGAAACATTTATGTAACACTTAAGATTTAGTTTAATAAAATATAAGTGCTTTTGTGTTTGTTTGTGTGATTTAGTTCTTACCATTCCTAATGTACTGCTGCTGCATACGCAGTGTGACACAGGTAATGAATATTATGTACTATTTCCTAAATGAATAAAAATCAAGTTATCTAAAAATTACACAAAGTATACCCTCCCAGATGTGGTGAAATGCTGTACTGAGTTGTAAATTAACATGTTTTAGTGATCAGATTTGCACCATTGTTTAAGAAATATATGAAATATCAGTGGGAAACTTGATTTAAATCATTTATTTTCTATTGGTGATTTAAATCAAATCGACCCTTCTATAAACTAAAGATTAGATTAGATTAGACAGACATTTGTTTTTTAAAAGAGTTTTTAGGTGGGTTTTTTTTTTTAACTACAACTACTAACAACAACAACAAATAAGAGCTATGGGGACACTGTTGAGGTAAAAATCAGCACAGGTAACTGCTAACGCTCTGTCTCAGGCTGAGGTGGTTGAGAAGGAACTGAGGATGGTTCACACATGGAGCGCTATATGGAGCATGAGGCTAGGTAACATGCATGCGCAGGCTGAATGGACATTGTCACGAGCAATCTGCAGTTAAAGGCGTAGGAGGAGCAAGCACACCTAAAGTGAAGCACCCTTAGGGACGCTACTTGAAGAAAGAAAAAACAACTGTTGATTATTCTGCTTTGGCGGCACAGACAACTTCAAAATCACATTTCCATCTGAAAATGCTGTACCTATTATTTAAATTATAACGATTTTATGAGCTACGTAGAGATCAGAAAATAAACCTAAAACAGAGGAAGATATGTAGTTTGTGCATTTGTTGCTAGTTAATTGCACTGTCTCATGCACTGGTATGATTACATCACTCAGGCACCACTGAGAGAGGAAGGACTAACATGCAGTCTTTTTGATCCTGGAAGAGTATTCTGAAGTAGAAGAGCTGAAACTAAAAGAAGGCAGGAAGGATAAGGTGGGCGTCTGAACTACTGGATGCCAGTAATGGGTCTGCTCAAATGACCCTTCTGAAGATCAGCCAGTGAACAGAAAAGCCCTATATATATTTTAAAACGGAGGACATACTAATGAAAGGGTGCTTCATCACATTTGATTTTAATAAAATATTAATTAGACAACATCCCTTTATCTGTGTTTTAATCTATACATGCATCCATTACTGGGAACAGTCATTATAAAATGAAAAATTAAATCAAAACTTAAATAAAAATTAAAGTAAGCAAATTATTCATTGGAATTCTAATAGTGATTTACACATACCTATGCCTCTGGCAAAATATTCTCGACATAAGTGAAGGTCATTTTCACAGGATATCAAGATTATTGCTGACAAACTCTAAATTAAAAAAAAAATACTAAATATGAGTTCAAATAAGAGAGCAGTATATTTTATACGTAATTTTGAGAAAGTCAAGTGATACTGTACCCACTTTGTTTTGTTTGTGTTCCATGAGTTTTCTAAAAGAAGGTTGTTTGGATAACACTTTTCCTCCTGCACATTCCACAATTGCTTTCATGGTTGAAAGACTAGGACATATTCCAGGTGTAATGTAAAAATATTTTCCCTAAAAACAAAAATAAGTCTTTTTAAAAAAAGTACATACAAACACACACACACATTTTTAAAGAAAGGAGAAAGTGAAGAGCACATCTTTTGGTCCTTTAGCTTCTGATGTGTACAGTGCTGACGTCATCTACTATAATGCAAGGGTCATTATAAATATTATGAGGCAAATCTTCAGCTGCTGTAAACCGTCATCGCTTTTAATGGAGCTCAAATTTACTTCCACAGATGCCTTGGGCCATGTCCCCAGTTATTGTAAATCAGTGTAGCTACACTGACTGGCTCATCTGCTTTTCCATATAAAACTTTTTCATTTTCTTATAGAAAAAGAAATAAGTTATCACAGACTGAGACAATGTTAGCAGTGGCTTTCAACATTTATAGTCTGTCTTTATTTCAGAAGAGCAGCTTAAAGAAATGTTTTCTGTGACACTTATGCTAACTACTATAAAACCTTCAAATGTTAAATATTTTCTTAATGAACATTAAACAGCAGTTAGGTAAGAATGCAAAAAGAAGCATCCCTATTTCAACTGTGTGGTTGCCCAATAGGCTTGCAAAAGGACTTCTACAAAGAAAAGGTGAATCTTGTCCAATTAATAACCATTAAATAATTCCTACTGTCTGCCAACAAAACTACAACTAGCTTTCTGTCTGCTTGTGATTCTTAATACAGCTAATCATATAACGTGTATTTTATCTGTTCCTACTTGCTGGACAGATGTATTCTTGCCATCTGAACTGGTAAAGAGACGCTATTTTAACTTCTTTGATCCTCTAACCAACTTTACTTCCAGAAACAAACTAAAGTTTTATGTTATTTTTGGCTTCTGAATTTCTGACTAAAGTGTGCCAGGTGCAAAAGGTTTTATGCTCCATCCCTAATGAGTCATTTTGACATGCGTAAAGTGATAGATAAAAAAAAATGTTTAAGTAAATTGGTCTCTGTTAAAACTATACTTCCATACCAAATCTAAAAATTGTTTCTTAAAGTATATATCCCTGGGGCAAAGATCAGGAGACTCATTTTTAGATGAAAAATATCTCATCATGTATTGCTCTCCGGACAAAAGTGAATGGTTTTCTTTTTGCTGTGAGAACAAAGCACAGAGAAGCCAATAAGCAATAGTTTTTCTTTAAGAATAAAATGAATAATGATATAGATGTAGTGTATTCCAATAGCAATATTATCAGACATGATTTTAATACTTTCCAGGTTATTTCATTTTAAGTTTTATATGAAATATTTAGAAATATACATATGCAAATATTTTATAAGAATCATCTCATTCTGCTCTTAGGAGAAGTCTGAAAGTGAACTGATTGTACAGATGAAACCAGCTTGCATATATATTTTCTAGTAAGAAGAGAGTCAGCTTTAAGATTATGAAATTGCATTAAAACTTTAGCTATAGGTAGAACTCTAATTAGAAGCTAACTATAAAAATGTCACACTTGTATCAGCATTGTGCAGAAAACATATAAGCAAGATTATCTTCACTATAAAAGTGCCTGTATAATCTTCAGCTAATAGCAATAATACATTCTAGAGAGTTCTTTCAGTTGGTTTTAGTCACCCAAGTTTTCAGCATTTTGTCTCATTCTGCCTTCTTGTGTATGTGCATGTCTCCCAGGAAAGCCGTCTTACCACTTAAGTACTTATTTGTACTTAAGTACTTATTTGGGAAAAGCATTGATGATAACCAGGTGATTACACTTATGATGGATCAAATGAGTGACCAACATGTTTTCTCTTCTATTGTAGTAATGAATTAGGTCAAAATCTCTATGTATTGAAACTTTATTAAAAACTATATACCTTAAAAAGCGGAGCCACCTGTGCTTTCTTTAGAGACTCCTCTAAGCTGAAGCAGAAAAGCACCTCAGCTTCTGCATCTCTGAGCATGAAGTTCTGCTCATCTGGAAAAGAAAATATACACATGAACTGGGACATGAGGCTGGACTTTTCCTCACCCTTATATCAAAATAGGAGAGGGAAAACAATTTTTTTTTAAACAGGATAGTAAAACCACAAAGATAGGTAGGGTGACTTGGAATAGGCTGTACCTGAAAATACAGAACTCCTTTACTAAAACTGATTCGATTTCAAGCTGATGGTCTCCCTTACGTTCAGTGTGAAAATGTCAATGTCTCATGTTTTTTAGTTACACCTTCTCATAGCTTTCTTACTGTTTTTTATTTTGTCTGATAAGGTTAGACTAAGCAAGATGAAATTCTACCTCACATTTATGAGCAGGAAAAAATTTTCTGCTTATTGTCAACCGTAAGTTATCTATAGTTTTAAGTCTTTGAAGCGGTTTAGCAGCAACACTATGTTTAACTCACCAAATAAAGAAAAAGTTCATAAAACACACAGTAAGTAATCAGAAGTCAAATATTCAGCCTAAGAAAGGATTTTCCCATGATCAGTTATCCTTGAAAGTAGTTCCATAAAAATCAGTAAGATACTTTCAGGTGTCAGTAATGTAATACATACATACATACATACATACATACATACATACATACATACATACATACATACATACATACATACATACATACATACATACATACAGTGGCATAGTAAGGGCAGAGGGCACTGGGAAAGTTCTAGAAGGGCACTATGTAAGTGCTAGAATGCTCCAGGCTTTATTCCCTGTAGACTAGCCAAAGGGTAATTAGAGTCAGCTGACACCAATTAAGGCCCCACCCAGATGCCTATAAAAACCCCTCTACTCCTGAGAGACCGTGTGGAGCTGAAGGAGTAGGTGTGTGGTGAGCAGAGGAGTGTGTGAAGTGGAGGAAAACAGAATGGAGTATGGTGGTGTGTAGAGAAGTGGAGGAGAACAGTACAGAGTACAGCGGTGTGTGGGAGAGAGGTGGAGTCCTGAAGAAGGTACTGGGCTCAAGAAGCCAGAAAGACAGAGGGCGGAGAGTAGCCCAGGGGACAAGTCTGCAGCTGCAAGTAAGATGCCAGCAGCACATAGCTGCTACTCAGAGGACCCCTGGGCTGGGACCCGGAGGAGTGGGTGGGCCCGGGTCCCTACCTCCCTCCCTGGGAAGACGGGGTAACCAGCGATGCCCTGGCCCACTACGAGAGGCAAAAGTGTGAGACCCACTAGGGAGAAGCTGGCTGTTTGCCACAACACACACACACACACACACACACCCTCTCCCTGTACTATGAGCTTATAAATACACTGTACAGTATGCATGTGTGTGAACATATATATATATTTTCAATAGATTCCAATAGAGTTCTAGTCCTGTGTTGGTACTGCCCTGATTTTTAAATGCACTTTTATCCACAAGGTCATTGGATTTAAGCTTTCAGCTTTATTTCAGAAAAATTCCTGTTAAGCACACCTCCTACTTTAAATAAATTAAAAGAGGTGGAACAACATTAGATATTTTTTCTGTTTACATTATGGTCATGCCTACCAACATGATACATAAAATGTGCACTTTTGTTTTTGATTGTTTTTCAACCCCACCCCACCCCCTCACCAAAACCCCAAACACACCTGGAGACCTATAAGCAGCACAAGCACAAATGGGTGAAGAACTAGGTCAAGGGTGGGCAAACTATGGCTCGCAAGCTGCAGATGGCCTGTCTGAGCTTTTAATCAGGCCCTCCAGCTCAACCAGTGGTTGTGGCGCAGCAGTGGTCACTCCCCTCCCAGCCCCACTCCTTCCCCCCCACCCCTCTCCCACCACGTGGGCCCAGCGGCACCTTGGTTGGAGCATGGCAGCCGCTCCCCCTCCCAGCCTCACCCCTTCCCCCACACCCTTCTCTCACCACATGGATCCAGCAGTGCCCTGACTGGAGCCAATCCCCACCACAGCCCCACCCCTTTCCCGCCACCCCTCTGTATGGCCCGCCATACAATTTCTATATGCAGATGTGGCCCTCAAGCCAAAAGGTTTGCCCACCCCTGCACTAAATTAAAATTATAGTTGACTATGCTGAGAACAGAGGTAAAGGAAAGGGAGGGAGGTTTATGAAGCCTTTACGTAATATTAGTGCATACAATGCTATTTGATCATTAAGAAAGTTTTAAAAAATGGAATAATGTTATTAAAAGTTAAGAAATAAGAAACTAGCTTTCTTTCCTTTGGGTGAAATAAATGCTTTAAATCACGTTGAAAATTAGATGCAGAGGGCTTTAATTGAAAAGAGAAAAAGTTAACAGAAAACCAAAGTGAATTTTGCTCCTGTGATAGCACTACACTGATATCAGATCCATTATTCAACCATGAAATATTTTTTAAAATTTAAACTTTTTTTAGTTCTAAAATACAAAACAGACTGTTAAAGTCTTAGCTGTCAATTATGTGGAGAATTATGTTTGAAGGTTTACATACAATTTATTCAGAAAATAACTATATTCTTAATGTTATATCCTAATATCATATGCCTAAACAAAATCTAACCACCCAAAAAGATATTCTGTTTAAATGTAATTACCATCCTTGCATACTTTCTAAAAAAAATCGTAATTTGATCTAGAGAGAGAGATTCTAGTATTCACTTACCAACAAATTTCTGGCATTTGAAACACTCTTCTAACCATTCCGGAGTTACTATGTGTTTGACTACTGAAATTGCTGTCAGGAACTTTACAGTACGTGTCACTTTGCTGGCAATTAGATGTGTGCATTTCTGTGAAGATTCTGCTACTTCACCCCCAAGAATGTAGAGTTTCTGAAAATAAGAATAATAGAATCATAGTAATGTAGGGCTGAAAGGGATCTTGAGAAGTCATCTAGTCCAGCCTTCTACGCTGAAGCAGGACCAAGTAAACCTAGACCATTCCTGACAGATGTTTGTCTAACCTGTTCTTAAAACCTCCAATGATAGGGATTTCACAACCACCCTTGGAAGACTATTCCAGTACTTAACTATCCTTATAGTTAGACAGTTTTTCCTACTATCTAACCTCCATCTCCCTTGCTGCAGATTAAGCCCATTACTTCTTGTCCTACCTTCAATGGATATGGAGAACAATTGATCACAGTCCTCTTCAGAACAGCTCTTAAGGTATCTGGAGACTAATAGGAATGCTTTCACACACACCCCCCAGCAACCAAGTCTTTTCTGAAGACTAAACATGCCAAGTTTTTTTTAAGCTTTCTTCAGAGGTCAGGTTTTCTACACCTTTTATCATTTCTGTTGCTCGATTTAAAACTGAACATTATCTCATCCACAGCATCAGTATAAAAAAAACACCATTATGCAATACAAATGAGGCCCCTATTAAATAAGAAAGACACACAATTTGGCTAAAAAGCACACTAACAAGAGGTCCATCATCAACTCATTCCTCTATCTTTTGGAGCCAGTTGGAAAACTGAATTTCCATAAAATGGGAAATTCTGTATTTCAAAACTGAAATTTCTTTCAGAAGAAAAATTTAAAAAATTAATTTGGAATCATCAAAATATTCTATTTCAATAATGTCCAACCTTGATAATGTTAAAACAATAAATAAATAAAATAATAAATAAAATGAAATTAAACCAAAACATTTAAATGTTAACAAAATTAAATGGAAAGTCAAATGAATCATTTCGGACTTGCCCCACTGAAAATTTCATCAACATAGACATGTTTCACAGTAATGTTTATTTCAAAAACCTATATTTTTGGCAAAAAATGTTTTGTTTAGCACCAGAATCTACAAAAACATTTTTGAGATATGTATTCCATATTAATCACAAGAAAACTACAAACAGATTATTACAAATGCAGTGAAAACTACCATGGTACAGACTACTGCAAACACCACTATTTGACAAGGCACTAGAATTATTACTATCATCTATAGCTCGAGCATTAGCATTGCTACCCTCTGTTCTTCCTGCTTAAATTGGAAATGCTTCTCCTCACCCTGAATTTATTTTTAATATTACATTAATTGTATTACATCAATAACAACATTAAAAGGAGAGCAGGAAGCATAAAGCAGTCATCAACACCACTGTAGTCCATAGGCTGCATTAGCAGCTATGCAGTTGTCTGATGATGCTCTGTTGATTGCTTGCTGGGGATGGTGCTAAGGTAAGCAGACTCCATGATGCCACAGAAAATCCTCCTCATATGATGCTTACTTAGATAATATTCAGGCTAAAGTATCTGGACCTGAAGGAAGATGTGAAAGTTTCATTCCAAACCAAATGAAAACACCCTAATATTCACTTCCCATAGAGCACAGATATGCATCTTGTAAATGCCACATTGGCAGATCTATGAAGTGCACACACTTAAAACATTTTTTTATTAAGTTTTAACAAGTTTGCAAATCTTTTCCATGTAAAATATCAAAGACAAAACAATTCTTACAACAGTGACCTTTTGTTTAGATAAACATTATACAGTATAAATGGAAGTTACATATCTGTAACAGGAGGTTCCTCAGGAAGTGTGGTCCCTATATGTATTCCACACATGGGTATGCATGTGCACCATGCACCTGAGTCTGGAGATTTTTAGTAAGCAGTGTCCACTGTTCCACACCTGTACAAATGTTTTCCTCATGCTGTGAACCGAAGGTCTACTGGGTGAGGCAGTACAGATTGGCATCTCTTCCGTTCCTTCTCCTACAACAAAACAAGTTATAATCCACAGCAGACAGGATGGAGGACGGGTACTGGAATACAGATAGGACCCACACATTTCAAAGAGCCTTCAGTTACAGGTAAGTAACCGCCTTTTCTGTTTCAAGTGATGTGGTCCCTATGAGTATTCCACGTGGGAGATTAGCAAGCAATAGTCAAACAGGAGGTAGGGGTAACAGTGCTGTCCTCATAGCTGTATCTGTAGTAGAAAACTGGACCAAAGTGTGGTTGTGATGGTGGGTAAGGAGCTACAGGTAGCTGCCCTACACATTTCTAGTAGAGATGCAGTAGTCTAGTCTCACAGACATGCATTAGAGGTTGTTCGCGCTCTGGTGGAATGGGCCTTCACCCTCTCCGGGGCAGGGATGTGAGCCAGTTGGTTAGAAAGGATAATGCAAGCAGAAATCCATTTAGAAAGACTCTGCAGATAGAGTTTGACCGCTTGATCTCTCTGCTATTGTAACAAAAAGTTTAGGTGTCTTTCTAATTATTTTTGTTCTTTGCAGATAAATATTCTTTAATATAATAATATGCTCTTCAGGTGTCCAGAGAATGAAGCTTTCTTTCTCCTCACCTTTGGCATGCAATTTGGGGGAAATATATCCCTAAGTGGACAGTTTGACTCATATGAAACTCTGAAATGACTTTGGGGATGAATATTGGGTGGGGGTGAAGAGAGACCTTTTCTTTATGGAAGACAGTGCATACTGCATCTGCCATGAATGCTCTCAGCTTGCTGACCTTCCTGGCTGATGTGATGGTGCTTAGGAAGGCAACTTTCATTGACAGATGGGACATAGAACATGTGGCTAAAGGTTCAAAACGAGGTTTGGATGGAGAAGAAAGAATGAGGTTGAGGTCCCACTGAAGAGTTGGCTTCATCAATGGTGGGAAGGATCTAAGAAGTCCTTTCAGGAATCCAGTCATTGTGGGATGAGTGAAGATAATATCAGACAATATGACAACCACACTATCTGGATATCTGCGGACTGGATGAGTGAGAGAAAAGTGCTGCAAGTTCAGTGGACTGCTCTTGGTTCCAGTACATTGATAAGCACCCTGGACTCCCAAGGGGTCCAGACACCTTGTGCAGTAGGACAGTGCATATGAGCTCCCCAAACTAACAGGGAGGCATCAGTAGCAATAATTGTCTCAGGTGTAGATGGGACGTCCCTCCTCAAACTTTCTCCGGCTTTGTCCACCAGATGAGAGAGGCCAGAAACTTGAACAGAGTAGTTACTCTGGCATTGATGTTTACTTTTTCTGGTGAGTAGACAGACTGAAGTTAAGTCTGCAGGCAACAGAGATGAAGCCTGGCAAATGGCATCGTATGTGTATGAGACCATGTGGCCAAAAATGGAAAAGGAATTTCTGACCTAAATCAGATATCTGAGTGTGGCCTGTTTTAGGAGATCATCCATAGTATGAAATCTCTCGAAACGTAGAGAGGCTCTTGCTGCAGTTGAGTCCAAAGTTGCTCCCATGAAGTCTATGGATCTTGTGATGATCAAAGTGGACTTTTCCTGGTTGACACAAATTCCCAGTGAAGATAGATGGAGCAGGAACTGGGAAGCCAACTGGACTTCCTCGTATGATCTGCCTGTCAGAAGCCAGTTCTCAAGGTACAGGAAGACAGTAAACCAGTTTCTTCTCATCCAAGCTGCCAACACTAAAAAGACCTTTTGTAAAGACCTTTGGTGCCATAGCTAGCCCAAACTGGGCTCTGAATTTGTAATTGTCTCGACCAAGGAGGAACCTGAGGAACTTTCCGGGGATGGGTGAATGTCTACGTGAAAGAATATGTATGTGAAAATTAAAATTCAGCATGGTCACATTGGCATCAACAACTCCCACTTTGGAAGAGGGTAAACCATTTTTCTTCTTCAAGAGAGGGAATTATTGATGCCAGTGCTGAATTTTAATTTTTTGGATGATATATTTAGTTGACATAGGTCACGAATCAGTCTCCATACCCCACTCTTTTTGGGAACTAACGAGTATGGGGAGTAGAATTATTTCCCTTGATGTTGAGGTGGAACGTTTTCTACATCTCCCTGAAGAAGGGAGTCCACTTCTTAACAGAATTTTCTCATGAGATTAGTCCCTGCAAAGGAAGTGGGAAGGAAGTGTAGGATGATATGGTATCAATAAAGGGATGTGGGTCTTCATGGTCCCATCAGAAGAAATTATTTTGGTTAGAGTGAGGCGTGGCAGTAGAAGTTACAGGAGCTCTGTACTTTGGCCTTTGTATGTCTGCCATTTGTGTGGAGGTTCCTGGGAGTGTTGGTGGTAAAATGATTGAGGTCGTCTTATTCTGTACCACGGCTTATGATGGTTCCTTTTAGGGACAAGGGTATAGATACCCAGACAAAAAAAGTGTTGTCTTCAAGTCCTTGAGACTGGAGAGATTCATCTGTCTTTTCACTGAACAGGTTAATTGTATCAAAGGACATCTTGAATGGTACTCCACACCTCTCTATGGAAATCAGGAATCTCTCCTCATAACAATGGCCACAGCCATTCCTTTAGACACAGTGTCTGCAGCATCTTCTGCACCCTGAAGAGAGGTTTTGGGAATTAATTTGGAACTCAACTCTATCTTCCTGAGGGAGCTTGTCCTTAAAATCCAGCAAAGTGCATAATTAGTGAAGCTGTATTTAGGAAGAAGGGCCTAATAATTTGAAATTCTAAATTGGAGATACATAAAGGGATGACTTTTCCTCCTATGAGGTCTAGTCACTTGACACCCGTCCAGGGGTGTTGTTTTCAGGTCATGCAGCCCGGATTTTTGGGTGCTGCTTGTACCACCACAGAGTTGAGTGATGGGTGACAGAATAGAAACTCTACCCCTTTAGATGGAACAAAGTAGTGCTTCTCAGCACTCTTCGGGGTGGGACTGAAAGAAGTGGATGTGTACCATGCTGTTCTAGCTGGATTCTTGATGATCTTGTTGATAGGGAGAACTGCTCAACTCAGAACCAAGGGTTGCAAGATATCCAGCAATCTATGCTGGGAGTCCTGAACCTCTTCAAGCTGTATGTTGAGATCAGATATCACTCTTTGTAGGACCTCCTGATATTGCCTGCAGTTGTCAGGAGGAGATAGTGAAGATGGAATTGTAGGAATAAAATTGTAAGCCTGTAGAATCTGTTTGTAATATTTGAACTCCCCTCAGCCATACTCCATACTGTAAATGTAAAACTCCATTTTGATCAAATGTACTCCATCTTGCACAAAACTCTTCCTAAACTTTTAGATGAATAGGTAATGTTATCTGAACAAGGTGTGAATGGAAGGTGTATGTATGTGTGAACCAGAGCCAAACTGCCAGCTTGTTCTGATGAAGTATGGTGTCCACCCTAATGGTTGAAGAAGTGTGAACACATCCCTGAAAAGCAAAACAAGAATCCACCTCAGAAAACAAAACAGCAAACTTAATCAAAACACCAGGAACGAGCTGAAAGTCACGTCTGCTATTGTCCAGCAAGCAACAGACACAGAGAAGCGACGTGACTCAGCAGAACTCCTAAGTTTAAACCGAAGTCAAAAGGTTATAAAAGACTGGGTGAGATTCGAAGCTTTAGAGGGGGAGAGAGAGAAACTGTTCTGCAGACCATCAAAGAAGAGTGTCGGTGCACGCCCGACAAAGACCCCGCTCTCCTCGTGCCCAGCTTCCCTGGCCAGGTAGCTGCCACAAGCCACGAACTCCAGCAACAAACCCAAGCTGCGATCTCAAGCCACAATAAGGACTGGTAGCTATACAACCTCAGAACATTTCCTGGTGCGTGTGCATGAGTACGTGCGCGCGCGCATAGGTTTAAGATAGTTATTGAGTGTGTGCGCATAGGTTTAAGATAATTATCGATTTAGCATCTGTTAATAAATGTGGCATACTGCCTTTTCCCCTTAAAAGGATCCCGAGTGCTCTTTTTAGCACAACAGAATAACTGCCTCATCTGCGGAAGATGATGAAATTGCTCCCAGAATGATCAAATCCAGGTCAACTCAGTCTTCCACATATTCTAGTGGGGCCAGTTGGTGTTGGCCAAGAGATGGAAAGTAAGATTAATGTACTGATACTGGATGCCTTGAGCATTGCTCCCAAAGCTCGAGTAATGCCAGTATGAGGGATCCTCAAGCTGAGGAGGACTGCATAACACTGGGTACCACCGGTCTCAGAAAATCATATGGTTGGAGGATGGTACCCCAACCTCTTAGGGCTTGTCTAGGCCCATTTCTGTATGCTAGGACTGGGGCTCTTCTGGAACCCCCGACTCATCAAATGAAAAAACTGGATCCCAAACTTCTTGTCGCTCCATGTCTTCAGAATAGCTTCCTCTTCTGCAGTAACTATGTCTGTGAATAACGATGAATCCAAGAGGAGTGGGGAGAGAGGTCAGGGGAGAGCAAAAATGTCCTCCAGGGAAATATAGGTCTTGGACCATCCTGGGGTATGTGGTGAGTCAGCTGGTAGAGCTGTCTGATCCAGTGCTTCCCTTGTGTGATGGGGCGTATCTGCCTCACACTGATATAGCAAGGGTTAAGGACTCATGGCAGGCTGAAGAAGCCATGCCCCCCACCATCGCTGGGCATGCTCAGCTGTGAAGGGGGGTATAAAAGCCAGTCACCCAGCTCAGTCAAGACAGACTGCTGACCAGGGAAGAAGCACACGCCACCGGATCTCTCTGGGCGACCGCTGCCGACACCAGGGGCAGAGTCAAACACCTTCAAGCCCCAGCCAGAGCCCAGGTTGCCACGCAAGACCCGAAAAGGGACCAAGTCATTAGGGGCCACGCAGACAGGGGACCCCACAGACCACAGAGGACTGCAGAGCATTGATGACAATGATGGGGTAGGAAGTAGCCCAGGGGGCCCAACGGGTGTAAAAGGGGGAGCAGCAGAGTCACCATCAGTGTGTTTTGGGTGGAGCCCACTGACTCGGTGGCCAACAACCCTGACACTGACAGGGCCCTGGGCTGGGGCTTAAAGGAGCAGGGCGGGCCTGAGTCCCCCTCCCCTGGGTGCTGCAACCTTACAGGCAGCACCCCACTACCCCAACAGGCCGTCAGGCCACGCTGCAGAGGGCTGCTTCACTGACTCTGGTCGTTAGGTCTCTGCCCTAACGAAGAGGCTGCGTTACTGATTCTGGCCATTTGGCCACACAGTCTTGACGAGGAGGCCGCACTACTGACTCCAGCCATTAGGTCATGTTTCCCTGATTACAGGACCACCCTGCTGACTCAGACTGTTAGGCCATACTATCCGGAAGAAAGGCCGATCGCTGGTGACTTGGATCACGCAGCTGCTCTCCCGGAAGAGAGCCTAACTAAGCAGGCGTAAACCCATAGCCTTTAGCCCTTCTTCCCCGCATATATGAACCGATGCCTGTGCCGTATGATCTGGATGTTGAAGGGAGTGATGGTGAACGTCTGTCTTTTGGTCTGTATATCAGAACCAGTACCAGAACCATTCTCAGAACGGATCCATTCTCCTTCATGTCACTTTCTTCTGCTGTGGAGGTTTACTTGGCCTAAATCTTTAGGACCTGGGTGCAAGGACTCTCCCAACTTTGAAAGGGTTTGGAGGGGGAATCTCTTTTCTTTGAGGCAGCTTTGGAAGAACATAGTCTCTGTGCTTCTGACAGAGCCACTTTAGGATTACAAGTTTTAGTCTCGAGCCCTGAGCTTATGTCTAGAGGGGCTCTACCTGTTGATTGAAGCTGATGTACAGGGCATCCTTGGCCCAGATGTGACTGAGACCTCATGGCTTTTTCCATCAGATGTTTTCTAAGTCTTAGCTCTTGATTCTCATGAGTTCTGGAAGGGAAGAAGCAGCTAATGCTGCACTTGGCTAAGATGTGAGCCTCGCCTAGGCAGTCAAGGCAGTGTTGGTGTTTGTCACTCACTGAAAAGGAGTAAGGGCAGGAAACACAATTCTGTAACCCAGGATCACATTAACATTCCATGACATGGGGCTTTTTAACGGGAGGCTTCAGCTGCATCAAATGCTGCATGAATCTAGTGACAAAGGGCTGCTGACATACTGGTCTATTTTCAGTTAGCTCTTGAGAGACAAACAGTTGCTCAAATGAATGTGGATGAAGTCTGTTTTTTACTCAGACTGATAAATGAAGAAATCCTAGTTCTGTTCAAACAGCTTTTGTGCGACGCTTCTGGTGGGATCCACATGAATCTTTTTACGCTCTGCAAGTGTGCAAGACTTGGGAGACTTCTTCTGATCAGTCAGGTGGATTTGACACAATAGGCCCAATTTTCATTTGCAGTAAAATGCCTCTCATATTGTTCTGAAAGATTAAAGGGGCTTCAAAGAAGGTGTAAATTTACACTGCCACAGCAGTGCAAAGGCACCTACATGTAAATGAGAATCAGGCCATATGTCTCTGAAGCACTACTCAGTCAAAAACCAGAATGTCAGGAAAAGAATGCCTGGTTTAGGATAGGAGTTGTCCTTATTTAGAGCAGTTATCAGTGTTCAGACTGTCTCTCCACCTGATGATATCAGCTGCTGCCAGCAACCACAAGAGCACTGAAAACCATACCTGTCTTAGGCTGGGTCTACACTGACAGCAAATTTGCTGTCAGATCGATTGCTCTGGATTGACTGAGTGGTCTGTGTAGATCTTGTCAGTCGATCCAGCAATCGACATAGGAAAACCACCCCAGTAAGTGGCGTAGCACTGCATCAACAGGAACACTGTTCCCTTTGGCGCAGCGCAGTGTGGACGGCACGCGGAACAGACGCAGCAAAGTTGACAGGAGATACACAAGTGATTTACGTCACTTGCGTATCTCCCGTCGATTGCCACCGAATCCGGAAGGTAAGTGTAGACCGGGTCTTAGCCAACATGGGGCAATGATGGTAAATTAACTGTTCTGTCTCACAACAAAGGCTAGATTCAGGACTGTCCAACCTTTTTGCATGAGGGGCCAACACTGCAATTTTTTTTTCTCACTCAGGGGGCCAGTGAGCAAATTTTGCAAAGTTGATGCCATCAGATCAACTTATCTGGATCGACTGAGCGGTCAGTGTAGACCTGCTCAATCGATCAGGAAGTCAACATTAGTAAACCACGTCCTCAAGTGGCATAGCACTGAGTCGACGGGAACATAGTGCAGTGAAGACACCGTGCAGAACAGAAGTACAGCAGTCAAGAGGAGTTATGCAAACTACTCTGCATAGCTAGCGTAACTCCTGTCAACTGCTGCTGAATCGCCAGTAAGTGTAGACTGGGCCCTAGATTCACAAAGGGATGTAGGCACCTAAATCTCAGGATCAGGGACCCCTCGTATTCACAAAACCCTGCTCAGCTGCTGCCAAACCATGTAGGTGCCTAAACTTATTTCATGCCTAAATTTTTGCAGAAAAAGTCCCCTAGGCACCTGTTTCTGCCTGTGGGCATGCCCACTGCTGCCTTATGCTAAGCATCCAGACACCTAGGCCTCTGTGTGATTCATGAACTGGGGGAAGACAGGTGTTCCTCCACCTAGCTCACCTACAGGGCCCAATGCATACATGGGCTCAGAGCTCACCTACCAGACTGGGCCCTGCAGGCAAGCTTGCACGAAAGAGAGAAGAAAACCTCCCTCATAACTTTTAGCCCAGCGATTAGGGCGCTCACCTGGGATGTGGGAGACCCCTGGTTCAAGTCAAGATTTGAACAATGAACTGCCACCTCTCAGGAAAGCGCTCTAACCACTGGGTTATGGGATAATTTGACATGGGGCTCCCTGAGTCTCTCCTGTTGAAACTGTTCCTCTGTGGATAGACAACAAAAGAGTGTCACTGGGTCAGAGACAGAGCAAGAATGAACATGATACAGTAGTGTAGTGGTCAGAGCACTCTCCTGGGAGGTAGGAGACCCAGGATACAATGCTTCTTGCTCCAATGACTTTTTAATTATTTATTCACAGTGGAAAAGTTTCAAAAGGAAAGACAAGAGAGCCCCACATCAGAATATCTGCTACACTAATGGTCAGAGCACTCACTTGAGAGTTGGCAGACCCCTGGTCAAGTCCCTTCTCCTACTCCGCGGGGACCCTGGAACTGGGGGTCTTCCCCTCCCAGGTAAGTACCTTAAACCTCTGGGCTAAAAGTTATGAGGGAGGTCCTCCTCCTTCTCCCTGAGAGGGGTGGGGCTTAGGTTTCACCCTTTTGCTTGGCATTGCCCATTGGCTAGCTTAGGCCAGGAGCCCATTAATGTGCCTCGCTTTTGACACTCTCACTTCTGAGTAGTCACTGCAGTGTATAGGGAGCCTGAACACCTAATTCATTTTTTAAGAATCCCAGGATTTTCTAGGCACCTAAAAGTTAGGCATGGTGAGACTGAACATCATCACACCTAAGTTTATGTCTGAATCTAGCTCCAATTATGCAGCAAGATTCAAAGAGGAATTGGACTTTTATATAGGTAATAAGAATAACCAGAGTTTTAAGAGTTAGTAAGTTTTGGAAAGGATATAAAGCCTCATGCTTTAAGGCTTAAATCAATCTCTTTTAGAAAACAGGATTGAACTTTCATGGGAAACAGATAACTCACAGGAGGCAGACGTGGGGGTAATCTTGCGCCTTGCTATGAAGCATCTGATGCTGCACACAGTCAAAGATAAATACTGCACTAGATGGACCTAAGGTCTGATCTAATATAGCAATTCATACGTTCTTTGCCTGAACTTGGTAATTAGATCTGCTATTGGAGGTACTGAAGAAGAAGGTGCCCCCTTCCTTCACTTTTTTGAAAATGAGCATTAGGAAAGGAAAAAATGAGACAAGTATGAAGTATCTGTGTAGGGCTAACTTGAATATAACTAGCAAAAACCCCTCAACTTACAGAAAACTATAGTCTATTATTTTAAAACTATTTCCTACAATCTTCTCTCTCTAAATCTATCAGGCCTGTCCTGATAAGTATTGTAGACACAAATTAAACTTGATGTATTAGGGAAAATAACCTAAAGTTGCCACGTGTTCCAACATATTCTGCATAAGTGACAAATATGAAAGTCACCTTGATATACTGCTGGACTTGTGTAGGCTCAAATCCTGTGAAGAGCACCATTGGGGTCAATTCTGGTGAGAGCTTTTTAGTAGGTGGTGGTATGTCCTCAATTCTACAAAATATAAAAATAAAGGACATCATGAAGACTGGGACCAACATTTTTATTTGAAAACCACTGAGTAGTCCCATGAGTAAAAGTTTGCAGGATTTATGGCTTTTTGATAAAAGGTTGCTAGCCTGAGAACAAGATGTGTTTAAATTGGTATAAGGCCCAGACTGAGCACAGTCCTGACTCAGTGGAGGTCAGACTACCTCCAAAAAGGCATTTTAAGCTGCCGTGCTTTCCCAGAAACATACTGGATACCCTGGTTGCTTTACTTATTTACACTTGCAGGTAAAGTTAAACATTTCACCACTATAAAGGATTGTAGATTTTACACAGTGAATGACTGAATGATTCCCTAGAGAAAAATCATCAATATCAAACCAATCATCCAGAATGATTCTAATCTTAGAATTAAACATTTATATTAGTAGGTAACATATTTGTGCCATGAATGCTAAACCTTTAGAAGTATCTGCTTAATTGCCAAGTGCAGTTTTGGAGACAAGTGAAGAAATCTCTCACAAGATGATGTAGTCTCTGATTCATGAAATGCCCACAAGTTTACTTTTTATTTTATTTAAAAAGAGTTGTTTACAATTATTTTATATGTGAATATGTTGTTACCATCTTACTTACATCCTCTCTTCCCATCCCAACTTTTTCTATGTTCTCTTTATTCCTTTGTCTTTTTAAATCCTTTTTTCAGTCTTGCTTTCTATTTTTTACATCCATGTTTTCCTCTCCACTTCTCTTCATCCTATTTCTCTCACCTTCTCTGCCTTCTTCCTGTCTTTACCTATTTGTGAAGCCCCCAGTTCTCTGCCTCTTTAATTTCTCTCTCCCAATTTCTCCACACCCCCTCTCCATTCTCTTCTCTGCTCTCTCAGTAGTTCACTCTTGGGTGTCTTTTCTTTTTTCCCCACTTACCAAGTGCATAGTTGGCAACACGTAGAAATTTTTGCCAGATGCAATCATCTTAATAAGTAAGAGTTCCAGGCTGACAGCTAATGGACAGTTTTCTGAACATTCAGTTAAGTTTTTGATAACAAAGGAAACAGAAGCTTGTGCAAAAGGAAGTTAATGAACTGTTGTAACCGGTAGCCAGTTAATCTTACCTTGCCCGTTTAGAAGAAGGCTGAAGACTTGATTCATTTTGCTTTGGTTTCAGGGGCAATCTCACACCCTGCAATTAGACCACCAGACATGTGTGTCTGAGTTAAGCACAAACTTTGATCTGCCATCCTAGTTTTTCTGTTTCACAATAAAAACTTTAGCCACTATATTTTCAAGTACATGAAGATGACTAACTCCACATGTAGATGAAAATGTGTGGTAGCACAGGCTACATTTCAACTGCCAACCTATTGAAGGATACATATTTTATTGCTGCCTACTTAGGCAGTAAGTTCCTCCACAAATATTTTGGTAAGTATCAGATAGTGCAGGCACACAAGATCATATTCCTAAGTGTCTTTGAAACGCCGTTCAAAAACTGGAAGATGGTGTCAAGCTTAAGGACAGGTGTCAGGGAACTTTGCAGTGGTTTTGTCCACTGCTGAGTGTTAGAAAAAAATGGAATTATTTTAAAATACTTTTGACAGCTAAAGAAATGAATTAGGAGTTTGTGACAAACTGTACCCCAAAGCAGCATACTGTAAACCCCTTAGTCATCATTTCTGTATGGTTGTAATAGTTTGTATTAAGCAGCCCATGTAAAATAGCTAATGAAAGGTCATAATCTACTAAAATCCATTGTGCTGTCAAAAATTTGCATATCACTAGTATGTATCAAGTTACAAGATTTTGCTGTTATTACAATATATTATAAGCTTGCAAGTAACAGCAGTGGATGTGCTACCCCTGCCCATCAGTGGGTCAAGCAACCATTAGCCAACAAAAGAGCTGTAAACAAAAGATTTACAAAACAACAGTTACACAAGACTATATACTAAAGATTGCTCAACTCCATGCACTTGTACAGGAGGGATTAAGCAATCTGGTGACTCAGCAGAGCCCACCTGGACATGCTAGAGTAATGTCTAATGGCCACATGGTCAAAAAGATATAGAAGGAAGAACAGAGGCTGCATGCCTTCTTTTTCCTCCCCCATTCATGCTGAAAGCAACAGAAATGTTGGAACACTCAGAGAGTGGACTCAGGCTTGGGAGAAAGAAGCCTGTATACTAAGAACTGGAACATCCAAGTGGGGTGAGAAAACTGCCTAATCTAGATATTGCCTAGTGTTAAAGGTTTAAGATTTAGATTGCATATTTATCTTTCTTTTCTTTGGTACCTAGCTCTGATTTCTTATGCCTACCCTTTATACTCACTTAAAGTCCAACTTTCTGTAGCTAATAAACCTGCTTCAAATTCTGAACTAAAACAGTGTATCTGTGAAGTCTTTGGAAAAATTCCTATATAGTTAACAAAAGTTATTGCATGTCTCCTCCATACTGAGGGAAGGGCAAACTAGGTGATAACCTTACTGGTCAGACTTCTGACCAGGGCAGAACAGGATAACTTTGGGGTGCAGGGCAGGGAACTATGGCAGACTGGCTGGGGCCTTCATGCGTAGCTCTGACAGCATTTAAGCAATTTAGCTGGGTATAGGGCTCCACCTACTGCTGGGTTCAGTGATAACAGCACTTGACACTAGCAAAGTAGTGTGGGAGACAACGCAGTCTAGGGAGTTGAGGGGACACAATGGTACCCCAGTCCCAGATGGCAACCTAGGGGGAGCTATCACAGTTATTCTGCTTTTGCTCACTAAAATGTATGGTAATAAGGCTGAGATAAAGAATAATCCAGAACAGAAAAGATAAGGCAAGTATTTTGTGAGCAATGTGAGATGTTTTCAAAATGGTGTTCAACTGAATTGTATTTTCATTGGTGCAAACTAGAATTTACATAAAATCAAGTGTGACACAGTGAAACTGTTAAAAGAGTGACCCTGAGATGGCTAGAGAAATACTAGTCAGAAAACTTTCAAGGTGATAAAATAGATTAATGTTATAGACATTGACAAAAACAAGGAAATTTAGAGCGGAAGTTGTTAACGTTAATTTCTGTACTTAGCTTAGTCTTTAAAAAAATTAACTTTTACCTATCATACTGTATGGATTGCAATGTCAAGTAAATGTGAGAAAAATGTGAAACAATTATTCTAAATTTCCTTGCTTTTGTCAGTTTACGCTAGTCTTACTATATTTTTTTAATCAATATAATTTTTTAAAACATAATATTCTTAAATAAGATGCCAGATGCTTTTCATTTGGTACCATGTTCATGGTTTTGGGACTTGATATTGTGTACTCATAACAATATTTGAAACCATATGAATGGAACACTTCTGCCTTAATTTTGCACAGTATAAATATTCATTAAGGCCAAGATTTTCAAAAGTGATTAGTGATTTTGGTTGTCCAACCTGAAAAGCCTTAAAAGGAACCTCGACTTCAGGAAATTCTAAATACTGACCCTCTGAAAAATCAGAACATTTAAGAGGTTTCAAGTGGGCAACCAAAAATTGAGGCACTAATCAAAATCACTAGAGACTTTTGGAAATCTTGGCCTAACAGTATCACAGTTGCTTGGATTTTGCAAAATGATCTTTTCTTCTTTTTCTACTGACCCTGAAGCATGAAAATAAATTAACATGGAGAACATTACCAAATATAGCAAGGAGGCTTTTTTTTTTTTTTTTTAAATGTCCCTTAGCTTTTAAAAGTTTATGGCCCAGCCCAATTTTCACCTACTCATTCCTGTAGCAGATGTAGAAACATAGATAGAACAAAGCCCCAGCAATAACTATTTGAAAACACAACCGAAAGAATAAGTCAACATACCATTAGAAGCTCTGATGATACCTTTAATGGCACTCTCCAAGCATCTGCAAGAGGAAGAAAAAACATAAGCCTGTGTGAATAATTTGTTACAAAAAAAGATATGCCATAGTCCAATATGACTATTATAATTTTGTCCAGTAGGCTAATCTCTGTGGTATGTAGGATTTTGTAAATGGAAATTCCTACTTACCCAAGAGGTTTAGAACTAGATGCTGAGTAGGAGAAAGCGGGTCCTGAAGATTGAACATTGTATATCTGTTGTGCTGAATCTGCCGTAATGCTTCAAAATTTCCAAGCAATATATCACAAAGCCACTGTGCATTTACACATGGTATCCTCCATTCTTTGGCTTTCTCATACTTTAAGCCAGTAGGCCTTATTGTGTAGGGGGGAAAATATGCGCATTAATAAAAAGGTACTGGAAGCTTCCTTCAGTAAGTTCTAGAATACCAACGTTCTCTTCTCAGCCTGCTCTATGGATCTTTTTTATTGGTAGTTTCAGCCAAATAAGTGCTTATCCTAAGAGATATTATTGCTATACATGTGAATGGATGGTGAGCTAGAATGTCTGTCCAGAAGAGATGATCTAAAATGGCTCTAGCTGAAGACCTTTTAACCAATCAATATTAAATAACATTTTACTTATAAATGGCCTAATAACTGTATCATCTCTTTGAAAACTTTACACTTAACTCAAAAGTTAGCTTTCTAAATGCTGAAGTAAAAAATTGAAATCACTAGACTATAACAGGACTTAGTAATACAATTCATGAAATGGACATCCATACATGCAGTTGTCTAGATCACGCTAGGAAAACAGTAATTCAAGCATAAATGCCTTTATCATGAAACAGCTATAACTAAATAATATAGCAAGAAAGTCACTAATGTCATCAAGGATAGCTTTGTAGCTGGACTGAAACTAGGCTATCGAAAATGTGAATGCTTTTGAGATAAACCACTTACTCTTTACAGATGAGAACTGTGTTGCTGCGACACAAATAGCCTGTGTATTTGGCACCTGCGAGGTAAGCCATTAGTTTGAGGTCATCTCTTTCACTATCAACAAATCCTGTCACTGAGATAATCTATTGTAGAAAAGAATGAGAGTTACAAATTAATAATAATAATAAAAGAAGAACTAGGCAATATTTACACTGATGCACATAGAGGTTACAAATAAATAGGAGATTATCTTTCTCTAGCCTGATGAACTTGTCAATGTGTCTCAATGAAATAGAGGTTACTTACTGTACCTGGAAGTTCTCTGAGATGTCAGCTCCCTATCTGTATTCCATGTGGGTACACATGTGCACTAGGCACCTGAGCCCGGAAATTTTAACAAGTAGTGTCCGTTGGACTGCACTCGCGCAGTGTCGCTTCATGCTCCTGAGTGAGTGTATAAAAGACAGTGAGTGTGGATGCCGCCCTCCCCCCTTTCCCCCCCAGTTCCTCTTCTTACTGTGAATTTAACCAGATCCAAAGCAGAGGGGATGGAGGATGAGTAGTGGAATACAGACAGGGTCCACACATCTTAAAGAACTTCCAGGTCCAGTAAGTTATCTCCATTTCTTCTTCGAGTGCTGGTCCTTATGTATATTCCACACATGGGTGAGTGTCAAGTGGTGCTTAGACTGGAAGTGGGTTTGAGGAACCCAGCAGCAAAGATGCTTTCAGTTCTGCAGTTCCCACTGTTGCATCTGCAACGGAGGCTGGAACTAGTATTCTGTGTCTAGCAAATGTGTGTATGGAGTTCCAGGTTGTTGCTTTGCATATATCTTACATTGGGACTTCTTGCAGGGATGCTATAGAAGTAGCTTGTACTCTTGTGGAGTGGCCTGTTACACCACCGGGAGGTGGAATATGAGCTAACCTGTAGCACTCGATGCAGCCAGAAAGCCACTTATAAATTCTTTGAGAGGCTTTGGCTTGACCTCAAGATCTCTCAGCTATTGTGATAAAGAGTCTTGATGACTTTCTAATAGGTTTGGTTCTTTGCAGGTAAAAAGTCAGAGCAAGCAGCATGTCAAGCCAGTGAAGTCTCTTCTCTTCAGAAGCATGAGGTTTTAGGAAAAAAACCCACAAGTAAGTGAATACACTGGTTGATGTGAAATTCAAAGACAACCACTGGGGATAAATTTAGAGTGGAGGTGAAGGGATACCTTTTCCTTCTGAAAGACCTTATAGGTAGAGTCCACCATGATGGGTCCCAGCTCACTGACCCTTCTGGCTGAAGTGAGGACCACTAGAAATGCCACTTTCATAAAAAGTCTCATAGAAAGTCTCAACGAGGCCCTTCATAAATTGTGTCATAGTTGGGAGGGTGAAAAGAGAGTGCCCATCTACTGGAGGGAAAAAGGCATTAATGGCTACAAGGTGGGCTCGTAAGATGCTAATCAAGAGACGAGACTTTTTTAGAGACAGGAGGTAATCTAAAACTATTGGCATGCTTGAAGTAACTGGGTAAGACTGACTGTGCTGTGCAAAGGCAGAAAAATGTTTCTATTTAGCTAAACAACAGGTTCTTGTCAAATCTTATCTGCTCTGGGTAAGTGTAGCCTAGACGGGGGGAAGAGCAAAAGCAATCTACTTCTGATGTCCATCCAAACACCAGGCCTTGAGGTGGAGTCAGCCTGGGACACAGTGTTTGATTCTGCCACTGTCCTACATCAGGAGTTCTGAGAAGGGGTGGATCTTGATTGGAGGGTGGGCTGAAATTGACAGAAGCTCTGGTAAACCAAAACTGTCTGAGCCAGTAGGGTGCTAGAATGATATTGGCCTTTTTGCACATATCTTTCTCAGGACCTGTGGAAACAGGAATGGGAGGAAAGGTGTATTTGAAACCATTCATCTATAACAATAGGACAGTGTTGCCTTGGGGGTCACAGCCTACAGCTCTCCTAGAACAATTGAGGGGAGGGGTATTTTTGTTTGTTTGGGACACAAAGAGCTCCCACGGAGGTATGCCCCATTGCATGAATATGTCTGTCAGAATGGGCTGTGGATTTCCCACTTGTTGTCTGCCTAGAAATGCCTGCTGAGGTTGCCTGCTAAGGAGCCCTGAATTCCTGGAAAGTATCTTGCCTGGATAGTGATGTTGTGCCTGATGCACCAGTTCCAAGCCTGAGCGCTTCCAGACAAAGTGGGAGAGATCTTGCTCCTCCCGGTTTGTTTACGGAGACCAAGGCAAAGATATTGTCTTACACTTGAATATGGAAAGAGCATAGATTGGGAGGAAGGCGTTGCGTGTGAGGCAGAGTACCCAAAGTTCCAGCTATGTTGATGTATGGTCTGGCCTCTCTGAGGTCCATGTGTCCATGCAGTGTGATTGTTCAGGTGGGTGCTGCACTCCAAAAAGGATGCATCTGTTACAATGGTGACAACGGGAGTGGGAGTAGAGAAGGGGACTCTCATTCCTACCTTTTCTGGGTTCAACCATCATGCAAAAGAAGCAATGATCTTGGTAGAAACAGATTCCTTGGAGCTGATGTGGTCCTTGTTGGGTGAGTAGACTGAAATGAGCCAGGTCTGTAGGCTTCATAGATGAAGTCTGACAAAGTGTTATTTAAGAACCTACTGCCATGTGGCCTCACAGTGATAGGCACATTTTCACTGTAGTCCTTGATCTGCAGGAAATCAAAGAGGTTGCATATTCTTTGAAAACTTTCTTGCAAAAACAGAATCCAATGTTGCCCCAATAAAGTTTAGCATCCTTGTGGGGCATAAAATGGACTTTCTTCTGTTCAGGACTGCGAGAAGCTGAATGAAGAATTGAGTAGCTGACCTGACTTCCTATCAAGAGCATCCTACCAGGAGCCAGTTGTCCAGATACAGAAAACTGTACAGTCCTGACATCTCATCTGGGCTGCCACCACACAGAAAATATCTGTATAAAACTCTGGGTGCTGTCACTAGTTGAAAGGGAGGACTTGGAATTGGAAGTACTCTTGACTCACCATGAACTATAGGAACCTCCTGTGAGAGGGGTAAATATTTATATGAAAACATGTATCCTTCATGTTGAGAGCCACAAACCACATCTTCTCCTGAAGAAAGGGATCACTGATGCCAATGTAATCACCTTGAGTCTCAGCTTCTGAATGAAGATATTGAGTTGCTGAAGATCCAGAAAGGGTCTCCACTGTCTGTCTTTTTAGGAAACCAGACAATATAGAGAATATAACCCTGTTCATTGATTCTGAGGCAGGACGTTTTCTATTGCCCTGGGTGTAGTAAGGATTCCACTTCCTGTTGAAGAATCACCTTGTCAGAGGGGTCCCTGAAGAGGGATCAGGAAAGGGGTTTGTAAAAAGGGAAGGAGAGGCACTCGATGGAGTATCCTGATGGATGAACTCCAAGACTCGGGGTATGTGGCATCAGTGACGGTAAGCAGGTCTTGACTAAAACATCAAAAATGAATCCTAGGAGGGGGCTGGGAATGAGTCAAGACTATGGTGGGAAGGGGGCTCAGGGCCTCCGAGTCTTCTGTTTGTGCTGAGACTTGGCAGGACATTGGTAGTAGAAAGCATGAGGAGGGGGAAGATGGTTTGGTTTATAGGTCTGCCTGTGATGCCTCCTCTTTGGGGCTGGTGTATAGACCTTGGAGGGTCAACCTTGAGTCCTTTAATGAATGAAGAATGTCGGTTTTCTCATAAAAAAAGGTTTGACTCAAAGGAAGGTCCTGGATAATATTCTGTTCTTTCTAGGAAAGCCAGAGGACTGCAACCAAGAATGCTTCTCATAACAATACCAGTGGCCAAACTTCCAGATGCTTATCCACTTCATCAACTTGCAGTCTGAAAGGCTGTTTTTGCCATCACCTTGCACTCATCTAGAAGGAAGAGGAATTGAGGTCTGTCTTCAGGAGAAAGTTTGTCCTAAAATACCACTAGCCTAGAATAGTTGCTGAAGTTGTACTTAGGTAGCAGGTCCTGGGAATTGGCAATGCAGAATTGTAAGTTGGAGAGAAGACTTTTCTCCCCAAGAGGTCCAGTCTTCTGGACCCCTTATCTGACAGGGTGGTCCTAAAGTACTGCGACCTAGTCGTTTCCGTGGTAGCCTGTACCACCAGGAAGTTGGTGGCAGGAGAACAAAAATTCAGCTTCCTATGCATGGACAAAATAACCCCTATGGCCCTCTTAGATGTGGGGGCACAGGGTACTTGGTTATGCAAGACCAACCTCACTGGTTCCAAGACGGCCTTGTTAACCAGGAGGGCCAACTTACATGGACCCTGAGGCTGTAGAATGTCCAGATGCTGGTGGTCTGGGTCTTGGACTTCCTCCAGAAGAATTTGGAGATTGATCACCACTCTTGCAGTAACTCCTGCTATTACCTATGGTTGTTTGGTGGGGTTGGAGAAGGGGAAGAAACCTCACCTGTGGAGAAGGAGATTCCTGTCAGAACCATAGGTACCTGTGGTTCCGGTTTGATAGCCTCTTGCTCAGACACTGAGATACAGATGTTGGTGAGAAGGAGAAGAGTGGAAAGACTTTTGGGTGTGTCAAGGTGTGTGTTATAGGGATCCCATAGTCCCCAACAGGGCCAGAAAGATGGGCCAACTGTTTGTGGGACACCTCATGGAATGGGGTATCATCAGTCACTGGAGAAGTCATGTCTATAAAGACAGTGACTGTAATCCCTGGATTGCCTGTCCAGGCTTGACTCTCTCTGGAGAAGCAAGCTACACTAGAAGTATGACTATACTAAGGCTAAGAACAATAACTATTTACAATTTTATTTACAGGTTCCCTAAAAAACTGAAGAAAAAAAAAAGAGGACACTGGATTCTAACTCAGGCCATGCAGCGGTAAGAAAGAACTGAGGGGGCATAGACCTGCACTGCCTCAGGAGCAAAAGGAGACATACTGTGCATGAGCAGGCCAACGGACTCAGGTGCACGGTGCGCATGCACACCCACATGTGGAATACACACAAGGACCAACACTCAAAGAAGAATATACAGAGTATCCCCATTTTATAGGTGGGGAAAACTATGGTGAAGCAATGGAATGATTTGCCAAAAGTCACAGGAAGAGTCAGGGTCAGAGCAAGTACTATAACTGAGATTCCTATATCCGTTTTGTACTAGGTCTACTAAACTATCAATTCAGTTCCTTCTTCCGAACTATATATTCTGGGAAATAGGTTTTCTTCTTGGTCCCTTCTGAAAGAAAGCCACATAATCATAATTGTAGTAATGAACAACAGTATACTGCCAAGATGTGTGCAAAAGGAATCCACAGTTTACTTCAGTTAGGTATTTCTGGATACATACTAGATACTTATGTGCGGACCCAATACAATAAATATTCAATACTTGGTGCAATTAAGCATTTAAAGAAAATGCTAGTTGTTTTAACTTTGGGTTTTCTTACGTGCTGCGAACATGGTTTTCCTCCTGGTGGGAATGCCACTGGAAAATGAAGAGCTCGATGTGGTGGTACCATTTTCTTCTTCTTCAAGATGGAATTCAGCCAATGTGCTGTGATGCACCTCTTCCTTTCCCTTACAGCCTACCAACACATGTAGATACAGTTAGAAGTTATGTAGCTTTAACTTGCATTAAAAACAAAATGCTAGGACACCCACTTAAAAGACATGTTTTGCTCTTTTGACTCCTGGAGGATATAGTTCTTTCCCCAGCCTTTTAGGTGCCCTCTTTCACACTATATCTCCTCCAGACATACTATAAACACTAAATCTGTGTGTTTCCAAAGAGGCATTTTATATCTCTTGTAATATTAAGCATATGTTATTATGGAGGAGTTCGTCAAAGGAAATGATTACTTACTGGCACTGTGGTTTGAGATGAGATGCAGATGTGTATTCTACTTTGGTGTGCACATACCCATAGCACTGGAGCCAGATATTTTGCCTAGCAATACCTGTCAGGGGGCGGCGCTCACGCTTCATGGGAGTAACCCCTCTCCTGGCTACATTAGGCAGCACTGCCCCAACCCCACTCAGTTTCTTAGCACCAAACATCATTGACTCCAATGCAGAAGAGACGGAGGGTAGATTATGGAATATATATGCACATCACATCTCGAAGAACCACAGTTACAGTAAGTAACTGTTCTTTTGAGTAGATGCAAACGTGTATTCCACTTAGGTGACTCACAAGCAATACCTGCAGGAGTTAGGGCCCAAAGTCTACTTAAACAAGGACTGCTCTACCAAAGTTTGCATCTGCTCTGGATGCCACAGTCATGGCATAATGGTTAGTAATATATGCACAGAATATCAAGTGGCAACCCTGCAAACATCCAATACTGAAACGTCATTGATATAGCTTGCACCCTTGTAGAGTGAGCTTGCACCCGTAGAGGGGTTGTTGCTCATACTTTCATATGCAGTAGTGATGCAGGAAGTTATGCACTTGGAGATTGGATGAAGGGACAAGCAATCTTTTCATAGGCAGTCTGCATACAACACGAACAGACAAAGTAAAGTATGAAATGGTTTAGTCCTCTCCAGGTAAAAGGCAAAAAAAAGTGCCTAACATTCAACAAATGAAGACGCAGTTCCTTCAAGACTGAATGTAGCTTAGGACAAAACATAGATAGATACATTGTCTGGTTCAAGTGAAGCTGAGACACAACTTTAGTGCAGCCATGAGATTATTTTGTCTTTAGAGAACTGCATATCAGGAAGCTTTGCCATCAAAGCCTGCAACACACCCTCCTCATGGATTTTACAGCCACCAGGAACAGTCTTTTGACATGGAGGGGGAAGAGAAAAAGATGCCAAAGGCTCAAACAAAGGTCCCATCAGAACTACTCAGACAAGCAGGTGGAGATAGAAGACTCCTTTAAAGAGCCTTGCTACCATGGCGTTCAAAAACACCAACCTCCTCTGGATGGGCAGATGAAATGTTAGGTGGACCTTCAACAAACTAAGTGCAAGAGCTGAAGATGCAACAAATACTCCAAGATGTCTTGAATCCCAGTAAACATGAGTTGAACCCGGAGAGCCAGTGACCATACCAAAAACATCCCCATTTGGCCAAATAGGCCAATCTGGTGGTGGGCTTCCTGATATTAAGCCTGATATTAAAACCTGTGGAACAGCCTCCAAACTTTGTTCCTCCTCCTCCTCCTCCTCCAACCATGGAGCAGCCATGCAGTGAGAAGTAGAGAGCTGATACAAGGTCTGACCCTGATGCTGGGTCAGGATGAAGAGGGAGAGATCTGGGAAGCCCAAATGATAACACCAGAACATTGGAGAACCAACACTGCCTTCGCCATCCTAGAGCAATGAGGATGATCTTGGCATGGTCCAACTTGAGTTTGAGGATTATCAGTGGGATGATTAGAATCAGAGGGAAAGCATACAGGAATTCAAATTCCAGCCCAGGTGAAAGGCATTGGTCAGCAAGCCCAGACTGAGGGCTCCCTGGAGAGCAAAACAGACAGCATTTCTTGTGGTCTCTCATAGTAAACAGATCAATATAGGTATGCCCCAAAATGCACAGATTGAAGCCCAGCGTCCTGGGGTCTGAGACCACTCTTGAGTCAGGGAGAAATTCCTGCTGACGTGATCTGTGAGCTGATTCTGAGCCCCAGGTAAGTAATCGGCCACTTCACTTTTCTCTGATGCAAACTGCCAGCCTGATTGCTTTCTAACACTGTTGAGCAAGCCTCTCATTTGTCCACATAATTCAGAGGTGGCCAAGCTTACTGACCCCCCCCCCCCCAAAAATGCCCCTCTCTCCTGGACAGAATCCTCTAGCCCCACCACTCTGCTGCAGGGCAGAAGCTCTGAGCTCCCCACCCCAGTCTGGGAGGCAGAGAATGGGGGGTGGAGGTAGGTATAAGGGATTCCGCGAGCCGCACTTAACTGTAAAAGAGCCACATGTGACTCATGAGCCACAATTGGACCACTCCAACATAATACATTACGGTAGTATTATTCATAAGAATGAGGACCACTGAGCCCCTGTTGCGATCTTGAAATTGCATTACATGCATTGTAAATGGCTCCAAAATGTTGATATGAAATGTAAACTTCCTTTTCTGACCCTAGACTGTGAACTTTCGGAGACCCCAGATGTACTACTCCAATGGTCCTCCTTGGTGGGGACCAAGAGAAGGGAATGCCCTGGAATACATTGCCCTGTCCCCCACTGTAAGCAGTCCAGGATCAGTGCAGGGAGCCAGACCAATCTGTCCAAGGGGTCGTGGGTTGGATGATCAACTGTCCTCAGCCACATCTGGGAAAGACTAAGTTGCAACCTGAAAAATTGGGTTACCTATATGAAAGCAGTCATGTGACTCAACAGCCTGAGGCACATTCACTCTGTAGTTACAGGCTGATTGTGCAGCTCCAAACACAAATTCAGAAATTGCTGTTTAATTAATAAAATCATACTTGGACAGCAATGCTTGCTGGTTTGCAATACACATTTGCAGGGAAGATGACGTACAGATTTTCCTATCCATCAAGTCCACCCTCTCAGATGCCTTGTCCTTAGGAATACACAGTATCCAGCAGGGCAGATAAAAATCATTCACTTCAACCACAACCAGAGAATTAGGGACCGGGTGGGAACAGAAGCCCTCAAAACCCTACATAGGTACAACTGATGCCTAAACTTGCAGTAGAATCATCACCACAGCTACCAACTTGCTGCGATCTTGCTGTGGAACAGGAGGAGGAGTGAGACCTCAGACTGAGGAGCATCCCAGGGATTCCAGCGAGGCCACTGGGATACGTTTAGGGTGATAGTGACCAGTAGGTTCCAGGCCAGGACCTGTCTTGGTACTGATGCTGCTCTGAGAACTGTCTATGGTGCTGATCAGATGGAGAGGAGGAACCGGACCTGGATGCTGAGGAGACCTGGACCTCTGGGGACAGTGGTGGAACTTGGCCCTAATGGTACAAGGAGCTGGCCCGAATCATTTGCTAGCCAATGGATAATAGGCATAGGTGCCAGTGATAGAACTGGCATAGCCTGTGACAAATGCATTACTGTTGCATATGGTGCTGGGACCTGAGTCAAGGTGGAAGACAGGATCTGCTGACAAGAGAACGTTAGTGTTGAGAAGTACACAAGTGCTTGTACTGGCCTCAACTCTCTAGTCTGTGGCGGGGGAGACCACACTGCATTACCGATGTATCCTGAGATTCTATGACATGCCCCAACAGTGCCAAGAAGACCACAGATGCCGTAATCCCAGCAAAGTCTTGGACAAATGGGGAGTCCGGAACCGATAGGCTGCTGCCTGGTATGCCGCTGTGTGGAAACAGCTGGTGCCAGCATCAATGTCATCGATACTGGACTCCATGGACTCCCCAGGGCCAGAACCGGAGTCAACGGTATGGACTCTCACAAATCTCTACGCAGTATCAGGGAGCAATTTGAAGGACCTGCTCCAGCCTGTATGCCAGCAATAGCACAGTGTTGGCCCATAGTCTTAGACAAAAAAGGAAGAATCTCCATAAGTTCTTGAGCACCTTTTCCTCAGCGAACTCGAGGACAGTAAATGGCTTCTCCATCTTTTAGGAGGAATGCCAGCCCCACACCAGGGAGCAGCACCACACACCAAGACAGGGTGACCTTCAATCCAATCCAGGTCTCAGTGTCAAAACAGGTCTCAGTGGTGCTGCATAAAGGGGAATGTCTCTAGCCACCTGAGTCCTTTTAGTGAAAAATTTACAACCAACACTGCTCTTTGGCGTGACCCTCACCCAAACTGAACAAGCACCTCATGTGGGGATCACTGATGGGGATTAACCCCCCAACACAATGGGCAATGTTTGAACTCTGGTGAGGGCATCATCCAGGGCAACTAACTATACTAACTTACTAACACTAAGTAGAATACTAACTGTACAACTATATACTATACAACTACATACAGAGAAAATGCTCAGTAACTGAGAAGGGATTATGATGTGAGACATCAAAGAGCTAGGATTCCAACCCCAGGCAATGAGGGAAATAAGGGGGTCAGCACCACCCCTCTACAGATACTGCTAGGCAAAATTCTCCAGCTGCGTGCACACACATCTAAATAGAATACGTGGTTGTATCTACTCAAAGAAGAACTCTGTAGTTAAGGTTTGTGTTCCATTCTTCACTTAAAGAGTCAATCTTTGTTACGTATGAAAAATGGAGCATAACCTCCTCAAACTTATAGCACTTACTGTTTGAGTAGAGAATGAAATTTTCCAAGAATGTATAATGTATCAGATAGCTTATAAGTTAAAAAATTAATTGAAAACCAGATCCCTTAAAAATTTAACATTTGTACAGTCTCTTGCTTGTCCCACGTGATTTTAATAACGGAACACTGACGCTTCAAACTTTCCATATAAGCAAAATTAATTGAAATATTATCCATGGGTTCTATTCCTACACAAAAAACTATGTTAAGATGGAGTTAAAGTTGACAACAACCTAAGGGTAACAAACATTACTGGGAAATTATAATTATCCCCAAACTGAGAAGTATAAACCCAGGAAATTCAGAGCTGATGTTAAACTTAAAAGAAATCCAAAATTATGTTAAGATAAGAAATGCACAACTGAAGCTCTCAACAATATCTTGTAGTGGCACCAAACAATAACCATCTGTAAGCATTTTACTGTTTGTGGTCCTAGATTAAGCTAATTTAAAGGCTAGTTACATTTTATTCATGTTTTTCCTTCCCTTAGGGTGCCAGAACAAGTTGTTTAAAAATCATTTTTTGATTTCTGATTAACCCCCCTCCACGTTAATTAATAAAATAATAATAGGACCATTTCTTATAAAGCCTATTAAAAAACTGGATTGAGAGAAGCAGTACCAGTCTACACTGTGATGTTTTCTTGTTGCCACTGAAACAAGTATTAGGATTGTGTGCATTTATTTTTGATTAAAAACAGAATGTAACTGTATGTGTTTCAATGCAAGTTAGGTGTAGCTCTTGTCTCCTGGTCAACGCCCAATGAAGCCCACAAAGGTTTTACTGGTATAAAACTAGTTACTATTTATATAAATTTAACCATGTATGTATATTTGAGGATAAAAATTGGTTTGGATTTATGTACAAGTACAGTCTAATCCAGGGGCAGTCTGTTTTTTTTGTCACGGTCCAAACTTCTTGGTCAAGGTATAGTCTAGGTCCAGAATTCAGGGAAAATAATAAAAATATTACAACAATATTGATAATAATAAGTACATAAAAAGATTTTGGGTCTATTAAAAGGCATCTGGTGGTTCAGATTTGGCCTACGGTCCGCCAATTGATTACCCCTAGTCTAACTGGTAGATTTTTATTACAGTAACAGAGTTCTAACAATGAATATAAACTTTATATTGTATGGTTCCACTTTATCACTTAATTTTCAGTTTTATGTACGAATCACAGATCTGCTGAAATACTGAACATTGTAATTTTACTTATAATACAACTTCCACTTAAAAGGAAAATAGTGAATTAATGGCATCAGATCACGAGTTGTCAGAAAGACAAGCATACAGCAGGTTAAAAAAGAAATAATGAAAAAATGTAAATATTTAATGTTTAATGACTCTAAAATTCAGTTTTCTAGTCTTAAATTGCAAGATTGCATAATTTCTCCTGTTCTTTGTATTGATGCTCCACACCACGAATGTGACAGTTTTATACCTGTTGCCAACTTCTTTCCCTGTTCAAGCTATAAAGTTATTAATTCAGCGACAAATCCTGCAGTCTTTATGGAGACAAATTCCCATAAACAGCAATGAAAGTTTTGTCTTAGTGAGAACTCAAGAACTTGACACATCGTGAGTTATTCATTCGGTACAATAAAACCTTCAAGCACTGACGTCAGCACATGAGCATATGCCAACTTATGTTATCATTTTGCGTACCTGAGCGTACATATTACTGACTTGACTTTCACAGAGAAGATGCGTACATCTGCTTGTAAGTGTAGGGTCCACAGTGCCGCCATGTGCTTGGATGATCTGGTAAACCATTAAAACCAAACAGGAATGTTTGTTAACCTACAGTTCCAAACGGAGTCCTCTGCTTAAAAGACTGTTACTGCTAGTGGAGTTTTTTGCATATGAAGTGCGGCAACAGTTAAAAGCATTAGCACACTTGCAAGAAGCAAGTAAGTTTTGCAAACAAAGCCAAGATCTTTTATACATATAACATTTTAGAGAGTTTGAAAATAAGTGTTTCCATTAATAGTATCCAATATTGTAGAATACTCCACTCTTCAGAAGGCAAGTCCTAATTATTTATCTAGTGACCAAAAATGGTGGATGATAAGCAGGAGTGGATAGTCGAAGGAAGACAGTGGTTACACAGCAATAAGATGTGATTACTTTTGCTCTGTAAATTTCTTAAATGTTGTAATTAACTTGGGTCAGGTGGGCTGGACAGTAAATGAAAGGAAAAGTTGGAAAGCTGAGAGGGAGGAAGAGATGGTGGGTACGGCAGGTAACAGGAGCAGTATGAGAAGAATGGGAAAATAAGTGAATTGAGCAGGATGAGATGCATGATCCAATAGCAATAAAATGACTTTTGTGGATTTGGATCAATATGACACAAATATATTCTCTTGCTTATCCATCTTTTAAGACACATTCATTCATAATGATTTAAAAATACATTACTTGGAAACAGCTTTTCTTTGCATAGATTTAAAACTGCTATTTGTTTTTCAAAGAGAAAGAAAAGACTGCAGTCTGCACTTTTTCACTGACTCACGAAAAAGGCACTCTCATCTTTAGCGGTATTAGAAAAACAAATATGTAATAACTAATAACTCTAGAAAATTGAGCAGGATGGGTTTTTTTTGGGTAGGGGAGACAGGGGTTGCATTTAGCATAGCATCTAACAACTCTATAAAATTAGCTTATGAATCATGCAATTCTCCCTTGATAGTATACACAAAGTTGGTACAGAACATTTATTGCTTACTGTATTTTATTATGCAAAATTCTATGTGGATGACCTTGGTAACTTTTACTACAAACTGTCCAGCAAAGGCTCTGAGAAGAACATCAGCCTCCTCTCAATTAGAAAAGGACAGGATTAGATTTTGCCAAAACTTATTTATCAGCAAAGGTGAAAATACACCCCTCTCCCATCTCATTCACCTCCATCAGATGCGTGTTTCACAGGCTACTTAGGCCCATTTAACTGCTGAAGTTATTATGTTTCCACAATTTTCTTTAAACAGTGATATAAAATGCAAAAATCACATAATACAACCTTAAGATTACAAAGTTTAAAAACACAAAAGGCCAGGAAATGCTAAAACATGCTGCCAACAGAAGCATTAACTGAGCCCTATTGCATATGTAGCAATTTCTATTCCTGTTCTGTCTAGTTAACGCCAGAGTTTAATATTGTTGTTTATATCATAAGATATATAACAAAACACCTGGAATGTGTAACGAAGTATGTAGTGTTTTTAAAACCAAAATTAAATAATAATTAAATAATTAAACAATTAAAAATAATTTTACTGATCAACTATATTACATAAATTTGATTCTTTTGAATAAAGTGGAATCTTACCCGTTTCCAGGTTTGTAAGAGTTGTTTGTCAGACATCTGTTCTGGATAATCAGCAATTGCAAAAACACAGCCCAACAGGAAATATTCTTCTGGAACTAGAATAGTTTGCAGATGAAAGAATAGAAAATTGTAAACTAGAGCAATATGGAGGCTACCATTTCAGACCACATTTGTAATATTAAAATTTCCCATTATCAGCTACAGAATAAATGAATTTTGAATTTTTTTTCCTTTTAAAGAATTTAATGCTCAAAAGTTCTAGAACTGGACACCCAAGGAAACTGAAGTCCTGCTTTATCTACAATACAGCCTAGCAAGTATTTTTTCCCCAACGTGAAATGGAAACAAGAACTATATGCTACTCATTTCACATCAGCCACCACCAGTCAAACAGAAAAACTTTTCAGTTGATACCAGCTTGGGCAGAGATCTGAAATGAAAATCTAAAAGTGAATGGTAATGGAATACCAATCTCTCTCTCTCATGATCCATCCAGTTTCCCCAGCCTTTGGAGTATTCTTCCCCAATCTTGCTCTTTTTGACAATTTCCCTCCCTGCCCCTCTCAAAATAAAACTGTATTTTGCTTTTATATGTACCGTACAAATGGACTAACCCTGTAGTCGTAGCACAATATATGCATTTAGATGGTAGTAGCAAAAAAACACACACCAGAAAACAAAAAGGTCTTAAAGTTTTCACTGTGCAGAGCGTCCCCAGTTACCAGACGTGTGCAGCGTATTACGCTTTTGACCAATAACAAATTTTAACCCAACAAACGTTTCATGCGATTGGCCACCCCTTCCAAAACTATAGATCAATGACTACTAACTCTCTGCTGCTGGATCGTGTCCGAACAGCTGCTGCTGCGGCAGCTGTAGCTGCTGCTGGGCTGGCACCTGGTGCTGCAGCGGCTGAGACGTTTGCGTCAAATGTTGCGGGGCCTGCGTCTGTATTTGCTGTGGTTGGTGTTGCTGGTGTAGCCGCTGTAGGTGCTGCTGCTGCAACTGTTGCTGCTGAATTTGCAGCTGTTGGTGTTGAAGGTTCTGCTGCTGTATTTGCTGCAATTGCTGCTGCTGCAACTGCTGCTGCTGTAACTGATGCAACTGCTGCTGCAGCACATGCTGCTGTTGAAATTGCGCCTGTTGTGGAGGACGGTGGAGTTGCTGTTGAGAATGGAGCTGTTGCTGTGGAAACTGTAGCTGCTGGGCAAACTGGTGCTGCTGATGAACTTGCTGAGGCTGCTGCGAAAACTGATGAGATTGTTGCTGCGGGAAAGGTTGCGGGGGAATCTGTGGCGGCTGCTGCTGCTGCTGCTGCTGCAACTGCATCAGTTGTTGAGGTTGAAGGTGCAGAAGAGGGTGATGCTGTTGCTGCTGTGTTTGATGCGGTTGCTGTAATAAATGCGTCTCTGGAGTTAATTTCACCTGGCCAAACAACACGGCATTTGTATGTCCCTGTTGGCTATGATTTACTTGTTGTTCTAAACTTTTTGTAGGTGCCGAGAGGGATTGCAAGATCTAGAAAACAAAGACGGATGTTGTGACCTTCACGTCATCAAGATTTAAAAATATACATAAAAATATAAAAAATATTTAGCTTTTTACAAAACGAACGACTATAACACAGCTACGTTTTACATACCTTTCAAGATAAACAAAATCCTTCATTTATATGTGTTGTTACATCATCAATGTAACAGCATTCAAAAAGGAAAGAGCCTATTTAAAGGAACAATGGCACTATAAATGGCATAGCTAAACTGTAAAGAAAACATGAAAATGTAATTAAGGACAAAAAACTTGCATAAAGTCCCAACTATCTAGGCTGTTTGGGGAAGGGGAATTCAGCATTCACCACCTTTTTCCCTCCAAAAATCTACGTGGCACATGCTAGTTTTTTTTGTGGGCATCCCAAAATGGATCATTCTGTAACACCAAACACTTATTGTTGCAACGCAAACAATAGAATTTGTGATGTCATGAAACTATCTATCTTAGGATGTCCTTTAAAAAAGTTCAAAAGTTACTATGAATATGAGGAGGATTTTTTTTAAATTTAGTCTATCTATGCTAATGACAACAGTTATATATTTCTAAGGCTTAATTTTCATTTTTACTTTGCAGTTCACAATTAAGAAAGATTGCTTCACAGTTAACAGCAGCTTAGATTCCGTCTGTCTGTCTGTGTCTGTATAAAATTTTGTTTTTTAAAAAAGATACCAGATAATGGGAAAACTATGCAAAGTGTCAATGATACCAAAATGTGTACTAAAACAGTAGATGCTTTTCTAACATTAATAAATATTTGACTTAAAAAAACCACCCAAAGATACAGAACTCTACATGTATTACTGACCTACAAATTTCAAGGAAGTATTTCAAAACATGAGATCTTCATGAGAGGAATCTAAAAGTTATTCTGAAACAATCAAAACTGGTTTATTGAACTACTTCACTCCATAAAATCTGAACTTACTGGCCCAAAAACCACTCAAATAAATTGTTTTTAACAATGGCAAATTAAGTCGAAAACTATGCCTTCCCCTCTCCTTTCTTGTTTAATTCTTTAGCATCTGCAAAATCTGATATTGTGTCAAAAAAGAAGATCAGGAAGCCCATGTTCATTTTTGTTTAATATATTTTCACTTTTGGAATTTCAGTGACTTCAGCTTTCCCATACAATAGTAGACAGAAATTCCTTTGTGATAGCACCAGCCATCTTAGTCAACACAAGACAGTTTATGAGGCCCCACAACCATCACAGTACCCACAAATCAAAGGCAAACATCCCTTATTAAAAGAGAGATGCCACTACTCAAAGCTGGACCCTTTATCTGGGGTCAGGATTGATAAGCAGATAGTGCGTAACTGCCCATAAGAGATGGTTATGTTGGCCCATCACTGTAGATTCTGAGCACATCAAAACATAATGAATTAATTAATGTTATCCTCCCAATTTCCCAGTTATATATAAAATATAATTATCCCCATTTTACAGATGGGGAACTGAAGCATAGAGGAATTAAGCAATTGTCTCAAGAATGCATGCGAAGTTCGTGCCAGAACCAAGCACTGAACCTATATCTCTTGAGCTTCAGTTTGGTGTCTTAGTCACAGGACCATCCCTCCTTCTAGAAACAAATCCTTTACGGATGCCCTTCTCAACAAAGTCTTTGCTACAGCAAATTTTATTATAAAAGGTGGGTTCTTTTAAATCTCTTGAGATTGGACAGAATGCAGGAGGAAGAGGGAAAACAAGAGTTCTGGTGGAAGGAAAATTAAAAGCACAGAAAGCATTAGATTTTCCATTTCAAATCAAACAGAGAAACACAGAAAATCTTATCTACTAAAGGCCTGAGCCTTACGCACACAAGACCCTCATTAATATCAACAACTTAGGTGTACAACGTTGTGTGTGCATCCCATGCCTCTTTAAAAATAAATAAATAAAATAAAATAAATAAAACCAGGCCCTAAGGTTCAATTTACCGTTACAAATAAAAACAATTGAGAGTTTCGCAAGGTCATTCCAGCTGCCCACCAACAGAAAGGCTGTGAGACATCCTAGGCCCCTTCTGATCCCATCTTAAAAGGAGAAGATGGGATAGGATTTATCGTGTGTGCGCGTGCATGCGTGACCCTTCCCATTTGTGTCTCTTATCCATTTGTTATGCCATATCTTTTAAACTGTAAGCTCTTTGGAGCAGTGACTATTTTGTACTCTATGTTTGTACAGCACTTAGCACCAACTGGTCCTGCCCTCTCTTCTAGAAGAAATAGAAATAGATTAACCATAACGTTTTTTCACTAGAACTATGTGGACTGCACAAAAGATAGAATTTATAAGTTAGGACTTTTGCAACGGTACCTTGCATGTACTGCATAGCAATCTAACATTGGTTGGCAGTAAAAAATACTGCAAAGGCACAATAGGAATCAAACTTCACCTGTTTGAGAGAACCATGAACTTTAAAATTTTCTGAGTTTAGAACATGAAATTAATTAATTTATTGCACCGAATACAAGTACTGAAGGACAAAGTTTAGTTTACTAAACTGGACAACTAGCTTTAAGACTATGAATCACTGTGTTCCTGCCAACACTGAAAGTGCATAATATGAATCTTGGTATCAAATGTTGGAGTTAAATACAGCATTTTGCAATATCACTATATTCCACTCGGTCACACATTTTTCCTTTGCAAAGCTAAAATACTCATGAATAGGTTTAATGGGGCTATGTTTAGCTGTATGTAATCTCTGTGTAACCTGGGAACATTTTACCCCTTCTCATAGTTTGAGGATTTCGAAAGGAAACAAAGTTGTTAAAAGTGTTAGCTCAATATTTTGTAAATTAAAAATCCAAACACTTACATGTGCTACATTTGATGGTCTATTAATCTGCTGAATATCAGCACTATTAGTAATATTTCTTAATGTCCGTACTGCTGGACTCCACGTAGCCATCATCTCTGGTCGTTCAGAGCTTTGGGTGCCTTGAACAGAAGCCATTATATTACCTCTGATTTCTGGAGGCAATATATTGCCTGGTACTGGTGGGACATTGGCACATAAATTAATTAACCCTGAGTCCTTGCCTTGAGGCAACCTGCGCTTTGCTGCAGCTGTCTGTGGGACTTCAGCTGGTGTCCAGTTCAAATTTCTTTCTTGCTTTTCAGGAGAGGAATCTGAGGAATCATCAAACATCAATTCCCCTTTTGTTTTATCAGCACTAATAGATTTTGGTGAAAAAGCCTGGTCACCCAAAGGCGATCCTTCTCGAGATGATGCTGGGCTTGATAATTTTTCATCAGAACTAGCTTCATTTTGAGAATCTTGTTCTTCATTTTCTGCCTCTTCTTCCTCCTCCTCGTCCTCCTCTTCTTCCTCGTATATAATTAGACGGGGATGATAGCATTGCTCTTCCTTTTTAGTTTTATCAGATATAGAATGTAGTACCCAATCAGGTGTCACAATTTTAATGCTCTCTCGTTTACAAGCACATTCGTATTTTTCCTGTGGATGAGACATAAGAAAATGCTATAAATAAAATGTATTACATTTCCCCTCCCACACATACCTAGGCAAGATTTAATTATTTCTAGTGACATGAATAAAGATTAGCTCTGAATATGATTTCATACAGTTAGTGGACACCATCACTATCAACTTGTATCTTGGAGTCATAGTGCACACGACTATGCAGGAATCCCTAAAACAGCAACAAGTGAACATTTACAAATTACATTGTAACAAAACCCAAAATAAGAAGTAATCAGCATATTCAGTCAGGAAAGGCAACTGCTTTCAAGCAACCGTTGGCCATTCCATTACAATCTACTACAACTCCTGTAATTATTCCTTCCCTTATGGATGCACTTTAATAACTGCCATGTCATTAGTTCATTATGCCACTAGCTTTAAAAATATTATCAATAATTCTGCCAGTGATATTTTAAAATAAAAGATAACTCTTGCTGAGAAGTCATGCTGAATGGTGCTCATCCTGAGTAAAAGGATCCGAACTATTAAGAAGGTATACAAATATGCTGAATGATAAGATCCAATAACCTCTCTTCCCATCATGTGGCCTGGGTTACAGTAAAATATTAGGTCAACCCAACTGTGTCGCTGAGAGGGTGTGAACAAGCCACACCTCAAGTGGGATAATCACACCAACCTAACCCTTGGTGTAGATAGCGCTAGTCAATGGAAGAATTCTTCCATCAACCTAGCTACTGCCTCTTGGGGAGGCAGACTACTTATGCTGATAGAAGAACCCTTGCTGTCGACGTAGATAGCGTCTAAACTGAAGCACTACAGCGGCGCAGCTCCAGCTGTGCCATTGTAGTGTTTCAAATGTAGACAATCCCTAAAACTCACACCAGTCACTTGTGGCATATATTAATCATCAGATTTTGATATTCACTTAAAATAAAGACAGTAACTTGAAACTTCATAGGGCCGCACAATAAAAGTGTGTAAAAATTACAATATAGCTTCTTCTTCAAACAAGGAACTTGCATTAAGAACTCATTCAAAACCACATGTGCCAGTTTTAAAAACAAGAGCCATTTTTAGTTCCCAAAGCCCAACAATAGTCTGAACCATTTTTTAAAGTTGCATTCTTGAACAATTGTAACTCGGCAAAAGACTTTTTTTTAAACTTAAAATATTTCACCTCCGGATTGAGAGAAAGTATAAGAATTTTCACCTGCCAAAAGTAAATGTTTTTTTAAAAGTTATAGGTAATTGCAGGTTCAGAGCAAAGGTGCGTTCTCAAGCTTAACCAGAGCACTGCAATAATATAAAACAGCTCCTTATTAGCTACTATTGTCAGCTCTTGTAGTGGAGATTTGTTGTTGTTCACAGGTAATTATTTCTCCATATCTTCTGAAAGTTTGGGCTCTTCTAAATGGAAAAGAGGAAAACCGATACAAACCAAAGTTGTGACAGGCACATTACGTTTTTCATAATGTTTTATAAAACGGTGCAGTGCAACATCTGGAAACTAATTTAATAAGATTCATTTATAATGCAACAGGACAGACCAAATGTAACTGAAATAAATGTAATTTGAACCTACTTCTCCATGAGATAAGTGGAACGGATACTGATCAGACCACACCTCTTCATGTTTTAAAGTATTAATATCAGTATTACCATCAGAAAACACTGAAGAAAACCAAAATCTGGCATGTCTGTTCTTGAAAATACCAATTATGGATTTGTTCACTTTGTTTTTAATGGAAGAGTACCGTGCTTGAATCCTAAATATGTTCACACAAATTAAATGGTGAACTTAAACATAACATTTGAATTAGACAGGTATATGGAATCATCAGTACATAACAAAAATTGTTAGGCTTTAAAAGCAGTCCAGATCTGACATAACTGCTCCATGTGTACACGCATAAAAATCTAGCTCTTTGACATTAATGGTATTTTCAAAAGGAATCTAAATGAAGCTAGGCATAGCTAGGAGTTTGGTGCCTAGCACCTTTAAACACCTTCGAAAACTTAGCCTAAAAGTATATGTTGCATTTCTTTCCTCTGGTGGTCTTGCATATTCAGACTGTAATCTCTTCAAGGCAGGGACAGTCAATTTCTATGTATTTTTAGGAACACATGGGGACCATGATCCTGATTAGGACCTTTGGATGCTACCAAAATAAAATAATATCTATATTAAAAAACCTAAACATAATTTAAGAGACTTTTTAAAATCAACAAACTGTGATAACTGTCCAAAACAGCAGAAGGCCACTGATTTCAAATGTTTCTTCCCCTATTAGATCACATATTGCTGACTCCCATGCCAAACGATGCCTGTACCACTAACCTGTTGACATCAGAGCCATAAAGGAACCTCAGTAGAGCATAAAGCTAGCTAAGAGGATTGAATACTCGTCTCATCTGATATGATGCAGTTTTGCTGAATATTTTTCATTTTACTATTTTAAATCTCAAAGAGTATAAAGTAACAATTAAAAATTATTTTGGCAAAACCTGACCTTCTACAGGCTAGCTCCATACTCCAGCAGAGTGCTGTAGAGGTTGTGACATCACCAACATAAGGAATGCTGGGGCATCACTTGGAATGAGAGTCAACAATATTATTTTGTGGACCTGAAAACAAAGGCAAATTTAAAAATCAGTTATGTGCTGCAAGCTCTCTTAAACCTCCTATGTGGAGCATTTAACACAAAATCCTATAGCAAGTTGCTGCTTTTTAAAAGTATTTTATTTAAAACAAAGTGCAATTTGGTTTAGTAAACCTCACTATTGTTAAAGGCACAGTAGAAAATAAGTTTAAGCTTCACATTAGAACTATATTGATATTGTGACTCGGTATCTGCAAGTGGCATTGCTATGCAAAAACAAACTACCAAGTATTTTAAGAACACAGTGAACCTATAAAATAAATAAGCCCAGACTGCTAAGTGACCAAATGTGTAATAAAATCCTTTGGACAAATCCATAATGAGGCTCTAAACTATATCACACTTCCTACCATAGAATTAAGCAACAGACACCCTATTGTTTATGGCCAATAAAATGGTTCAAATCAGCAGGACAGTCCCACTTGTGCAGGAAGTTGCCATATTCAGATTTAATGCTATTATTAGTTAGTCTTCTTTATTCTCTGGGGTGTGTAGATTGTCAAGATTATATTTACCAGTATTTCTAAAATAAAGATGGGCCACAGTGGGGATGCTTTGACCTGTTCCAGGAAAGGCTTAAGCAACAGTAAGCTAATTAAAGGAATTAAGGCATTTCTTTCCCTTTGTGATCATTCTCACTTAAGACTCAAAGTAAAAAAAAAACTTCATTGGACAGTGTACTTGATTTTTACTCCAACCCTCACAGGATTTCACTGTGCAAATAACTCACTCAGGTGCAAATAACTGCAGGAGAAATGTAAGTCTTTCAAATATTCAAGCATTTAATTTGTACCTCAGCTAACACTGGCCACAAAATTACAATGAAAATATGATGTACAACAAAATACAGGCATCCCACATTTCAATCGTCTGTTACACATTTCTATTGCTTGTATTGCACATTCATAGATTGGAAGGTTAAAAGTCATGGTCCTGGTTCACCACATTCCACTCCCACCCAAATCTATAGAGAAGCCGTTGTTAAAATATTAGCTCAGCGGCCTCACCTCCTGCATTGCTCATGTTAGGGCTCAGCACTAGCATGGAGACATTCTAGGCGGCTCTAAAAGCTATAACTCCTTATCCTCCACCAGCAACAACAGACCTTCACACCCGTGTCATAGTCCTGACATTAGACTTTTACAAACCGATCTATGGTCACACTTTACAGATGAACGGCTGTCTGTTCCAAACTGTGCAAATTGCTAGTCTACATAACCATGCACTGTTATTCCTCTTATCTCTCCCTCACCCCAATTCCCACCTTGAGTGGAGAGGCCACACAAGCCTGCTGCCTCTTGCCTTAATTAATTAGCTTTGGGGCAATGTCTTTTACAGATCCCAGCACAGCCAGGGCCTCTGGGTGCTACTGTAACGCAAATAGTATCCCAACCTTCCCCTGTCCCCCACAAGTTATTCTACTCCTGAAGCAAACCTCAGCCTCCCAGCCTACCAAGTTCCTCTCCATCATGCTCTCCTATTTCCACTCTATTTATTCTCTTTCATAATACAAGAGTAAGAAGGCTGTTCAATTAAACTGAAGGGAATATATTTAAAACTGATAAAAGAATCAACTGTGGGTCTCACCACAAGATATCAGAGGCTAAGCATTCAATAGGAAAGAAGGTTGTATGGATAAAAACATTACATTTACATTAATAGGATTAAATACCAGAAAGGATATAAATCCTCAATTTCTAACAAGGATCTGGGGGAATCTTCTTATATAAACCAGTTAATCCATACCTGCCCACTATGGATTTTCTTACACCTTCCTCTGAAGTATCTTGTTCTGGCTGCTGTCACAGACAAGATACTGGTCTTGATGGACAACTGGTCTGATGCAGTAGGCTATTCCGAGAGTAGCAATTTCCTCCACTGACTTCTCCCTCCATCCCTTCAATCTCCTTCTCCTGACCTTCTTCTTCTTCATTGGTCTCTATGTCCTTCTCTTTCTCCCTTTTTTCCCCCCTCACTACCACCACATTTTAAACATCCTAGCCCCACCACACACAAAGACCTCTACAAAACCAAAATAAAGGTAAATGTGGAATCCTCTAATGCAAACTCATGTTATATTTGTAAGCCTTACCCCCATGACACCTACTTGCTACCTATTTTTTGTTCTCCCTTTGTTACATTATCTTTACATGGAATATAAACTCTTTGAGGTATAGAACTAACTTTTTGTGTGTTTCTGTGAAGTGCCTGATAGAGTTTTAGGCACTGTGTATAAAAGCACTATTCAATTAAGAAGTCTGTAAATTTTTATTCAATTCTTGTTGTGCCCATCACTGTGGGAACTGGAACCACCACAGATTATGATTGATAGATAGCACTCTCTCCTGTTGCTTTCAGCAGCCTGTCAATTTAGGGTAGGGATTATACTTCCCAAAGAAACCATAAGGAACTTGATTTTTCTTAAGCACAGAAATAAGAGAGATCTGTGAAGGTGAAAGAGTGACTGTAGCCAAAAGCACTGTCTAGATTTAGATCTGGCTGGGAAAGAAGATCCAAGATTATTCTCTATCTGTTCTCTTAAGCATTTCATTGAAAGCTCCTTAGCCATGGAAACCTGTGGAAAAGATGCTAAGGCCAGAACTTCATAGCATGCAGTATCCATAAAAGTAGAACAGCCTGACCACACAGAGACCAAATGGTATAGAGCCCAGTGGGACTTTCCCCAAGACCAACTGGAAAAATTAACGTTTCCTGAGAAACTCCCAAGAACTGAGATTTCAATGAACCTGAACAATCATTTCTGTTCTTAGAGATGATGGTCCCAAAAGGAGCAGATCCAAAAGATGAAAACTCTGGATTTCAAAAAACAATGACCCGAGTCTTCAGACAACTCAACCATCAAAGCTTTCAAAGACCACATGCCAACTATAGACAAAACCAACTGGCTTGAATCTGAGAAGGCCTTCAGAAATGGAGGTTACTTACCTGTAACGGGAGGTTTTTTGAGATGTGTGGTCCCATGTGTAGCACGCGCACCATGTGCCTGAGCCTGGAGATTTTTAGTGACGATGGTCTGCACATATGCAGTTATTCTCCTGATGCGCTGAACCAAGTGTGTGAGGTGGGTTACAGACCAGCCCTCTGCAGTTCCTTCTCCTACCACAAATACAGTTATGATCCTCAGCAGAGGGATGAGAGGGCAAGTAGAAGAATACAGATAGGGACCATAGATCTCAAAGAACCTCCAGTTACAGGTAAGTAACCTCCATTTGTTCTCCGAGTGACGATCCCTATCTGTATTCCACATGCAAGAGATTAGTAAGCAGTAGTCAAACAGAAGGCAGGTACAAAAATGCAGAAACGATGACTGACTACAATACTGCTGTTCCAACAGCTGTAGCTGTAGTAGAAGACTAGACCAAAGCTTAATGTCTTGCAAAGGTGTGTAAGGAGCTCCAGGTAGCTGCTCTACATATCTCTAGTAGAGATACAGCTTGTAAAGATGTAGCAAAGGTTGCTTGCACTCTGGTGGAATGTGACCTCACTCTCTTTGGAAGAGAGATGTGAGCCAGATCCCTTGATCCGTCCTGACCCAGTCCAGAAAACCCTCTCTCCTGCAGCCCACACATCACCTCCTGCCTCGTCATCTCGCCACACCCTTGGCTCCTCCCCAGTCTTTGGTCCTGGCTCATGGACCAACTCTCATCACCTTGCTTTCCAATTTAGTTCCACAGCTGGTCAAACTGGCTGGCTTTCTGCAGAGTCAGTTGTCCAGGCTTTCTCCATGGGTGAAGACCTTGTTCAGGACTGAATTGTGAATCTCCCATTTGTGGTCTGTGGAAAAATTCTGCTGAGCCTATCCGCTAGGGAGTTCTGCACACCTGGTAAGTATGCTGCTGAAAGGGTTACGTGATGTCTGATACACCAGTTGTAGAGGTTGACTGTCTCTACACAGAGAGGGAGGGATCTTGTTCCTCCATGCTTGTTTATACAGAAGACAGTTATCTTATTGACTAACATTATCTGGCTACTCCAGGATCAGATAAGTGGGAGGAAAGTGTTGCAGGCCCAACAGACACCTCTTAGTTGCAGTAAATTGATATCCCTCCTGGACTCCCAAGGAATCTAATGCCTTGTGTAGTATGATCATCCATATGAGCTCCCCAAAATAGGAGGGAGGCACTGGTAATGACAGCTGCCTCAGATGTAAGTGTGAGGAAAGGAGTCCCCACTCAAAATGGTCCACCATACGAGAGAGGGCACTACCTTGGACGGAACTTTTACTTTGGCACTGATGTTAACTTTTTCTGGTGAAATGGACTGAAGACAGGTTTGCAGGCAAATAGTGTCATGTGCATGCCTGAAGCTATGTGGCCAAAGAGGGAAAGGGAAGTTTTGACTGAAATATAAGGTCTGAGAGTGACCTGTTTTATGAGATAACCCATAGCATGGAGTATCTTGATAAGTAGATTGGCTCTTGCGTAGCTGAGTCCAAGGTCACTCTTATCAAGTCTACAGACTTTGTGACGATCAAAGTGAACTTTTTGTGGTTGACTCAAATTCCCAGGGAATCCAAGATGCTTCCACTGAAAAGACTTTTCTAAAGCTCCTGGTGCCATAGCCAGCTCAAATGGAAGGATTCTGAAGTGGTAATAGTCTTGATCAAGGAACCTTCTGTGGGATGGGTGAATGTCTATGTGAAAGTATGAGTCTTTCATATCAAAAGCCTCAAACCACTTATGCTCTTCCAGAGAGGAAATCATTAATGCCAATGTGACCAGGCAGAATTTTAATTTTCAGATGAATATATTTAGATGGTGCAGGCCAAGAATCAGTCTCCATCCCCCGAGCTTTTTGTGGACTAACAAGCACGGAGAGTAGAATCAGTTCACTTGACGTTGAGGTGGAACTCTTTTGAAGGGAGTCCACTTCTTGACACAATTTCCTTGTGAGTTTTGTCCTTGAAAATTGGGAAGGAGACTTGTGGGTAGGTATTGAGAGAAACTCAATCAGATGGCCATGGTGAATAATTTCCAGTACCCACTTGTTTGCTGTTAAAGCCCTCCAGTTACGGAAAAACTAGGTAAGAGAGCCTCACAAATGAGGGGCAGTATGACATGGCATCAGTAGAGGAACACAGATCTCAAGAGTCTTGTCAAAAGAAATTCTTTCACTGAAGATGTGGTGTGGGATGTTGCCGGAGCCATGCATCTTGGCCTCTCTATAACCTCTGTCATTTGCATGGCGGTTACTGGGAGCGTTGAACAAAATGGCTGAGATGGTAGTCTTACTCCGTACTTCTACCTGTGATGCTTCCTATTAAGTCAGGGGTATAGATACCCAGAGAACAAAGCACTGTCCTCGAATCCTTGAGAGAGTGAAGCGATTCATCCATCTTTTCAGTGAACAGGTTCACTGTATCAAAGGGGAGATCTTGAATGGTACTCCGCACCTCTCTAGGGAAACCTGAGGATTCTAACCAGGTATCTCTCCTCATGACAATGGCCACAGCCATCCCTCTGAATGCAGCATCTGAAGCATCTACTGCAACTTGGAGAGAGGTTTTGGCATTAATTTGCCTTCATCAATAAAAGACTGGAACTGAACTTGTTCTTTCTAAGGGAGTTTGTCCTTAAAATCCAACAAACTTCACATAATTAGCGAACCTGTATTTAGGAAGAAGGGCCTCAATCTGAAATTGTATATTGGAGAGTGGCAGAAGAAAAGACCTTTCTCCCTAGGAGGCCTAGATATTTGGCACCCTTGTCCAAAGATGTAGTTTTGCAGTGCTGCAACCTGAATCGTTCAATAGCTGCTGGTACCACCTGAGATTTGTGCAGTGGGTGAGATGCCCCTTTACATGGAATGAAGTAGTGAGTCTCAGCCCCCATGGGGTTGGGGCAGGCACGCAAGAAGTGGGAGTGTACCACACTGTTGTAGCTGGCTTTGTTGACTGGGGGGGGGAACGCAACTGGGACTAGAGGGTTGCAAGATGTTCACCAACCTACACTGGGGTTCCTGAACCTCTTCAAGCTGTACCTGGAGCTCAGGTACCATCCTGTGTAGGAGTTCCTGATATTGCCTGTAGTCATCTGGCAGAGATGATGAAGATGGGAAAACTGCCTCAACTGCAGAAGATGATGAAATTGCTGCCAGAACTGTCAGATCTGGTCCAACTTAAGTCTTCTGGAGCTTCTGACTCATCAGATGAAAAAGCTGGATCTCGAACTATCAGCAGAACCAACAATAATACCAATGGGTGGGTACTCAGGCTCACATGTGGGAGAGGAGAGAGGTTCCGTGTCCTTGCAGTAGTTTTCTCCTCCGGAATAACTAGGTTTCTGAATAAAGCTGGACCTGAGAGGAGAAGGAAGCAAGGAGAGGGAAGAGCAAACATGTCTTCCAGTGAGACGTAGGTCTCGGATCACCCTAGGGTATAGGCTGAGTCATTTAGTGGAGCTGTGGGATCCAGTGCTTTCCTGGTCACATTGGAAGATGTATCCCTCTGCAGCTGTGATGGTATCAGCACAAAGTCTGATCTTGATGTTGAAGGGAGCAATGGTGGATGTTTGTCCTTCCGTTTGCACATCAGAACTTGTACCAGAACTGACAGACTTGTGCTCCTTTATGCCACTTTGTCCTTCTGAGGTGGTTTACTTGGGCCTTAATCTTTTGGAATGGTCCCAACTTTGAAGCAACCTTGGAAGATGATTTGTCTCTATGATTGTGAGAGTGTCCCTTCCTCTCAAGAGAAGCCTTCACCTTAAGCTTGGAAATCAGCCTTGACTCCTGATCTTATGCTCATAGAGGCTTTGCCTATTGACTGAGGCTGATATATGTTGCGGGAGGGGGGTGTCTCTCCAATCTACATCTGTGTGGGGTCTCATGGTCTTCTCCATCAGATGTTTTCTAAGTTTTAGCGTTTCACCTTCACATATTCTGGCAGGCAAGGAGAGGCAAATGCTGCTCCTAGCCAAAATGTGAGCCTCACTGGTTTGCACTTCTCACTAAAATGGAACAGGGGAAAGAAACATAATTCTTAAACTCCATGATTCTAGGCACAATCCCAGCTTCCCAGAGAAAGTTTCCCCGGAACAGGAAAAAACTAACTATGCTAGTACTTACGACTAAACAAGTAAAAAAGTAAAACTATTTACAATATAAATATGGACTGAAGAAGGCAAAAAAGGCAACTGTGAACACACAAATTTCCAACTCAGGCCATGTGGTGATCAGAAGAAACTGGAGAGGTGCCATCTGCACTGCCTCTTATGCCCAGGGTTCAGAACACAAGGTCCTAAACACCATGGAAGAATATTTCCAGAAAAGGAGGCTTAAGTCAAATCCTCAAAAAACAGTCACTGCACTTGATCTTGGTAACAGGAACACTAAAGCACACCCTCAAAGTGACCTTTTGTGGCAACACGATGAGACATGACCTGCCCTAGCCGTCCCTGATCATCGGAAGGAGGTAGGACAAACGTTAACCTGGTCCAGAAAGTGGCAAGCACAAACTGGGGGGCATCAGCATCAGTGCTGCAGACATCAGCAATGGCCCCTGTGTACTCTGTAGCCAAGTCCTGTACATCAGTATGGACCAGTAGTAGTCATACTCTACTTGTTGGTATCCAACTGAATGCAGTGCATTACTAGAACCCTCAAGTCAACCCCCACACCTTGGCTGCCGGTGCTGTCACACATTGCTCCCTCATCCATTTGCCACCATGCCACAACCCTTTTGGGATTCCAGAGGGTTGTAGAAAACGAACGTCTTCCCATCCATCAGGACCTTCACAATGTCCCTCACCATCGCCTGAAGTCTCATAAGCCCTTTTGGACCCACACGTTTAACTTTCAATAATGCAACTTCAACACTGATGAAGCTTGGGAAGCCAAATGGAGTTTACGAGAAGTTACAAACAAGTACCTTGTAAAAGACCTGACACAGAAGATCGCTTGCTTTGCTCTCCCATAAAGCTTATGGGAAACCCTAAATTGAATCCGTACAAACCACAGCAGATGCAGATACTTGCTGCACAAATGGAAAATTAAAGACTCTCTAGGATGCAACTGTGGTCACCTAGAACAGACCATGGAACATATTACAACTCAATGCCTGATTCACAAATACAAAGGAGGTATATCAGCAATACACTCTGCTATTCCAGACACAATTATCTGGCTTAACCATCTGAAGGTAAAATGATAGCTGTTGCTAGACATCTACATCAGCCATATGAAGAAGAAAAGCACGAGGAAAAAAAATGCACATGTGCAGACCAATGGACACTGCTTACCAGAAATCTCCAGACCCAGGAGCATGGTGTGCATGCGTACCCACGTATGGAATACACATAGGGACCATCACTTGAAGATGAACTCCTATTATCCAAGCGGGTCACGTGAAACAGGGCAGTATGATCTTACTGAATCACCTGCTACATCAGTCATAAAAGAATTGTCAGCGTCCATGCTCCTGCTGCTGCTTTTTTTGCGTCTTGCTTGATGGATCTAATGAGAACCGTGCTGTTTTACTCTAAGAAGGTGGATCTGAGATTTTCTGTATATTTTAGCATCAGGCTCAAGCTTGGCACCAATCCATCCCTGACAAATCTGAAGCCTTCTTAAGCACCACAGAAAAAGCCTTTTGTTGACAGATCTTCCCTCCATGGGCCTAGGGCACCTCTAACAGGGGAATACCTGAGATATTCTGAGCTGTTAAAGCCTCAGGAATAAGGAAGGGTTTTAACCCATGGCTCCATTACCTCACAAAACTGGATGAAATAAACAAACATACACAGCACAGCCTTTGTTGAAATATTCCTTCTCAGATGCTGCTTATTACCAGATTTTGTAGAGGGACAAAAGGAATGTTTATTGGACTCCATGTCTACCTCCATAGATCAAAATGGTGGCTCAGGTACCCACAACTAATAAATTGAGTGTGGGGGCTGGGAGAAAACCTAACCAACTACAAAGAGAAGTAAAACCCAACACCTAACAAGCAACAGAGCTTTAAAACAGCACACTTCTCACAGGAAGAGGGACTGCAATCAACTGGCTGTCAGCCAGAGAGGAAGAGAAGGACAGTAAAGAGTTTGGGGTATTTAACTAGGGGATAGGCAGAGCTCCAGCTTGAATGGCTTTACAACTCCTTAATGGTTCTCTTGCCATATACTAAGTGCACTTAGAGAACTGACAACAAAAATTCCACTTCTCCAGCATAATTATTATTGTGAAATCATTTGGTTTTGGTGGTGTTCGAAATCGTGAAAGGGAGATATTTTAGGGAAAATATTTTTTCTCCATTAGACCCAACAAAAGAGAGTACGATATTATTGGTACATTAGATGTACACGACACATTACCAACAAACTGAAGGCAGATACTTGCGCCAATAAGCTTAAAATTCTAAATAAGACATGCTATAGCACAGAAAAGGATAACAGACACAAAGACCTCTTTTACTCCACAGGAGTAGAGAAGCTCTAAAGCCCTAACATGGGCCTAAATTTAATTTACACCCATTTTAAGGGGTGTAATATTTATTGGCCCAATATTTATAATTTTGTCAAAGTCATAATGTTGATGATATGAGGGAGCAAGATCCAGCAAGACTGGATAATCAATAACTATACCTCATACCCCATGCAACTTACTAAAAGGTGCAAACAGAACTGAAAGGATCATCAAATTGAAAAAGGCACAACTGCCCGAGGTTTTCTACCTACTATTGTTATAATTAACACTGAGATTATAATAGGAAATTAGGGAAAAATGTGTTGTTTTTCCCCCAGCTTGTTTTACTTTGTGTATTTGACAGCAATCTGTATATGGTCAATTTCACCGTTTCCCCTTTCAGATGTACTGGAATTACATGCATGCATGTTTGCAGGAACAGTGCTATAATCAGTTATCTCCTTTGCTGGAAACACTCTTACAAACCTCATCAAGACAGCAGATTTTTAGTCAATTAAAAAAAATCAAATTGACAATGCCCCTTGAACTACATTTTGATAAACTTAATTTCAGCTAACGGTCATCCAGACTTACTTCTGGAAAGCAAAACTTGCATTCCTCATATAATAAAACCAGGTAGAGGGCAGTAAATTATTTCCAGACATATGCTCATATATTCTGTTCTCACCGGCAAAAGTCAGACACCTCGTTTTATCTCATCCCATTTAGTCATAATGACAGTGTAAATCTTTATTGATTTCATGGTTGTTGTCAAAGCAAATTACTCCACAGAATTATTCTGTTGTTTTATGATAAAGAGGAATCAGAATAGTCATCTTATACAGTCTTTTTCCTTTAGTAATTATGTAAATTTAAATAAGATGTCTCAAAGTTTAAAGAGAAAATGTAAAGCAGGATGCATATATACATCCACAAAAAAGATAGTTAAATAATATGAAATGCTAAGGTGTTTTCTCTAACATCATAAATATGCATATTGCTCAAAACATAAAATATAGTGTTTCTGCCCTACAAAGCTTATAATTTAGGGCTTCAATCCTGCAATACATAGCACATAAGCAGACCACTGTGCCTGTGGAGAGCCCCAATGAAGTCAACAGGGCTCCATATCCAAATACTACTTCTGTTATGATTGAGGAGTGGGAAAGGATTTGTAGGTTTAATAAAAGAAGTTGGTTTTCAGAAGGTGCTTAAAGAAGAGAGGAGGTTAGGTCAGGAAAAGAGTTTCAAACTTCTGTACCAGAACAGAGAAGTCAAAGATACCAAACAGCTGACCCCCTCCAAAGAAATAACTGCACACTCAAAAAAGTGTGGAAAAAATACTAAAGATATTTTTCTGTGATAGAAGACCAAAATAATGAAGAAGCCCTATAGCCCAAGAAAGGGAAAGGGGAGAGCAGCGAAATTCTTCTGTGAACAAGCACAATGGCTGCTTTACTAACTCCATGCTGGTTGAGCCAAAACCAAAGTCTGGGAACATTAATTTTTCTGTATTGTTTGATGAAAAACGTTAATATGGCAGGTAAGTGGACGGAAGGAAAATTGATAAATGATCACAATGTACCATATTAAAAGGAATCCTCCAACAGCAGGAGGAGTGTATTGCAAGTGTTGCATTATAGACAGGAAGAGAAAGGGATAAGATTTAAAGAAAAAAAAAGGAGTCATATGACATGCAAAGTGAAAACCCATCCCACTCTACCCAGCCTCCTCCTACCTCTGATGCTGATGAACATGAAGCAATGTATATGCTCTGGTCCCCTGTACCAGAATGAGGATACGATAATTTTTCTCAAAAGCAAAAATTACTTGCAGAGCTCGTATAAGCTAGGTTGTTGACAGGAAGAAGAGTCTGTGAATAGTTTGGGTTCTTATGGCTAAGATCCAGATACACACTATACAAATTTACCGGACACTGAGTACTGTCATTCATAGAATCATAGAATAATAGCGTTGGAAGGGACCTCAGGAGGTCATCTAGTCCAACCCCCTGCTCAAAGCAGGGCTATCCTCAACTAAATCATCCCGGAGAGGGTTTTGTCAAGCCTCAGCTTAAAAACCTCTAAAGATGAAGATTCCACCACCTCCCTAGGTAACCCATTCCAATGCTTCACCACCCTCCTAGTGAAAAACTTTTTCCTAATGTCCAACCTAGACCTCCCCCACTGCAACTTGAGACCGTTGCTCCTTGTTCTGTCATCTGCCACCACTGAAAACAGCCTACCTCCATCCTCCCAGGAACCCCTTTTTCAGGTAGTTAAAGGCTGCTATCAAATGCAAAAGAGAAGAATGAGGGGGGAGATTAAACAGGCCTAGTTCTTTCAGCCTTTCCTCATAAGTCTTGTGCTCCAGCCCCCTAATCATTTTTGTTGCCCTCCGCTGGACTCTCTCCAACTTGTCCACATCCTTTTTGTAGTGGGGGTCCCAAAACTGGACACAATACTCCAAATGCGACCTCACCAATGCCGAATAGAGGGGGAATAATCACTTCCCGCGATCTGCTGGCAATGCTCTTACTAATGCAGCCCAATATGCCATTAGCCTTCTTGGCAACCGGGGCACACTGCTGACTCATATTCAGCTTCTTACCTACTGTAACGCCCAGATCCTTTTCTGCAGAACTGCTGCCTAGCTCGTCGGTCCGCAGTCTGTAGCTGTGCATGGGATTCTTCCGTCCTAAGTGCAGCACCCTGCACTTGTCCTTGTTGAACCTCATCAGATTTCTTTTGGCCCAATCCTCCAATTTGTTTAGGTCCTTCTGTATCCTATACCTCACTTCCAGGGTATCTACCACTCCCCCTAGCTTAGTGTCATCTGCAAACTTGCTGAGGGTGCAATCCACCCTCTTGCAGATCATTAATGAAGATGTTGAACAAAACCGGCCCCAGGACCAACCCTTGGGGCACTCCACTTGTGACCGGCTGCCAGCTAGACATGGAGCCATTGATCACTACTCGTTGAGCCCTTTGCTCTAGCCCATTCTCTATCCATTTTATAGTCCATTCATGCAACCCATACTTCTTTAACTTGCTGATAAGAATACTGTGGGAGTCCGTATCAAAAGCTTTGATAAAGTCAAGGTATATTACGTCCACTGCTTTCCCCGCAGTCACAGAACAAGTCACTTCTTCATAGAAAGCAATCAGGTTGGTCAGACATGATTTTCCCTTGGTGAATCCATGTTGACTGCTCCTGATCACCTTCCTCTCTTTTAAGTGCCTTAAAATGGATTCCTTGAGAACCTGCTCCATGATTTTTCCAGGGATTGAGGTGAGGCTGACTGGCCTATAGTTCCCTGGATCCTCTTTCTTCCCTTTCTTGAAGATGGGCACTATATTTGCCTTTTTCCAGTCATCTGGGACCTCCCCCTGTTGCCACGAGCTTTCAAAGATAATAGCCAATGGCTCTGAAATCACATCAGCTAACTCCCTCAGCACCCTCGGGTGCATTGCATCTGGCCCCATGGACTTCTGTATGTCCAATCTTTCCAAATAGTCCTGGACCTGTTCCTTCAGCACTGCGGGATGTTCCCTCCTCCCCATTCTGAGCCGCCCAGTGCAGTAGTCTGGGAGCTGACCTTGTCTGTGAAGACAGAGGCAAAAAAGGCATTAAGTACCTCAGCTTTCTCCACATCCTCTGTCACTAGGTTACCTCCCACATTCTGTAAGGGGCCCACACTTTCCTTAATCTTCCTCTTGTTGCTAACATACCTGTAGAAACCCTTCTTGTTCCCCTTCAAATCCCTTGCTAGCTGCAACTCTAATTGCGCTTTGCCTTCCTGATTTCATTCCTGCATTTTCGAGCAGTATTTTTATAATCCTCCCTAGTCATCTGACCAAGCTTCCACTTCTTGTAAGCTTCTTTTTTGTGTTTAAGCTCACCAATGACTTGTTAAGCCATGCTGGTTGCCTACCACACTTGCTATTCTTTCTGCACATCAGGATGGTGTGTTCCTGTGCCCTCAATTAGGTTTCTTTAAAATAAAGCCAGCCCTCTTGGATTCCTTTCCCCCTCATATCAGCCTCCCAGGGGATCCTGCCCATCAGCTCCCTGAGGGAGTCAAAGTCTGCTTTTCTGAAGTCCATGGTCCGTATCCTGCTGTTCTCCTTTCTTCCTTTTGTCAGATCCTGAACTCGACCATCTCATGGTCACTGCTGCCTAGGTTGCCACCCACTTCTACTTCCCCTACCAAATCTTCCTTATTTGTGAGAAGCAGGTCAAGAGGAGCATGGCCCCTAGTTGGTTGCTCCAGCACTTGCACCAGGAAGTTGTCCGCAACACTATGCAAAAACTTCCGGGATTGTTTGTGCTCTGCTGTATTGCTCTTCCAGCAGATGTCAGGGTGATTGAAGTCCCCCATTAGAACCAGGTCCTGTGAACTGGAAACTTTCCCTAGTTGACTGAAGAAAGCCTCATCTACCTCATCCTCCTGGTCTGGGGGGTCTATAAAAGACACGCACCACAACATCACCCTTATTGTTCTTGCTTCTAAGCTTAGCCCAGAGACTCTCAACTGGTGTATCTCCAGTTTCACACTGGAGCTCAGAGCAATCATAGTGCTCTCTTACATACAGTGCAACTCCTCCACCCTTTCGCCCCTGTCTGTCCTTCCTGAATAGCTTATACCCATCCATGACAGTGTTCCAGTCATGTGAGTTATTCCACCAAGTCTCAGTTATTCCAGTCATATCATAGTTCCTTGACTGTGCCAGGACTTCCAATTCCTCCTGCTTGTTTCCCAGGCTTCTTGCGTTTGTGTATAGGCACTTGATATAACTAGCCGATTGCCCTTTCTCAGTACGAATCAGGGGGCCTCTCCTGTTGCACCCTCCTCCTGCTTCCTTGTGGTGTCCCTCTTCTCCACTTACCTTCAGACTTAGTTCTCCGTCCCCCATTGACTAGTCCTCGGACTATTCAGCTGATCTACCAGAGGGAACTTGTTCTACAAATACACGTGTGATAAATCTACAATAACTAGATTGCAGACAGATTTTAGGCGCCTACTTTGATGGTATGTGGTAGGAACTTGGAGATTCTTGAATCTGAGCAAAAAAATCAGGTAACCTGTAAAATTAGTAACTAATAGTTATATCTAAACACTGAAGGAAACATAACAATGGGCACTGAATGGAATACTTATTTTGCTTAATCAACAATAAAATTGTTAAACAAGCCTAACACTTTTAATACAAGACAGTTTATTTGCCTTCAGTTTCTGGCACTTAGATATTACAGTGTAGATGTGATGATTCCTGTGGGTGCCCAGGATTGTGAGACACCTCACTATCACCTGCCCTTAAGGTGAGAAGCCTTGTGTATGCCTACCATGGGTCAGCTTCCTGACTCCACCAGCCACAGGCAACACAAGCTCTCCCCTCTAACCCTACGCAGGTCCTGCTCTCTCTGCATGTTAGAGATAGGCACAATCCAACCCTGAGCCTTCCAAGTTCTCCCTGGAGTATCCAGCCTATGTTCAACAGAACATTTGCAGTATTCACAGATTTACTGCTCCCAAAGAAGCAGTACATCCCAGCTTACTAGTTACAACTCAGATCACCAATCCTCTTAACGTACAGCACTTCAGCAAGTTTACAAGTCAAAACAAGTAACAGTTGATTTAACAATAGAAATGCAAGTAATAGCAAGAATTAGTACTGGAAACAAATGGTTACATATAAAAAGTCCTAACATACATTCTAGAACCTAGACTTATTGAACAAGATACCTCATGTCTTATAGGGCAAAAGTTCACCCGAAAGTCCTTCCAGCATCTTTCAGCCAGGAAGGCTGTGATCCCTTTTTCATGAGACAAGGCACACAGTCAACTTGTCTCTTGGTGAAACTGGGTGTTTCTTGATACTCTTAGACATATTATGACAGCTTCTGTTCTTTTTCATACACAGAACATCCCCTGCTGACTGGTTTTTCTTGTGGCCTACCTCTCTTGTGGACTTTTAATGGACTATTTTAGTCAGCATTTGGCTTCACATGCAAATAGGCTTCCATTATAAGACACACAATATACAATGATGAGGCAGGGAAATAAGTGTCTGTTACTGCTTGAAATAAACCTTTAAGGTTTCTATTGGTTACCTGCCCTAACTCCAAGGCTTTGAGAACATCATTTCCAGCATGAATAAACAACTCTTTAAATATTATCTATACATACTTTTTAAAACAATCATGACAATCAGTGGGCTACTTGCTCTTTATAGAGATCTCACATGCCATCCTTTGGTGAATGTAACATGCATATATCTGACTCAGGGGATCCCTGTAAAATCCTATGCATCCCTTGTGCCCTCTGGCACCAAGAGGTTCCTGGGTCACTACAGATATTTCAGTCATTTTAAGGCTTCTCAATCATTCAGCATATGCTTTGGATACCAATACTATGTATGTATTGGAAAGTGTACTGGTTTATATAGTGTTTTAGTTTTATTTATTTATTTTGAGGGGTAGTGAGAAGGTGGAACAGAGAGGGGAATGCTAAGGTTCCTGCACACAATCAATAGGAAAACCTTTTCCTTCTCTCAACTCCAGGCCACAGTAGGCCCAAAGATTTCCCAGATTAATTTTTATAAAATGGGGGGGGGACATCACACTGTTGATGAGACGGTAGTAAATTGAATCAATTTATTGCATATAGACATGATGTATTTTACAAACATTTATAAAAACTTATTTCTCAAACAAAATTTTCTAAACTTGACAAAGGTCTACATGACAAGTATACATTTTAGACCTCAATTCAACAAACGTTCATACACGTTTAACTTCACAATTTTTTTAGACTATTCACACCCATACTGTCAAGCATGTGCTGAAGTACTTGCATGGTCAGTGTCTAAGTCATCAAATAAAAAAAAAAGCCTTGCTGTATCCACTGATAAGGTAACTAGAAATGTCTAAGTAGACTTTGTTTGGCTTGGGGTTTCTGATTTTTTTTAAAAATATGTTATTATGGTTTTAATGGTTTGAGAAAAAGCACACTGGGACTTCCTCCTCCTCCTTCCCCTCTCCCCCCCAGAAAGGCAAGTACCTGAAATCAGTACTTATACTGGATCTGCCACGACTAGAGCATTACTAATATGACGCTACAAAACTCTGTTCTGGTGCTGTCCCCATGTGCCATCTTTGGCAAATCCTCTAGCCTCTGTTACTCAGTTTCCCCACCTGTTTAAAAACAATACCATTTACTTAATCTGCAGGTTAGCTAGTGTATGTGAAGAACTCTGAATATTAAAAATTCTATATAAATGCACAATACTTATCAAAATATGGTGCCCTAATTAGTGGGACAAAATAACCCTTCAACTTCCTCCAAGAGGAAAATTCTGTTATTTAGGGTTTCTTTCTGGATTCTTCTCCCCACACACATACAATCCTAAAATGTAAACAAAATGGAAGGCGTTGCACATCTTTTTTCAGTGATAGTCCAGTAATAAGGATATAGATTCAATATGTATTTTTACAGTATTTCTACTCTAGCTTTGTAATTTGTTCAGGAATTCCACTAAGCAATTATAAATGAAATATACTAATACATATGCACTACTGATTAGTATACATGAGTAACTAGGAAGGCAATTGTAAAGTCAGTTATTTATCAAATAGCTATACGATGTCTAAAAGTTTTTATGCAGCTACAAATCAGATACAAAATATTTGAGGCTGGGATATCTTTTGAATTACTCCAACTCAAAGCTGTAGGGAAAACAAATATGAGATAACTAGCTGCAATGCATTTACATGAACAGTTCATCTACTGAGCAAGCAATCTGAGATGCTACAAAACTTCAGGAAGGGTGAAAATTGCTGATTATTAAGAAACGAATGAGAACTACACCAGGAAAGATTGTACATGTAATAAACTCTTACCCCCTTTGGCTCAGGCACAATCAAATGAGTACACTTATTATTAAGGCTCAGCTGGCAATCCCCTCCATAAAAAGTAATCAAAGCCCACAGCACACTTCGGTCTTCAGATGAAATCTAATGGGAAGTTAAAAATAAACCTTTTAGATCTATGCAACAAGACTTCTTTTCCTTGAACAGCATTAATATAACTTATGAATGATTGTTTAGCAATTTGACTAATGTTTTACTTCCCACCACTTTTAAATAAAAGATTAGTATGAATGTTTACAAAAAAAACACTGAAAGGACAATTCCTTAATCCTTACAATGAAAAATAAATTTAGGAAATGTTCTTCACTTTTGCTAACCTGAAATCAAGATATTTTCTGGGGACAGAAAGTTACAACTATGGAACTAAAATGCAAATAGCAAGTTTTGTACATTCATTCACGACAACCTGTTTATTTTGCTTTAATCATTACCTTACAAAGCTGGCTATTTGAAAAAAAACCTTCTTCCAATAAAAAAAGGACAGTTTTATGGATTTTACTTGCATCAACATTCTCCAATCTAGGGAATGTCATTATTGACTAATGACCAAAAATCTGTTGGTTATCCAAAACAACGGCTACCTAATTCCTAGGCATTGTATGTAATTGTGATTACCAAGACACACGCAGCCTTAAAAAAAAAAAAAAAAAACGAATGCAAAAGAGCCTAATCCAATTCCCATGAAATCAGTACAAAATTACTCCCATTAACTCGAAATGGTGCTTGATCATATATAACAAAAATATTCATGAACACTTAGTACTCCCGTTTCTTATTCAGAAGAATTTTTTAAAAGGCCTACTAATTCTTCAGATTTTAGAGGATGCAAATAAATTCATTTAAAGTCTGTTAAGATAAAGGCACTAAAGAAAAGTAAAACAGAATTAAAACCAGTAGATCATATTAGCAATACACATGCAGACAATCAGAAGTGCTTCTTGCCTCTAACAGGTTATGTTCTATTCTGCCTGACATGCCAGGTAAACCTGTACAATCACTCATTTGCAACAGAAAATTAACATTTTCCTGACAGTATCAGCAAAAGTAACAATTTAAAACCATATGGCCCCACCTGTAAAGATGAATGCACCTGTTTACATACTGATTTCAAGAGCTTTGCTCACAGTGTTCAGAGTTAAGCAGGTACATAAATCTTTTCAGGATTGGAACCTAACCTGTCTGAAATTTTAGCTGTGGCACCTCCAGTAAAATATTAGTGCATAGAAGAAAAGGTATAATCATGTTGACCAGTTACTCTGCAAAGTTTTCCTGCTTAGTGCGTTGATAACAAAAACAACCCAAAATAAGAAGTTGTAAAAAATAAAAAAATAAAAGCCATAGAATTTCTACATGCTGCACTCTGCATATTATAGGATCTCTTTATTGCTTAATACCATATAAATCATTCCCCTTTTTATGCTAAGTGTTGAATGATTCTGTGGATCCCCATGTGTGATATCCAATTAAGTATTTAGTCAAATTCTGCTCAGATAATGTTTCACCTATTGTACATCAGAGAAGAAAAGTCACGGTACCATGTAGAAAGACTACAAGAAAACAAGAATCAGAAGACAAAAATGTGTACAAATGTACTGTAATTATTCTAAGTTATATTTCTTGAAAATGGCTTTATATTCTCACCTGAGAGAGACAAGCAGTGACCCCAAAAAAGATCTGACATGATTCTGGAGAGAAACCATTCACCCTGGAAAACAGATGTCAAGGACATAAAATAACCAAAATAGATATTTCTTGAAGGGTTTCGGAAGAGAATTAATGATATTATGCATTGAATTTTTCATATATTTGACTATTTTAAAAAAGCCAAACCAAAAAACAAACAAAAGCTAGTCCTTTAAAGTCTGAGATTTTTTTCTTCAAGTTGCAAGTTTCAGTCAAAATTCAAAAGTTTCAAGCCAAACTGATCCAGATTACTTCTAACTACTGCGGGAGCCCAAAATGCCACTGTGAACTTGCTCCTCTGGGATAGCTTTTTCAGCACATTCCATCCCGCTAAAAGAAAAACAAGCAATGGAAAAGTGTAATTGCCCTTCCTTTCAGGATGGTAAAATAAGAAAATATATCTGTAACCTGAAAATGTTTGTTCTTTGAGCAATAAGAACACCAGATTCATTACAATGTGCATGTCCGCCTGCTTGCAAGTTGGGGACAGAACCAGATTTGTCAGACACTGGCACCCAGGGAATGCCCTGCTCCCTGAAGTTCCTTCCAGCTGAGATAACTAATACAGCCAGGATAATTCAATTTCAATTCTGGTCACCCAATTTCAAAAAAGAGAGGTTAGAACTGGAAAAGGTAAAGAGAAGGGCAACAAAAATGATTAAGTGTACGGAGCAGCTTCCGTATAAGGAATGATTAAAAAGACTGGGACTTTTCAACTTGGAAAAGAGACGATAAAGGGGAGATAAGATAGAAGTCTATACAATCATGACTGGTGTGGAGAAAGTAAGTGTTATTTACTCCACATAACACAAGAACCAGGGGTCCCCCAATGAAATTAATAGGGAGCAGGGTTAAAACAAACATAAGGAAGTACTTCTTCACACCAGGCATAATCAACCTGTGTTATAAATGTGTATGGGTAGGGTTTTGTGGCCTGCCTTGTGCGGGAGGTCAGACTAGATGATCATATTGGTCCCTTCTGACCTATGAGTCTATGAGTCTATGAATACGTTGCCAGAGAATGTTCTAAAGGCCAAAACTATAACAAGAATGAGATATGTTCATGGAGGGTAAGTCCACCAATGGCTATTAGACAAGATGGTCAAGGATGCAACCCCATGCTCTGGGTGCCCCTACCCTCTGATTGCCAGGAGCTGGAACTGAACGATTGGACAGCTCACTCAATGATTGCCTGCTTTGTTCATTCCCTCTGAAGCACCTGGCACTGTCCGCTGTTGGACAACAGGATACCGGGCTAGATGGACCATTGGTCTGACCCAGTATGGCCATTCTTATGTAAATCTACTTTCCTAAATTGTAGGTTGTGTTAACTATATTTTCAGGAAAAAGCATAAGTGGTTCTTCTACTACAAAGCATGGCAAATTGAACCTAATGACAACAAACCCAAATCTTTCTATGTCTATTGCCATCTCTATTCTGGATGATGCATTTATCTCCAAGGTGGTACAGATCTGGGGACCTCTTTAGTTTAAAAAAAAAAAAAAAAAAAAGGAAATTTCCAAGAAAGCACAGATAATTTGTCCTATTCTTCATTCTACAGTCCACTAATCTGTTACTATGGGATTTTTATAGCACTGTGCCTCCACGGTAGGAAGCAAGGTAATCCTTTAAATATGGACATCTATAATAAGGTAGCATATATATATCATCCTCCATCTTCCCCTGGACAGTAAGGACTGGAAAAGACTTCTACCAAAAGAAAGGAAATAGCATTCACTAAGACTAGATAACCAATATGCAGAATTAGGTGAAATATGTATTGATAGCTATGTGGCAGTCTAGCAGATCTCAATACTGTATCGGAGATATGACTGCCCTGAGATTGTCAGTGCTCCTACAAACTAAACTTCAATATTTAACAGAACAGGTCTGTTATCTATGGAAGGACAGTGTTCTGAGACCTCAATTAATCATTGTGTTCTAGCTGGTGGATGCTGTACTCTCTCTGTCTGGTACACGTTCCCTGAAAAGAATTGGGAGAATATTTAAAAAAGGCAGAGAACATACAACTGGAGCTAGATCCCTGAAAACAGATAAGATGGAGTAAGAGGCAGAAGAGATACCTGGAATTACTGGACAGGTATTATATGGACTCTAGATCACAGAAACATGCCTGTGAATGAGATAAGAATTCACAATAGGCTCCAATAAGAACTGAATTTTTGTTTCTCTGATACTAGTTTTCCTTTATGGCCATCTTCATCTTCTGTTATTCTTCTGAAATGAGACCTTGTACTTGATGGTATTCATCCTTATCCCCAGTCTATGATTAACTTCCTTGATGCCATATGCTTGTGTTTGTCCTAAATCCAAGATATTCCAAGAACCATGTAACTCAGTCTGTTTGCTTCAGCTTTCTTTTTGTAAAGATCCCTAATAAGAAAAATTGTCCAGGAAAAGATAAATGAACTTCCTTCTTCCCTAAATCTAGTATTATTGCTATTATGATCCTGGAGAGAGACCACAGGGAGCATAGTGTAACATCAAATGATAATAATCAAAGTTGGGAAATGAAAAAAGCTGTGATTCATCTGCAAAACAAGAATTGTCTAAAGATGGTAAAATGGGATTGCTCTTAAGACAAACTTCCTTTAAATGCTTCAGACAGGCCCTGCTCTGCTCCTCCCTGGTTCTCTGGAAGCTAGAAATAGGTTCAGAAGCAGACTGTAATCCAACATCAGATGCACATAATTGATGACTGAATTCATGCGATGGCCTTTGCATGGGTTGCTGAGGCTGGGAACAAGATAAAATTAGTCCTGTAATTCTTGCTCAGCTCCATAGGGTATGCCCTCCAGACAGTGTCCTTTGACCACATTTGTGACCACATGAAAACTGTAGGTGCTGGAAAAACCTCAGAAAGGTAAGTGGAGTTGAGGGAAAGCTCCCCAAAAGTAAAATGCAGCCCAGGGACATAAACCAGGGAATTTGACAAATTAATGAACCAAACTGTTAGTCTGAAAATATGAAATAAAGTTTGGAATTTTCCTCAGAAAAACACTGCCAGCAGGGGATCTGGTTGAGCCACCTGCTGCTGGGGAGGCAGAAAAGAAAATGGAGGGAATTTCAGAAAGCAGGGCATTCCCCCGCTACCAGTCTCTAACAGGTTTGGTTCTGGCTCCTGCCCCAATCTGCAAGCAGACCGAAATACCCATTGTAACAGAGCTGTGGACCTCAGCACAAAGAACACAAACTCCAAAAGAACTTATCAAACACAAGTCAAGACTGACAGAAAGAGACAGAAGCCCAGCAGGGACAGAGCCACTGCTGGAAGCTCTCTCCCAATATTGCTCTCTCAGAATAAGTAAACAAATGGAGCATTCAAGGTGAATTTTCAAACGTGCTTAAGTATTCACCTAATTCTGCTGCCAATCAAGTCAATGGAAGTTTTACTATTGACTCCAGTGGAAGTAGTTAGGCCAATGCTGAGCACTTCTGAAAATCCTATCCCTTCTCAGGCTTTCTGGCAGCTTCCCCTAGATCCAAATGGGGCACTCCCTAGTGCTATATTAACTTTCGTATCAGCTTTTTGCTAGTAGCTTTAGTGTGGTAGTTTTAGCTGGTAGTTTTCTATCTGGTAAATATTTCAAGCCCTTTTAAACATTCAAAGGGCATAAAAAGGTCACTGCATCTTTGGCAATCAAAAAGAACTCTATCCTTTTATACCTTTAGAATCATGGTACAAAGAGAAGAAAAGGTAACATAAGATTCTGAGATCATCTGCCAGGCAATTCTCACAGAAGGAAAGCATCAGCTTGAATCACTGTCTGTTATAAAGGCTCTTCTAGGACCAAATTTTCAAACAGGCTTCAGACTTTACCACTACAATAAGATTGCTTAACTACCCAATCTGTATCCCTGGGCACAAACAGGCATATGCACAGACTGGCTAGATAGGCAACAACTTGGTCTCTCTGTGCAAATGCAGATTGCTTATGCACAATTCCTCTCTGGACAATCCTAGTGGCAAAAAGGCGCAAGTTTCCATGTCCATTCCATCTTTGGCTTTTTAGCAGAGAAGCCAGAATGTAAGCAGCCAATATCCTTCAACTAAAAGAACATCTAAGGATGGCATTGGTAGAAACTGAAAAGTAATATAACATGGGGCAATGCACTACCACATGTTCCAGTGTTATAAATGCTATTAAAGAAGTCACCTGGCAATAACCATTACAGAAAAATTACACTACTGTTTTACATGTTCATAACTTTAGAAATTATGGTTATACAGCAACATTAACTCAGCAAAGCCGCACACAGTGTATGTCTTCTGATGCAGATTTTACAGCATAAACATTAATAAAGCTAAATTCTTAAATCAGAAAGAATAAGATTAGAAAACACTAGACATATGCATGTAACTAAGTTACCGTTTATTATTTGCATTGCAATGATACTGTCATTAGACCTTTAGGCCCTGATCCTGCAAATGTGTACACAAGAGGTTTACCTTTACCACCATAGGTAGTAAGAGTGGGACTACCCCCATTAATAAGGTTAATCACATGCAGAGGTGCTGGAACGATTTTTATAGTGGGAGGCTGAGAAACATTGGATCAAACTGTAAACAAGAGAAATCACTTCAAACCAGGGGGTGCAGCAGTGCCCCCCACACCCTTAGTTCCAGCACCTATGACCACATGTAAATGCTTGCAGTAACATGGCCTTAGCTTTTGTATTTCCTGATTTTTTGCTTTTTAACAGTGCGTGCATATTGATTCAACAGGTTTTAGCATTTAATATGCAGAATATATCATTTAATGTTTACATATTTTTATACATATGTTACAGTTTGAACAACTCATGAGAAAGGATACGGCAGAAGAGCTCCACATTGAACAGACAAAATCACCCAGGAAGGCTGCAAGACAAAATTAATGAAGTATAATTTTAGTGAAATATCTCAAGTAACACACACAAGTAACAGTTTGACTTCAGTTTGTATTCGTTTAAAAACTACTTTTCCGTTCTACAACACCTTTCATCTGAGGATCAACAAGTGCTTTATAACAATGTACTTAATCCTCACTACACCCCCCCATGTAATATTATTAGCTTTTAAACACAGATAAACTGAAGCACAAAACAATTAGTGATTTGTCCAAGGTCACACAGCAAGTCAGCAGCAAAGACTAGAATAGAACGGAGATTTCCTGACCTCCAGTCACCTGCTTTAAATAACATATATTTGTACTCCCTTAAAGATAGTCAAGAAGTCAAGATATATGTATTTATTATGAGGATTTAATCCTCTCCCCCAGAGATTAATTTTGTTTTTCCTTAAACTTTTTTCAGCTTTACTGTTACCATTTTCCCTACTCCTTTATCCGATTTTAACCAACACTATACTTTAACTACTTTTAGTTGCTTTGATTTCCCTCTCTCTTCATACTTAGGCTTACCTTCTTGATTTGCAAGCTCACACTACGATGTTATCAGATCAATCGGCATAGCAGAAAGTCCTGCCATTCTACTTGGCAAATGTTTTTTTTTCTTTTAAAGTTGGTGATACTACACGAAATTAAATTGTTTAAATTAAATCCATTAGGAACTGGAAAGCACTGTTAATGCTTCTAAGCCCTTTCTCTGCACCTAAGAATGGCAGCAATCGCCTTCTTTGTGAATACAGAACGAAGACATGGAACATTCTGTGAAAAAAGTCAGCCTTAGCATACAATGTGTCTGCAAGTGCCCCAGCTGAACAGTCATATCTATTGTATACAGAAACAGAGGTACTAAATTACAGAAGAGAGACCTTAGATAGGCAGCATGGTCTAGTGGATAGGGCACCATAATGGGTGGGAATCGGGAAACCTGGGGTCTGCTTCCCAGTTCTGTGACTGGCAAGGAAGTGACTTTCTCAAGGTCACATAATTTTGTACCAGTTTTCGGAAGTGAGGAGTATGACCGAATAAAATTGTGTATTCACACCCAACACACTATTGTAATAATCATTATATAACTTATGTCTTGTGATGTATTATTTGAAAACTATTAACTCACCAGACAATAATATGGTGAAATGTGTGTGGCAACATTATATGTAAAATTATCAACAGAAACTGAAATTATGACTGAAATGTGTTTACCAGACAAGTCTGGGGAGGAGATAAACTTGTTCCTCAAAAGACAAAGGACAAGCTAACACCTCTAGACAGGTTTCATCAAAGCTGATTGGCAATCACTGGTCAAGTGGCCATTCTTTGGCAACAGAGGGAGCAGGAACAGATCAATCTGCATTTTAACAAACAACAACATGGAACCTCTTTCACCATAAGTCTCCATGTCTCCATCCTCACAGGCAAAAGAAACTTTATACAGGAGTAAGCCTCAGGAAAATGCATTACAAAGGGTGACTGGAGTATAAAAGTGAGGGTCAAGAACACCCCAGGTATTCTAGCTTTCTTCTTCCCCCTGTCCCTCTCTTGCTCTCTTTCACCTGAGACGACAAAGGATCCAGACTCTGGACTTTGGGAGGGTTCTGACCTGAGAATTTGGTCACCTCTGTTGCTGGAATATGTGGTAAAGATTTTACCTTGAACCAAAGCTAGTTTGTTAAGTTTTACTTACTAGAAAGCATTTTATCTTTACTTCTCTTGTAACCATTAATGCCTTATATTTGTACTCACTTAAAATCTCTTTCTGTAGTTAAATAAACTTGTTTAATCCTTTAATCAAAACTAATTCAGTGCTGTGTTTAAACGGAAATGTTTGAGTATCTCCAGTTAAAAAGCAAACTGTGGGATATTAACCTCTCACAGGGACAACAGACTTCTAATATCTGAGCTGTCTGGGAGAGAGCTGGACAGCAAAGCACACACATTTTGGGGAAAATTCAGGACTGGGAATGGGTTGGGGTCACCCTGCAAGTGGTAATAAGGCTGGTGGGAAGCCAGAGTGTGGCTGGCAGACTGCAGCTATACACAGAGACACGGTGTGGCCTTCATGCTGTCTGCCTGTTTGTTAGGGGAGCAGGTTGGAAACCACAGCAGCAAAGCATTGTTAGGCACTGAAGGTTGACGAGCAGGTGGTGACGACACAACCCCTCACTAGTCCGGATTGATCCTGGAATGTGACAAGGAGAAATGATACTCCCCTTCCACTAATATCACAGATGAAAAGCATTATAAGAGAGCTAATATTATAATCACTATTACTAAACTAAAGAGCCAAAAACATCTTAAAAAATGGACTTGTTCGATTTCTGTTTAAATAGAAACCGCTCCTACTTGTATTTCATTTTTGACTTTCACTATTTCCTGTTAATTTGTCTATATTGTCATACAAACCCATATAATAAAACATATTACAAGCCACCAGAATTCATTATTGCCAACTTCTAGTATTTAAAAAATAAATAGCAACCATGAGTCATGACCCCTCATCCCCAAATCACAAGAATTTAAAAATAATTCATTTTCAGATCTTTATATTGATTTTTCTGGATTTTAAACAATTAGGTTTACATTTTCAAGCTTATTTCCACAAACATGAGATCAAGAAACATACTTATTTTAAAAAGATGAAAGCTGAGATTCTGATGCATTCACAAGAGTCCTGCTTTTTCAGAAAACACACCAAAAGACTCACGATAACATCACAAAAGCTGGCAACACTGAGATTTATAGGGAATATACCTAGGCTTTATTTTTTTAAAAAAAGCAGGTCCCAGAGTGTGCATGTAAAGAAGAAATATATATGCAGACTACATTTTATAAGAGAAACTGAAGTCTTTTGTTGCCAGCAGTTGCAGATAAACTTTCCCAGGCAAAATAATTGTAAAGTGAACCTTACTAGGATAAAATCTCCTGATGAAGAACAAAGGTGAAGGTGATAAAAAAAATTGGGAAGGACAACGAAAACAAAGAGGCAGCTAATAACCAAAAAAAAAAGGGGGGGAAGAGCAGAGTCATGTAAAAGCATTATACTAAATTTTGGAATTCTATACAACCGTCATTCAGATAGTAAGTTGGGTACCAACTTCAGAAGCAACTTAGACACCTCTCCCCCCTCCGTCCCATTTTCTCTACATGTACAAATGTGAATGGTACTTAAAAAGAACCCTAAATCACGATTAATTACAGTGGAAAACAATTATATTAACATTTCTACTGTGTTATACAGTAATTACTCACCTTTACCACAGGGAGATCAAAGACCTCGCGAGATTCTCCAACCTCAGGATTGTCCCCATCTTCCGAAATAACATGTGAAGCCAGTGCATTATAAGAAACTTCCTTCGCTTTCCCAGCTTTCAGAAGCTGAATAACCTAAACACCACAGAGCAAGACAAATCAAAATATGATCTTACAATTTTTGGTTTTAGAAAAATATTAATGTAGGGACACTATCAACCTTTGGGTTTAGAGGAGTACTATTTCACTAAGTTGACTCTTTATTTTCTTATAGTAAACATAATTATGTTATAGGAAAGGCTGACAGTACTGCCTCATATTAAGTTTGACCAATACTGCCCATTAAAAGACCCTGCTTTCAATTGCTTATAACTTTGCCAAACTTTAACCATTTGGCTGAAATTTTACATGCCAAGTTTCTGCCTCAGGCTTAACTATTTTGGAAATTTTCATAAGAACATAAGAATGGCCATACTGGGTCAGACCAATGGTCCATGTAACCCAGTATCTTGTCTTCTGACAGTTGCCAATACCAGATGTTTCAAAGGGAATGAACAGAACACGACCTGTTGTCCAGTCCCAGCATCTGGCAGTCAAAGGTTTCATGGACATCCAGAGCATGGGGTTGCATCCCTGACCATTTTGGCTAATAGCCACTGATGGACATACCCTCCATGAACTCTAATTCTTTTTTGAATCCAGTCATGTTTTTCGCCTTCATGACATCCCCTCACAACACGTTCCACAGGTTGACTGCACATTGTCTGAAGAAGTACTTCCTTTTGTTTGTTTTAAACCTGATGCCTATTAATTTCATTGGGTGATCCCTGATTCTTGTATTATGTGAAGGCGTAAATAACTCTTCTCTATTCAATTTCTTCACACAATGCATGATTTTATAAACCTCTATCATATCCCCCTTTGGTAAAGTCTTTTCCAAGATGAATAATCTCAGTCTTTTTAATTTCTCCTCATATGGAAGCTGTTCCATAGCCATAATCATTGTGTTGCCCTTCTCTGTACCTTTTCCATTTATCTAATATATCTTTTTTGAGATAGGACAACCAGAACTGCACATTCCAGATGTGGGCATACCATGGATTTATATAGTGGCATATCTATCCCTTTCCTAACATTGTTAGCACATTGAGTGGATATTTTCAGAGAACTACCACCAATGACTCCAAGATCTCTTTCTTCAGTTGTAACAGCTAATTTAGACCCCATCATCTTGTATGTATAGTTGGGATTATGTTTTCCAATATGCTTTACTTTGCATTTGTCATCATTAAAATTCATCTGTCATTTTGATGTCCGGTCACCCAGTTCTGTCAGATCCTTGTGTAACTCTTCACAGTGTGCTTTGGATTTAACTATCTTAAATAATTTTGTATCTTCTGCAAACTTTGCCATCTCACTTTTTACCCCTTTTTCCAGATCATTTATGAGTATTTGAACAGCACTGGTCCCAAAACAATTTAGCAGTTTATGAGAACAAAACTAGGAATTAACACATTGTTTTGTCCATGTTAAAAAATTCTGGCAACCTTTCCTTTGACCACTCTAGTGCTCCTGTGCTTTGAAGCAAAGTCTCGAAATTTGGCAGGAGTTGACCTTTGTATCAGGGATGCGTTTATCTACCATTTTCATGAAAATCTGCTCAAGTTCAGCCATTATAAGCTTTTGGGGGAAAAAGTCGGTTCGTACACACAGTTTGCACATGGCTAGGTAGAGATTTGTTAAGAGTTTGGCAGCTAGAATCTCTTTAAATTATTTTCTCGCGAAACATGCTTAAGCCCCTCCCCGCTCTTGTGTGTGACTGGACTGCACATATGCCATCCCCACAAAACAACTGAACAGGCTCCAGATCAGGACTACAGGGGCAAAGCCAAACTTTCTCTGTAATTGCTGCTTCCTGTCACTCTGGGCTGGAGTGGGGTCAAGCACCAGAACTTGGGAGAGCAGAGCCTGTCTCTTTTGTGCTCTCAGTGACAACCCTCTGCTGGTATCCAGGCAGTGAGGAGCTGGAGAGGAAGGCAGTGTAGCTGTCTGATTCAAATGCAGAGGGTGAACAGCTAGATCAGGGTATATGGAAAGGAATAGACTGGGACAAGGAGTCTGCTGAGACTAGGAGCAGGAGGGGAAGGGAAAGCTAAAACTGGTTGGGCAAGGAGGCTGGTAGTGGTGTGAAGCACAGGTAAGGAAAATGTTGGAGGGAGACTGAGACAGAGAGCCACACTGCTGGTGGGAGAGGGAGTTCACTGAGATTGGATAAGGAGCTGAGAGCAGACAGATCAGGAACCAGTGTGTACAGACAAGGGAGACAGATCTGGCAAAGAGCTAGGATGCAGGAGGAAATCCAGGACTGGCTGGGCAGAGACTGGGACAAGAAGCTGAGGGGGGAGGAAGAGGAGAAGAGGGGAGAGACAGATCATATGAAGAGCTGGAAGAAAGGAAGAGGGACTGGGTGTGAGAGAAGGGGGACAGACTGGGATGAGAAGCCTGAAGAGGGGAGATTGGGATTGAGAGGGCAAGGAAAATGTGGCTGGGATAAGGAATTGGGGGTGTGGGGGGGAATACAAGACTAAAGTAGGGATAGGGTAAAAGTAACAGGGCAGAAGGACTAATGCTTGGGAGGAATGGCCAGAATAGCCTGTGCCTACTCGGGTATATTCCCCTCCAGAACCTGGAATATAAACAAAGACTGCTGAGGCTCACCACTGCTCTGCTGTCAGCAAATATCTATGAAACCCACTGGCAAAGGTGTTGGTCCACACAGAGGATGACAAATTACTGCTATTAGTACTCCATAATAGAGGTCTGTTCCAACAATGGCAGAGGTCTGTTCACTGGGTCTAAAGGTACCATCCCTGATGATGACCACTGTGGGTACCAATACAATGCCACATGATGGAATTTCTCTTTTTCAGTTTGCTTTTTTGAAAACCTAGGAAGTTACACATAAAAAAATCTATGTTTTCAGACCATTAAGATTGCAAAATCAAGCACTCAAAAGTTAGGAAAAGCCAAAATTAAGATTGCCTTTGTAAAATAGGAATAATACCATCCTTCACCTCACAGCAGTGTTCTGAACATTTATGTTTGTGAAGCATTTTAATACTATAGTGATGGCATCACAGAAATATCCTTGAAGAAATTAATAATTTTGTCTTCAAAGAAGAGTTTGAATAGTGTGCAGTAAATAATAAGCAAATAGGCACACAACAAACAAGGAGGATAAAACAAAATATTGAATAGCTGCTCATTAAGCAAGCATCATCATATTGTGCAAGGAATGATGCACGGGTCTTACAGAAAAAAATATATGATCATAGTATTAAAAACTTCTCATAACGCATATGTACAAAGGGGCTAAATTAAGGTTGCAGAGGCAACATTAATTCTGGCATTTCCTATCTTCTGAGTGCTTGACTTCGCCACCGGTTTAACAGCATTATATCTACAAAAACAGAACAAATCTAGGTAAATTGTCTCTGAAAACTCTGCCATTTTTTTGTGTGTCTGATGCAAGTGCACCCTACCATTTAGAACCTTCATGCTCTGAGAAACATCCCATCACACACACACACACACACACACACACACTTGTGTTCCCACAGGTGACACTTCAAGATCTGTTTTATTTTCAATCCTAGAATGTTTGTGATTTCTTTGAATGGTCTGACTGACGCCTTGTATGCTACTAAATATCAACCAAAGCACTGTAAAGAAGTTAGACTGCAAGAATATTCTGATATACTCAGACAGTATAAAAGTTATTTTAATCAATTCTAGTTGGTTAAGATAGGTCTTTTTAATACAGTTATACGATTATACTTTCACAAATGACAAGTCCTTAAAAAACCCCAAAATACATTTTTCCCGTGCAAAAAAAGTAATAACCACCTGTTTTAACAAAGTTAAACAGTAACTAAGCAGTTTGATCACACGCCTGATCCATACGTTTTAAAGTGTAGTCAGTATAAATCCAGGAACACAGTAACTATGTTCCCTGTATGTTCTCCTTCCCCCATGAGATAACTTTCTGCATAAAAGCAAATATGCCCAGCATGCTCTGACATAGCTCCTCCCTGGAGCTAGGGAAAGGAGCTGGTACTAGGGTCAGGGTCGCTGACCTGGTGCTGAGCATACAAGGATGGAGGGACTATCAGTGGGGTCAGCACTGGTAGCCTGGAATTCGGCATGCCTACAGGGAAGGGGTATGTCGGTGGGGGTCAGTGCCCACAAGCAGGGCCCCACATGGGGGAGGGAAAAGGGTACACTTTACCAGGGCCCGGAGGCCCTGGGGCCCGGGCCCTGTCCCAGGCTGCCCCCCCATTATGTGTGTGGGAGGGGGCTCATGGTACAAGTTCGTACTTGGCCCCCCAAAATTATGCTTGGTCCCCGCCCAGGACCTAGAGCCGCGCATAGAGGGGAGGGGGCAGCCGCTTCCCATATCCTGGTAGGAGTCTGTCAATGGAGTCAAGGCCTGCAGGCTGGCGCTGACCAGACCACCGGCCAGATCGGCGGCTGTGACCTAGAACTGGGCATGGGGGGAGGGGCCCCTCAAGTGGGATCGGAGTCCCGGCCTACCCGGGGGGGCAGTGGGGTCTGTCCCTGCGGCCTGGCGATGAGCAAAGGAGAGGCGGTCAGCGGGGTCCCTACCCGCGGGCTGGCCCTGGGGAGGGGAGAGGCGAGGCTGTCGGAGCGGGGGTCTGACGGGGGGCCGAGCCCGCGGCCGGGCGGGCCGGGGGGCGGAAGGGGGGCCGGGCAATGCTGCCCCAGCTGTTTGGGCACGCTCCCAGCCCGGCTCCCTATGGCGCAGGAAGTCCCTCTCCCCCACAGGCGCGCTCGGCTCAGGCTGCTGTGGGGCCTGCGCGCGCCGGGGCGGCCCGTTCCACGGCGCGAGGGGACGGGGCACGAACGCTGCCGCCCATTCGCCCGCACCCCCCTCAGAGAGGGCGCGAGCGTTAAAGCGGCGCGCGAGCTTGAACGGCTGTCATCGGCTCGAGCCGCGCGAGGACGGGGTGGAAGAACCCACAGTGCCCCGCGGGAGGGGGGGGGTGAGGAGCGAAGAGGGGCTGACTTGGTACCTTGGGGTCGAGGTCTCCCACCGCGAAGAACTTGACATCTTTGAACATCTCCTCGGGCACTTTCAGCTCCTCCCCGCCCGCCGCCGCCATGGTCCCGACCGAGCGGAGCCGCGGCCCGCGCTCCCTGGGGCCTGCCCGGCTCTCCAGCCGCTGAACCGCGGGAGCAAGCAGGCGCGCGCTGCGGAACGCACCATCCCCCGCCGGGACCCGGGGGGGGGGGGAGACTGAACCGAGCTGCCCCGCCTGCCCACTCAGCGGCCCCGGTTGTAGCGGGGGAGGGGCGCCGGGCTGTTCCCGGCCTCCGGCCACGGGCTCACCCCGAATCAGGGCCCAGCGCGTGCGTGCCACCCCGCCACAGAGTTTGCTGCCCCCCTCCACCCTCAATGGACTCTCCCCCCCACGAAAGGGGCAGGCGGCTGGGATGCCCGGTCCCGCCCATTAACAAAGGAAAGGAGGGAGCCGTTCCCTTTGCAGGCCCCGCCCCCCGGCCCTTCCTTCCCAGCCCCCACGCCTCGCGCAGCTTTCCTGGCAGCTCCCTTCTTGGCCCCTCCTCCCAGCGCTTTCTCCCAGCCCCCTCCCGCTCCTGCTGCCTGGGCCCATGCCCACAGCGCTGCGAGGCGGGCCGCTGGGGCGGGGCAGCAGCAGGGCAGCCCCTGGCTGGAAGTGGGTTCCATCATGCACAAGGTTCACTGTTGGGCTCAAAGGCGAGGAGGGAGGCGAGCCCTGCCTGGGACTATTTTTTGAATCCGGCCCTGCCATACCCGCTGCCCCATGGGTTCCTGCAGTTGTTTTATCCCACGCTCACCCGCAAAAACCTGGGCCCCGCAAGGCCCCCACGCGTGACAGGTTCCCCTGTCCTAGGAAGAATAAACCCCCTCCCTGGGCCGTTAATATATTATATGCGTAAATGGGATTGGGATACGATTTAGCACCAAAAGGCTCAAAACAAAGGGTGTGTAAGCCATTTTTAGCGATTTAGTGTTTTCCCAGGCATTGCTGCAGGCGGGATTTCTTTTCCCCATACAATCCCACCTGCAACAAGGTACATTTTACCCTCTCCCTCTGTTATGGCAGCAGGCCCTGTGGGACCCCGGGGGATCCCAGTCCCAGCCTGCTGTAGGGCTCAGCATGTGGGATCCTCCAAAAAGGAGCCTCCACCCAACACACCTGCTGGCCATTTCTCCAGATCACACAGTTTGCAAGCTTTGGGGCAAGAGACCAGATGTCCCAAAATTAGGAGCTATGTCTTATACAGACAACAATGTCCCCCCCACCTGGGGGGGAGGGAAGTGTCACAATTTTTCACACTTGCTATCTAATTACCCTACTTTGGGAGGAGTGTTAGATGACTAGCTCTGTTGCACAGAACTCTCTCTTCTCTCTCTTCCTTTCCTAGTCAGATGCTGGGATCCCATACCCCCTGTAGTGAGTGGAGTCCATCGAGCAGGCAGATTTACCTACTAAGGGCCTGCCCACATGGGGAAATTGAGCATGATGGTTACTGTGGAATAAACAATTGGGCAGTAGCTATTCTGGAACAGGTCCCCATGAAGACATCTACTCTGGAATAAAAGTCACTTTATTCCAGAATAATTAGTGTACTCTGAGTGTACTAACTCAAGCCTTTCCAGTCCACAATGCTACTAAGAAACAAGCCCATCTATTGCCTGTCTCCCTGCCCTGTGCATTCCATGGCTCCTAATTACAAACATGAGATTGGAGTTGCTCTACTCAATTTTAAAATACCAATGCAAGCAAAGAGTCAAAGCCTATGTTCTCTTTGGCTTCTTTTTTACTCCCAGCTCAGTCCTCAGTTCATGAGAACCTAAGCAATATTCAGTGACTAACCATTGCCTCCTGTGACAGGCCAGATACTATAGACGATGTCCTAATAAGTATTAATATTTGTACACTGTTTTACCTCTGTCAAGCAATCCAGTAGTAAATGCAGGGGACAGAGTATTCTCCTGGGTTCTTTTCCCAGATCTGCTACTGATCTGCTGTGTGACCTTGTGCTAGCAATTTACCCACTGTACCTCAAACCCTTATTCAGTAAAGCACTTCAGCACTTGCTTAACTCCCTTTGATGTCAATGAGACTTTAAATTTGTAATGTTTTGCTGAACTGCAACCTCAGTTTCCTCAGTTGTAAAATGTGGATAATAATTTCTACCTCACAGGAGTATTATGACAGTTAAGTATTTAAGGCCAGATTCTGCTATTCTGACATTCAATGTTACTTCACTCAGTGTAGTTTCATTGAAAGAGCTACTTGTCAACTAAGCTGCTCAATGTGAGTTAGTGGTGGCAGAATCTGGCTGCTAGTATTTGTAAGGTGCTTTGAGAATGCTGAATGAAAAGTTAGACATAATGCTAGTATAACTCAATCACTACATTTTTATTAGATTATTAAATACAAGAACAAAATGGCAGACTAGAGAGGAGATTAAATGCATGCTAGTTTAAAACAACAGATTAACTGCAGATAGTGATTGATTTATTACACCCACATATGGGATACAACATACAAGACACTAAAAATACACATGACATAATATACAGTATACAACATAAGGGCAACATACAAGGAAGGAAAAAAAATCATAGGATAATGACGGAGAATTTTTTAAATCACCACTAAATACTGAAGGCTCAATTCTGCCCTCACTCACATTGAGAAATATCTTACTCTAGGAGTTGCCCCGTTGATTAAAATGGAACTACTTTCTGAATAAACTACTACTCAATGTGAGTAAGTGAGGCAGAATTGGGTTCTAAATTACTAATGCTTACTTGCTGTTATGCCCCAAGTTGTTTCATTGCTATTTGTATACAGAACATAAGAACAGCCATACTGAGTCAGACCAATGGTCCATCTAGCCCAGTACCCTGTCTTCTGACAGTGGCCAGTGCCAGGTGCTTCAGAGGGAATGATCAACCAATCCATCCAGTCACCCATTCTCAGCATCTGGCAAAAAGCAATTCTTGTCTATCCTAGCTAATAGCCATTGATGGACCTATCCTCCATGAACTTACCTAGTTCTTTTTTGAACCCCATTATACTCTTGGCCTTCGCAACTTCCTCTGGCAAGGTATTCCACAGGTTGACTGTGCATTGTGTGAAGAAATACTTCCTTTTGTTCGTTTTAAACCTGCTACCTATTAACACCCCCATAATATTTATATTAAAATGATTATTTAACTTACTAGTGCATTTTTCTTCTTAAAATTAAGAATTTCCATGCAATATTTCAAATACTTCAAAATTAGCAGTCACACATGGTTTATTGCTAGTATGGTATGAGTCCTTACTTTTAAATACTATTTAAAACAAATCTTTTTAAAGGCTAAGTATTTTAGCAGTTGTGTTGTTTGTTTGTTGATTTTGGCTTCTCTCCTCTCCACTCTATTAGAATTGCTCTGACCAAGATTATTAAAAATCTTCTCATGGCTAAATCTAAACATTTATTTAATCTTATTCTTCTTGAAGAGTTTGATATCAACACAATTTATTGTTCTCTCTTCTTAAGCTTTCTCTACTCTGTTGGCTTCTGAATCTCTGTGCTCTACTGCATTTTCTCCTACCTTACTGATGGGTCCCTCAGCATCTTCAGTGGATCCTCATTCTTCTCTCTTCCCCAAATGTTGGTATCCCTCAGGTTTCTGTTCTCCATTCCATCATTTTTTTCTCTGTATACTCTTTTCTCTTGGTGACCTCACTCACTCCCATGGCTTCATCTACTGTCTCTCAAATCTGATTGCCAAATTTGTCTCTTTACCCATGTCTCCTCCTGTCATCCGGTCTCATACCTCCAAGTATCTTGTCCTGAATGTTTCACTGCTCCAAAAATGAATTTCTTATCTTTCCTTCTGATTCCTCTCCTCTATCTACCTTCTCTGTCACTATTAACAGGTCCCCTTGTCCTTCCCATCTCTCAGGCTCATAACTTTGGTGTCATCTTCAACTCTTCTCTCCTCTTCCTACAAAGCCACACTCTTACTAAGTCCTTTCACTTACTCATCATAGTGGCATCAAAATTCATCCTGCTCTCAGTAGCCACACTGTCCCACTGTACGGTCCATGCCTTGACTGCTGCAACCTCTCCTCTCCCTTTGCAACTACTAAAGTGAAATTTCTCTCCCTCAGCTCTTCACACAACACACATTTCATTCCTCAAATCTGATCGCTCACTTTGCCTCTTACCAGATCAAATTGAATTTCCTTGTCCCCTCTTTCAAGACCTTACAGAATCTTGTTCTCTGCTTGCATTCCTTTCTATTCATGCCCTTGCTCCCTATTCTTCTCCCGATCAATTCACTTTATCACTCCCTATGTCTTTTTTTCACTCCTGTTTTTGTGCTTCCTATAGCCTGTCCCTCAAAGTTGACAGTCTACCACCATATATCCATCAAGATCCCTCTCTCTTCTTCAACTCGTTCCTTAAAACCTACTGTCATGCTGGCCCAATTGGGGGGGCCCTAGAGGTGTATTTGGGAGCTTCGATTACTCCCTTCTACACCAGTCTCACGTTGGGGGTGTCATCTGGACTGGATGGGGGGGCATTTGTGTTATTTGACATTAGTATGTCAAAATCATAGTGATTCATGTAAGACATGCCAAGTCAGGTACTGTTAGAAAGGTTATGATATGCTGAATAAGATGATATATTTGTTCATGTGTAATATGTGTGAGGAAAGTTATGGAGATCTTTGATATACCTGTATTTCAAACTGTGCTGTAGAAGACACACCCCAGCCAGAGAGGCCACAGGACAATAGCCCACTTAATGGCCCATTAAGACCTTTACAGAAGCCAAAGGCCCAGGAAGGAACTAAAGGCATACCTGAAGAGTTACCAGGATTGGCCCATGTGACTCTGGACTCCATTTTGGTTCCTGTAAAGTTCCACAAGCTGCATGGCCAGTGACAGAGGGTATATAAGATCAAACCACAGAAACTATTTTGTCTTTGTTCCTGTCCAGCTGCAGACACACCTCTGGAGCAACACACTTTGCAACTGAACTGAAGGACTTAGACCCATCCAGGTACTGGATGTATACCTGAGGAACTATACAAGCCTGCAACTCCACAATTCTTCTAAAAACCTGATGTATATGGACTTTTAAATCATTTGTATGTATTTGATTGCTTTAGGTCTTTAACACTTCTCTTATTGTTTGTTTTTCCTTTATTAATAAACCTTTAGTTTTAGTTACTAAAGGATTGGCTGGCAGCATGGTATTTTGGGTAAGGAGGTCAGACTAGATGATCATATTGGTCCCTTCTGACCTATGAGTCTATGAGTCTAAGATCCAAACTTATAGTGAACTGGTACTGTGGCTGGTCCTTTGGGATCAGAGGGAATCTTTTAGTAAAGAGCATAGAGTTTAAATAACTGGTCTCTTTACTGGACCTAGTGTCAGTTTGGGAGCCAGAGACTGAAATGCAGTAGAAGGGGCTGTGTGTATTTGTATAGTGGCTTCTTGATAACCAGTGTGGGGGAATCAGAAGCAGTGTGTGTGGCTGGTTAGGAAGTCTGACTTCAGTGTCACCCACCAGTGCTGGGAGAATTTGCTCTCCTTTTACAGCCTGCCCTGACCCTGGCATTATCAGTGGGCTACCCTGGGCATGGACGGGTCACACCTACTTGTTCCAGGAACCCGTCCTTCCAATTTCTCTTCCTCAATCTCTTGTCACATTCCCTTCCCTAAATTGTTGACCCATGCCTTGCATTTGTTTCTTTTGTGGTATCTTAGGGCCCAGTTCTGCAAAGCCTTACTCACATTTTCATTATTCATGGAAGAAATCATTGGGACTTGATTTTCCTAGGACTAAACCGTTAGATAGTGCCTGATTTGAAGAGTTTTTGCTATGTGTTACATTGTTTAGAAAGCACAGTGCAAATAGACGGCACCATGTACATGATTTATTATAATAAATACTATTGCCCAAACTGCTGCTTCAGTAGTGCTAGGACAGAGGCAAGCTGGGCCACTTTGATGTTCCAATATTTATTCAGTAAGACAAATCAGGAGCATAATGGATCCATCTGATATTTAAAATCCCATTTAAACAGTTTGCATATATGCTGCTTAAGCCGTATACACAACATCAAATGGCAAGATAAAGTTACAAATGCAGAGGTTCTTCAAAAGGCTAATGTACCCAGTGTGACAGCCCTGCTCAAGCAAAGATGACTACACTACCTGGGCCATCTGAACAGGTTGGAAGATGGACGCATGCGAGGATAAGCTAAATGGGGACCTATCAGAGGGAACAACAACAACAGGACGTCACAAGCTTCGCTACAATGACACATGTAAGCGAGATATGAAGGAATTTGGAATTGATCTTGACCGTGGGAAACCTTGGCAAGTGATCGTAACAAGTGGCACCATTGTCTCCATCAGGGCATCAAAGTCCATGACAGGAGCTGGCTCCTACAGCTTGAAGAGAAAAGAGCTTGTAGGAAGCAAGCAGCTCCCAACCAAGAAACATATATTTGCAATAACTGGCACAGATTACGCAAATATCAGAATGTTAGTCACATGAGAAATTGCAAACCATCTACATCATAGGCAGCAATTTCCACCGTGTCTTGCAGACGAAAGGATGCCAATCATCAACCTGACAGCCCTCTTTAAAATATAAGACGTTAACTATGCAAGATCAGAGCACTGCACATGTTTAAATCATTGAGACCCGTCACTTAAACTGGTCTCCAGCAAAGAAATGACCATTAATAAGGTGTCAGTCTTAACCAAAACTGTTTTTCCTGGCCAATTATGATAAAGATCTCAGGATGAAGTTTAATTCCATCCGGGTACGGATCTTTAATGCAATGTGAACAAAAAGGGAACGACAGTTCATAAAACTGCACCTCAGACAGAAATCCATTTTATGATCTTTGTTTTATAAATGTGCCCTTTTTTTAAACGAATGTCTTACAGTTGTAAAGTTTTTCCTAATATGTAATTTATAGTTTCGCCACTGCAGCCTTTTTCTTTCAAAAATATTTCCCTGAAGGAGTGGTACACTTGAAGAAATCCAAATGACTAGATGTTTAGAATAAGGAACACTTTCCCCCCCATCAAGTTATAAACACTAAATGTAGATAAAGTTTTGTCCCAAAAATATTAAGTTCTAAAATCCAAAAGACAAAAGGGCTTGATCCTGCTCCCGGTGAGATTCATGACAAAACAATCATTGGTATCAAAAGGAGCAAGATCGGGCCCAAAGATTATACCAGTGGAGCATCACAAATTTTTCTCCCTGTCTTTTACAACCTAAATGATTGCTTCCATTTTTCCCATCTGTAATATATTCTGTTTGAATGCTATCAGATTTAAAACAAAAGTGTGTGTGTGCTGGGGAGGAGAAGGTTTCAAAAAATTTATTACTGTTTGCTGAGGGAAATGGTTTCCAATTTTCTTTCATTTGTTTGAATTTGTCCTTTCCCAGTCAGCAGAGGCTCCTTTCTTTCCCCACAGTATGAGTATCTGCCTCCCACTGAAGTCAATGAGAGTTACTTGTACCCTGAGGTGCAGAATCGCACTATGAATTTTGGAACGTTAGTGCCGGTCTTAATGTAGGAGATAGTTCTCTTTCAGTTCAGGATTCCTCAGGGCATTTTGAGAGAGAGTTTTTAATAGCATGTGAGATTTTTTTTTTTAAACTTCATTTATTAGTCTGTCTGGCCTGAGAGACTTATGGGGAGCTAATTGCAGAGTTGTGTAAATCCATTTCTAAGATGACAGTCACAGTAGGCTGTCAGAGGCTCTTGAAAATGGGATATATATGTGAAGTTCAGGAAGTTATTTAACCCAGGTTCATTAATTTTTCCATGCACATAAAGATTTATAGAAGTTTGAAATAAACTGATATTTCTGTGGGATTTTTAGATTCTTGGCCTGATTTTTTTCCTTTTACAACCAGTATAAATCTGAAGTAATACAACTGAAGCCAACTAGGAAACAGGTCTAATAGTTCTGCACAGCTGGAAAACTGCTGAGAGGCAGAATTAGGCTGCTTTCATTTCATAGCTGAGACGCTGTCTCTTTCCCACCCACCCCCCAAATTACTTTTCTCTAAAAAGAAATGTTATTCTCACACACACCCCATCCAGACAGCTAAGGACTTTATTTTGCTTTAGGCTTATTCTGTAGCTGATTTTTCTGCCAGAGATGGTGAGAAATCAACTGACAAATCTAGCTAAATATTATATCCTGATATTCACATCTCTTTTTTCTAACTTCCAACTTCAAACATAGGGCTTTATCCTGTAAATTCTTACCGATAATGGCGGAGATTGATACCCTGAGTGATATAGAGTAGTATTTTACTCCATGAGTAGCCCCACTGATTTCAGTCTGACTACTTATGAACTAAAGTGCCACTCGATATCAGTAGGGCTATCTGTCTGCCTACATGTGAATATCTTGTCTTTACCCATGTGAGTAGACTTGTTGGTTTTAAGGTGACGATTCATATGGGTAAAGATTACTCACTTGACTGGATATTTTTCTAAAAGATATGCTCTTGGGGAAGTTTTTGGCCTTTGTTATACAGGAGGTCAGGTTAGATGATCACAGTAATCCCTTCTGGTTTTGGAATCTACAGATCTATAAGTAAGGATTAGCAGATTCTGTCCCTTAATTAGTTTCTAAATTAGAGTGGGGATAAAATTAACCTATTTTTAATACTGCATATATTTAATGAGTCATCTTGCAAAAAGTTACTTATTTTCCAGTTTATGGCAAAGATAAATGCAAAACTTGATGTTATGTTTTTAACCTAGTTTATGATCAGTGAGAATAGAAAACTAGACTGAAAAATCCTGATAACTGTCCCATCCCCCCAATATATTTGCCACAGATTAATTTCAGACTCCATTTACAGGCCAACACATGGAACCCAGGCAAATCTGTGTCCCTAGCATGATGTCAATAACAGCAAGTGACAAACATATTCTTTCCGGCACTGTTAGGGTTACAAGCTTCTTCAGCTGGAATGGGGACAGTTCTTTACAATAAGAGGATTCAGTGAAATCAGTGTTAAACCCTAATCTAGAGAACAACTCCAGAGGAGAGTACCCTTTCGTTCTTGTCTACTGGTATCTGCTGCTAACATTTAAAGGTTTGATGGACATGGTATAAAAACCTGGAGAGAGAAAGTTACGTCAAAGGGTTTTGTTTTGTTTTATTTTTTAAATACAAACAAATCCCATGCTAATTTCCTTCTTCCTCAGAACAGGTTTATCATTCTCTATTGTAGCATTGTGTAATTATTTATCTTTATAGATTAAATAAATCATATCGTTGAATTTTACTGTATTAATAATATATAGTTACACATGCAATAGAATATACACTATGTTATATCTGCAGCTATATTATACATAACATATTGAATATGTATTATATATTGTAAACAAATAAACATATACCTAACAAGGAACTGTTCATGTAATAACACCAGTTTTCGTTTCTCTTCCCTAACTCACTTCAGCCATCTCTTTTATAAAAATGGCAGGGTTGAAATCCCAGGTCCACTGAAATCAATGGGAGTTTTGCCGTTGACATCAATGAAGCCAAGATTTCACAAAAGTTTAATAAAACTGGAATTAATAAACATTTATGTGCGAAAGATCTTTTGTATATTATACTTTAAATCCAATTATTTGATAATAAGTATGGCTTTCCAGTACTCCGGGGTTGTACTACATTTCTGTTTTTAGACCTTGATCCCTCAAGGTGTCTGTATTTTCAATCCCAACATTCAAGAATCGGCCCCCCCAAAATCATAAAATTGGTTTTAAAATAATGAGTTTTTTAAAAAAGTAATAAATTTTTGGGAAAGGGGGTTTATTTGCCATTAGGTTTTTGAGCCCTTAAGTTTCACATTTTCTACCTTTTTCTCCTCAACCATGAGAGCTAGATACTTAGCTTTATTTAAATGAGAACTAATATTCTCATATAATTGCATGACACCAGCTGGGGCTTGTTAGGAAGAGCTGAAGCAAACATCATAAGACTTGGCAATGCTCAGCAGCACTAGCACTTGTACATGCAATTAACATACGTTGCATAAACAATACTTGCATGCAGTTCATATGTGCAAATGGCTTTGGTTGTATACATTACCTGTGTGCACAAATGATGCATACCTCTTTCCCAATAAACTGTATTTTCACTGAATGATAGATCATCCAGAGTTTGTTAGTTTCAAGCTGTTGAGATGTTGCCAAAATAGGCATGCTTGCTATACTGTCAGAATGCTAAATTTTTTTGTGGTTAGCTGATTTCCATGTAAGTTAATGTTCACATGAAACTTTTTTAATCATTAGAACCTAAATCTGTAAAACATTTATATACAGGGCTAAACTCTCACTTGAGATTGTTGTAACAGGGTAAAAACATGTTTTTTTTAAAAAAACAGTGCCCTGAGTCCATTTTGAGAAAAGCTATAAATCCATGTGTGGGGGACTCAGAGACAGCAAAAAGGAAAAAACAACCTTGAAGTGAACCCATGATAATGAGGGCCGGACCCAGACATGGGAATTTTGCAGTCGCTGCAAAATTAGCTTTGCAAGTCAGCAGTAAAGTTTCAAGGAGGGGGCTGCTGACAAGATGGTAAAGGAAGGATCTACCATTGGCTTAGCGGATGAATTGGCTGAAGAGATATAAAAGAACATTGTCAGACCGAGGCTTTCAGAGAGCCATGAAACAAGAAGGGGGTGCACCAGAATAGCACCGCGCAATGAGTCTGATCAACCATTTCGCCTGTCTCCAGCTCATCGCTCAAAATAATAGGGTAGGGTGTTAGAGCTGATAACCCGTGGGGCTTTGTCCTGCAGATGATAACCTGGGTGTGAATACGATAGAGGTTCCACCTGGATGAAAATATGGTAACCTGGCCATGGTATATTTGTTTTTTTTTGCTGCAGCTGAGTTCGTCCATATATGTGGTGAGTAGTAATGTAAACCAGTAATAATTCTACTTGCATTCCAGGGGTAATTGTTGCTGTAACTCTTGGGGTAACTGTTTTGTCTACTTGTGTTATTGTAATCTGTTGTTTTTTTAGTTTTATTTGTGTGTTAAGAATCTGTAAAAGAATAAGAGAAGATAATTTGTGGTAAGGTAAAAATTCCCAATAAATAGTAGTTATAGATTGAATATAAAAGATGTGTTATTGTATAACTGAATGATGAATAATAAATTTATGAGCCGTTGACCAAGTCTTGGACTAAGAAACGTTTCAGCTGCCCTCATCCATCCACAAGTTGGTCGGGTGAATAGCAAGGGGGGCCTGTCTGAACCTAGTGACTCAACGGACAGGCGGAGTGACTGCAGCCACAAGGCTACCCTTTCCCCTTCCCAACTTATGAGCCTTTGTAGCTCCGTTGCTCAGTAGAGCTTCTGTGACTTCAAAGGACTCCTTCTGTATCTGTTTGTATGCCTTTCCTTCCCCCCTCCCGCTAAATAAGCATTCCGTTATCGGATTCATTCACCTCGTCAGTATTACGAGCTGAAATTGAAACGGTGCGGATTCCTCAATAATTCAAACCTAAGTTGTATAAATGTGTGTTTGCAAGTGGGTGTTTTAAGAATCAATCTCTTTAGAAAATTCACTGTTTTAAGCAAGGAATAGAAAGTCCCATTTCAAGTTGTAAAACTGACACAGAGTCATAAATTAGTGAAAGTAAATGAGATAAGAAAGATACTTTTTCCCTCTCTCCTCCAAGCCCCCCGCCCGTCTAAGGCGTGGAACATAGACGAACTAAAAAGTTTTTAACCCTTTGTCACCACAGAGATCATAGAAAATTAGGATTGGAGGGGACCTCAGGAGGCCATCCAGTCCAACCCCCCACCCCACTCAAAGCAGGACCAACCCCAACTAAATCATCCCAGCCAGGGCTTTGTCAAGCCGGTCCTTAACCTCTAAGGATGGCAATTCCACCACCTTCCTAGGTAACCGATTTCAATGCTTCACCACCCTCCTTGTGAAAAAGTGTTTCTGAATATTCAGCCTAGACCTCCCCTACTGCAACTTGAGATGATTGATACTTTTTCTGTCATCAACTACCACTGAGAACAGCTTAGCTCTGTCCTCTTTGGAACCCTCCTTCAGGTAGATGAAGGCTGCTATCAAATCCCTCCTCACTCTTCTCTTCTGCAAACTAAACAAGCCTAGTTCCCTCAGCCTCTCCTCATAAGTCATGTGCTCCAACCCTCTAATCATTTTTGTTGCCCTCTGCTGGACTCTTTCCACATCCTTTCTGGAGTGGGGGCCCCAAAACTGGACACAATACTCCAGTGCCAATTACAGGGGAATAATCACTTCCCTCGATCTGCTGGCAATGCTCCTATTAATGCAGCCCAATATGCTGTTAGTCTTCTTGGCAACCAGGGCACACTGCTGACTCATATCCAGCTTCTTATACTCTACAGTACTCTACTTCCTTTTCTGCAGAACTGCTGTCTAGCCAATTGGTCCCCAGTCTGTAGCAGTGCATGGGATTCTTCCGTCCTGAGTGCAGGACTCTGCACTTCTCCTTGCTGAACCTCATCAGATTTCTTTTGGCCCAATCCTCCAATCTGTCTAGGTCACTCTGTATCCTATCCCTACCATTCAACGTATCTACCACACACCCCGGCTTAGTGTCATCCATGAATTTGCTGAGAGTTCAATCCACCCCATCCTCCAGATCGTTAATGAAGATGTGGAACAAAACCGGCCCCAGGAACAACTCCTGGGGCACTCTGCTTGATACCAGCTGCCAACTAGACATCGAGCCATTGGTCACTACCCATTAAGCCTGATGATTTAGCCAGCTTTCTATCCACTTTATAGTCCATTCATCCAACTCATTCTTCTGTAACTTGCTGGCAAGAATACTGTGGGTGACTGTATCAAAAACTTTGCCAAAGTCAAGGTGTATCACATCCACCACTTTCCCCACATCCACAAAGCCAGTCATCTCATCATAGAAGGCAATCAGAATGGTCAGGCATGACTTTTCCTTGGTAAATCCATGCTGATTGTTCCTGATCACATGAAGATGCACATGCACATTTCCACTGAATTCAATGCACAGGCAAACATTATGTAAAATTTAAAACTTGTCTTTCATTTGTGCTGAAACACTGAAACCTGAAGTGAAATTGATGGTTTCATCCCCATCAGAGGATATCTGCTTCAGAGCTTTGTCAGCTTCAGAGCTACAATGAGAATAGTTTGTCATGTCTTTGAGCTTAGAGAGGCTCCAAAAACAGAATACTCAATAATAATGGGGGCTTTCAGCTATCCCTATATTGACTGGGAACATGTCACCTCATGATGGGATGCGGAGATAATATTTCTAGACGCCATTAATGGCTGCTTCTTGGAGCAGCTGGTTCTGAAACCCACAAAGGGAGAGGCAATTCTTGATTTAGTCCTAAGTGACCCACAGCATCTGGTCCAAGAGATGAATATAGCTGAACTGCTCGGTAATAACAACCATAGTGTAATTAAATGTATCATCCGGGGGGAGGGGAGGAAATACTAACAAAACCCACCATAGTAGCACTTAACTTCAAAAAGGGGAGCTAAGCAGAAATGAGGAAGCTAGTTGTACAGAAATTAAGAGAAACAGTCACAAGAGTGAAATGCCTGCATGCTGCATGGAAACTTTTTAAAATCACCATAATAGAGGCTTAAATTAAATGTATATCCCAAATTTAAAAAAAAAACCTGAGCATGACAACCAAAAAACATCTTATCATGGCTAAACAACAGAGTAAAGAAGCAATTATAGGCAAAAAGGCAAACTTTAAAAATCAGAAGTCAAATCCTACTGAGGAAAATTGAAAGGACCATAAATTCTGGCAAGTCAACTTTAAAACTATAATTCACCAAACCAAAAAAAGAATTTGAAGAGCAATTAGGAAAAGAAACAAAATCTAATAGATTTTATTTTTTCAAGTACATCAGGAGCAGGAATCCTGCCAAAACATCAGTAGGACCATTGGACAATTGAGGTGCTAAAGGAGCAAGGTTATTGCGGAGATGCTAAATGAATCCTGTTCATCTATGTTCACTGCAGAGCATGTGTGGGAGGTTCCCAAACCTGAAGCCATACTTTTTAGGTGACAAATCTGAGGAACTGTCCCAGATTGAGGTGTCACTAGAGGAGATTCTGGAACAAACTGATTAATTTAACAGTAGTAAATCACCAGGACCAGATGGTATTCACCCAAGAGTTCTGAAAGAACTCAAATATAAAATTGCAGAACTACCAACCTTGGTATGTAACCTATCACTTAAATCAGCCTCTGTACCAGATGGCTAGAGGATAGCTAACGTAATGCAGATTTTTAAAAAAGGCTTTAGAAGCAATTCTGGCAATTACAGGCCAGTAAACCTAACTTCATTGCCAGACAAATTGGTTGAAACTATAGTAAAGAACAGAATTGGGGAAGAGTCAACATGGCTTTCTAAAGGAAACGCATGCCTCACCTACCTATTAGAATTCTTTGGGGAGGTCAACAGACATGTGGACAAGGGTGATCCAGAGCATATACTGTACTTGGACTTTCAAAAAGCCTTTGCTTTTCAAAGAGCCTTTGGTGAGGGACTTTGTCAAAGTAAGCAGTCATGGGATAAGAGGGAAACTAATCCTCTAATGGATCAGCAACTGGCTAACAAATAGAAAACAAAGGGTAGGAATAAATAGTCAGTTTTCACAATGAACAGAGGTAAACTGTGGGATCCCCAGGGATCTGTATTGGGATCTGTGCTGCTCAACATATTCTTAAATGATCTGGAAAAAGGGGTAAACAGTGAGGTGGTAGAGTTTGCAAATGATACAAAATTATTCAAGATAGTTAAGTCCAAACCTGATTGAAGAGTTACAACAAAGGGACTTCATAAAACTGGGTGACGGCAACAAAATGGCAGATAAAATTCAATGTTGACAAATGCAAAGTAAAGTACATTGGAAAACAATCTCAATTATACATACAAATGACAGGGTCTATATTACCTTGTAAAACACACACAAAAAGATCTTGGAGTCATCATGGATAGTTCTCTGCAAACATCTGCTCAATGTGGCAGTCAAAAAAGCTAACAATATTAGGAACCATTAGGAAAGGGATCAATAAGAAGACAGAAAATATAGCAAAGCCACTGTATAAATCTATAGTATGTTCACATCTTGAATACTATGCAATTCTGGTCACCCCATCTCAAAAAAGATATAATAGAATTGGAAAAGGTACATAGAAAGGCAACAAAAATTATTGGGCATATGGAACAGTTTCCCATATGAGGAAAAATTTTTAAAAATGGGACTGTTCAGCTTAGAAAAGATGACTAAAAGGATATGACAGAAGTCATAGATAGTGTTATTTACCCCTTCACATGACAAAAGAACCATGGGTCACCTGATAAAGTTATTAGGCAGCAGGTTCAAAACAAATGTAAGGAAATAGTTCTTCACACAATGCACAGTCAATCTGTGGACCTCATTGCCAGGGGATGTTTTGAAAGCCAAAAGCATATCTGGGTTCAAAAAAGAATCAGATAAATTAATGGAGGATTCTATGGCTGTTAGCCAAGATGGTCAGGAATGCAACCCCATGCTCTGGGTGTCCCTAAATCTCTGACTGCCAGAAGCTGGGACTGGACAAGAGGGGATGGATCACTTGTAATTGCCCTGTTCTGTTTATTTCCTCAGAAACATCTGGCACCAGCCACTGTTGGAAGACGAGATACTGGGCTAGATGTCCATTGGTCTGACCCAGTATGGCCATTCTTCTGTTCTTATGACAGCTTTTTAAAAAGTACAATAGATACAAAAATACATGTGAATGTCAAAGTACAAGGAGTACTTTTAATATAACAATGTATAGCTGGGGAAAAATGCTTTTATACACACTTTAATACCACAAACAAGCAGAATCAGCCTTAGCAGTTTTTGGCGGGCCTATGAAATAATTCTTGCTCCCACTCTCCCATCCCTAGTGTAATGAACAGTATCATGCTACTGTGCACAAAAGGACTTTGGGGAAGACTAGTGAGTTGATTTTTAGGTTATGACTTAAATACCCACTATAAGATGCAGAATCCTTGAAAGTCATGATACATTTAAAATGAATTCTGTTCCTGTTGTAAATCGAGAGGGAGAGAGAACAATTAATGTTCAAGGAATTCTCCCAATGGTGTGGCTGAGAACTGAGCTGCAATGCCTCTAAATTAACTTGTCACAAGTAATATTTGAGGGCATCGTTTATAAGGTCTTCCCAACCAAGACTGACTTTGCTCCTTTTTGCTAACAATATTACTACTAGTACAATTATGGATTTCTGTATATTCTTTAAACTTCTGAGCGATAATACTCATGGAGAGAGATGACCAATTATTCATACACTCCTCTCTCTTTTCAGGTATGTTAAGACCTTGTGCGTTCAAAGACTCTGTGGATGGACAAATTAATATCCACAGAACAATGTGGAGTGGAGGATTGCTTTTAAGTTTGGCTGCCATTTATGTAGGCCTCAAAATAAAATGAAACTTAGAATCAACAAAACCGATTTATCGAGAAAAGAACAAACTCCATTCCTGTTGTGCATGTAACTTACTAGGGGATCCAGATGATGCTAACATCTTTGCTCATAGTTAAATTTTGTTTATGTAAATCCAGAGAAACTCAATTAAAGATGGTGCATTTACAGAATACATCGTAGTGTGGTCTAGATGTCATTTGGGATGACTTGCATAATTCATTCACAGCTTTGCGTCTTGTGAGTAATGTGAGCATGCTGAACTCATGCTTATAAAACCTTTATCCTCACATTCAGTCTCTTGCATAGTTTTTCCTCTTGCCTGAGCGTTCCTTATCCTCCAGCTACCCCCTTCATTCTTCTTACAACAGAGGAATGGGTAACAGCCACCCCACTCACAGTGCTGATGCTACAACTACAGTCAAAGAGTTCTGACAAGAGGTTTGTGATGGCCGGATTCTGCCCTCGTAAATATGCAGTAACTCCGTCATCTCCAATGCAATTTCTCGGGATTTCATAGATTCTAAGGCCAGAAGGGATCACAATGATCATGTAGTCGGACCTCTTACTAGCGTAACTGAGAATAGAATTGTTCCTCTGCAACAGCCACAGTGACAGGTTCTCCACCCCTCTTCCCTCACCTCTCTCCCAAATACCGATAGTGCAGTGATACTGGGTGGTTGAAAGACTTTAGTTCTTGCCTTTCATTTTTATTGCTTCACCTGTAGTATGTTAGGAAATTAAAATGTGACACGCTAGCAATGACACCTATGCATACACAGATGAATATTATGCACACACACCCATGCCTGTTCGCGCTCCCTCAGAGTATTATGTGCACAGCTGCCCTCTACTGGACAGAATGCCAGAGCTGCTCAAATCCATCATCCCCTAGTGGCTGCAGCCTACAGAGGATATTGGAACTAACACTACTGTACTCCACAAACAAGAACATTTCACGTCACCACAAATTATTTATGGTGGGACAGAACAACACTTACATGGTTATGGAAGATTCTCTTCTCCCTCATAAAGATTTCAAACCAAGAACATCTCAGTTGTTCAGCAGCATTATTACAATACCATATACTGTTATAAATATTTTGTATCTGGTTAAAATATACCATAAGCAACATCAATAAATGTCACTTGACTTAGGAGCTGTATTTCAATGTAATTAATTAGAGTGAGGTCTAAAACTAACTGCCTTTTTATTATGTTGCAAGCAGAAAACATTATGCAGTATCATATTGGGCACTTAGCCACTAATTATCTGCTACCACTCAATGCAAAAATTACAATTATTGATTTGGTATCTAGAGTAAGTCTCTTTTAATGATCTCAAGTTCTCAGCATTAACCAAGAGAGCTAGTCCCAGAAAGCAGTTCTTACTTTCAAGATTTCAATTATTTTACACTTTTGCAGGATGTGTGTGTAACAGATATAATGAAAAAGTGTAAGGGCCTGATTCTCAGTTCCTCCATACCTGCAGTCGAGAAAGAAACAGAGGGATGTAGAGGGAAGTTGGCTTTAAATCACCTTCATGCTCCCTAGTGTCTCCAGGGTGGAATTCAAAGTTTAAATTTAACCTATAAAAGCCTCATCGTTTTGGGACCAGGTTAGCTGAGAAATCAGCCCTCTCCTTGTGATATAGTACCACAATTGAGATCAGCAGAGGCACTTGGGCAGAAGCATATAAACAAGGAGCTACTTGCAGGGAGTACTCTGTGAGGGCATTTCAGTTTTGGGATTCCTCTCCCCTTTCTGGTCTGCCTTTCTCTGCCTTAGGAGCATGCTGCAATGCCCATCTTTTCCCCCACTCTTTTTTAAAGTTGTTGAGGAGGCTGTGGGCCAAGGTGGACATATTTATGGGCAGTCTTTGGTTTATGCGGTAATTTTTAAAATAGGGGCAGAGCTATAGACTTATTTGAAAAATGTTTTAAAAGAAATGAAATAATAATTATTCTGGGGCTGTTCAGAACCTTGCCTGGTCTCTTGAATAAGTTAGAGCAATTTCAGGGTCCCAGAATTTGTCTAGTTTGCTGCCGGATTCTCAGAGCTCTGAATGGAAGAAATTGTAACATTGGCAGAATGTGCCAGTGCTGTAATAATTTTCCTTCTGGATGTCAAACATATTTGCAATTTGCCTCATGGCCCACGTAAGTGATTACAGAGTGAAGACCAGGATACATCTGCTTTAATGTATCCTTGAACTCTTACATTTTCCACTCATCTTGCTATATCCTTATCTTCAATTATATTCCTTTTAATAGGCCCCAAGCAGTTCTGTGCTACAAGACCAGTCTGACCCCACTGTATCCAAAATGTCAGTGAATTAATCAAATTTTATACTTTTCAACCTCAACAGTTATCTCATGATGCACATAACAAATAGATAATGAGATTTGCATTTTATTCGACACTCTGGTACTTGCCAATGTTTAACTATTAGACTAAATCATTTTGCTCCTCACAGTTGTAATTATTTTTTTTTTTCTGCAGCTGCAAGGCTGTCGATAGATTTAGCTCATGCTAAATTTGTGGTAAAGTATATTTCTTAGTGTTTCTTGTCCTGGTACGCAGAGAATTGCATACATTTCTACTCTTTCCTCCAAAAGGGAAGGGAAATTTCCATATCCACATTTTCCATACACGAATTTGCCTCCTACGTAGCATGATTATTTTTCCAACCTTTGTCCCTGATTCAGGAAAGCACTAAAGCATGTCCTTACTTTAGACATGTACTTAAAACCTGTTGACTTCATTGTGGCTTAAGCACATGCTTAAAGTTGAACACATGCTTACGTGCTGTTCTGAATAAAGATGCTTTCCTGAATCAGGGTCTTAGAAAAACTGATCCATTTGATTTATTTCTATTTGTAACATATGCATCCGTCCTAAAAGCTCTACATGTGACTTATACTGTGCCATACAAACAAAGCCCATAAAATTAAATTATAACAACCCCAACTTGGATCAATACCTGTGTAAATCAGTCAAATGAATCACAGAATACAAAAACATCCACCTTCTCTAGAAAAAGCCCAGCCTCCGCATGCCCCTCTAACACTGTGAAAAGTGTACCTGGCACTTTATGGTTAAACATATTGTAGATATCCAGCCTACCCCCCTGCAAGTCGGATTGGATAAAGAATGTAAGCAATGTAGTTTTTCTACAACAAGCCTGCAAGTCAGCTAAAGACAACAAAAATTAATTCACACAAATATAGCCGGTTGAGATCTTCAAATCAGTCTAGGGGATTTAGACGTCTTCTAGATCAGATGATGAAAAGTGCTATACAAAAACGAGATATTACATATTGTTATATAAATGTGAATGCCTATATTACTTTTTAAAATAATAGTCTTCCATTGATTTTAATGGAAGATGTGTCCAGATCACCCTAGACTGCTTGAAAATCTCAACCTCATTATTTTATTGATATTCATGGAGAATACCTACCATATATTTCCATAAAACAAAACAAAACACGTTGATGGTTAAAGTTGGTTCACAGACATAACCAAAGCCTTAATACTAAACCTGACCTGAATAAAACAGCTCTCTTTGTATCTATCAATAACAGTTTGTGAGATGCACCATAACCGTCCCATTATGCTCTTTTGTAGTACCGTTGCCATTAATCCATTATCATAATGCAATGTTTTTGGGACATGTCACCAGAAGGTGCAAAGGACTATGTGGGGACATAGATAAACATATTCATTATTCTCCAGTTTAATCTAAAAGAGTAAGTCTCTAGCTGTTATGATTGTGAAGAAAACCTTCAAAATGGTGAAGCAAATGTAACTGATACAGAGATATCTGCTTGAGTCTGCAAAGCACCTGAAACAATCCTGCCCCATTCATTCCAGCAGGTGCTAAGTGGGATAGCCATAAAGATATTTTAAAAGTCAATAGTATTAGCTATTTAACTGCTCATCGAAACATGGAAGAAATATGTAGGGAACTAATTGAGGGTGCAGATGATGCATCTCGTAAGCTGTGTGGTCCTTCAATCGCATGTGCTAAAGTTCCAGGGGTCTGTGATGGGCTTCATTTTCTGAAAGGAGGCTCAGCTTTCAGAAGTTTGCTAAACACTTTTGTAATATGTGAAACATCCTTTTTTCCATATATTGTATTATTATAAGGAAATTTTTTTTTAATTGAGGACATACTGAACAACCTCCTCAACAGCAGCACTTGAGACTTTGCAAAAACTGCCCTGGGAGTTCCACTTCATAGCTGATTAAAGGATACGGCCTCAAATTATGCAAGACCATTCCATACTTGAGCTTGTCTAATCTCCCAGAGATCTGTGTATGGCTCCACTTATAAAGCCCCCCGCATTCTATGCAGAAGGGAGACAGACCCACCTGTGCAGCACTGTCCCCACAAAACAGGACCTACTCATTTGCCTCTATTTGGGGGATCTGTTTAAAGGGGGACTGGAAACAGGAGGAGGAAGAGCACAGGAGAATGCACTGTTTATGGCACCAACCTCTACTCTGCACCCAAAATTTCTGCAAAAAAATCCAGGTGGGTGCTGACAGATGTATTATCTCCATTTAGGTCTCCTCCAAAGCAGAACAGCGCCAGCAGGAATTGTTTCCAGGGGCTCACAAGAATTGCATGGACCCTAGAGCCAAAGTGGGGAGCTCCTTCCTTGTGGATTCCTAAAATTTGCAGGATTGGGGAGGGAGAGGGGCTGGTCTCCCAAATCCATGCCCTGTGCCCTTCCCACCAGGTGGAGTAGTGTGAGGAGAACCCCATGGAGTTTTCTTTCCCCCCACAGATTTCCTTTTTTGGGGGTTGGTTTGTGTGTTTGTTTTTTTCCTGTACGAGAGGGAAATCTGTCTTATAGTACTTATATGCAGAATATATGAAAAAAACATATTTACATGGACTTATTGCTGGAATTAGCTATAATGTACTATCTATGGGTGTGAGACACAGTCCTGTAAACACTCACTCGTGCAAGCAGTCCCTACTCACCAGTAGACCCAACTATTACTCAGTCTGAGAAAAAGTTTGTATGATCAGACCCTACAGTTTAATATTTTGTTAGCTTATGAATGACTCATTTCAGCTGTATACAGTTCCCAGTTGCTTTTGTGGTGGGCACTGATACAAATGTCTAAATAAATAAATTCACAAAATATACCCAAGTATCATTTCACCCACTAGTGAAATGCACCCATGAAGGAACTTCACCATATCTTAGCACTTTGACTTCAGAACATGGAGTATTTAATTTACGGAAATTAACAGCAATTTGCTAACCCACAACAGAGAAATCTACAAGTCTGATGAGAACTGAATCTCTACTTAATCATCAAGCAAGGGAGCACACATTCTATATCTACGTGAAATAAATGTGCATGTGGATCTGGTGCATCTCAGATCCATGTCTGGACCCCAGATTATTCTTCTGAAAGCAATCCACAATGTGGGAAGGCAGCATACTGATAAATCAATTATGCCAACACTGCTCTCAGCCTTGGCAGGCAGGCAAAACAGTAGTGGAGAGGCTGTTCAGGAAATGGTATTGCCAAATGAGAAAGCAATCAACTGCATATCAAGAGACCAGCACCATGGGACTAGAGCTGGGGGACAAATATCCCTTAGAAGACATTTTAATTCTGATGTCAATGGTTCTTTCATTACTATGCAAGTTGACACTGTGTGATAGTAACAAAAAACAACTTGGGAGCATTGTGGTACCCCAAAGGCCAACACTGAAAACTATTTAGAATGATTTCTGTCTTCATCCTTCATAAAAAGGCAAGGAAATCCAACCTTCAGGATGACATCTTGATTGGCTGGAGTAGGGTCTTAAAAGTTATATCATTTCTTCTCTGGCATTCTGAAGAACATTGCTATTGTCTGAAAGGATTTATATAAATACAGTTCTCATAAGCCCACCTGTGATGAAGCAGAATGACATTCAAGAGAACACACACCAAGAAGTCCATTTTCAGTCCAGTAACATCACAAACCTTCCAACAGTTTCAGCAATTTATTAGCACTAAGGCCAATTTGCCACCAATATGCCTAAAACTTGTGAGAAATAAATCTCTTCTACAACTTGCCATCTGGAAAAAATGGTCAGAAAAACAACTGCATTTTACAGATCCATCCATTTCCTGTCATCAGTACTGTCTGTCTTCCTGACAGATTCCTGACAGTTTGTACTGGCAGCTTTGATTGTCAAAGCTCATGTATTAAACTAAAGATAGCTCATCTTCCTGCATACAATTTCTTCTATGTATCTGTTATTCAAAAAGGGTGACACATAGAGGAATATACTTATGTTGATAGACCTCCAGCATGCTAGTTACTCCCAATAACATAATTCATTTTAATGAAGCTTTTTTAAAAAAATGAAAATGAATGTGGACAACAACTTTCAGGTATGATCTGTGAATTTCTGTTTGCAGCAGTAGTCAGCCTTTAGTTGGCTTATACTGCAGGAAATTTACAGAAGAATCACGAGACATATGGTGTCATAATTGCTTCTTATGGGCTCATCACAAGCTAGGTGGGCATCTCTGGGTATGCACAGGTGTGTGTGTGTGATGAGCACTTTCTGCCACCAGTCAAGTCAGTGAGAGTTGCAGGTACTTAACACCTGTCAGAAGTTAATTCCAGCAGGAAAAAAAAAAACCCACACATTTCTGAGAGCTCCCCACTTACCAATACTTAGAAGACAATGCAGAGAACTAAATGCTTTCAAGTCTATCCTGTATAAATCCATCTGACCAGGTTTAAGAGACACAGAAAGACAACGACTTCCAAAGGATAAGAGAGCAACCCCTGAAAGAACAGGACAAAGAGACTTAGGTTCTGCAGAGAAGCATACGGAACCTCAACCCCAGATGTAAGGGGGGATTGGAGAAGCCAGGTTTACCTAAGCTTTTGGTAAGATAAATACACATGTGGACTATTGTGTTAAAAATCCTTTGCTTTTCTGCTGCTTTGTTCCCCCTGTTGAGATTGAACAATACTTTGCTGTGGAAAAACTATTCTATGTCACTGCATTCACACATTGGTTACAGGTCATTGGGCTTGACTCCTTTGGCCTACTGAGGAATCACGGTTAATGCAGAGTACTGTATCCCAGGACCCCGTCTGACAGCGGCAGATCGATGGGATTCCACCCCAAGAGGAGGTGCGGGGCCTGTCACTTTAAGGGCTGCATTTGGCCAGACTGGAGCAGGGGATCAAAGGTGCAGATAGCTCTGAACTGAGACAACAACATCGTACTATTGTACGTACAAACAACACATTTTATCACTACATGGTAAAGGATGTGTGTTGAGGTTGGTATGGATGCAAATGGAGTTTTAACTGGGGATTTCCTGGATTTTTGGTAGTTGCATTAATAGGGTTACAGCGGTGCAATCTTCACTGATTTAGTCAAGCTTTTGGTGTGGGTGTATATACACTAAGTATATAAATAAAGTTCATTTTAATGCTCATTAAGTTTTACCAGATCTACCAACTCTGGAGACTGATGTCCTTTATTCATCCATAGAGTAGTACAGCACAAGCAGTTCCTGAGAAAGCTTCTCCTCATTGCTGGCCAGTTTGGCTCAGTACTGATTTAGACAGACTGCCACTGGCCACGTGCGGGGGGGGGGGGGGGGAGAATTAGTTCAGTCTCAGGCCTCACCTGACACTGGCATCAAGGAGGTCAGTTAGTTCCAACTGTGGTGGTTGTTTCTATGAAGTGGACACTGGCCCACAAAGGGCTTTACTGAAGCCTTGATCATTCCACAGATCTTGCCCACCTTGGTTATATAAACAGCCCTACTGAAAATCAATGGGATTACTCCTGGGAGTAAAGCAGGTGGGCTTTTGTCCTTTAAAGGAACAGCTTTCTGTCAGGGTGGATTCAGCAGGCGACATCCAGATGAAAGATCTATTTCAATTAGCTCTTTCCTGATCCATCGAGTCCCCAGGAATCTGTTAATACCACTAGTGAGAAATCCAGTTAATCATGAAAATCCTAATAAACAGTGAGAGAACTCACTGATCATACCTCATCTAGCTTTATGCTTCAGATTTCATGGATTAGGTTTCCAGTTTTTCCTCATGGTTACTCCTTCCTAAAGCAAAAGCACCTATATGTCGTTCTTAGGAGCACACATCTCATACTGTTTAGCTTTAGCCTTGTGTTTCATGCAGCTTCTTGAGAAATTAATAAGGGCCTGATCCTGGTAGGGTGCTTCCTTCAAGTTGTTAAGATCAATGGTGATTGAGGAGGCTCAGCATCTTGCAGGTGATTGGCTTCAACCGCAAAAGAGGATGCGTTACAATTCTGTGCAAAATCCATTCAGCTATATTTGAGTTGTGGGTAACAGTTGCCTGTAAGCTTGAATATAGAAAGTTCTATGAGGTTAAAAAGGTGTGGTACCAAATGCACATTTGATTTTTATTTATGTTACTGCCTGTGATACTGTGCATCTCCACAGAACAGCAGCTCCATTTTTATTTCTTCCCCTAAATCTAACGAAACTGCATTAAGGTTGCAAATGTATCTATCAATCTTTCTTAACGTTTATTTACTTACTTTCTTTCTCCCAGTCCTTGTTTGTTTTATCCAGTTAGCTTGTAGGCTTATCAAGGTACTGACTCTCTCTCTCTGTGTCTGTACAATGGGGCCCTAATTTCATTGGGGGCCTCTAATCACTACTGTTACAGAAATAATAAAAAATAAGAAAACCAATATTAAAATAATGTATGGTAGTGGGCAAAGAAGTGTTCTGTTTATCTTTAATAAAAAGTTAAGTAGTACTTTTAAAAAGTCAGGACAGGTAAAACATGCAGTTCTGAAAGAAACAGTCACTTGCCCCCATTACACATAGGGAATCATTTGGATTACTAGTTGGTTTATTAGATATATGCTGTACTGTGAGACACATTCAATAAGGGTATAAGGAATACACTAACTTTGGAGTTTTTAAACATCTAGGTGTAATTCTTTGTAATGCTAAAATTGTATTTCACAACAGGGGAGATTAAAGTCAATGAAAAGGCAGCACAAAATGCAGTGGGATGTTTTCATGCTGAAAAGCAGCACTGGAAAGGCTGCATTGATTTAACTATAGCTAATCTCTGGGTAACCATCTGTAAACTGAAATGACTAAGCACGATTCTGAAAAGCTCTTCTTCTCCAGCTCCATTTACCAAGTCACTTAAAACCTGACGCCACTTTAATGCGAAGCCCACTGGAGATGCTCTGCAGATGTGCAGAAGAAACCCACCTGACCAGCTGGTCACACGCACAGGCACCTCGCCAGGTACAGCGGAGCTTTGGCTAAAGCGCCGAATCCATGGCTACCCGCTCCCCGGCCGCCTCGCTCCCCGACCGGGGCTCCCTTCCTTCTCGCCAGACCAAAGCAGCGGGCGTGCCCGAGTGAGGCGCCGGGCCAGCGCGGAGCAGGGGGCCGAGGAGCCAGAGGAAGGCGCGGGGAAGGGCGAGCGCAGCACGAAGCGGAGCCATTTACCCGCCGCCTCCCGCGTGGGTCGGGGAGACTTTCGCGACGCGGGCCGAGCGGCGGGAGGCGCGGGCCGCTCTCCGGCCGGGCGGGAAGCGGGGCTGCCGCCAGCGGATGGGCCACGTCTCGCCGCGGGAGTCGCTCTCCGCCCGGAGAAAGCCCCGCCGCCGGCGCCCCTCGCCGCCGGGCGCCCCCGCGGGGGCGGCGCTCGGGCTCGCCCGGAGCCGGGCTCCATGGCCGCGCCTCCCCTGCAGCTTCGCGCGGGCGGCATGGACGGGCCGCTGAACCTCTCCGCCACCCCCTGGGCCGCGGCCAACCGGAGCGGCGGCGGCGGCGGGCCCCCGGCGGCCCTGCCCGGCCGGGCCCCGCTGTCGGTCTTCGCCGTGCTGCTGCTCACGCTGCTGGCGCTGCTGGCGGCCGCCACCTTCCTGTGGAACCTGCTGGTGCTGGCCACCATCCTGCGCGTGCGGGCCTTCCGCCGCGCGCCCCACAACCTGGTGGCCTCGCTGGCCGCCTCCGACGTGCTGGTGGCCGCCCTGGTCATGCCCCTGAGCCTGGTGCACGAGCTGGCCGGGCGGCGCTGGCGGCTGGGCCGGCTGCTGTGCCACGCGTGGGTGGCCCTGGACGTGCTGTGCTGCACCGCCAGCATCTGGAACGTGGCGGCCATCGCCCTGGACCGCTACTGCTCCATCCGCCGCCACCTGGAGTACACCCCCCGCGCCCGCCGCCGCCTGGCCAACGCCATGGTGGCCCTGGCCTGGGCGCTCTCCGCCCTCATCGCCCTGGCCCCGCTGCTCTTCGGCTGGGGGGAGACCTACTCGGAAAGCGGCCAGCAGTGCCAGGTCAGCCGGGAGCCCTCCTACACCGTCTTCTCCACCGTGGGCGCCTTCTACCTGCCGCTCTGCCTCGTGCTCTTCGTCTACTGGAAGATCTACAAGGCGGCCAAGTTTCGCACGGGCTCTCGGAAGAGCAACTCCATCACCCCCCAAGCGCTGGAGGTGGGTCCAGCCCCCGGGGTGGGCAGCGGGGCGGGGTGGGAGCTTTGGGACCCCACTCCGGCTGGGGGAACTTGCCCAGCGCCCCTGGAGCACTGGGGTTTAGGGGGGAGGCTTGCAAGCCGCAGTTGGAGGCAGTGGGCGCTAGGGGACGTGGGGGGGGGGGGACTTTGGGTGAGACTGAGACCCTCTGCTCCAGGATGGGGAGCAGCGACTCACCGAAGTAGCCCCCTTGAAATCCTGTGGGTCAGCGCTCACTAGCGCGACTAGGAGTCTGGCCGCCTTTGAATTGTGCGGGCTGTAGGTAGCCACCTGGGGTATGGAAAATTCACCTGCCAAAGGGCAGGTTCTAGGGAAAATGGGAGTCTGTGCAGGCACCTCCACGGCCTTGCAGATTGTTTCCTAGCAGCGGCTGGACGCTTTGAAACTGTGGTTATTTGGTGTGTTAATGACCATTAATATATGTTGTTATGCGCTCCTAGAGCATTTTTCTCCTTCCACCATCCTATGTGATGAGCAGAGTCAAAAGAAGGAGCATAGTCAAAAGAAGGGGGGGGGAGGAGATCTACTGCTCTGATTGTGCTCAATGTGTGAAATATATACATGGTCTGACAGTGATAGTGTAATTGTGTATCTGCAGTTTCCACTATCACTGTCTTCCCAACCTCAGTTAGTCAAAACTCCCTATTACCCAAAACGGGGACCTATAAAGTTACGGACCCATACTGCGCCAGCGTCCCCTCTCCCATTCACGTAACTGCAGTTGTACTGTGGATGGTTTGCTGGGATGTGATATGTGTGGTGTGATGATGGGTAGCAGGCAGGGTGCATGACGATTGTGCTCCTGTCTGGAAGGTGAAGGAGGCCTCCCAGCAGTCCCAGATGGTCTTCACGGTCCGCCACGCCACTGTTACCTTCCAGACCGATGGAGACACGTGGAGAGAGCAGAAGGAGAAGAAAGCTGCCCTCATGGTGGGCATCCTTATTGGGGTCTTCGTGCTGTGCTGGATCCCCTTCTTCATCACTGAACTCATCAGCCCTCTCTGCTCTTGTGACATCCCACCCGTTTGGAAAAGTATTTTTCTATGGCTCGGGTATTCCAATTCCTTTTTTAATCCACTGATCTATACGGCTTTCAACAAAAACTACAACAATGCCTTCAGGAACCTGTTCTCCAGGCAGCACTGAGCAGCAAGGAGGAAAGGGAAGGACACCCCCTCTTTTCCAGCAACCTCGCTAAAGATCCGTCACCTTCGCGACTCAGGACATTCTATACAGACTGGGGAACTCTAAAAGAATCTCACAACCACAGAGATCACCATAAAGATTAATTGAGCTAAAAAAGATCACTCTAGAGGCTCAAAGATTGTCTCTGAAATTCAGCAGTCCTCCGAAACTGCCCACGTCCCCTTTCCCACCTCCTAGCCAGTCTCCATTGACAGTTGTCTTGTAAACAGCCCACAAGGGCTTCCAGTGTCTCCAGCAGTGTCCTTTTCTAGCACATGGTTGACTTCACCCTCTCTTCAGTGATGTCACTCAGGTGGTTTGGTTGCAAAAAAAAAGAGGGGAAGGGACTCCATGTGACACAGAAGGGTTGTTGAAGCCCAGTGCTTGCTTTGCTGCTCTTTGCACCTCAGAACCTTTAATTTCCGTATGCAAAGCCAGACCCTTTAGCAGTAGGGTTTCTTGTGACTGTGTGAAACCAGGTATTTTACTATTTTGCTGAAAAGACTCTTGTGTTTCAGAAGTGAAGAATGGAATGTGTTGCAAACAGATTTGTTTTAACTCTAAAAATGAGTCTTATTCCCCAAATACAAACTCTCAGTAAATATATAAGAAAATGCTTCTGCATTATGGATCTATCACCAGTAGGATGTTTACCATTGGATTCTGTATAGCAAGCTTTTCTGTATTCACTTATTGTGGAAGCTTAATTTGTGCTGTAGAGAGAGAAGGTGCATAATTGAAACGTCTGTTTCATCCGTTGCCTGTTTTAGTTATGAAATACACAAGTGTTCCTTGGCTGTGAATGTTAAGCTTAATATGTGTGTTACACAAAGGAAGTTACTCTAATTCATGGATGTATTTTAATCAATTTTGGGGCAGGTTTCCTGTAATCGTTGGAGGATACTTGAAATGTATTTCAAAATGCACAGCAGTTCAAAGCTGTGTTTTACTTTTTAGGATGTGATCCAATTCCCATTGAAGTCAAAGGAAAGACTCTAGCTGATTTCAGTGGGAGTTAGATTGGTCACTAAGTGTATTTAGTGACTAATGATGTGTGACACTGGGAGTCTCAGGCCATATCTACACTAGAAAGCTTACACCGGCACAGCTGCTCTGCTGTAAGATCTCTAGCGTAGCCACTCTAAATTGAAAAGAAAGCTCTCCAGTCAGCTTTAGTAATCCACTCCCAACCCATGGCGGCGGGAGAAGCTGTCCACACCGGCTCTTAGATTGGGGTAACATATGGCGTCCAGGGGTGTAGCTTATTCACAGCCCAAGCGACATAAATTATGCTGACAAGTGGTAGTGTAGACACAATTCAAGGTTTCCAGGAACATCGCAGAGGGGTGGGGTAGACTTGATCAATGGCCAGGATGCAATGCATCAAGCACAAACGATCAACAGACATGCCTTCTGTCTAGGTTAGAATGAAATCAATACTTGTTGCCATAAGTGCTGGTCCTGGCTGCTCCGTACTGTTTCGCTTTCTTACAGCTGCCATGTCCCACGCCCCTAGAATAAGAGAGAAATGCTTTCTACCATAGGACTGCTAGGATGACAGGTTTTCAGATGGAGAACAGCATTAACTCCAACTATCCGTTATTGAGGTGCATCCACTAAATCAGATTGGAATTGATATGGTGGCAAAAAACAGATGGGAATCAGAATTATATGATTTCAGGGTCTGATATCTTGAAGCAAAGATTAAAAAATGCTATAAATCATTGAAAAGCTTTCTAGTGGTGTACAGGATTAGTTTCGATCCACCATGGCTCATTCGACATCAGACCTTAAAACTGTCAGTGGTCCTTAAATCAAGCAAAAATCCTGGCCTAGCTGGTAAGAGGTCTTTAAGCTTTCACCGTCCGGGCCGATCTGGCCTGATCCACTGCCTGGTACAGGTGAAAATGATGGAAGCAGATTCCAGATAGCAGGAGGCAGTTTAATGTTTAGAAACAAAGGAAAAAATCCTAGCCTTATTTAAGTCAATGGCAAAACTCTCATTCACTGCAAGGGCCTAGGATTTCACCCATGAAATCTTGCCCAGGGAATTTTAAAAATATTTATTATATAACAGGAAAAATGAGGGGGACAGGCATAATCACTCATCAATCCATTTGAGCAGGTTCTCTGAAGAAGGTTGTGTGGTAACCATGGACAAACTCTAGGCATTGAATAAAGAGCCTTTTAATACTTTTGGTGTGTGGTTTTAAACTATTTTCAGTAGGAATTTTAACATGTCAGATATTCTAACCCTTGAACCACCTTTTTACTGAGGATGATCAGCTTGTATGCTGTGTATGGATGTTAGTGTTTCAGTAGTGAAGATACTACATTAAAAAATTACTTTTTGTGGAAAGCCATGCAGCCAAGAATGACAAGAGGAAACCAATACAATCTTTGTCCAGACAGAGCTTCTGTTACTCTCACCAGTACTTGGAAATAGAAGGAAGAGTATTCAACGGGTCTGAGCAGCTGTGCTCTGCAATAGTCACAGCAGCACGTTTCAAGGATTTATGACTTATTACAACAATCTATAACCTACTAACAACCTCTCCCCCAACTACCTTTCTCCCCCCCCCATGACAGGAGGGGTTTTAACAGGCCACTTCACCTTGAATGGTCCCTTGTAATATGTGTTAACCGCTTAGCTAAACAATCTGTTCCATCTTATATGTAGCTGTGACACGCTGAGGGCTTGTCTACGCTACATATATGGCACTCAGGGTGTGAATAAGCCACCCCCTGAGCAATATAAGTTACAGTGACCTAAATGGTGGTGTGGACAGCGCTATGTTGATGGGAGATCTTCTCCCGCCAACAAAGCTATTGCCTCTCACACAGGTGGTTTTATTATGCCGATGGGATATTATTATCCCATTGGCATAGAGCATCTTCACCAAATGCTCTCCAGCAATGGAACTGCATTGGCGCAGCTGTGCAGCTGCAGCACTTCCAATGTAGAAGAGCACTGAGTTGGTTTCTCAGACCTAAAGAGCCCCGTGTAGTGTGAAAGCTTCCCTCTTGCCAACAGAAGTTGGTCCAGTACAAGATACTACCTCACCCATTTTTTCTCTCTAATTGGCCCTGTGTCGTGTCATTCCTATGCATCCTGGGCTTCAAGTGCTGTGCAAGCATGAGACATGAGAAGATTATAAAATGGCATTGGAAAGTTCTGATTCATCTATAGTTTTGCCACTCTTTACACAGGTCCACCTTTGTTTCACAAACTACATCACGTTGCCCTTCTGCAAGTAATGGCTACTGCCCAGTCCCAGTGATGTGTTTCCTAATGCCACAAAACAGTTTTTACACTATGGACCAAATCCTGCAGCTTTTTCTCAGGACTTAGGACTGCAGGCTTTGATCTCAAATATCATCCTAGCCGCATACCATGGGTGTGAAAAGGCTTTGTATCCCAAAGATTGTTCCAGAGAGAGAGGAGTAAAACGAGAGAGAGGAGTGATCTGAGCACAAAGTTGAGCAGCCAGAAACTCCTGAATTTAGATCCCAGCTCAGTGGCCTTTCAGGAGTCATTTATGTTGAGGCAGGGGCCGGAAGTACAAATCAGGCCCCTGATGTGCTAGGTGCTGTACAGAGACAAACAGTTCCTGCTCCAAAGAGCTTACCTTTCTGCCTCTGTTCCCCATTCTGTAAAATGATAATACTGGTATGTACTTATCTACCTTATTGAGATGTTGTGAGGAGTAATTAGTTCACATTTCTAAAGTGCTCAGAGGGTGGAACATTCTCTATAAATGCTAAGTGCTGGTATAAAACAGCTTCTATGTAATTCCTCTGACGGGCATTAATAGCGGTTATTGCAGTGTTTCCCAACCTGTGCGCCATGGAATTTTTTGAAATTTTTTTTTCAACAAGTGTATGTGAGAACAAGGAGAGGGGGAAGCTGCCGTCCGATAGCCTGTCTGCCCATCACTGTTCAATCTTCCTCTCTTTCCTCCTCCCTCCTGTGTGAACAATGGGTTGGCTCCTCTGCCCCTCTACTCCCTTCCTGAAGCTGCCAGCTGGTTGGAGGTGGAGGGGGGAGAGGTCCTTGGAGCTTGAGGTGTGCCACGGCAGAAAAAAAGGTTGGGAACCATTGGGTTATTGCTCTTTGTGTGCTGTTTAGTGACAAGGTAGTACCCCCAGAAAAGATTTAACTAACCTTTTCCAAATTTACAATTAATGTGTTTTCCTCTCAAGGCTGTGACAGTTCAATGAACAGCCTAGAACACCTGCACTGAGACTCAATAATTAGAACAAATAAGCTGTGTGCTAAATGCTGCCTGGTGAAGAGCCTTGCAGCACACTAAATGCATATTATCAAGGCTCAGAAAGCAGCCGCTTCTAAGCAATCTGTTACTTACATTTGTTGCCTTTATTCTGAGGGAGAAGAGAAGGTCACAGCTGACAGCCCTTCAGTTCAAACAGAAAACAGGGTGGTTTTTTTGGCTCTGGAATACAGCTGCACTGTTTCTGTAGTGCTTCAGTGAAGACACTACCTCTGCTAAGGGGAGAAGTGTTCCGATCAGGGAGAATTCTCCTGTCAACCTCGTGCTGTCTACAGCGGGAGTCAGGTCGATTTAACTGCGTTGCTCAGGACTGTGCATTTTTCACACCCCTGAGCAACGTAGTTATACCAGCCCCATCTCCTCGTGTCGACCAAGCCTTAGAGTGATTTTTTGCATACATCTACTAGTGAGCTCCATTTGAATCCACAGTCAAAAAAGCCATTTTGTAATTAGGCACAATATTATACACTGACTAGAACTGCTAACATACTAAGAGAGAACCTAATTGTTTGGAGTTGTAATTGTCATACTCCTATGTCAGAAATATAGAACACTTACACCTAGAATGAAATCCTGGACCCATTGAAATGGGTCTTCAGTAGGCTCAGGATTTCATCCCAGAAGTTCTAGTCATCTCAAAGAGTTTATGATCCAACATCATAGCATGGTAACCATCACAGAGACTAAATATACCATTGTCCCTTCTCAGAGGTCTCACCAAGAGAACCCTCATAGGCCGTTATCTCCCCTATCATGGAGTTCTGCAATCTAACCTCTCTCAGACCAGGATCTGTGTTACATCCCCCTCAGTACTAACAATGATTGCTTTAGCAGATTCAATGGGAATGGGACCTTGCACGGGTTTCCCTTTGGGTATCTGCGATATCAGCTGATTAAAGTGACTCAAAAACACTTTCTTCAAAACAAAGCATTATTTCTACTTTCACCCCAAGGTACAAAGCATGCAGGACCAAGGTATACACCAAAACAGAGTTCTACGTGTATTGTCCCTTCCCTAAGCATAACCTCTCTAGCCATAGCTCCGGTGGGTCTGGCTTATTCCCATCTCCAAGTTGGGAGACACAGCCTGCCCTGCTTGCAGCATGCTTCCTCCTTCATGTCAGAGGTCTGTGGCTCTTCCCAGCCTGGCAGCTTTTCCAGTGACTGAGCCTCTCCCAGCTTCTCCAAGCCCTGCCTCCTTCTAGAGCGCGAGGTTTTTCAGTCTCCTGGGATCCCAGCCTTAGCCCTGGCAGCCTGGAGCCAGCCAAGTAGTTTCTTCCCACTGACCACCCAGCCATTGTCTCCTCCAGGAGCCTTGTGTTTGGTATTGTTTTAGCTGCTGTGCTCAATTCTTAACAATCCCTTTACAGCCACCTTTGATTTAACTATGTACATTTAGGCAGGCAACAATACAAAATTGACCAGAGAAATTGAGTCACATACAATACTAATAAAGCTACAGACGTTTTCCTGGTTTGTTCCAGCTTCCTTTCCGTTTTGAGTATTTTTGACAAGGGTGGAACAATTGATCTTAGCTTCTATGTGGTGCTGGGCAGAGAAGAGTTTGCTTAGGGAGTTAGAACCAGAACCAAACCCATAGAGGGCTTTAAAGATTAAGACCATCTTCAATAGCTATGGCAGGGTCCATACGTCAAAGGAATAGCTATAGGGTTGTGTCAACTGCAGAGGAAAATAAATGGTGCTCAGGTCACTAACAGCACCTACGGTTCTTGGATTCCTCCACTGCCCCAGAGGTACCCCTTCACTGTGAATATCTTTTTAAAAGGGTGGCACACCCGCTCACTGATGGGTGTACCATCGCCACCGAACGAATGCCAACTATCTCTACACTGAGCCTCAGACTGCCCTCTGTCATCCCTATCCCCACACTGGCCAGGCCAAAGGCACTGCGTTTTTTGCTTCCAGTGAAACGTCAGTGTAGAGATCACAGTCGTCAGTATTCTGAAGGCAACGCCGTCACATCACAGTCTCCCCACACGTCTCACATACACACTGCACAAGAGAGGTGGCAGGAAAGAACTCTGCAAGGGAGAGCTTTCGGGATGGACAAAGAGAAACCAACTGCACCCTCTAGGATCTCTCTCAATGAGCTCAGGACTGACACTCTGTCAGTTCATGCTATACATGCTGAATACCTCTCTGGAAGGAGTGCCGCTACAAGCCGGTGTGGCATAATTCACCCAGAATTGGATTTATAGTCAAGTCAAGGATCTTGAACGTGAGCAGATCATGGATGACATTAACGTCATTAGCCACTCACCTTGCACAGAGCAGCATGACCTGGGGTATAAGGTCCTTAACTGATGCCTTGGGCTTCTGCGATAGGTTTCAGTCCCACTGCTATTAACATCTTCCTCTTGCCCTAGCTTTGAGCAGCACTGAGTTAGTACGACCACCTTTCCGCTCTCTGGTTATGAGATGTTTGTCTTCCCTCAGACCCCAGCACGTTGGGCTCAGCCTCAGTCATACCAGAAAGTGTGTATTTAAATAACCAGTAATTATTTAAAATATCGGATTTTGGTGCATGAGCCACTAGCTTAAGAGGGAATAAGGTGATTAAGTTAATCAATATAGCTTCTTCCAACGAAGGGTTAAAATAGCTTGTGAGGCATTAATTCTGTTCCGATGTAAACTCACCTCTCTCTTTGGCACTAAGGCAGAGTTTTGCCGTATTTTATGATTTTTAGCCATGTTCCATTCCCACCCCCATTTCGTCCTTCTAGCAGCTGCCACAAATGTATTTGCGCATTTGGTTGCTTTTCCTATTTAACAACAGTAAATATTTGGAGCAGAGATATTCATTAGTCTAAAGGCAAATGAGAAAAATAACTGATTTCACTACAGGATCGATTCAACTGAAGCTAGATACAGAAGGTTCTAGTACTGCTAGGTTCCAAACAAGCCAAGCTTTTCTGAAGGAGATCAAGGTACAAGCATTAAGCCATCAGAACATCCATCTAGGTAACATCTATTCATCCATTGCTGTGCTATAGTATCCAAGCAGCTTTTGTTAGCTGATCATAGCCTGAGGCCATCACTCTGTTGCTAGCTGCTTGTGAAAGCTGCCACTTTACTAAATTAACTTGCTCAGAAGTGTTCCATTCACCACACAAAGCACAACCAGACCGAATCGTCCTAAATCTTGTACAAGTATTGTGAAAAGTGGATAAAGTAACTTCATGTCAATAGCCAGTGGCTGTTTGCCAACCACTGACAGACATTTTCAAACTCGTGTGAAAGAGAACACAAATCTGGAGATCATAGTGCTATCTGTCTTGAAATTGCCTTAAACAGGACCTAGATCTGTAAGCACTAAGGCCTTTTTTACAATATATATTTAAGTTGATTTAAGTCGACATGTAGTCACCGCAGTAATTAAAGCAGTAACTCACGTGCACACTATGCGCCTTCGGTCAACGATGCACATCCTCACCAGGAGCGCTTCCACCAACTGAAGAGGGGCAATGTGGGGCATTGACAGCTGGAGCCCCACCTCTATGGGGCTGGCTGACAGCCCAAGCTGTCAGCGGGGCACAGGAGGTGAGGGGTCGCAGCTGGACACTCAGCAAGATATAAAATTTGCAGAGAACTCCAAATTGGGAGAAATTGCAAGCACTTTGGAGGCCAAGAATAGAATTCAAAATGACTCTTGACAAATTGAATAACTGGCTATATGGTAGTATGGCCAGTATGAAAAGGATCTGGGATTATAATGGATCATAAATTGAATATGCGTCAACAATGTGATGCAGTTGCCATAAAGGGTTCTTGGTGTATTAAGAGAGGTATCGTATTTAAGATACAGGAGGTAATTGTCCCTCTCTGCTTAGCACTTGTGTGGCCCCAGCTGGAATACAGTGTCCAATTCCAGGTGCCACACTTTAGGAAAGTGGAAAGTAGCCAATTGGAGAAAATCCAGAGGAGAGCAACAAAATTGATACAAGGCTTAGAAACCTGATGTTTAATCTTGAGAAAAGAAGACCGAGCAGACAGATCTGATAACAGTCTTGGAAAATGTTAAGGTTTGTTATAAAGAGGATGTTGATCAATTGTTCTCTGTGCCCACTGAAGGTAGGACAAGACATAATGGGCTTAATCTGCAGCAAGGGAGATTTAGGTTAGATATTAGAAAAATCTTTCTAACTCCAAGGGTAGTTAAGTTCTGGAATAGGCTTCAAAGGGAGGTTGTAGAGTCCCCATCATCAGAGGTTTTTAAGAACAGGTTGGACAAACACCAGTCAGATATGATCTAGGTTTAGTTGGTCCAACCCTACATTTCTAGGATTCTATAGAATTTGGGATTGAAAGGAATGTAAGATTTGGCACTGCAGCTGAGAATTGACCCTTCGCGTCCTTCTCTTATTTGTGTCTTCCTATCTTCAACTTTTTAACCTCTTCCCTACCGCATCCTGCTATGTTTCACATCATATCAAGCACCCACCCCTTCTTTCAAATCTCTTTTTAAAACAGTGTCTTCTGCAATGCTGAACATTCTTTGGGTGCTTGTTAAACACTCGGATAAAAGTAACATTTTGGCCATGAAGTCTTCCAATGCTTGTGTAAGTGAAGTACCTTCCCCAGTCATCATACAGAAACACACCTAAGACTGACCCTTCCTCTGGGTCTCCCAGTGTGTTTGTATTGCTAGATTGCTAACCTCTCAGGGCAAGAACAGGATCCTCTGCAATGCTGAGCAGCTTTCTGGGTGCCTATTAAACACTAAGATAATAATAACAATGGTGAGGCCCAGAATCTTGTTTCCAGCAGTGGATAATACTTCATGTTTCAAGAGAAAGCAAAACCAAACAGGAGCACCCATAATATATCTCAGGGCTTCTCAACCTTTTCCTTTGAGCCCCCTACCTGCCCAACATACTATAAATACTCCACGCCCCACCTGTGCCACAACACTGTTTTTCTGCATATAAAAACCAGGGCCAGTGTTATGGGGTAGCAAGCAGAGTAACTGCCTAGAGCCCCATGCCATAGAGGGCCCCATGAAGCTAAATTGCTCAGGCTTTGGCATCAACCCGGGTGGCAGAGCTCAGGGTCTCAGGCTTCAGCCCCATGCAATGGGGCTTCAGCTTTCTGCCATGGGCTCCAGCAAGTCTAACGTTGGCCATGCTTGGCAGACCCCCTGAAACCTACTCGTGGTCCACACAGAGGGTCCTGGACCCCTGGTTGAGAACCACTGGTGTACCTGGTCAACTCTCAATAATGTAAGAGAAAGAAAAATTCCTTCCTGTTCCCCTGCCCTTATCCTCATATACCCTAGAGTAGGTTTCATTCCTGTTGTTTAAACATGGATCACCATACATTTTTAGATGGGTCTAGGCAGTGTCGTCTAGTAGACAGAGCACTTGGCTGGGATTCAGTTCACCCTTGGTAAATGGGGATAATGTTGCTTTTCTCCTGTGTAGAAGCACTTTGAGGTCTACTGATAAAAAGCACTACGTCAGCGCTAGATATTAGTATTACAGTACAGGTGAAAGCTCAAGCTGTCATACAGATGTAATTCACAAAGTGTAAAAAAGCTAAAACTAGATGAGAACTGAAAAACTGGCTGGTAACTGGCTACGAATCCCAGTGATGGTTGAACCTGGTGACGTTCTAAACAAAAGCAGATCTCAACCATTCTTGTAGCTCTTTCCATCACTTCACACTGACTCAACGGATATTGTAGGCTTCAGAGTGACACACAGACACAATGACAATCCTGGAATCTTGTTACAGAGATACACATGTGTGTCCATACAGAGGAGTTTCACCTATGTCAGTATGATGCCATAACATGCCCTCTGTGTTGATATCTGGCAGATGTTCAAACTGTGGTCATTTGCTGTATGTTCGTACAATGCCTGGCACACATAGCTATGCACCTTTGCTGCTGGCACAGAGGATAAAAATTAGATTCTCCTCATTTAAGGAAAATGTGATCCAAGCTCCCAGCTTTAGGCTGTGGGTGACTAATCAGCTGTCTAAGATGCCATGTGGCAGAAAGCGTCCAATTGCCCCAGTCTGAGCTACAGCTGTTCCTCAGTCTGTATCTGCTGCCACTTTAACATGAGGCTCAGTCCCGAGAATCACAAAGCATAGGCACTTCACTGCTGCTGATAACTGCCTGGAGCATACCTGGGGTTTTGTTGCATCAGTAAAGTAGGACCAGGAATGTCTCCAAATGGTTATGAGAGAGAGGGGCAGGGAAACAGCACAGTGGGTCCATGAACAGGGAAGAGGAGAGAGATGGGGGTTCACAGAAGGGGCAAAGAATCCAGGGATCCTGGAGGAAAACATTTTGGTTTTTAAATCATATTTTTCAAAATACTTTTGACCCTATTTTTCCCTTTTTCCTACTGCAGAGAGGAGGTGCCAGTGTTTTGTTTCCCACAGAGAACTAAACTCCCTGCCATCAGCTCACTGCCTTCCAGTCAGGAGCAAGCAGGGGTGCACTTGCAGAGCGATACACTCTGCAATGAAAGGCCGTGGGGATTTGAGTGCTCTGACACAACTCTCTCATTTTTATTCTGGGATTCAACTAATTTGCTGCTAAACCTCCATCTAGCCTGTAGGCTCATTAGTGCTTCAAAAAGATCGAAACAAAGAATAATTGGAGAATGCAAACCTAACCTTGCCAAAATGAAGGGAGGACTTTAGACTTCATGTTAGAGAATAATTAGATTTCCAGCATGCACTGTTGTGCTCAGTGTCTCTGACAATCAAACCATTTATTTTCGGTATCTAGAGTTTTGATTCCACCTCACTGGTGTCAATGGGATTTTTTCCATTGACATCTTTATGAGCAGGATAAAGCATTAAATATGGATAGAGAGGCCTCACTCTAGACACTCATGTTTGAAATGTTTAGAATGGGTCTCTTGACCCTGAACCATGTGTCAAAGCAACTGGATTGTTCTACCTCCTGTGTAAATTACATGCACCTCACATCAAGCAGCCAATGATACCGGATTGGAGTTCGGCATTTTTCACACTCTAGGGACATATCTCTGTCGATCACACATTGAGTAGGAAACGTATTAGCAAGAATGAATGACTGGAAAGTTACAGAACAGCATTTACAGTAATATCCCCACAACCGTAGGACCTTCAATATCTCAGAGCTAAGGACAATGGACCAAGTTCTGTCTGGCATTTTTGCTCATGCACATGCAGAAAAGCTGCTGATCAAGAGGGCTTTTCTTCACTGATTCTGGCTTCCCTTCCAGCTCTAAGAGGTTACTCCAGAGACATGGAGAGGCATTCAGGGGCACGGTCAAAGAATTAGGGAAGCAGCCCCACAGTACATATTCCTTCCTGACCTGGCCGTGGGCCCTATGCACTGCCCCACAGATCAGTTACACTCCTAACAGAAAAATCTGTACAAGAGTGGTGCTCTTTTAACACTAATTTCCAATGACACCATGGACCCATTTTAGCAGCTGAGGAGAGCTCTCTGGTACCGTGCCACACGTCAGCCTTTCAGTTCTATTAACGAGCGACAGAACATCCGGAGCCTCTCTCTCGGTTGTTTGTGATTTGCAGGGCCATGACGTCTCTCTCTCCTCAGCTCTTGCCTGGTGCCAAATGTTCCAAGAGCACGTGCTGTGCTTCTGAGTGCCTCAGGTGCACTGCACATTATGTAGAATATTAAACAGACGGTGACAGCCCGGCAGCCACACTTTGGGGCAGACCTGGCCAGGAAAGGTGGCCACTAAAAGGTGGTATCTAAAGGGTAAAAGAACCATAAGGCATATTGTAACAGTGTAAAATAACAAAGCTTTTTTGTGCCTGTGTCAATCTCTCATTAATGTATGCGGTGGCCAGAGGAGGTTTGCAACATGTTGAAGACTACGTGCCCCCTTCTAGGGAGCTAAGGGGATACTCTCCTAGAGAAACATACGCTCCCCTGGCCCAGCTCACATTTATCCAGGTCCCTACTAGGATAATGCCAGCAGATCCCCTTCCTACACGGGAGCTGCAGCACTGTTTTCTCAAGGCCTAGGACATGTTGTCTGCTCATTACCAAGTCACCCCTATCGGTGTGCCACTTCCTTCGGGTGGATACATGTGGTTTGTTTCTTTTAGAGTGTAAGATGTCGAGGACAGGCATGGTCATTTGCTACATGTTTGTCCAATGCTTGGCACAACGGGTCCCCAGCCTAGTTGAGGTCTTTCAGCACTATCGCAATATAGCTGATAGATAATATTCTGCTTTTTATTTAAATTCATCTTAATCATGCGAGGTAGGTTTATCTGCCATTGGAGCGCACGCAACCTACAATCAAGCCATCAGCAGCTTGAAGGCCGTTCACGTAGCTCTGGAACTCAGCAAAGTGGCAGGGCTGAAGGCAGTGCAGAAAAGGTCAGAGAAAAGAGCAAGAGGCTGGGACCTTTGCTAGAAGCAGACACGTCTGCCCTGCGACTGTCTCACATTGGGCTGCGGGCTCGGTGCTTTGGCTCGGAACACAACAATGAAAGCGGGCAGTTTTGTAAAGGGGACCACTCAGTGCAACAAAAATAAGTCTATCCACAAGGCTGCAAGCTGGGAACTTGCTGCTTTATATAATGTCATTACAACACAGGGAGTAAGGGAGGGGTGGATCCCATAATACCTTGAGTAACCCAGTTAACACCTTGATGGCCACTTTACACAGAGCAGCAGAGGAAGCGATAGCTGCAGGTAACTGACGGCACACCTGTCCTGTTAAGCAATAGCAGATTTTGGCAGCCGACGTACAGCAAAATGATTCCACCACTTTGCAGGGAAGGAGGTTAGGTCAAAAGGCCCATCTGGTCTGCTTGTTTTTCTGCTCGTCTGTGCAGCAAGAGAGTCTCTTGCGTGGCAGAAGTGAAGTCAAAGGCTGAGTGCTCCCTGATCTTCTGACTGGCAGCACCATGCCTCCTCCAAGCACAGAGCAGTGTGAGACCAGTAACAATTCAATTCCCGGGATTAGCACACAATGTGAGCTAGAAGGTGAGGACAATATCCCTTTCTTGTTCCTAGCTGTGACCTTGACAGGCAACAAAGCACTTAACGCTCACTATGTACGCAGGGGGGGGGAACACTCCATGGGTTTAATAATTACATTTCAGTAGGTGAGATCTCAAGGTACAGTAAAAAATAATGAGCTTTCTCATATAGCACTTTGCATTCATGTGTTTAGAAGTGCTCATGTTTGCACAGCACTTTGAAGATGTAAAGCACCTTGCTCACATATCGCACTATACAGCTACTACAACACTCTCCGCGGTGGGCAAGCAAGCAGCGTTATTCCTTACTTTACAAATGATGGGGGCAACCTGAGACAGATTGTCAGATCCTTGGTTCTCCTCTTCCTGCTTTCCCTGAGGGTGCTCTACATTTTGGGAGGGGCCAAGCTTGGATTAGAATGTGAGTTCCTGGCTCCAATTCTCATGCTTAATCCAGGACTAGTTCAAGCAAAACTGAGATCCCCTGCAAAGCCATTCATTTGGGCTCAGCTGTAAGGCCTGTGCTCTGCATGGGTGGTCAGAAAAGATGATCACAGTGGTCTCTTCTGGCCTAAGGAAAAAGAAAAGCCCCCAAAATGATATAATCTCCTTACCATGTGCCTCTAACTCCACGCCAGGGATAAAGAGATTCAGTTGTGTGTCTAGACCTTCCACTTCACATTCACTTCTCTTTGGAGGGGGAAGGGGGATGTTCTACAGCATTTAACAGGTAAGAAAAGTAAGAGTCCTATAGAAATTACTTTAAACCCCCTACAGACTTTAACAGAGGGCAATAGCCTTTCAGAATAATTTTTGCAGCATCTCCTAAAGCTCTATAGCAGAGATATAATTCTCTGTTGAATTCTGTAGAAGAACCCTGTACAAGAGCTATCATTTTCTATCACACTTTACAAAGGACTGGACAGGAACTGGTCAGTGCACCAGCCAGAGTTTTGTCCTACGTGCACAATGGAATAGACAAATGTGTGAATACAGACACAGATGGGCTTCAAAAATCTGTTGCTTGCCTGCTACAGCCACTCCAAATAAGTCTTCAAACTTTCCAATGTGCCTAAATATACTCAAGAAAATATATATTTTTTGTCGGCACAATGATCAGCCCACGCACATGGAAAAATGTCACCCACTCTAGATGGTTACATTTTCCTACAATATATACATTATCAAACACCTACACATACCCTTTTCACACTGTGTCAGCCGTTTCAGCTGCTTCTGCTTGTTGCTGTTGACTAGCTGCATTTGTGCGTGTGCACACGCAAAGGATGCAAATCTAGTTAAATAAAAACTTCATTACTAAAGACTCTACTTAGAAAAAGAAAACAACCCACCTCTCTTCCCCCAAAGTTAAGGGGTTATAACCGCTTTGGAGCAGAGGGTTAGAATTCAAAATGATCTTGACAAACTGGAAATAAATCGTCTGAAATAAAGAGGATGAAATTCAATAAGGCCAAAAGCAAAGTACTACGCTTAGGACAGAAAAATCAAATGCACGAATTCAAAATGGGAAATGCCTGTGTAGGAAGGAGTGCTGCAGAAAATGATCGAAATTTAGTTAGGGTTGGTCCTGCTTTGAGCAGAGGGTTGGACTAGATGACCTCCTGAGCGCCCTTCCAACCCTAATCCTCTATGATTCTATGATCTAGGGGTTATAGTAGAACACAAACTAAATATGAATCAACAATATAATACTGTTGCAAAAAACCCCCACCAAAACCCAAGCATCATTCTAGATGTTGTGATGGGGCATATTAGGCCTTTTGTGTCCACCTGCGCCAGGCCCTTATGTTCCTATAACACACTACCCAAGAAAAGGAGTGGCAAAGGTGGGTCCTCCAGGCCTGCCAAGAGAGGCTGCACAGAAGCAGCCAATCAGAGCCCAGCAGCAAGGCTGGTGGGTATAACAGGCCAGGGGGGTCTGGTGCAGCTGTTCCCACCCTGCCGTTGGATGCCTGGGCCATGATGGTCCTGTCCTCTTTCCCTTCCTGCTGGGAATGGGATTCTACCAGAAGTTTTTGCTGATTTATTATGTGCTATGCAAGTTCTTGGGTGGCTGAGGAGCCGGTATCTGGCTATTCAGTTTCCTGGGTCCCTTGGGCTCCCCAGGGAGATTACTGGTGAAACTGGGAAGCTGAGTAGCAGATACCACCTTCTCAGCTGCCCAGGAGCCTGCATGGCACATAATAAATAAGCTCAGTTTGGGGGAGGGCTGGAGTGCATGAGTGGTGGGGGCCTCAGTTGAAGGGGAGTGTGGAAGACAAGAGGGGGGCTGTGCAGGGCGGGAGGAGGGACACGGTGAGCAGCAGTGCTGGGGCTGAGCGGGCGGGGGGAGAGGAGAGACGCATGCAGCTAGCAGTGAGGGAGCCTAGCAGGGGAGGGGGCAGGGCCTGGAGTGGAGCAGGGATGAAGTGTGGGTGGGTTCGCAGACGGAAGAGGTGGGACAGGATGCTAGCCCTCCCGAGGGAAAGCTTCACTCGCTGCCCATGTCTGGCGGGCTCTGATAAAAGGAGCTGCAGGGACTCATCAGGTCAGATCCTGGCTGGGACCAGAGGGGTAAGGAAGGATGTCCATCTCTGGCTACAGGAACCTGAGGGAAACCAAAGTTTGGTTCTGGCTACGTGTGCTTAAAATGGGAAAGAGAGGTGCTGAGAACTCTAACCCTACAGTGAAGGGTGAAGATAAAGGGAAGAGGCTCCGAGAAATAACAGCAATGGATTGAAGTGAGTGGTACATGGCTGCTATTTATAGGGTCCCTAGGTTGGACCCAGGTGTAGTGTGTGGGCCTGGGTTCCCCCATTGGCCACTACTGATGTGGCCTAAACCCCGAGAAGGGGACAAGACTCATTTAGAAGCCCAAGCAAAGGGCTGAATTTAAAGGTCCCAGAACTGGAGCTGAAGACTCTGGTGAGGGCAGATAATTTCTTGAACTCTTTGCTATCCTGGAAGGGACTGTGTGCCCTGGCTGGAGGGCTGAGCCACTGAAGACCTGCCGAGTGAGGTCAACAACCTATAAGGGATGCCAGGAGCAGGAAAAGGACCACAGTATTGCATGCAGCAGCAGGAGGTGCTCAAAAGGCAGGTGTCTCCTTGTTACAGATGTATTAGCAGGAGTGTTGCAAGCAAGACACGAGAAAATAATTCTTCCACTTCTCTCAGCAGGGAAAATGCCTCAACTGGACTCCTGTGTCTAATTATGGGCACCACACTTCAGGAAAGATGTGGACAAAATGGAGAGATGCTAGAGGAGAGAAACAAAAATGATTAAAGATCTAGAAAACATGACATATGAGGAAAGATTGGGGGGGAGAGGGGTTTGCTCAGTCTGGAGAAGAGATGACTGAGTGGAGAACATAACAGTTTTCAAGAACATAAAAAGTTAATAAAGATGAGGATGATAGAGTGTTCTCCTTATCCACTGAGGACAGGACAAGAAATAATGGGCTTAATGTGCAGCAAGGGAGATTTAGGTTGGACATTAGGAAAAACTTCCTAACTGTCAGGGTAGTTAAACACTGGAACAAATTACCTAAGGAGCTTGTGGAATCTGTCATTGGAGGTTTTTAAGTAGTTAGACGAACACCTGTAGGATGTGGTATAGATAATGCTTTGTCCTGCATCATTGCAGGGGACTGGACTAAATGACCGATCGAGGTGGCTGCCAGTCCTAGATTTTGGTGATGCTGTGATTCTAGCCAGGAAGATTCTGTCGGCTTCTCTGATTCATTTACACCAGAAGTTAAAAATGACCTGAGGAAATTTAACATTTCTCAGAACTGTGTCTGGGGAAGTTCCACAAAAGGCTGAGGTAACAAACCTTCAGGAGTGTGTGTTTTATTATATTTATACAGTGCTGAAGTGTGCCAGATGCTTTAGAAATGGAAAAATGACATGGGGCCAAATACGGGAGATCAGCACCTACCTGCTTTTGAAAATCCCACTAACTGCTTATTTTAATCTTAGATGCTGAAATAGGTTTAAAAATCTGATCCACAATCCCTTTCTCATAGGATTTGCCTGACTGGATTAGACCTGAGGCCTGTCCAGTCTTGTATCCTCTCTCCAACAGTAGCTGGCAACTGATGTTTCAGAAGACGGTATTAGAAAACCCAAAGGGGCAGATGTGAGATAACCTGCCCCCTACAGTAGGCCTCATCCTGATCTCTAAGATATGTCTAGGCTGCAATTAAACACCTGTGGATCATGGGGCTCAGTCTCCAGGGCTGTAAAATTGTCGTGTAGATGTTCAGGCTTGGAAAGGAGCCTGGGCTCTGGAGTCCTAACACTCAGACTCCAGCCCAATCCTGAACATTTACACTGCAATTTTACAGCCCTGCAAGCCCCAGTCAACTGACATGGGCCAGCCATAGGTTAATTTAATTGCAGTGTTGACATTGGCTTAAACCTTGGCGCATGAGGGTTAATCTCTTTCAAAAACATTTAACATTAATAATAAGTCTGGATATGCCGGAGTCTGGACAAGCCTCCAATTCTCTTTTGAATCTTATTAAGTTCTTGGCCTCAGTAACTTTCTGTGGCAGCAAGTTCCATGGTCTCATTACATGTCATGTGATAAAGTATTTCCTTTTGTCAGATTTGAGTTTCCCACCTTTTAATTTAATTGGCTGTCCTCTTGTTCTTGTGTTGTAAGACAAAGGGAAAAGAAGCTCCTAGTCTACCTTGCCTGACCATTCATTAATTTATATTCTTTTGTCATGTCCCCTCTTATTCATTTCCTTTCTAAACTAAACAATCCCAGGCTTTTCAGTCTCTCTTCACCTGAGAGTTTTTCCAGGCTCTTGATCGTTCTTGTTCTGAATCATCCTTCTCTGAGCTGCCTTTAGTTCTTTTTGAGATGGGGTGACCAGTACCTCACACAGTATTCCCGATGAGGCTGCACCACTGATTTACATCATGGCATTTTAATAATCTCTGCAGCATTCACCATCCCATTTCTTATGCATCCTAACATCATCTTTGTTTCCTGGTTTGTTTAAGAGCAGCTGCGCATTGAGCAGAAGCCGTCACAGATCTGTCTATAGTGATGCTAAATTCTGGGTTTTTTTTCGGTTCATACATGTAAATTAGAACCCTGCAAAGCATATGAGTAATTTACATTTTCCCCTCCAGTGTGCATTACTATGCATTTAGCAACATTGAATTTCACTGCTATTATGTTGACCGTTCATCTGGTCTCTCTGAAGTCCCTCCCAGACCTCTCTGGTCCTGACCAGCCTAAATAACTCTTTTGTAATATTTTCTACCTCACTACTCACCTCACTTTCTAGATCATTAATATAAAGTATGATTATATTGTATAACTATTCTAAAACAACAATACAGGACCTAGTTCAGAACCTTGAGGCACCCGGCTGTTAGTCTTTTGCCATGATGAAAACTGACCATTTAATGTACTTCTTGCTTTCTGTCTCCTAGCCAGTTTTTGATCCAGGACAATACTTATCCATGATTCCTTGACTTCTTTAATAGTCTCTGGTACAGGACCTTGTCAAAAACCCTTTGGAATTCTAAATAATCTGTCATCCAATTTGCCTTTATCCATCACTCTGAAAAATTCAAAGAATTCTAATTCAAAGAAATTAGCAAGACACAACTTTCCTTTGCAGAAACCATGCTGATTAGACCTAACCAGATCATGATCTTTCCAGGTGTTTTGTTATTGTAACCAATTTGCCAGGTACAGATTAAGGTTTACTAGACTAATTCCCTAGATCACCTCCAAAGCCTCTTATTTAAAATGTAGCTACAACCTTTGCTGCCCTTCAATCCTCTGGAACTGTGGCTGTGTTTAACAAGAGAGGGCACATTTTTGTTAGCTCAGCCATATCATACATCGAGCGTAGAGGGCCAGATTCTGTCCTGCACTAAGATCTGCTCACTCTAAGGGTGGGTGGACTGTCAGGGCGCTGGTTAAGGTGCCCTGATTCAGTCTATAGGCTGCTCTAACTGATGCCAGCTGGGCATGATCCCTAAGGAACAGTGCACATACTGAGAATTGACTCCAGTCCAGTACCAACCTCCCTGCTCCTTTCACCAGGATGGATGGAAGCAGCTGGTACTGGATCCACTGCTGTCTGCTCAGAGCTGGCCAGCAACAGCCAAATTCTGACTGCATTGTACTGCCTGAGCACTTCTTTCCAGGGACCTGTCTAGATGTTTCAATCACTTCCTTTGAAATCTTCCTCTTTGCTGCCTAGTGTCTGCTCAGAGAATTTTAGACACAGGCCCTTATAATACCTGCCATGTTATTCAGTGATTCTCAAGCCCCCACTTACTAAACCCAGCCCCACCATGGCAATTTCAAGGAAAGACCCACACAGCCCTACAGACACAACCTCCTAGTAGGAAAGGGAAAGCTGGAGAGTGCTTGGGTTTTCACAAACCATTAGAACACTTTTTTCCCTTTATATTTTGGTTTTCACTGGATTTTCCCCCTTAATATAAGCCATTATTTAGTAAGTGGAAATGTGTGATATGCAAACACGAAATCCTTCCATTGAAAAGTTATTCTTACCCTGCTTCCATGGGAGTTATTTATTATTGTTTTGCAGTAGCATCTAGGAGTCCCATTCATGGACCAGGACCATACAAACACAGAACAAAAAGACGGGCTCTGCCCCAAGGAGCTGACAATCTAACTAAAAGCTATGTAGCAGCACACAACCTCTCATGCTAGAGCCAAATAGAACTTGAACTGCCAAAGGTTGAATTTTTACTTTGAAAATATGGAAACCAATATTTTCAAGTGGAATCTAACTTCCGCAAAATGAGTTTTCCCATCCCTGCTCTATAGGCACAACCCTCTCAAGTAGCTCCTCTTTTCAGTGATATATCGCTAAATCTAGAACTTCTTGTTGCTTTTATAATCCCATTGAAATCACTGGAGTTAGCCTTTTTCGCCCTGGAATTGTCTCTTCATTACAAGAATCACATTCATGCAGATAGGAAAAGTCTCCAGGGTCCAGCACAACATTTCGGAGCATGCTAATGTTCTGCCAACAGACACTTCCAGTTTCGGCTTCTTAATATTCATTCCCATTTATCATGCTTAGTTCATATATCACCTCAGTGACTGACTGTATATAGGAACCAGATGTCATGGTATAGTTTCTGTACACTTATTTATACTATTACAAGGTTTAACCAGAGATGATATTTCATGCAGAACAAATATTTATCGTCTACCTTTTATTATTGTCTACATTAACTATTTGGAGGTTGCAGATATCTAGGGACTTATATTGTCTCCATCACTGTTATATCCACCTGTCTCAATTACTTAACACAGAAACAACAATCTTTCCCCTTTTTCGGCTTGGCAACCTACAGGAAAAAATATAGCTTGATTAGTCTGGAAGTTGTTTGTGGGTCTGTTGTGTATGTGCAGAACTGCTATGGGAAAGAGTTTTGCATAAGATTTAGACACCTTTTCCAAGTATTATTTTGTCTGGCATTACAAGAAAAAGCCAATGGTCCCAGGATTAAGACCATCCATATATAGATAGATGACTGACTAATGTGCACTGTTGGCTGATTTCTCAGTAGAAAACATCACAATTTGCACCCAAGACAATAGTAGTTTGGAACATACGTGGTGGCCATTGTGTTGTCTCACAATACAGCGACAGTCTGCTGATCTCTTGTCATATACCTCTGATAACTTCAGCCATCAGAGTGAACTTTTGTCTTTGTTGGCAGCCACAAATGGCCAGGAACTTCATGTCTCTCTTTCCCACAATTGTGCAGGCCACTCGTTTGGCTTCTCATTGCCAGAGTGTGGCATCATATTAACTCTGTCACACGGGAGACATTTGCAGATTTCCCTTCAAATTTCACCATTGTTTGGCACCTGTAGTATAAGCTAGGTAAAATGAACTTTGGGAAGAGCCAAAATACTGCTAGGAACTCAAAATACTGGTGGAACTCAAGGGGATGAGTGTAGGTTATTTATAAGCATACTATACACCTAGGACTTCCTAGCTGTAAGAATATACTCCATAGATCTGTTGGTGAAAATCTGAGAAACACAAGCATCTCCTATGTCCAAGATAAGCAATAGGATATATAGTGGCTGCTCTGAAAACAGCTAAACATTATTGTTGACTCTTTAATTTGGTAGGGGTGGGAGGAATTACTCTCTTAGTTCAAGGCCCTGGCAGACAATTTTCACCCTAGGGTGACTATGCAGAACCCATGAAGACAGGGAGACTTAACTACAAGAATGTTACAAAGCATCTGTCAAACAGACATTTTTCATTGGGCAAGGTAGGTATCTGTTCTTAGACCACTGGCCACTCTTTAAAAATAAGAACATGAATGTCCTATGGCAAAAAAATTATGGTCTGTCAAGTGAGAACTCCTGTGGTCTCTATAGGAAATCACTTAAACTTTTACAGTAGAGTATCCACAGTAAACAAAAGGAAGTTTACATCGCCACTGGCAACTAAAAGTGATACAAGCTTTTATGTTCCTTGAGAAAAACAAGTTTATGGAGCTTTTAGCAAGAACATGCAGTATACCATTGAGAATTCATATTCTAAAGGATTGGGAGAGGTTACTGTTTTCCCCCCACCTCTGATACCTGGGGGAAATATGAGTTGGACTTTCAAGCTAAATTCTTGATTAACTGCTCCAAAATCACCAATTCAAACATTCTGCTCACAGCTAGAAGCTGCCAGCGTTTCAGAACAGAGAAACCCTTTGCTGTTTAAAAAAAAAATAGATCAGTTTTTAATCTTTTAGTACATCCTGAAAACAAACAGCAACATTTTTCACAAACCATTGCCTTTGAGAGGCATTCTGCCAGTAACACTTTATGTTTCCTATTCATCATTAAATTACTGTGGGTCATAATTGGCAATTCCATATTGCAGAATGGGACTTCACATTGTCCTGGAGGTTACTGGCATCAGATTATTATGCCTACTGCTAATGATTGCCATATAACCTGCTTTTATGGTTTGAGTAAATGATTATTTCTGTGTTTTTAGTTACTGTGGGCCAAGTTCTCTCCTCAGCAAAAGATTTCTCTCCCGATTGACTCCATTGCACTGTGCATACCCCTCTAAGGCCCTGTGGATGCCATTCCAGGAGGGCTCCATTGAGAAGGGGTTTTCCCACGGGTATAGATGCCAGACCAGAGTCAGGAGAAAGACAGTAAAGCACTAACTGTTCTCTGCAGCACTGTCCCTGAAGCCCACCATACGGAAAAGCCTCATAGAACCTACGGGGGGTGAAACCCATAGGGTTCTACAGCAGGTACTCCAAAAATCAGAACATTAATAGAGGATGAGTTTCTTTCTGCAGATTTTTTTAAACACCCTGTAGAATTCCAAAGCAGGGATGTAATTATCTATTACATTCTACAGATTGGTTTAAAAAGAAAACAAATTATTTTCTATAGCACTGTTCCATAGGGTATCCAAGGAGAAGCTTGAGTGGGAGACAGTGCTGCCTAAAGCAACATTAAAGCCAGCTGGGTCCCCCCTAAATAAAGTTATTCTATAAATGTCTACTGCAGGGTTCTTGCACATTTCTGAAGCAGCTTGTGCTGACCATTGTCAGAGCCAGGGTGCTGGAATGCATGGATCATTGACCCAAACCAAAATGACAATTCTTATGTTCCTATGCTCAAAAGCAAAGTGCTAGGCCCCAGCCAATGGCAGTATGTTAGTTCCAAGAATTAAAAAGGGTAATTGAGACAGGAGCCATTTTTGTGGGGGCTCTTGCCTTTATGGCTCTATCTGGGATTGGCCTTTCCCTACAAATCCCCAGGATTTATAGGGTTGGAAGGATTTCCTCATTCCCACTGTGAGCACTTTTAGGGTTCAAACCCTCTTTTTGCTGAGAGGACACTTCAAGGAACTTCACAGGGGAGTTTTTCTGCCTCTCTAGCCACCTCTCGGAGTTTCTCCCTTGCTCAGGGTGATCTGGCCCTGTGTAATTACTGTCTCTCTATCTGGCTTTTACATATTTTAAGTCTGATTACAGGCTAGGAGTGGACCATTCAATTTCATTGTATCACCTAACTAAGGGTTTACTATTAATGCTTTGTATTACATGACTTTGAGTTGCCTTGCTATCTGATCACTTTGTGCCCTCTTCTGTAAGAAGAGCCTCACTCATTCTGCAATGCAGAATGATAGGGAGCCGTTTCAGCCTACCTAGGGAGCAGATTTCATTGAATGAGATCTTTACTTGAATAGTTTTCTGTTGAGAGTTTTTATTTAATCACAAACTTACAACTTCACGCAGGGAGAGGAAAGACGGTTTTGTGATTAAGGCACTGGACAGGGCCATAAAAGTTCTAGGTTGATTCCTCCCCTCTGCTAAAGAAAGTGATCTCAGGCATTACTTGTTCTCTGTGCCTCAGTTCACCACCTGTAAAATGGAGACAATAAGAGTTCCTTTCTCCCACTCTTTGTTGCCTGCCTGGTCTAAGCTCTTCAGGGCAGTGGCCTTCTCTTACTACGGTATATGTGTTTGTACAGTGCCTAATATTATAGGGCCATGATCTTGGCTGTGACCTGTAGGTGCTACCATATAACTAACAAACAAACATTTACAGGCAGTGTAAACTGGAAGAAAATCCATTCAAAAGAGCACCATTTGCCATGAAAAACAACTCCATTTTTCCCTGAGAGGTGCCAGATTGACAGCACTGGAGAGCAAAGTGCTCCTTGAATCCCCAGAACAGCAGCCATGCAAGCTCCACACCCTGCACTTAATGTGCCTCAACTCCAATGTCAAGGGACTTCCAGCACATCCTCTGAACCCACTCACTGCTTCCTGGTCTCTTTGCGAACTCTGTCTACTAGTGCCAGTTATCCTGATTTACATGGACCTCTAGGAATTTGACAGCAGCCAACACAATTCATATACAGTGGTATAAGTCACTGAAGAGCCATCAATGGTCTCAGTCCTTCCTGGGCTGGGCCACATTTATAGCAATGACCTATAGGAGAAACACTTTCTGTCTAAACAAGTGATGAAAGGCATAACAAGGACTAATGGCTAAAAGCTGAAGCCAGACAAATGCACATTAGAAATAAGGCACACATTTTTAACACTGAGTGATTAACCATTGGAACAAACTGTCAAGGGAAGTGGTGGCTCTCCATTTCTAGGCATCTTCAGAGCAAGTTCAGATGCCTTTCTGGAAGATGTGTTTTAGCCAAACACAAGTTATTGGGCTCAATAGAAGAGTAACTGGATGACCTTCTATGGCCTATGTTATACTAGATGATCTAATGGTCCCTTCTGGACTTAAAATCCATGAATCCCATAATCAATGTCCTAAGAGGTTGTTGTACGGTCATTATGGTAACAGTTGGTTATTTGGGTTTTTTTTTTAAACTCACGTTTGATATGATAGATGAACTGGTGTTTATGTGTGTTGGGACTACCCTATTAATGAGCAATATGGAGCTGCAGATCATATGGTAACCAGTCTGCCTTTATGCCAGATGGATCAGCTGTCAATGGAACTAGGTCTAGGTAGCTCATCTGTCAATGGCACCAGGTGACTCTGGAATATAACTTGTGAAAAGAGCTGGATTGAACACTGGATGACAAAAACCTTTCTGCTCCATTGCCTGGGAAGTTTTGTTTTCGGGTTGGAAATGTTTGCTTCTGGGTTCAGCATGCATCTCACATGGGAGTGACTGTTGTATATTTCCCCATCCAGCATGATCAGGACACTTTTGAAACACTTGGTTGATGGTCAGAAGCCAAAAAAAAAAATCTTGTTTAGTTTTACCTCCATTTAGAATCAATAAATTACTGAACCACTGCTGGACTTTCATAAATCATCCAAAAGGAGGCTTGTCTCTTTCTGTGTAGCTGAAGCTCTGTTTTATAGTTGGTTATTGTCTGCTCACAGTTGAATACTGGCATTTTACACTGCTGGTAGATTATTTACAGGAACAGAAAATATCAGGAGAATTAATGTGGACTATTGGGTTCTCCCCCATCACTTCCTGATGTTTGGACTTAAATCCATACACAGAAACAAAAATCTGAGAGCACTGTCCCTTCCTGCCTCCAAGGCCTGAACTCTTCAGTCACCCCACTTCCTCCCACATTCCCAGTCCCTTCTGCTCCCCATTTCCCTTTTCTAGTTTCAGCCACACATTCCCAGCCCCAGGGTTTTCTTCATTCCCTGCTTTTCCTCTAATCTTCCTGGAGATTATACACAAAGACAATAAAGCTGTCTCCTCCTGTGCCTGCTAATGCCTCCTCTTTTTATTGACCATGCCATTTCCCTTCTTCCTGATGTTAACAAGCCCAGTGAGGGCCCCACTCCTCAGAGAGTTTTTCCCCTTGAACAAACACTTGCAGGTGCAGCTGGTTCATTAGGCCAGAGCCTCCACTCTGGGAAGTAGGTTCCAGTCATCACCTCCTTTCAAAAGGAGTGCTTCAAAGTAACTGAACTTCATGGACCAGCCAAACCCTAATGAAACAAATATATTTTAGAACATAATCTCCCACAACTCCCTGCACAAATCCCACTGTAAAGAAAGGAAACACTCTTTCCCACCTACCACAGTATGCAGCTTTTTTAACAAGTGCCCAAGATTCAAGATTGTATCCTATCCATGCACTGATGAAGCCTGGCATGGTAGGTGGTCTGAGAAGAGGCCTGGGGCTTTGAACTTCAACTTCCAGAATAGCACTAGGTTCAGTTGTGACTTTGAACAAGTTCCTTAGCCTGCCTGGCTTCAGTTCTCTGGGCCTGATTCTCCACTGTGTTACACCAGTTTTATCCCAACCTACCTGATGAAATCAAGGAAGTTGCATTAGTAAAAACTGCTGGAATGGAGTGAAGGATGAACCCTACATATGTAAAATGGATTTAAAACCTACCTCGGAAGAGAGCTGTGAGCATTAGGTACTTTGGGTCAGATTTTCAAGGGTTTAGCACCCAGTCACTCCCACCATGACATTAATGGTCAGATTATCAAGACAGCTCTGTACCCGCTGGGCACCAGTTGAGCCCTTCTGGAAATTCTGCCCTTGGGGCTCAATCCTCAGGTGTGTCCACTGAGCTTGGAGCATCCTTCTTTTGACAATTAATTTGTACTGTGGTAGCACGTAGGAGACCCAGTCGAGGACCAGGACCCCACAGTGCTAGGCGCTGTACAAACACAGAACAAAGAGACGCTCAAGCAAAGTAAGCTACCATGGGATAAGAGGGAGGGTCCTCTTCTGGATCAGTAACTGGTTAAAAGATAGGAAACAAAAAGTAGGAATAAATGGTCAATTTTGAGAATGGAGAGAGGTAAATAATGGTGTCCTCCGGGGGTCTGGACTGGGACTGGGACTGTTCAATATATTCATAAATGATCTGTAAAAAAGGGTCAACAGTGAAATGGCAAAATTTGTAGATGATACAAAACTACTCAAGATAGTTACGTCCAAAGCAGACTGCGAAGAGTTGCAAAGAGATCTCACAAAACTGGGGGACTGGGCAACCAAATGGCAGATGAAATTCATTGCTGATAAATGCAAAGTAATGCATATTGGAAAACATAATCCCACCAACTATACATATAAAATAATGAGGTCTAAATTAGTTGTTACTACTCAAGAAAGAAATCTTAAGAGTCATTGTGGATAGGTCTCTGAAAACATCCACGCACTGTGCAGCGACAATCAAAAAAATCTAGCAGTGTCAGGAATCATTAGGAAAGGGATAGATAATAAGACAGAAAATATCATATTGACTCTTTATAAATCCGTGGTACATACAACTACATCTTGAATGCTGTGTGCAGATCTGGTGGCCCCATCTCAAAAAAAAAAATTGGAATTGGAAAAGGTGCAGAAAAGAGCAACACAAACGATTAGGGGTATGGAAAAGCTTCTGTATGAGAAGAGATTAATAAGACTGGGAATGGTCAGCTTGGAAAAGAGACAACTAAGGAGGGATATGATTGAGGTTTATAAAATCATGATTGGTATGAAGAAAGTAAATAAGGAAGTGTTATTTACTCCTTCTCATAACACAAGAACTAGGGGTAACCAAATGAAATTAATAGGCAGTAGGTTTAAAACAAACAAAAGCAAGTATTTCGTCACATAATGCACAGTCAGACTGTAGAACTCCTTGCCAGAGTATGTTGTGAAGGCCAAGAGTATAATGGGGTTAAAAAAAGAATTAGATCAATTCATGGAGGATATGTCCATCAGTGGCTATTAGCCAGATGGGCACGGGTTACTGTTTGCCAGAAGCTAGAAATAGGTGACGGGATGGATCACTTAGACTCGCAGAATCAGCATATCTGCCAATCCCTCCAGTTTAGTGTCATCTGCAAGCTTGCTGAGGGTGCAGTCCACCCCATGAGGATTACCTGTTCTCTTCATTCCCTCTGAAGCACCTGGCATTGGCCACTGTCGGAAGACAGGATACTGGGCTAGATGGACCATTGGTCTGACCCTGTATGGCCATTTTTATGTTGTGTTCTAAAAAGACAGTCTCTGTCCCAAGGGACTTAGAGTCTATGTATAAAATGGATAGTGTCTGGGATTACACCACCCTTCTCCCCTATCCTCAGACTGGTTGGGGGCCAGCGTGGCCCCCAGCATACACTAGAACAGCCTCTCTGCCACAGTGGGATCTGATAGTCTCCCAAGTATTTAACAATAGAAACCACCATCTCTCTCTTCTTTCTTCTCAGCATGCAGCTTGATAAATGTGTAGGGTTTTATTTGTTTCTCTGTGCCCCCAGGCCATCTCCATGGGCCTGTGTGCATGGAGGTTGACAGATCCATGGCTCCACATCCTCCCCCTCCCAAGGCTTACACAGAAAAAGTGTCCCTTCACTCATCCTGTGCAGAGCCTGCAATTTCCTTGGACCTTGCTCCCTTTCCCTCCCTCCGCCCCCTTACTCATCTGTGCAGCAGCTAGAGGAATCTTGCCCAAGGATCACTAGCCTGAATTGATAGAGTCAGATTCCCCAATAGCCAGACCTCAAATTCTGGAGATGAGTGGGGAAATGGGAGAGAACAATAGACTTACCATGGACTGAGGGGGTATAAATAGGAGTTATAGGATGAAATTAATCAAAGAAATTCAGGCTGGATATGAGAAAAGATTTCTCTCAGCAATGATCACTGGCCTTGCCCAAGGAACTGTCTCCCTCTGGAATGGTGGAAGCACTGAGGCTTTAAGCTAGACAAAACGCACCGACTATACTGAAGGGAACAATCCTACACTGCCAGGGGCTCACACTAGATGACATAGTGAGTCTATAACACCTGTAGGGCTGTGCTACAAGATGCTCAGAATCCTCAGCTTCCTGTGAAGCCATCCTCACAGGAGGCACTCAGCCCATAGCAGAATGGGTCTTTACGATCTTTTAAAATACTCCAGTGCCTAAATTAGCTATTTGGACACTTATTGGCATACCTTTAATTATGCCATTGTTTTACATTTGTTGCAGTCCAATTAAACCATGCAAAGACAGATTGCTGGTGATAATTTATTTTAAAGAAAGATTTCTTTGCCAGTTGTTTCCTTAATTATTGTTATAGGAAGCTGTTTCACATACATCCCAGGATCACATTAGCCCTGCTGGTTACAGCTTTGCACTGGGAGCTCGGTGTTCGCTGATTATCCCCTGTGACACCCAAGTCTTTTTCAGACTTGCTTCCCAAGCTAGTTTCCCACTCCTCCCATCACCCCCTGCAATCCTGTAATATGGTCTACATTGTTTATTCCGAGATGGATGACTTTGCATTTGGCCATATTAAAATGCATATTGTTCTCTTGTGCCCAGTTTACCAAGCGAGCAAGACTGCCTTGGATCAGTCATCTGTCTTCTTCATTATTTACTGCTCTCCCTATCTTTGTCATCACTAAACTTTATCGGTAATGATTTTATGTTTTCTTCAGGTCATTGATAAAAATGTTAAATAGCATAGAGCCACGAACAAGTCTTTGCAGTACCCCACTAAAAACACATTATCTTGATGAGTATTCCCTGTTTACAATTGCATTTTGAGATCAGTTAGGCAGGTTTTTTGCTCTACATGCTTTTTATCTATCTTTGCTGCAGGACTGGTGTATATGTATAAATAAAACAAGTTACACTTGGAATATAGCCTCATTCTGCACTACTGATTTCTCTGCACTGTGAAGGCAATCTGCAAGGCCAGAGACATCTGCTGCCACTTGGATTTCTGGAGTCAGAAGAACAGGCACCATTCTTTATTCAATAGAACATTATACATATTGATTTGGGGTTTTTTTTTAAATGAACCAGGAGCTGAATCTGATTTTTTTTATTTGAGCAAGAGAATCTCTTTACCCAAAATATTTTTTTTTAGTTTACATGAGGAGTAAAAGCAAGGTTCATATGTTTTATGTACCCAAATTTTACTAATGGAAGCATGTTCAATACAGATTTACGTCATCTGAAAGTTTTCAGTAGCATACAACAGTCATTAGCACACAAATTGGTCCTTTCAATTCTTTTTAAAAGATAGAAATAAAAAAGGGTCCAGAAGAACAACTCCTGAGATTTTCAATTTGAGTTTTCCTAATGCTGCAAAAGTAGAACGATCATTAAGGATGTCAGTTGGTGTCTAAGAAGCAGTTAATTCATCATCCTTGAAAACAAAAAATCACATCAACTATTGAAAGATATCTCATCTTCACAATCAGCTGCAGAGAAGAATCACTTACATCAGTTAAATGTTAAGTTTGCCACTTTAATTTTCTATAACACATTTCCATTTTTCTTTCCTCATTTTAACGTGAAATCTTCAGCAAAAAAATAATTTCCCATTTGGGAGATTCATCAACTGAAGAGTCTTATCTAAATTATCTCTTTGACTAGAATTACAATTCAGATGGCATTATTTTGCCTCAATGGATTTGCATTTGGGAATGCATTTGGCCAAACATATTTCAAACCAATATGTTATGGAGTATATTTAAATTTACACTTTGCTTAGAACAATAGCTATTGGCCATAAATCATGACACTTTTTACTTCCTTTTAGAATGTTATTGTCTAAAGTTAGTAATAGCTTGTGACAATCTAAGGACTCTTTTGGCAATCAGGTTGAAACTGACACAGCAGGTCAGGTGATAGCAGCATAAGCAATCAAGCCAGCCACCCTAGAATACAGGCTCCAGAACTCAAACTAACAAACTCTCTCTCATGATGCTAGTTGGGATCATTCCATCCCATTACAAACTCTTCAGTGCCCTGCATTAGGCTCAACAGCCCTTGAAAACAATATCAGGATTTAAAAGTACATCAAATACACAGCATTTTTCACGCTGAGCTCCTCTGTTTTTCAAACCACTATTGAAACCTTTTGGATAAATAGGAAACAGAGTCTAGCCACCCTGCAGTGAAGCCAGTGTTCTGGAGGGAATGCACAAACTTCAATTCAGGGCTAACTCTCCTCAGATGAAAAATAAGTGTTGGGAGTATATTCTCCCCACCACCGCAGACACAAGAGGGCGTGCACATGCCTGAGAGGGACTTGTATGTAATCCCCCCTATTGTAGGATGAATGGGAATTTATCCTGGGTACTGTGAGGAAAAGACAAAATATTTAAGGTGCATTTATGCCCCATAATTCACCTTTCTGGGTTTGGCCATGCAGGTCAGGCCACTGTCCATCCAGTGCAATAGTCTACTTTCCTAACATACCTCGCCAATTGTGAGATGCTGAGCGTGTATCCTTCCTGACCCCTGCACATTATCGGTGCACACCTGCAGCATCAGATCTGAATATTCTTTTAGGACATAGAGTGGAAGAACTTGTTCCTGTGGTTAAAGGGAGCCAGGTAATCTGGATACTATCTCTGACACTGCCACAGCCTTCATGTCAGACATTGGGCAAGTCTCAATAGCCTCAAATAATCCTCCTGCGAGACTGGTCCTTGCTGAGGAGGAGGCCGAAGGTGATGCCTTTGGACAGAATAAAGCACCCTGAGCACTGGGGAGAGTGGATGACAAGTGACTGTTTGCTACACTTTTAAAAAGGGGAACACTCCGAGACAAGCATTCTGGGGGGGAGGGTGAGCTGCCCAGAAAGGCACTCTCTCAGACAAGTCCGTATTGATGGCAGTGCTAGCCAGCTACCCCTCCCTCATGCCTCCCAGTGCTGGGAGACCGATTAGATCTGCCTCTTGCTCCAGTGGGCTCGTGGAAAGAGAGAGTCCTGCGGTGCGATTTAATCCATGTCTGTAAGGATTTGCCTCAAGCCGCAAACGCCGTTTTGGTTTGGGAGTACCATTTGATTGTAAGGCTGTCGTGTGCTTTGTCCTTTTTTCTCCACCTTGGACTGAAATTCCAAGAGGTGCTGACAGAAGGTGAACAATGTAGAGCGGTCAAGAGTCATTAACGTTAAATGACTTTGCCCTGGCAACACAATGGGTATGCTACATAGGATGTCTAAGTTGCAAGAAACAAGTTTTTTCCGTTTGGGACTTCAGGTGGGTAATAACCAAACAGCAGATCATTTGATGGGGGCTTTGAGGCTGACCAGGAAGGTCACATGACCAAGGGGGCAGGAGAATTATTAAAGGACCAGGTCGGGCTTAGCAGGTCTCCCTCTCTTATTGACTAGAACAAGAAGGCAAGACTGACCAGAAGGAAGGAGCAGAGGAGGGTCTTGGGGCCCTGACAGGACTGCCCAAAACCCAAAGCACTCCTGAGGTGGTGAGGATCCTAGAGGAAGGGTTTTAACATGCAGCTGTTTATTATTTTTTGCAGGGACCTGTAAGTTCTCTCCTCTTTCTCTATGAGTAAGGTGTATCTGTATTTAGAAACCCCTTTGCAGAGTCTGCATGTCACTGGCTTATGCTGTCATGCAGTCCCCAAAGAGGGAAACAGTAACCAGAGGGCCCTTAAGATGTGCAATAGCTACTGGGGAGGCTAGGGAGAGTTGGTGCTAGTTCCAGGGCCTAGCACTGGGACCAAAGGTCTTCCCTCTCAGTAGAGACATTGAGTCTGCATCTGGAGTGTGTTTCTAGAGGCCCAGAGCCAAAGAGAGAGTGCCCCAGCCACAGCAAGCCTAATACATGTGGGACTCAAGGTCTAGGTCCAGTACAGCAACCTGGTGAATTACTGTTGTGTTCAGTGTGGGTGCGGAGGCCTTATCAGGAACAGTTGCACAGGAGGAGGCATAATTTGACACATACTCTCTCTGTGACTGTTTCCCCTTCCGTGAAACAGGAACAACAACAACATTTCCCTATCTCATAAGGCTGCTTTGGAGCTTAATTCCCTAATGTTTGTAAAGCCTTTTGAGAACCTCAGCTGGAAAGTACTAAAGAAATGCCAAGCACTGTTATAAAGGTAATTGTAATTTCACATTATGATAACTCAAATGGTTAAAATCATGGCTAATTTTACCAGTCTGTATTTGCACAGCAGATATTCTTGTAGGACATTGTTCATGTTTGTATGCCTAAACACGACCCCTGTGCAATGGTCAATCTAAACACCAAGACGACGAAGCAGAAAGAACAAGATCTCAGTGTTTTTCAGTGCTTGCTTTAGCTGTGGTTTTCAGTTCTATTCCAGTAACTGTAAAGTTAGGAAAGGCCTTCCAGAGAAAGCTGTTGTCCTTTCAAGATGTTTGATGTTTCTCAGCCAGGCTCCCCTCATAAAACACAGACTTTAGTAATCAAATTTATTATCTGAGGAGCCAGAGAAGCAATTCCCACCTGCCCTCTTCCTAAACACTCTTTTGTTTTTAAATAAGTTTATTAGGTCTCCCTTCTGAGATAAGAAATGTACAGGGTAAGAACACCACCAAGGAATTTACAGCAAGTTGTCTGGGCCATTCTCTCAGATCACAGCAGTAATACCTGCCTCTTGCTCTCAAAGCATAGAAATTGACTTCTATGCTGGCAGCATGAAAGGGCTGATTTCACAAGATGCTCTTTGATGTGCACTTATATACGGTAAAAAAAGGATCAAGCCCAGAGAGGTTTATTTCTGCACACATAGAAAATAATTGGCAAAACTAAGGAAATGTGACGTACTTTATGAAAGTGAATCCTTTAAAGGAAAACACCAGAGCACACCACCTTTTCACTGTTGCACACCATAGAAAGTGGTACAGGATTCACAATCTGGGGGTGCTTGACCTTCAGCCTTGCAAGTGGGTGCGGGTGGCGGCAATCCTCACTTGTCAATTGGCCTTTGTGTCTATGTCCCCTGGCATTTGCAGATCTCCTCCTATCTTCCCATGAGATATGGTCCCAGCTTACTCACACATTTTCATATCACACATACTCCTTCTGCACATAGCCACTGGTCCAGTGAAGCACCTGAGCATTCACTTCAGTGGGACAATTGTCCCGCTTAAGAGTTTCAAGCATCAAGGCCTTAATTATATGAAAGGGTAGGTACAGCCTATAAAGGGATACTGTAGCGAGGAGGTGTGACCTCCCTTGGAGACACACAGGGAGGGACACCAATGCCCGCCCAGCCGGAAGCAGAAGTGTGGGACAGGAATTTTAAAAGGCCAGCCTTCTAGCTCAGTTGGGCTGAAGTGGCCAGAGAAGAGGGATGCTGCCTCCTGGTCATCATTGCCCAAATCCAGTGCTGCAGTGTGGAGGGGCCTGCAGAGCCACCGCAACTGCCTGCCTCCTGGAACCCAACGGAGCTGCCTTCAGCTGGCAACACCAAGGAGGCTCTGGTGGAGTAGGGTGGAGACATGTCCTCCTACCCCCTTCCCTACTGCCAACCGCCACTCCCCACCCCCACCTCCGGGGTGGCAGCTTGCTCAACCACGGCCTGTGGGTCCCTGGACTTTGCCAGCGCTCACCCTTAGCCTGGGAGCTGCAAGAGAGTCATTAATTGCCCTGCCCTGCCTGAGGGCCTGAGACCACAGATCAATTGTTGTCTGCTCATTCCCCTTGCATGCTAATTTCCTCTTTCAGCTCCAGTACCCACAGGAGTACTATAGTGACGAGGTGTGGCCTCCCTCGCAGATGGACAGGGAGAGACGGCCCGATGCCTTACACATGGCAGAGAATGCAGGCAGCATACATCCCCTGACGCAGAGGAAGACTGCTCATGTCCCTAGCCTTCCAACAACCCAAGCATCAGCACAAAGCTTGAGAACCCGGTGAAGTGGTGGCCCGAGATCCAGCAACCGCAGGCTGCCCAGCAACAGCAGCTGCTCCAGCAACTCGGGGCCCAGAGCAGCAGCTGATCTGGAAGTTGGGGGTCCAGCAACAGGACCAACAGCATCAATGTTTCCAGCAGCTGGCTGCCCTGCTGCCCCACTTCCCCAGCCTCATCCCTGGAGGAGCGATGCCCCAAGCCCCTGTGATTCCATTACACCTCACGAAAATGGTCCCGGAGGACAGACCCTTGGGTTTTTTGGTTATTTTTGAACGGGTCGTCTCAGCGATCAGATGGGATGTGAAGCAATGGGCCATCCTCTTAGCCCCCGACTTGACGGAGGGGCCACCCAGGCAGTATATCATGGCCTCCCCAACAAGGCAGCCCATGATAATAAGGTGGTGAGGATTGTCATCCTGGACACTCTGGACATAACCTGCTGTGGCAAGAGAGCCCTGACATGCTCCAACATCCCTGGGCACACTGGCTAGCCATGGTGGAGGAAGGAGAACAACCCCACCAGGGGAGCCCCCAGACCACCCATGGGGCAGAAGAACACAGAAGAACCACATTGAAATCGGGTCTTGCTTCACTTGTGGCTGCTTTGGACACCTCCAGCCCCACCACAGATTGTTCCTTTGGGCACCTGTGCATGGGGGAGACCTGAGCCTGCTCCCACACCAACCCCAAGGTGGCAATCCCTGTAGGTGTCAATGGGAAACAAGTGCACATCCTAGTCAACTCTGGCTGCGGGCAGACCCTGTTATGCCAGTGGCTCATCCTGACCATGGACCCAATGGGGGGACAGATTCGGCTACTCTACATCCATGGGAATGTGAGGATGTACCCAAGCATCCGAGTGACCCTAATGGTAGATGGAGTATCCCAGGGGGATGACTATAGGGGTCACCCCAAGGCTCCTATACCCCATCATTGTTGGGAGGAACTGGCTGGAGTTTAACTGGGTCCTGCATTTTGCAACCCACTAGGACTCATCTGAGCAGATAGCCCTGGAAGGGAAACCCTCCAATGGTGAAGACAAGATGCCAGCAGGGGGAGCCAGGACAACCCACCAACCTGAGCACACCAATCCAAGAACCCTGGGAGGCAGACCCAACCGGCAGATGGGGTTGACTTCAGTCAGGACCAAAAGGAGGATCCCACTCTTAGCCGAGCCTATGACTAGCTTACCTATATTGATGGACAACGACAGATCCATGTGGGCCACACAGTGGCCACACTTTGAATTAATGGGGGGCCATTTGTACTGAGTGTTTCAGGACCCCTTGACCAGCTACTCATGCCCCAATGTCACCAGCGAGCAGTGCTAATAATGGCCCATGATATCCCAGCTGCGGGCCATTTGGGGCAAGAGAAGACCTTAGTCTTGGTCCTGACCCAGTGCTTCTGGCCCAGGGTACACAAGGATGTCAAGAATTATTGCACCTCCTGCCTGGAGTGCCAGTTGGTGGCACTGGCAGGCATCCTGAAAACCCCCCTGGTCCTCTTGCCCATGGCAGGGTTACCATTCGAGAGGATCACCATGGACCTGGTGGGACCCCTCCCGGGGAGTGCAGCCATCTATCTCTATATTTTAGTCCTCATGGACTATGCCACATGCTTCCCCAAAGCAGTCCCACTGCAGTCCGCTATCACCCGGAGCATCGCTGACAAGCTCATGAAGATTTTCGTTCAGGTGGTCCTACCCAAGGGAGATCTTACCAGACCAGGGCACTAATTTCACTGCCCAGCTACTATGCAAAATATGCATCCTTTGAGGGATCTGTAAGCTGTGGGCGTCAGTCTACCATTCCCATACCGATGACCCGGTGGTGCATTTTAACCAAACTCTTCAGGGGATGCTTCATAAGTTCCCACTGAAGGACCTCTGCCAGTGGGACCAGCTGATTCCCCCCACTGCTTGCCACTGCTGGCAACACAAGCCTCCACCCAGTTCTCCCCATTTGAATTGCTCTATGGATGCCAGCCCTGGGGGTTGCTGGACCTAATGCGGGACACCTGAGAACAAACTCCATCACGGAGCCAAGGCCTTCTCCAGTACCTCGTGCAACTGTATGAGAACCTGACCTAGACTGGAAACCTTGCCAAAGAAAACCTGCAGGCTGCCCACGGGGCTCAAGCAAGAACATACAACTGGGGAGCCTGAGCACAGACCTTTGAGCCAGGAGACCAGGTCCTCGTCTTGCTCCCCTCAGAGGAGTTCAAGCTGTTGGCACAGTGACAGGGGCCATGCGAAGTAACCTGCTGGATCGAACCCATCACTTGCGAGATCTGTCAGCCAGACCAACGAAGAAAGCACCAGGTCTATCACGTTGATCTCTTGAAGGCCTGTTGCAATTGGGAGGCACTGCTGATCTCCCCAAGCCAGAATTGGGACCCCAGATCCCCACCACTACTGAACGAGAGGAACCCCTGCTTGGGGACACCCTCAGTATCGAGCAGCAGAAACAAGCCCAAAGTCTTTGGAGGCCTTCCTCAGGACATTCACTGCTGTACTGGGGAAGACCATGGGGACCCAGCACATCATCCAGACTAACCCGGAGGAGGTGATCCATGAGACAATGAAGTCGCTCCTGCATCGGCTGCAGGAGGTAATGGAGCAAGAAGTCCAGGCAGTGCTGGACTTGAGGGTCATTGAGAGGTCACAAAGCGAGTGGTGCAGCCTCATAGTGTTGGCCTCAAGTTGGATGGGATCTGTTAATTGTTCATTGACTTTCAGAGAGTCAATGCCATTTCAAAGTTTGATGCCTACCCCATTTTGAGGGTGAGTGAGGTCCTTGACAGCCTAGTGGAGGCCCACTATATCACCACCCTGAACTTGACTAAAAGGTACTGGTAGATCCCACTGGAGCCACGTTCAAAGGTGGCAGCCTTTGCCACCTGCAGCAGGCTCTACCATTCACACAGATGCCCTTCAGCCTCCATGGGGCTCCCGCAAACTTCCGGTGGCTAATGGATCAACTACTGCAGACCCACACGAAATATGCCACAGCATACCTCTATGATATCATGATTTATAGCCACTGATGGGAGGACCACTTGAATCAGGTGGAAACTGTCCTGTGGACCTTCTGGAGTGCTGGGCTGATGGCTAGCCCCAGGAAATGTCAAATCAGCTATCAAGAAACAACTTACCTGGGATACGTCCTTGGGCGAGGGAAGGTGTACCCATTAATTGGAAAGTTCAGGCCATCCAAGATCATCTGGCTCCAACCACCAAGAAGCAAATAAGACACTTCCTGGGTCTGGTTGGGTACTACTGCTGGTTCATCCCTAACTTTGCCTCAACTGCTGTCCCCTTTGACAGAGCTCCTAACCAAGGACTGGCTGCAGTGAGTACATTGGTCGCCCATCTGTGAAGCAGTCTTCTGGACATTAAAAGATCACCTGTGTCAGAAACCCGTCCTGTACAGACCCGATTATACCCGAAGCTTTGTGGTCCAGATGGATGCCTCAGGACTAAGTCTGTTGTGGCAAGGCGAGGGAAGCCTACCCAGCCCTGAAGCTTGGGAACTGGACTTGAGAGTGTGTGTGTCTGTGTAGTGAGGCGGCATGGCCTCCCTCCGAGATGGACAGGGAGGAATGGCCCAACGCCTTACAGGTACATACTTCATACACTCTGTTAGCTGATTAAACAGAAAGTTTCACAGCCTTCATGGAAGAGACTGTTCATTCCTATCTAAAGCAACGCTGCCTGAGACGTCCATTCTGGAGCACTAATTGCTTGCCCCAATAGCCTTCATTCTGGTGGCATGGTGGTACATAGAGAACGCGCATACAGGGCAGCAAGTGGAACAAAACGATCACTCCTCATGCAAATATTTTGGTAAGAATGGGTAGCATCACTCAATGAGTTTATCATCACCTCAACTTTCTGTCATATCACACCGCTTGACTGGCACCACAATCACGGCTGTATTTCTCCTCCATCACCATTTGTAGTACAACTGATCTTTTGACAGAAAAAACTTGAGAGCCCGAATAGCAAGGAAATGTGTGGGTTTTCACATGCTATAACTGCTTTGTGAACATCCTACAAGCAATTTCAAAAGGTCTCCTGAAGATAATGTGGCAGGTTCTCCCTGAGGTGAAAAAATCTTTTACAACCTGCAATTGGATCAAGTTTTGCCAGGGGCAGTTATCTTTACATTGCGGAGGAAATTTAACATCCATAATTTGAATCAAGTACATTAGAAAACAAAACAAAAACAACCCACTGCATAAATTGATGTAGTATCTACTATGATGCCAGCATGTTTGAAAACCTTGTTTGTCATTTAACTATTCTCCTTTAAGGATATATCTACACTACAGTAAAAAGACCTGTGGCTGGCCCAGGTCAGCTGAATATGGCTGGCAGGGCTATAAAATTATAGTATAGGCTTCAGCTTGGGCCGGAACCTGGCTCTGGGACCCTGGGGATTTTGCTCAAGCCAGAACATCTACAGCCTACACGCTACCCAGGTGACCCAGGCCAGCCACAGCTATGCCGCAGCTCTTTTAATGCAATGTAGATGTATCCTAAGGGTGTATCTTTACAGCACTATTAGCTTGAGTTGTAACTGCAGTGTTACCCCTAACTCAACTCCCGTCCTCCCACACAAATCTCTCGCTTGAGTTAAGTGATGCTTTAAACTTGAGCCAGCTGATCCATCGCAGTCAGGGGCAGGTGTTCAAGCTTGAGTTCTACTGATGCTAGAGCTAGTAACACAGTAGGGATGCAACAGTTTGTGTTATGACAGCTTATCAGCAGCTAATCCAATCATTCTGCTAGTCCAATCACTGTGTAACTCTACTGTTATGAAGCATGGTCGTCTCACTCGAACTAGGATGTAACAGCTGAAGTGTATTAACTTGAGCTAACTGTTAGAGTGAGGACATGTCCTAGATCCCTCTTTTAAAACACGTTTCTTCCAAAAAGGTCATACATCCTAGCCCTCCTTTCATAGAAGTGTTCTCCCATGGAGCAAAACGGGACTACCAAAACAAAAGAGAGCCTACAATAATCTAGGAACAAGACATGCACTATACCCCACCACTTTGTTTAAATGAGGTCTGATTGATCTGTAAATTCTTCAGAGCAAGAATCTCATCTAATCCATCGGTGTTTGCCTACACTGATCTGAGGGTAACCCTCCCAAGCTGGGCCCACAGATTTGTGTTAGAGGAGCTCATGCTAGTGCACTAAATGTAGCTGTGTAGATGTTGCTTTGACGTTTGACTCAGGCTGGAGCCTGAGTTCCAGCCCTATTCCACAACATCGACACAGCTATTTTTAATGTGCTAGCGTAAGCCCGAATTTTTTTATGCATGTGTTTTAATATTCTATGTGCATGTCCATAAAAAGATTAGAAGCATTTGGATTTTAAAATACTTTTCCATTGGAATGGATCATACGTGTCCATTTGAAGTAAAGTCCCAACACAATCCTTCAATGGTACTTCAAAGTATGTTCTTTTATGCGGGCATAAAAAAAACGGTTTCTCTTACATTTCTATTTTTACATAGCTCTGCAGTACATTTTCTTTTGATTTCATTCCCGCCCACACCACTAATATACCATGCCGGGATCATCTGTACATCAAGCTTTTGTTGATATAAAGCACCTGTCTTTAACCAGACTGGATACACTTTTTGACATATATGGTGTGCACACAGTGAGTTTGGGAGTTAATCAAGCCAAACTTGATCAATTGGTCAAGTGATAAAAGTTTAGTTTCCCCCACTTCATTGTTCCCACATTTAAAAGGGGGGTGGTTGAAAATCTTATCAGATAGAACTGGGTTCTCTCTACTTTGTTTTTTTTTCCTGGACTGATCCTCCTGTTGGACTCAACTCTTGATGAAATGTGGGGCAGATCATTGGCTTCCCACACAACTATATTAAAGAGTGACATCTCCCTCCCCACAGTGGAGTGACAGTCTTCAGTGGTGCCACTATTCACTCTGATTGATTTTTCCAAGACATGTTTTGTATGCAGGAGGCATGTGCACCTTAGAGCAGTGGCTCTCAACCTTTCCAGACTACTGTACCTCTTTCAGGAGTCTGATTTGTCTTGCATACCCCAAGTTTCCCCTCACTTAAAAACTCCTGGCTTACAAAATCAGATATAAAAATACGAAAGTGTCACAGCGGACTATTCCTGAAACATTGCTTACTTCCTCATTTTTACCATAGAATTATAAAATAAATCAACTAGAATATAAATATTGTACAGTACTTACATTTCAGTGTGTAGTATACAGAGCAGTATAAACAAGTCATTGTCTGTATGCAATTTTAGTTTGTACTGATTTCACTAGTGCTTTCTATGTAGCCTTTTGTAAAACTAGGTAAATATCTAGATGAGTTGATGTATCCCCTGGAAGACCCCTGTGTAGCCCCAGGGATACACGTATCCCTGATTGAAAACTACTGCTTAGACAATAGAATCTACTTTAGAGTTCTAAAAGAATCTCTACCAACCGATGCTGCAAAGAGGACTGAGGGCTTGAGCAATAGAACCACAACTTTTAAGTTCATGAGTTATATTGTTGGCACTTGTAGATTTGTCTATGTGGCTTGAAGCTGCTATAACTGCCTGCTGACTGAGGCTGCATGGGCAATGGCAGTACAGATCAGATCTTTGACTGAACTGCCAACTAAAATTACTGTTTCATGGATCGATCTAATCCTGGGCCTCAGCACTTGAGTGTAGACTAAAAATATCATGACCTTCAGGGTATTTCTACACAAGACAGGCCACTTGTCTGGTCTGAAACTGGACAGTCCTATTTTTCTAAGGTTTGTCCCCTATCCAGTACTTAGGCAAAACAGGACATGTTTTTGTCCAGTATTGGAGGAGAGAACACCATTTCGAAGAGAACACTGCATCACCCTTGCCAGTGTCATGTCGCACACAAGGTCACGCTGATAGGGGCAGAGTGGCATGCTCTTAAAAATGGCGCCCCCACGTTTCCTGACCTTGCACGGATCATGCTTCAGAGGTTCCACTGGTGGGGTAGGTCCACAGCCTTCCCAGAAGTACTGTAATGTCTGGTATTCTGAGAATGCCTGAGTGGCCATCCTTGTCTACACTACAAGTGCTACAGCAGCACACTTGCTGCTACGCCACAGGAGCACCGTAGTGTAGACACTTACTACAGTGCTGGAAAGGCTTTTTCCATTGCTGTAGTAAATACACCCCCTTGAGAGGCATTAACTAGGTCAATGGAAGAATTCTGCCGTTGATCTAGCTGTTTCTACAGTCAGAGTTGGTTGACCTAACTACACTGCACAGAGTGTGAAATTTTTCACAGCCCTGAGCAAGGTAGCTCTCTCAACCTAAATTTCAGATGTAGACCAAGCCTTAGTTTCATGCTCCACCCATCAGAATGTAAAGTCGGCCTCCTCCCACTAGTAAGAACCTACGTATTTCATAGTATAGAGCATGAAAGAACTGTGTTAACATAGTTTGTCATAGTGATATACAGGGTACAGTATTGACAACCCCAAGCATTCAAATAGCATGGGATTATCTTAAAAATCATGACATTTAAAATACAATATGTACATTCTTTGTGGCAAGAACCGTGTGTGTGTGTGTGTGTGTGCGTGTGCATGTGCGGTGGGGGGAAGCTTTGAGGGACTATCACAATACAAATAATACATTGGGGTTCTTTTGAGATTTGTTTTGTTTTGTTTAAAACCTCGAGTTTATACTTGGGTGACGTTTCCAAGCTTGTCTCCACAATGAGGACTAGAATTCTTTTTTTTTTAATAAAGAAAATATGAAAATAATAAAGGTTTGCAATAAAACCATCAAAGTTGGCAACACTGGGTGTCGCCACAGCCTACAAGCAGCTGCCTTTGCATCTCTTCTTAGGGAAGCCAGCTGTGTATGGACACAGGGAACAGAGATGGGGCTTGTGTGTGGAGATCCATGGTAATCCAAGACAGCTAATTTAAATCCCCGAGGGATGAATGTGCCTGCATAGAAAAATAAACTTAACTCAGCTGCAGCACATTACACTGGACTGTAAAGAGTTGCCTAGCCAGGTATTTTTCCTTGAATTATATTATGGGAATGGGTGCAGAACAAGTGATGAGGGCCAACCTCTGAAAAGTGAAGAGACGACACCACTAGTAGGTTTTTGGAGGACATTTCACAGCATTGTTTCACATAGCTTTTGGGACGCTGTAGCACCATTTGTGTAAGCCTGCCAAGAATGAAAGCCAGAGGGACTGAATGAAGGGCACAGGGTGACTTACAGCTGCGGTGCTTTTGTGCGATAAGGGCAAGACTGTAGCTTTCATGCACTGCCTCAGCTGGGGGCTAGGGGCCTAGAGGGGACGTGCATCAGCAGCCACTGCTAGAACAGCCACAATGGCTTTGTCATGACTAGAACGAAGGTTAGCATGCGGTAGCTAACCCAAGCCTCAGCTCGATCCTGAATACTGGCTAACTACTCCGGCCAAAGGAGGTAGCAGAGGCACTGAGCTCTGAGGAAAGGTTAGGAGTGTAAAGAGGCCTGAAGATGATATAGAGTCAGTGGGGGAAGGGAAGCGGGGTGGCATGTGGGGGCAGAGAGTGACCTGGGAGAGGGAATGGGGTGGGGGAAGCAGGGTGAGAGATGTCCTGACTCCAAAGAAGAAAAAATAAAATAAAAGGAGTGAGGAGACCAGTAAAAGGAAAGAAAAGGAAAGAGGCCAAGAGGAGACTGGTCTAGCTGCTGAGACAGGCACGTTCTCTGCAGTATCATGGCCTGGCATATCTGAGCAGGGGACTAGGGATGGGCAACCCAGAGAGGATTCCTTAAGACGGGAAGGCAAGAGCGAAAGGGATTGACTGATGAGAAGGGGGTAGCCTGGCTATTCAGAGACCATGCAAAGAGAGAGCAAATGGAAGGGCTTGATAAGTAGCAAGCAGGAGAGACTAGTTTTCATTAACTGGGGAGAGGAGGCGGGAGGGAAAGAAGGGGGAAAATATGACCCTGCATTTCTTAGTCATTGTCTCAACACCCTGGGACTCAGTGCTGCAGTTGGCATTCTTACGATGCATGCTAGGTCCTGATTTTCCTTTCATTTATTTGTCTGCAGGCACTGTGTGTGCGGGGAGGGGACATCTGCCACCTACACACTATGGTATTGATCCCTGCCCACTTATTACTTGATACCATTTTGAGTAGAGAATACATCGCACCAAGAAATCTACACCCCTGCTGTGTACATGTATTTCCCCACCAGCATCAATGGGTCCCTCATGTAGGCATCACTAAAAGAACAGACTCTAATTCAGTTGCAGGTATAGGGATTTGCGTTACAACGCTTAATAGCGGTTCCAAAAGGGTGGCTCAGTCATTAGGTGATGTTTTTGTCTGATAATAATTGCTTAAGGATTACCTGTGGAACACTGAACCTATTTAGCAGCTGACATAATGCAGGATCTTCACCGCATAAAGAACTTGGAAAAGATGTCATGTTTATTAATGTTCTGTGGCTGCTACAGCGAGCTCTCACAGACAATGCCCACACTTGCTTCTCAAGAATGTATAACTAATGCCCTCCTGGAAATGATCTCATGAAGCAGAAACTGTGAAGCAAAGAACAGATGGAACCCAATCTTTCACTCACTGCTGCTGCATTTTAAAATTGGGGATAATTTCCAGGTAAGAGCTCACCAATTAACAAGGAGATTGGAAAAGCAGAAACACAGTAGATTGGGTCCTTCCTCTCATTACCTGGGAATTTTCAGATCTATGCAGAAATGCAGGTGTTTCCAAAAAAAGTAGTTTTTGCCTTGTGTAAAACTGTAAGAAAATAAGTAGAAAAGAACTAACTGGATGGGCCTGGGGAACACTTTTGCGTATCATTACATATCTGTAGAAGAATCTTGACTTTGTAAATTACAAGTGTTTTTCACAGGGACTGTATCCCACAATAAACAGCAGGAAGAACAAGGGAAAAGAGAATTTACCAATGGGAAATAAGGGGTGTGTAGCTGAAGGACATATTCATTATCATCAGTCAAAATTTGAAAGATGGAAACAAATTCATCATACATATCCAGGGAAAGATGGCTCAGAGGAGGGAGGAAGGAGACTTAGGGAAAAGGAGATGTGATCCTGGAAAAACTAGTGTACAAGGAGTCATATAAGAAGAGCTGTGCCCAAGCATTACTAGAGAAGTCACAGGGAAACAGTCGTGCTTTGGATGAATTTGTAAAAAGCAGTCAGGCATTCTGTGCTGCCTGTTGTTGCAATGGGGGAAAGCAGCTTTAATCACTAGTATTTTTACCACCACAGTGGCTTTTGTGGCTTTTCCTCCCATAGTCCTTTCGCCAACCATAATGAATAGTGAGAAACAAAATACCAAAGCCACAAATTCTACATCTCTTTACCCCACGCTGAGGGGAAATGAGTTGTTAAAAATACTACTCCCTTTCAATGAACAACATAAATTAACATTTCCATTGAAGTTTCAGTCCTGAACTCTCTTGTACAGCAAGGTCGCTTTACACAGCTCAAGTAGTGTAAAGGGGCACAAAAGAGTGCCTAAATTATATTTGCAGTCACTTTAAAGCCACTTTACTCTGCTAAAGTACTAAAGGGGTCTGAGTGTAAATGAGAATCATAGACTCATAGACTCATAGGTCAGAAGGGACCAATATGATCATCTAGTCTGACCTCCTGCACAAGGCAGGCCACAAAACCCTACCCATACACATTTATAACAACCCCGAACCCATGACTGAGTTATTGAAATCCTCAAAAGTGAGTTTTGAAGACCTCAAGCTGCAGGGAATCGATCAGCAAGCGACCCATGCCCCACGCTGCGGAGGAAGGCGAAAAACCTCCGGGGCCTCTGCCAATCCGCCCCGGAGGAAAATTCCTTCCCGACCCCAAATATGGTGATCAGCTAAACCCCGAGCATGTGGGCAAGACTCACCAGCCAGCACCCAAAAAGGAATTCTCTGCAGTAACTCAGTTCCCATCCAATCAACATTCCCACAGACCATTGAGCAGACTTATCTGCTGATAATCCAAATCAATTGCTCAAATTAAACTATCCCATCATAACATCCCCTCCATATACTTATCAAGCTTAGTCTTAAAGCCAGATAAGTCATTTGCCCCCACTACTTCCCTCGGAAGGCTGTTCCAGAACTTCACTCCCCTAATGGTTAGAAACCTTCGTCTAATTTCAAGTCTAAATTTCCTAATATCCAGTTTGTACCCATTCGTCCTCACAAGCTCACAAGCTGTGTTAGGGGAAATATAAGATTCTTCACTATCTGGCATCTTGTGCCATTATTTACAGATGTATAAAGAGGGTGTAACACACTATCACATAAGGATGTCAGCATTGTACATCCACACATTTTGTGCACGTGTTAATGACTACACAAGGTGCAAAGGCAGTGGTAAATCAGGCCGGGTTCTGTTCGCTGACAGTAGTGAGAACCAGAAGTAACTCAGTGGAATTACACTGGGATAAAACTAGTGCAGGTAAAGCTAGTAAAAGCGAGAGCAGGGTCTGACCCCTTCCATGCAAACCTGCAGATGAAAATAAAGCCATTTAGTCACTGTTCAGAGGCACTACAGAGGACTGAGGTTGACAGGATTCTAAAGAGAGATTAGGGAACCTCTTTGAGCTAACACAGGATGCTTTGTAGACTGTTCTAGAGAATCAAGAATTTCAAGGAATCAAGGAGAATGTGGATTCACCACTTAGATAAACACATACCTATTGAAGATAAAAATGACCCAGAACGAAAGGCTGTCTTTCCTGCAAAGACAGATGGAAGTCTTGAGAGAGATACAGGAATACATTTAAGAGCTAGATATTGCTAAGCAGCGAGAACCAGCTTTCGATTCATGTTCTGCAAAGACAAAGGAATTTGTTAGCAGACCGAGCTGCTGATCAGTTTGGTGCCCCAGTTACAACTCGGCATCATCAGACCGTCTCGTAAGTGTAAGGGAGCCAAAGCACACTACCACAGCTTCGTCCCGGGGGCCTAAGTCTTTCCCTTGATGCAGGATGCAAGTGACTCTTGTCAAGCAGCATGTGGGAGATGAGGGGTAGGTCCTTGGTTCTGCTAGTTTTTAGCATCGTTTCCCTCAGACCAGGTGGGGGCAAACAGCAGCACTGGTTTACTCTAAGTCTTCTCACTTTGTTTTCTGAAACCTTTGAAGTTGCTGGCAGCAGCTCCCTGAAGTAACTGTGCTCTGACTCATCAAGAGAATTGGATCTTTCACAAACTTTGTGACCAAAATGTCATTAAAAAATTAGGGTCAGATTTCTGATGGGTTTTACCTGAGGTTTGGTTCAAATTGGCAGAAGACCCAAAAGTTTGGTTTCTAATCCAAATGTTTGTCTCATGAAGTTCCATGTGGGATGAGTTTTACCTAACATCCAAACCTCTTGGGTCCGGGACCCAAGCTTTTCTTTCCACTGCTTTTTCAGTGAAGCAGACTGAAAATCTGCATGAGATTTCCATCATGTACTGCTTCTGTTTGGATTGGAAGTGCCACATCCTCCCTCCTGTTTTTGTGGAAAAACCAGGACCAGAAATTGTAGGTACATTTGAGATAAACATTTGATAAGAGTTAATCAGACTCTTTTGAACCAAAACAGAGTCGTTGTGTTCACACTCCCTCACAAATTGGAATGTTTCTTATTTTCCAAAGATTCTAATGTCTGCTACATGGAAGTAGTTGCCGTCATTTAACAATAGACACAGAAAAGGTTCCTGATCACCAGAATGCCGCCAATTATCTGGACCACAGGGTGCTGGCACTAGTTTATACTCACTCCTGTTATCCTTAATCATTCGTATAGATGTTCCACCCTGATTCCCAGTCTTGCACTTACACTTGTGCAAAATAATTTAAAAATTTTACACATGGTGTAAAATGCCACTCCTGGTGTAAGACAGAGACAAGGTGCGTGAGGGAATATCTCTTATTGGAGTAACTTCTGTTGGTGAGAGAGACAAGCTTTCGAGTTTACACAGAACTGCTCTTTAGCACCTTTTCTATCTTATACCCTGGGATGGCACAGCTATAACAGCATTGCATACTAGTGTAAATCAGTGAAGAATTCTGATCAGGTTGTGTGATCCCCTGCATCCCCGTGTTCACCCTTACCGTATAATAATGGTATAATTATCAAACGCAAAGTATGTCACCTTAGATATTTTTGTTATGCGCATGATGCACCAATCATTATTGTTATAGTAGTGTGTTGGTTGCAATTTCATGTGTATCCTTATGAGGCTGCAGTATGTAATATTCTCAAAGGATGTGTCCTCGTGGCTTAAAACACATCCAGGCAAAACTCTCCAGGAGCAGAGGGGCAGTTCACACCTCATCAAGGCTTGTATAGGACAAACCCAGCTCAGCCCCCCAGGAACAAAGGTCTGGCACCAAGGGAGGATCAACTGGACTCTCAAGTGAGTCACCCCCCTTCCTTTGGCCAGCTTGGAACTGTGAGGAGGTGCTGCTCACTGACGCAGGACATGGGTGAGTCCATATTTTATGTCACCTGACCCTGAGAGGAGGGGGGCAAAGCCCAGAGAGGAGGAGGACTGTAAAAAGAGGAGACATTTGCCATGCTCTCTCTCTTGCATCTACAAACACCACCAAGCAACTGGAGTGCTGACCAAAGGGGAGAGGCTGGCTGAAGGGAAACCAGCCAGCCTGTGGTGAGACTCATCTAAACTTATAAGGTTACTGAAAGTGCTGAGCTTAGCTTAGAGTGCATTTTGGTTTTTTTTTTTTTTATTTATTTTTATTTTTTTTAACCAAATCTGACTGAAAATCCTTCTGTAGTTAATAAATTTGTTTGCTCTACCTAAAACAGTGCGCTTGGTTTGAAGTGTGTGGGAGACTTCCCTGGGCGCAACAAGGCTGGAGCATATCAACTTCTTTGTTAAGTTAACAAATTTATGTGAGCTAACATTGTTTAATGGGCATAACTGGACATTGCAAGACAGAGGTTCCAGGGGTTGTAGCTGGGATTGAGGGGTAGTCGCTGGGGTCATTCTGCTGTATAATCCAAGGAGTGGCTGGCTAGAAGCACTCACTCATTTAGCAGGGAGTAGTTTACATGCTGGAAGTTGTGTGTGAACAGCCCAGGAGTGGGGGTTCTCACAGCAGAGCAGAATAAGACGGGCTCCAGGAGTGGGGATTTGGGGTGATACAGCATACACCACTCCAGATTGCACCAGGGGAAAGTCACAAGTAGAAATTTTACACTCAGCATGAACAGTTGTAAATATCTACACAAGGTACAAAAGTATTAAAGAGAACCCAGCCTTCTGTGTCTGCAAGGTGGGCTGCATGGTGTGGGGGTAGCAATGGAGGAGTCTCCCACTGAAATTAATGGGAAATGCTTGTCATGCCATTGGCAGAAGTGAAAGTCCAAACACCTTTGTGTGCACGCACGCACGCACGCACGCACGCACGCACGCACAGCTTCTGAGACTTCCAAAGCCCAAAATTAATTTCTAAAGCAACGTGTCCAGTGGTGCATTATCCTCTGTAACAGCTAATACATTTGAATCTCCCCAACATCTAGAATCTTCAAGCCTTCTGGGAGCTGGAGCACCTTTCCCACCTTCTCCCCAGTGCCCAGACTCACCATTTAGCCCACAGTGTACAGTGCGAAGTGAGATAATGGCAAAAGATCTTCAAATATATACATTTAGTGAATTGGTCTTCGTGAAATAGTACCCTTTTGTTGACAGACAGCAGTGCAAAGCATTGCCCTTCAGCGCAAAGTCTGCCTGTTTCAGAATGAGCGTACTCCGTTCCCCTTTTGGTGAGGGGTGGGGGTGGGAATAGCCTCCACTTAAGTCTCCCTGGCCAGTCTAGCACTAGGATTGTGTGTCCTAATGGCCAGAGTCAGTGGGTTCGCCCTTGTTCATAGGGCTGTTTGGCCTAATAGCCAGGTGGAGTAGGCCAACATCTAGTTATGGATGCCAGCTGGGGTATGGGGATCCAGTCCCTCCGTACTCTACCGGGTCTCCAAGGCCCAGACAGTGGCAGTGGGTTCCACCACTGGGTCAGCAAGGATCCAGCTGAAATTCACTGACAACTCACACAGACTTTCTCACCCCCCTTTCCCTCCCAAGCTCCTTCCTACCCTGACTTCTGAAACTGCAGCCTGGGCTTTGTCGAGGTCTCTGGATCCCTCTGTAGAACCCTGCAACTCCAGGCTCAGTTGGGTGTCCATGGGCTCCAGGCCAGTAAACAGAATCCCAGCATCTCCAGCTCCCACAGCCTGGTGCTTCTGTGGTCCCCAGACTGCCATCTCCACACAGGCCCTTCTTTCTCAGTGTCCAGCCCCAGCTGAGCAGGGCTGCTCACTTTTATACTAGAGCACTTGGAGCATGCTCAGTAGGGTTGAGAAAGTGTGGTTTCCTCAGCCCACAATGTAGGGTTAACCCTTCCTCGTCCAGTGCGGAGTGAGTGTACCCTGTCACTATTGTCCCCTTCAAGAGGGCCTCCGGTGTGGTTTCTGTGCCTTTCCCCTCACCACCTGGCTGAGGGGTGACAACTTTTTAAAAAAATTAGTGTTGGCATTCACCTTCCCAGGGTGATGCATCACTTGGAAGTCATAAGGCTGTAGGGACAGGTATCACTGCATTATTTGGGGGTTGGTATCCTTCATGTTGTTTAACCATGGCAGGGGTGTGTGGTTGGTAGTCAGCCAGAAGGTGTTCCCTACCAGGTAATACCCTAGGGACTCTATGACCCACTTGACAGCGGGGTGTGGTGCTGGGGGAGCCAATGCTTGCATCGTCTGCTGCTAGCTGGCTAGTAATCTCTTGCAACAGCTAAGCTGGCTGCTGTTTTTGTTGTGCTGCTTGTTGCTGCTGGCTTTCAAGAAGCCATTTCAAGACTTCGTTGGATTCCATCCTAGATTCTAATAATTCTGGAGTGCTGAAGTACTCCAACAAACTGAGGGAAGAAACCATCCCACTCTCAGGTTTCCTAGTTCAGGACTCTCCACAGGCCTGGGGCACATGCCCACATGTTCCACCACATGTCGTGGGGTAAGTGTACCCCATCCACCTTTTGGCTGGGGGGTGGGGCAGTTGGCCTGCACTTGTCTCCCTGGCCAGTCCCATCACCAGGGTGGTGATGCCTAATGGCCAGAACCAGTGGGTTCGCCCTTGTCCATGGAGGTGTTTGGCCTAATAACCAGGCAGGGTAGGCTGCCACCTCATTGTGGGTCCCAGCCAAGGACGGGTATCCGTCCCCTCTCTACTCTACCACGTCCTAGCCCCCAGGGTCCTGACAGTGTTAGAGGATTTCACCACTGGGTCAGCAGGGATCCAGCCAAAACATGCTGACAACTCACAGAGTAGCGTCTGCCGTCCTGGGCTCCTTCCTTCCTTGACTCCTGAAGCTGCAGCCTGGGCATCATTGGGGTCTGAGAATCCCCATGCAAGTGTAGCACATTGCAACTCTGGGGTCCATCAGGTGTCTGCGCTCTGAGGCGGTCGACAGTGTGCCGCTGTCTCCAGCTCCCATGGCCAAGTGCTCCTGGGGTTCCCAGGCTGGAACTTGAACTGCAGGTCCTTCCTCCTGGGGTCCAGCCCCTACTGAGCTCAGCTGGTCCCTTTCGTACTAGAGCGCTTGGAGCATGCCCAATAGGATTGAGGAGGTGTGAGGCTGTCTGGATGAAGGGGACCGTTTATGATATTATTTAACATCAATATTTCATAATTGCAATAACTGATAAGAAGTATGCCATGTCAGGTACCATTAGAGAGGTTATAATTTGCTACGTATGATGATATTTTTTATGTGTATAAATATTTATATTTGCATTGGAAGTTATGGATATGTTTGAAGTATCTGTATTTCAGTTTGTGCTGTGTTTCTGGGTGACGTACCAGAGAAGATGGCAGCAGCAATAAGCTGCTTAATGGCCCATTAAGGAAACTCACATGTACAATGGGCCTAGGGAGAGAAGCCGGGACTACACCTGATGAGTCACCAGGAGTTACTCATGTGACCCTGGATTCCGTTTTATTTCTGTAAATTTCCACAAGCAGCCTGGCAAAGGCCAATGGACATAAAAGGCAGCTGCACCACATCCGTTTTGTCTTCAGTCAGTCTTTAGTCTTCAGCCATCACCTACCTCTGGATCAACTCATCTACAACTGAACCTGTGAAACAAAGGACTGAGACCCATCCAGGTACTGGATATACACCAGAGGGACTATACAAGCCTGCAAACTCCACAATTCTACTGGAAACCTGATATCTATGGACTTCCCAACCATTTGTACGTATCTGATTGCTTTCATCATTTAACTTTTTTAATAGTTTATGTCTTTCCTTTTATAATAAACCTTTAGTTTTAGTTACTAAAGGATTGGCTGGCAGCGTGGTATTTTGGGTAAGATCCAAACTTATATTGATCTGGTAATGTGGCTGATCTTTTGGGGTCAGGAGAACCTTTTTGGTGAAGAGCATAGAGTTTTATGTAACTTAGCTCTTTACTGAACCTAGTGGCTGATTCGGAGCCAGAGACCGAAATGCAGTAAAGGGGGCTGTGTATATTTTGCTTTAGCTTCTTCATAACCAGTGTGGAGAATCAGAAGCACTGTTTGTGGTTGGTTGGGAAGTCTGACTTCAGTGTCACTCACCAGTGCTGAGAGAATCTGCTCTCCTTTTACAGCCTGCCCTGACCTTGGCATTTTCAAGTGGTCAAGTGGAAGGGGTTCAGAGGGCATGGCTTCCTCAGCTCACAATGTGGAGTTAACCCTTCCCCATGCAGTGCCGAGTGAGTTTACCCCATCACACTCCCATTTTATTAAGTGACTAGGACCAGTTGGGGAAACCAAAGAGTGCACCAACAGAGTGCATACAGCAAGCTTTGCTCTCCCTCTGCTGCTGCATTAAGTTTAAACTTCTCATCTTCACCGTCCTGTGCAACCCTGCCAAGATCTTCCCTCTTACTCTGTCCATCCTCACCTTCTCTGCTTTGCTAAAGCCCCTTCTTCCACACTAGCCTTGTGCATGGAACAGCTTATGAGTCCCAGTGTGACAAGCCTCCTGTTCTTCTTATTCAATCCTCTTTTAGAGATTTGGTTTACCCAAGAGGCCCATGGACACTCATCCTCACCAGTCAAATGCCTTCCCTATCCTCTCATGACAGGAGTAAAACAGAAGGAGACGATAGTGTTCAAAACCTCATTTCCAAGTCAGCACCTCCTCTGGCTTCCCCCATGTATCTTGTCTTATGAGTGTTTAAGACCGCATGGCTGTGACTGTCTTTATTTATGTCTTTTATAGCATGGAGCAAGGCATTGGTGCATAACTACTAAAAATAAGGGCTGGGCCATGCTCGTACTCAAGTTAATGGTAAAATTCCCATTGACTTAAATGCAAGCAGAATCAGTCCCCAAGTTAAAGGGTACTTTCTGCACCACTCTAGGAAAGAAAGGGTCTAACATGGACTCTTATCCCCTCCACAATTTACACTAGCATTTTATTTGTTCTCCCTCTTCTTTGAGCATCAGGTTTCTCAACAGGAGAAAATTGCTCACATAAGAGTTTAATGCTTTTAGGACTATCAGAACATAAAGAAAAGGAAACAGGATGCAGGGATTGATGGGTTTGTTCTTGTTGCTGAGTGTGTGTCATGTGCCATAAAATGAAATTTGTTTTCAGTGTTTAGCGCAACATTTCACATTTTGCAATCCTGGCTTGATATGCAATGTCTGTTTCTTTCACTGTAAGCTGTGTAAATAGAAGGTTCAAGGCCATTTGTGCCATCTTAAATCCAGGCTTTCAGGAACATTCTGAAATATTGTATTTGCAGAAAGCATGAAAGTCAATTTCTTCTAAACAATCTGAAATTGAATGTTAGCTGCCTGAGTTCTACCTTTTTGTGACGAGTGGGAAGGAAAAATCCTTTTAAAGTATCTGATGCCTAGAAAGGAGGAGGGGTTAAATAGTTTTCTGTCCCTTTATTATTTGGGATTGATTCTTACATTGATTCTACAGCTGTATAAATTGCCTTTTATAAAGTAACTTGATTTGCACTAGTGTAAGAAAGTGGAGAATCAAGCTCCCGTCTCTTAAAAATGCCAAGACACCTTCTGTTTTTGTGGCAAAGTTCTGATTCATCATAATTAGCAGAAGTTGTTTAACCACATGACTGATGATTTTAGGGTTAAAGAATCTGGGGAGCCTCATTGGCTCTTCGCAGTTGAAAGGAATTAAATTGTTGGGTGATAGCGTACTGTTTCTTGCATAAAGTTCTACATTTTTGCATTGATATTGCAGAAATAATAGGATGAACTCCAAGACACTTTACTGTAAAACAGAGTTTTCAGTCCAATCAGGCACTTATTGAACTGATCATTTAAGTGCAGCTCTGGATAGAAAAATGGTATTTTCCTACTCGATTTGTTGTGCTTTCCCCAATACAGCTGAAATCCATGGATCTTCATTCTTACTTCAGAGCCATCACAATATTTGAGGCTTCACAAGATTTTAAAAATTGAAACACCTTCTCTCTCCCCATCCTCTATGAGTAGGGCTGGGTTCAAAGAATGATTTCAATTCAGTGGGGTTCAAAGTGTGTAACTGAGATCAGAGTCAAGATGACTTTCTTTTACAAGTGTGTGCTACCGTTAGCTCTGCAATGCAGCTCTGAGACAGCTGGATTCTGCTCTGCCTCATGCATCATCACAATTGCCAGCTAAATTCTTGTTTCAGATGCTTCATTACTGATCTCACTTTATTCTAATCCCAGGTAAATTGAATTATTTTGCCTTCCTTCTTTGCCACCAAAGTCTGATTCATTACTTGATTTGTTCACAATCATAAAGGAAGACGCAAAGGTCACCATATTTCATCCAATAAGTGTAAGTATCCCCCCCCTCCTTTCTTTCTGTCCTCACGCAATGTAGAGATCATGAAACTTTTAATAAATTATAAGGCCCAGCTTTCTCTCCAATAAAAAGAAAATCGAAAAGAGACTGCTTTAAAAAAGTGGAGAATTTGGGGACATATTAATTAGAAGAACAAGTCAGAGGTTTGGGGTTACAAGTGATTAAACCAATGTTTGTTCAGTTCAATCTCTCCCCATCCCCATGAGTTAGGTTTATAATGAACGCAAAACTCAAAGCAAAACTCAGAAGCATCCATCGGTTTTATCTGGTTTCCATCCCAAATCATCAATTATCGCAGGTCCATTACCAAGTGGTTTGCAGAACTTGGGCCAAATTTTTGGATTCCTGGGAATCTCAGACTAGAACGCTACTTAATTTGTATATTAACCAGATGTCTAAAAGGAATGCTCAGGTAAGAAGGAACTGGGGAGGGAAATCACAATGAGACTGTGGACCGTGTGGCGATAGGTGCCCAGAGGAGAGCAGCCTGCTGGACCCCCTCTCTTTCCAGCAGTGCTGGGAGAAGAAGAGATTATGCTGCAACACACCAAAACAGATGCCTGAGCCAGATTCAACCCTGGGGCAACTCCACTGAAATCACTGAGTCCCGCCAGAAATGAATTTAGCTCAGTGAGTTGAGTGAGAATAAGTGTCTATTTCCGAAATAAACCTAGTACAAAGTTAATATCCCATATAATACGGCCGTATTGCGTTTTCCCCTGCACCTTCGTAGAATAAGTGTTTGACTTCAAACAGCAGAATGGGAACCTTATCAGTTCATGCACAAGCATTGTAGTTCATCATCATATCAATGGTGCCACAGGAACTGGAGAAAATTAAATGGATTAGTCTGTTAAACGAGAAGGAGAAATAATTTTTAAAAACAGCAGCAGTGAACTGTTCTGATCGCCAGAGGTCTCATTTGTGTAAACGGTAGGCTGGTTGTGGATTGTGAGCCAGGTTCCAATGTCCAGTATGGAGAGTGGGCCCGAAGAAAACAAAATATCCTGGAAAGCAGTGTCTCTGAAAACGATTTAGGAGTCATAGAGGACAAGCAACTGAACATGAGCTCCCACTGTGAGCTGTGGCAAAAAGGGCTCACGAGATGCTTAGATGTATAAAACACGAGAGTATTGAGTAGGAGTGCGGAGACGATTTTACCTCTCTGTACAGCATTGGTGAAACCAATACTGGAATACTGCAGACCGTTCTGGTGTCCACATTTTAAAAAGGATATTGAATCATTCAAGAGGGGGCAGACAAGAGCCACAAAACTGATTCGAGGGATGGAAAAAAAACGACTTACAGTGAGAAACTTAAGGGCTCAATTTGTTTACTTTATCAACAAGAAGATTGAGAAAGTGATTACAATCTATAAGGACCTTCCAGGGGAGAAAATACCATGTATTAAAGAGCCTTTTAATTTAGCAGAGAAAGGCATAAAAAGAACAATGGCTGAAAGCTAAAGTGAGACAAATTCAAACTGGAAATAAGGCATGCATTTAACGGTTAAGATGATCAAGCATTGGAACAAACTACAAGAGAAGTGATGGAATCTCTCTCATCTTCAGAAGTCTTTAAATCAAGCCTGAATACTTATCTGGGAGATATACTATAATCAAACCCAAATGACGAGGCTCAGTACAGGGATTACTGGGTGACATTCTATGGCCTGTGTTATTTAGAAGTTCAAACTAGAGGATCTAATGGTCCCTTCTCACCTTAATCTCTATGTAAGCTTTGCCTTCCCCTTCCCATCCATTCCTGCAGGGGCTGAAATCAGAAACAGGGGTTCTCGAATGGGGGGTAGAGACCCCTCAAAGGATCGTGAGGTTATTTTTGGGGGGGAGGAGGGAGTCACGCATTGTCAGCCCCTGCATATGCTGTGGCTGCGACTGTCAGCCCCTTGCATGGCTGACAGCCAGAGCCCTTCAGAGCTGGGCGGCCAGAGAGCAGCGGCTGCTGTCTGGGTGCTCTGAAAGCAGCGCCACTCCCAGCAGCAGCACAGAATTGAGTGTGCCATGGAATGTGCGGAGGGGGGTCATCACTTTTTTGAGGGGGTCATCACAGCCTGAAATATTTTCAAAGGGGGTCCTGCAAAAAAAAGTTTGAGAACCCCTGAAAGGCTGCTGTCTGCAATCCAGTGTGGGGATTTAAGGGAGTATCTTGCAACCCCTATTCCTTGCATTGCTGTACAAGCCAAGCAACAATCTAATTAGCTCTTGGACTTGGGTTTCTGGTGTGAATATTTACTTTTATGAATTAAAACCTCACTTTCTCCAGATATTTTCTAATTAGTCTAAAGCTCCTTGTTCCCATGAACTTTCCTGCCAGTGAACTGCTTCACTAGAATATCAGGGCAGAGCAAGCACATCTGAATGTAAAACTATAGTTGCTCTGCAGCTACATCAGCCATCTGAAAAAGACCAAAATTTGTGAACAAAATTAGTGTGAATTATTTTGTGTGGTATTTTTCCAGCTCTAGAACTGACAGAGTGAAAAGGGCCTGGCCAGATGCAAACTAAACAATAAAACTCATCCCCACGTTCAGAATTTCTTCCTGAACGCTGGTTTCTCAGGAAAGATAGCTGGTGCTTGTTCCTTGTGAAAAGAATAACAGCAAAATAAATATGCACATTTTAAGTGTTACATTTGTCTTTCCACCTGAATAGGACCACGATGCTAAAATTGTTTTAAGTATAGAATAAATGTACCAACTTTAATGCTGCTGTCTAGTAATGGAACTTATATCTATATATATTCAGAATGGCAAATTATGATGCAATAGAGGTTAGGGTCATACCTGAAATTGCATTGCAAACCTAATGAAAATCTCTTCCCATGCCACACAGCTGTTAGGGCCTGCAAGACATTGTAACGCGAATACAGGCTAAGTAGCACGACTGGGCCCGATGACCTAGGTATGAACTCGAGATAAAGCAGATGTTAACCACAAAACTGGTATAAAGCAGTTTGAAAGCAGCTCAAGTTGTAAACAACTAATCACCACTTGTAGCTAATTGGGTGCCAAAAATGCACCAATAGTATAAGGACAGGCAAGAGTCAATGGCCAATCCTGGAACGGATCAAAAGCTGACCAATGAGGGGAATGAAGTGATCTATATCATGGCAGGGATAACATAAGGAAATTGAAGCTCTCACTAGACCCTGGGCGTGGGGTGCTGAGTGTTGGGTCCGCTCCTGGGCAGCTGCTTATTGGAAGGAAATGGGCTTCCCCTCCCTGGTTGTGGTAAGCGCCTGAAATGTCCTTGCATGAGTTTTGTGTGACAGACTGTGCCAGTTGTAATAAACTCTTTAGCTAGCACTCGTTGCGTGGCTCTGTGTCTATCTCGCCACTGAGATCATTCAACCGAACCCCTCTGTTTAGGCGGAGTACAATAGCAAAACCTTCAACACCTACAAGCCAAGAGGGGGAAAGCGGGGAGTTTGCATCTGATATTCTGAATCCCCAAATTATACGGAAAGGTTGCATAATTATGTTTTTATACAGGTAAAAATAATATGATGAAAGCTACAGCCTACATCTATTTGACTTCACACCTATACTGTAGCTGTAAGTAAAACAAACACCTTAAAAGTCTGGTTCCTCTTGGAAATGTGACTATGCCAAAATGATACTTTGTTGCTTCCTCTGTGTATTCAAAGCTATATCTTGCTTCCTTAATAAAACTCCCCACAAAAACAGTTATTACACACGCACAAACATAAAGAGCAGCTACAATCCAATTCATTTTAGTTGGTCCTGCTGTGCTATCAAAAGTAATCTATATTTCATTTTTGATAGCACTGCAGGACGAGCTCATCTGAGCTGGATTACAGCTGGCTTTATATGCAGCCAGTAGGGTTGTTAAGAGTTCCAGTGACATAGCCAGAGCGAACACCACCACCACAATATAGATCACAATCTAATGGAGTACCACCACCAGCATCAAAATTCCACACCTTTACCATCCAGCCCTCCCCATTTGCTTATGGACAAACAAAGAGATGGGCCCTGAAATGTGGTTTAAAATTAACCCAGAGTCTAATAGGCCTAAGAAATAGATTGGACACTTACACAAATTCAAGGTAAATAAAATACCCTTTGAAGTAAGGACATCTAAAGAGACTCTAAAAAGGATGATGTGAGGGTTTCATATTGATTCTCTGAACTACTACCATATCAAATTAGCTCAGAGTTTACAGTCAAAGAATTATTATTCTAGCTTCTAATGCTCCCAACTCAATTTAATGTGTGCATGCATGAGAGTGTGCATAGGGTAGTGCAAAGTCAACCTTTGTTCTTTCTGCCTTTTCCCTTCCTCACTCGTAAATCAGATCCTGCCATCAGAATTTTCTTGATGGCAGACTAGGATAAAGCTCTCCATTCCATAGCAAGGCTGTGCCAGGAGAGCTAACAATAGTAAAAACATGTTTCTGTCACTAGAAGAAGCACATGTGACTCAGAGACATAAAGGATACGTTTACATAGCAAAAAAAAAAAAAAAAAACAACATAGGCAGCGAGTCTCACAGTCTGGGTCAACTGACTCAGGTTTGCAGGGCTTGCACTGTGGGGCAAAAAATAGCAGTGCAGATGTTCAGTCTGTGGCTGAAGCCTGGGCTTCAAGACCCTCCCCCTTTGCCTGGTTTCAGAGCGCAAACTGACCACCTACACTGCTGTTTTTAGCCTTGCGGTGTGAGCCCCATAAGGCTGAATCAGTTGACCTGGGCTCTGAGACTCACTGCAGTGGGGTTTTTTTGCCGTGTAGAGGTACTCAGAGAGGGCAGACCCATGATAACTACGTTCCACTGGATGAATGTAACTATCCCCCAGTAGCGGAAGACTTGAGCAACAGACAAACTATTCTCCTGTGCTGGACCAAGTCTGCAGGTCTCACCACTGCAAGAGAGAAGAATGACCATGGACCTCACTCCCTTTGGAATGAAAGGCAATTCTCATTTCTTTGACTTTCCTTTCTTACAGTATGATTGTTTTTTCCCCCACGATTCAAACAGCTCCCCTGACAACTGCCCCTACCCAGCCCACCTGTGAAGAAATCAAGCAGTTACTGGGGAAGGGGAGAGCCTCATCTGGAGTTTTACAAATTTTTAGTGTGCTCAGATATTATAGTGATGCATGGGGTATAAGACAGCTTGATCCAAAGCCATTGAAGTCAATGGGAGTCATTCCATTAACTTTACTGGGCTTCGGACTGGGCCCTGGAGTTGGGTTTGAAGATTGCTCAGATTGGGCCTAACTTTGTTCCTGCTGAAATCAATGGTAAAATTCCATTAACTTCAATAGGAGCTGAGTTAGGCCAATGTGCGCTTTAGAAAATCCCAGTCCTAGAGGGCAAGACAGAGATAGATCCTAGTCATTTATTTCTTGCAGAAGTCTGCATAATCGTTGCTTACAGTTTCTTGTAATTGATGGCAGTAGTGAAAATAGACTTAAATATGAATTAGAACAACATCCTAGCTTGGAACTCTGATACTCGGATTCATTTCATGCCCAAAATGTAATCTAGGAAATGGAAGAGAAAGACATGACTCCAGAGGAAAACTGTAAAACTGATAGTTCTAGTTCTGCATGAACGTTTCCCTCATTCGTACAATGCCTGGTCCATAACTAGAGCTCCAAGGTGCTTTTTTAAATACATAATTTTTCATCAGATGAAATTATCCCACCCTCAAAATTATTTTATTTTGTACAATATTCACAATATTGCAACAATTTTTGCACTGAGAAGACGGGAAAGACATTCATTTAAACATGAAGCCATCTTTGCATGAAAAGTGGGTCCTTTTTCATCCCAGAAACAGGCCTGGTTTTATTTAAAAATAGAGTTGGACATTGCACTGGTCCCAAAATAATTGGTCAACTGATGGTCAAATATTGGTCATATATTGTCAAATAATGTAAAAAAAAGAAAGAAAAAAAAAGGTCAAATATTTTAAAGCACCAATTCATTAGAACAGTAACAAAAACAAGTAGGACTTTATGGTTTCAAATAGGCTTTGCCTTGGATAGATACTTACACCTTATTTAAAAAACAAAAAGTTGCTTAACTGAATTATTTTAATTCAGAAAAATGTGAAACAAAGAAATGAAATTCCAAACGATGAAAGAATAATTACTGTTTTTTAGCAAGGTTAGGTTAGCAAATATATGTGAATGTTATTCACGACTGAACAGTTATAAAAGAAAAGAAAGATACAATTAAACAGAAATAAAACAACCATATTGCACCTATAAAAGAAAAATGCTTTGTTTAAAGGCACTTATGCTAGGTAGACAGTAAGCCAACTCTTCAAGAAGCTTAATGGCTGTAGATTTATTCTCTTTGTGTTGGGGGTGGAGGTTTAATGACAGTCAACTCTCCTCTCCCTCCCCCACTCCCTTCTGAATTAATTTCTGTCTGTCTATTTCTCTAATCAGTTTAGATTGTAAGATCTTTGGGTCAAGACTGTATCTTTTAACTTGTTTAATGTACTTGTTCAACTGCCATTCAGATTGACAGCCTAGTATCCAAATAGAGATATGTGTCCAAACATTCAGTTTGTTTTAGATGATTCCAGCCAATCAAGATGCTCGACTTTCAATTAGTTCACCTTTTTCCCCCAACAGGTGGCATTAGTTAAGTGAATCATCAAGACATTGAAGTAGGCTTGCTAACAGAAGGCACCATGATGCAATCATTAAGGTAGGCTGCTGCCCACATCAGGACATTTTTGCTGGAATATTGCCTATTTGACCATGGTCAAATAGGCAATCAATTGACATTATTTGACTAGAGAGATACGGTGCGTGAGGTAATATCTTTTATAGTACCAACTTCTGTTGGCCCAATAAAAGATATTACCACAATCACCTTATCTCGCTAATATCCTGGGTCCAACACAGCGACAACTGTGCTGCATACAATTATCTGACAAGTCATTTGACTGACTTGTCAAGCCTAATTTAAAAGCTGACCCAAATATCTCTACGAGAGAGAACACTTTTCCTTGAAAATTGTGTGTAACTGAGTGGCTTTTTCTGCAAAGATGGACCACTCTTTCAAAATCTTAGAAACCAGACAATAATTTGGGGTAGAGTTGTCATAAATATTTTATGTTTCTCTTCTAGTCTCATAGGCAACTTAAAGAGACATGGAAATTGCTATGGTGTGGAAGCTTTCGAGTGAAAAGTAAACACAAAGGTGTTGGCCTCATCAGGAGACAGAAGGCATTTTACTTTGAAACTAATTACAGTGAAGCTGACAGAGCTTGACAGATCTATTGTTCTAACAAATAGCTTGCCAATGTTCATACAAGAAAAGTAATGCCTCTCTCTCTCTGTAGGCCTTTGACATGAGGGAACAAAAAGACACAAGGCTCTCAGAATTTCTAATTATGTATCAGGAACCCAAGAAGTTAGAACAATAAAAGTATTTGTTAAAAATAATGCCCTAAAAGTTATGAAATTGGGCAAAAGTAGGAGTAAAACCTGGGGGGAATCAGGGAGTAAAGACCATTTCAGACTTTTGCCGATTTTAGGTATTACTACTGCCACAGCTGTGAAGTATGGCTCAGATTGTCGTCTCCCCCTCCCCCCCCACAATTTCCTATGAAAGGGAAATTCCGACTTTTGACTAACTCTACTTAATACCTCTGTACTCCTCTCCATTGGGACAGTTCTTCCCTATCTGATAAGGGAGATGTGCGAGGATAAAATCCATTGTTGTTTGCAAAGCACCCAAATACTATGTTGATGGAAGCCCTATAAATACGCACTAGAAGGTGTTAATTGAGCTTCACAGTTAAAAATCAGGGATGTAAAAGGTTAACCGTTTAAATGGTAATCAGCTGTTTAAACGTTTAAAACAGCTGATTACCCTTTAAACTGGGGGGGGAGGGGAGTGGCAGCCACAGCTAGGCAGCTCTCACTTGGCGGTGGGGAGCTGAGCCCAGCATGGCCCCTCCCCCAGCATTTAACCGTTTGAGCGTTCTATTTTTAGAACATTTAAATGAATTTTTAATTAAATTAATTTTTACATCCCTAATTTAAATCTGGATTTTGATCCCGATCTGCACTTCCCTAAAGTCTGGAGTTGTTAGGATTTATTGTGATGGTTCAGGACCATTTTGGCAACAGGCCCCTATTACCTAGCAGCTCCATACACATTGCTTCAGCTAGGTACATGAGTAATTTTCATCGTATGTGAGGGGGCGGACAGTTAGCTTAAAGGAATACTCCAGTGTTGTCTTTTTCTGATTCTCTACAAAAAGGGAGTGTTTCCAATGATCTCAGAACTATGGAATGAAACATTAGAGCAGGGTCAGAACTAAAACAGGATCTTGTAAAGAAGCTGTGATCATGAATGTAGGGGCACTGTCTGTTTTAATGAGGGGAAAGGGTTAAAGTGATGCAGCTAGTAAAGGAAGGCATTTCAAAATACCTTATGGGAATTGCTTGAGACTGCTGTCTGCTTAGAAGTGTGAAAGGCCAAGACCTGACAGTTTCATCAGAAAAACTGTTTAGAAACTGACCTGAGGTACATATATTTCATTGCTCCAGTGTCAGACTGCTCATTTCTATGAGTTTATCAGCAGCAATAACACACACACACCCCAAACAGAAGAACAGCAGGGAAAATTACATCATAGGACTACGGTGACTTTATAGCCTTATACTCTTTATAGCTGAAGATATTGTACTGAAGCAGAAGAGTCTTAGTCAATTCACTGGAATAAAAGAAAGGATGGACAGTGAGCATGATCCTGCTCTAAAAAGGACGAGAAAACGTTTTCCTCCGATTGTTAAATGAGGAAAACTGCTGTATATTATTTCAGTGAAAAAGTGATCAAGAGACACACATCTGGAACAAATGGCAGGTACTAAATGGGGATAGTCATGTGATCAGGCAGCAGGATTCAATCTAGAAGATCAGGGGGCATAACTCAAATAAGATACATTTAATTCATGGAGGTGAACAGAGTAAGATGGATGATTCCAGGAAAAAGATGGAATGGAAGTTGATTTCTTAAAAAAAGAAAAAAAGAAAGCTGTAGTTCTTCAACCAGGAAACAAAGACAAATTGCAGAACAGATGGGGGATTTATGTTCTAAAAGGAATAAATGTGCTTTATGATGAAATATTGAGAGAACGGAGAGAGGAGCACCTGCAGGCAGATTACTTACTTCAGAAATAGACCGGGTCTGGTAGGGCAGCTTTGGATTCAAACATGTATCTGAATTGGCCCAGCCTGGCTAGCTCAATTAAAGAAAACCAAACAAACATGAAGCTGGTCGCTTTGCTCTATTTCCAGAAATAAATGCTCCTGAAGGTCTCAGTGCACGTTTGTCCTCTTCAGGGGGGAAATATGGGCACTTTCTCTTTTTGTCTATTGATGTGGGTGCAGTATCTGGGCATCTCACAGACATTAACAGATGTAGCCTTACAACAGCCCAGTGATTTACAATTCCCATTTTATTCATGGGGAACTGAAGCAGTCAGTGTAGAGTATAGGCATTGGGTAATATTCCGTTAATAGTTTGGGAGCCATCTTGTACCCTGCCCCATCTTCTACTGCAGAAGCCATCACAACCCAGGCAGAGCAGCAGTTGCACATAGGTAGCTAGGCCTTGTATATTTGGCCTTGTCTACACTGTCCCACAGTCTGGGCTATGGGGCAGTGGATAGCAGTGCACAGAGTCCTGCGCTGTATCCAGTGGGGTAGTCAGGCCAGAATGCACCAGAATGCCATTGTGGTACTAGGTGGTAGCTGAGCCCATAATACCCACCCTCTACTTTGTGTCCCTGACCCACTACCTCCCATGTGGGACCCCCCATCCTCAACTCCCACCCTGCCCTTCATAGTGCACCCCCCCCGGCCCAACCCTCCTTGCCCCACAGCCCTTAGTGTGGGCTGCAACTAGATGTGGGAGTAGGGCCAGAGAGAAGCGTGGAAGTCTGGCACTGTAGTCTGAAATCTGAAGGTACCACATCACTGGCGATAACTCTTTCATGTGGACACTGCGAGCGTGCATGAGAAAGGTTCCTAGTTCACATTAATGTAGTCCTCTTCATATACGACTACATTCCTGTGCCTAGGTTCCTTTTAGTCACACCCAGAGCGTCCACATGGGGGAATTACAGCACAGCACTTTGGCGTGCACTGCTGTTCACCCCCCCCCCGTAGTCCGAGCTGCAGGGCAATGCAGACTAGTCCCAGCATTGGGACTATGAGTAACCCACACATATAGAAAGAAAAAGGGTTTAAAAAACGCTGGCAGCTTAGGGAAAATGGATTTGTTGGGTAGCTCAACTCAGGACTGGGCCATCTATAAAGACTGGAGCAGTATAAAATAGCTAATGATATCAGTGATGAGAAAAAGGTGGCAGTTTCACTGAGTGTAATCGTAAGCAGGGAAAAGCCATTTTGGTTATTCATACGCTCCATTTGGATTGTCTCCTCATTGTCCTGGAGATTGGAATTTGGTAGTTTTAGCAGTAAGGGTCTCTGACTGGACCCTTGTAGTATTGTTGATGTCTGAAACCGACAGGTTTGTTGTGATGGTGTAACTGCTGGTAAAATCTGCCCAGCAACTAAACAGAGCAGGAGAGGACATGTGACTGGATTAAGGAAGATAACAGAGCATTGCCATCTTGGAGAGTTTAAATAATGCATGAAGGCACCGGTTAGCGTGTGGTATGCAAAATGAAGCAATCCAAAAATGGTTATTGATTGATGCTGATTTGATGTTTGACTGTAGCAAAGCTTTAGATACAGTCTCCCACAATATTCTTCCCAGCAAGTTAAAGACACATGGATTGGATGAATGGACTAGAAAGAGGATAGAAAGCTGCCTAGATCACTGAGCTCAATGGGTAGTGATCAATGGCTTGATGTCTAGTTGGCAGCCAGTAACAAGTAGAGTGCTCCAGGGTTGCTCCTGTGGCTGGTTTTGTTTACTGTCTTCATTAACGATCTGGAGGATGGGGTGGATTGCACCCTCAGCATGTTTGCAGATGACACTAAGATGGAGGGAATGGTAGATATCCTGGAGAGTAGGGATAGAATACAGAGTGACCTAGACAAATTGGGGGATTGGGCCAAAATAAATCTGATGAGAATCAACAAGGACAAGTGCAGAGTCCTGCACTTAGGATGGAAGAATCCCATGTACTGCTACAGACTGGGGACCAACTAGCTAAGCAGCAGTTCTGCAGGAAAGGATCTGGGGATTCCTGTGGACAAGAAGCTGGATATGAGTCAGCAGTGTGCCCTTATTTCCAAGAAGGCTAGTGACATATTGAGCTGCATTAGTAGGAGCATTTCCAGCAGACTGAGTGAAGTGATTATTCCCTTCTATTTGGCACTGGTGAGGCCACATCTGGAATATTGCATCTAGTTTTGGGTCCTGCATTACAGAAAGAATGTGGAGAAATTGGAGTGAGTCCAGTGGAGGGCAACAAAGTTGATTAGGGGGCTAGGGCACATGACTTATGAGGAAAGGCTGAGAAAACTGGTCTTATTTAGTCTGCAGAAGAGAAGAGTAAGGGGGGATTTGACAGCAGCCTTCAACAACCTGAAGGGGGTTTCCAAAGAGGCTGGAGCTAGGTTATTTTCAGTGGTGGCAGATGACAGAACTAGGAGCAATGGTCTCAAGTTGCAGTGGATGGAGGTCTAGGTTGGATATTAGGGAAAACGTTTTTCACTAGGAGGGTGGTGAAGCACTGGAATGGGTTACCTAGGGAGGTGGTGGAATCTCCATCCTCAGAGGTTTTTCCTGGCTGGGATGATTTAGCTGGGGTTCATCCTGCTTTGAGCAGGAGTTTGGACTAGATGATCTCCTAAAGTCCTTCCATTCCAAATCTTCTATAATTCTGATTCACTGTAAAACATGCACTGGAACTTTTCAATAGAAACCACACTGAAGATGCCAGGGGGTTGCAAGAGCATAATTAAATCTGTGAATCAAATGAATGAGGGGTAAAGAAGAAACTACATCATGGATAACATCATCAAAGGCTATGTGCATTCATTGTGTGAATTAGTCTCACTTTGCCAATAGCTGTTAGTTCAAGGACAAAGCCTGTAGAACCTGCAAGTAATTGGGACACACAGAAGATGTGCAGGTCAGTGCAAAACACACACTCACCGCCTCACAGGGACAATACCGGAGAATTTCAGATTAATCAGTGCAGATGACAGCATGGAGTCCACGGAGAATACTGTGGCATCTCTACTAGTAGAAGAAATAAGACTTAAACTGGAGCTTAATACAGGGTCTGCTGTTCCTGTAATATCAGAGCAGACTTATCAGAGACTACTTAAAAAGGTGAAGTAGCGGAAAACCTCAGTACTTCTAAAAACAAACAGGGAAAATCCTTGCTCCCCTGGGTATTATTATGGTGAAGCGGACCTATGACAGTATGCAACAGCTCCGTGTTGTGAAATGAGGGAGTCATGCATTACTTGGTAGAGAATGGCTGAGAGAGATTCAGTTTGCCTGGTAAAGCAGGAAATATTTGCAGGCTTAAAAAAATTATGGCCTCCAAGCCAAAAATAAAAAAAATTACCCAGACTTTAGGACAGGGAACTGATGTTTTTTTGGGGTAGTATCAGAACCTTCAAACATATTAAAGCAAAATTTGTGCTTGAAGAAAGAACAATTCCTAAATTTTGGAAAGTACGTTTTGCATTACAGCCAAAAATATATCCAAGGTTAATTGGAGCAAAAAGAGAACCCCTATAGAGCCAGTGATGAAAGAGAACAGGACTGTCTGTATCTGTGGTGATTTCAAGGTTACAATTATCCTAGTATTGTATGCAGCTCAGTATCCTTTACCTAAAAGGGAGGATATTTTGCCTCATTAGCAGGTGGGAAGCATTCCCCTATGATTGATTTAGCCCAAGCATATCTGCAAATGGAGACCTAAAACAATGACAAACCTCACAATTAACACTTACAAGGGACTATTTCAATACAATAGGCTAGTGTTTGGAATAGGATCCCCACCCACTATTTGGCAGTGAGCCATAGACCAGATATTACAAGATGCTCCTGGCATTCAGCGTTCCTTGGATGGTATATTGCTCGATGGAGCTAGTGATGAAAAACACCTTGAAACTGTCTGAGTGTGGATTAGAGCAAATAGGGACAAAAGTAACTTTTCAAAGATTCACTTGGATATTGTTGCCATACTAACAAAGATGGCTGACATAAATTACAAGAAAAAGTTGAGGCTATTCTTAAAGGCACTCCAGCCACAAGATGCATCACAATTATGTTCCTTTCTGGGGATGGTCAGTTATTACCAAGGATTCCTACCTAGCATGACATCAGGGCTGCCCATGGATCTTGAAGCTGGAAATCATCACACTCTAATTCTTCACCTAGCTGCTCATAGACAGCAGCTGGGACCTAGGTCCAGGAAGCCCAACTGGGCCTCACCCTTACACTCTGATTTGGAGAGATCCAAGACTCCTGATTGGGCTGCAGCCCTATTTAAGCCAGAGGAGGCACGAGGAAGTTGTCTGTACAACTGGGCTTCACCTGGCTAGGGACTGCAGGTCTGATGTTTACCTGTTCCTGCCGTCTCATCCTGACCTACTGGTATCCTGACTCAGTCTGACCCTAGTTCCTGCTCTCTGGTTGTCACTTGATCCTGACCTCCTGGTATCCTGACTTGGCCTGACCCTTGGTGACTGCCTCTCAATTCCTGCCCTCTAGATTGTCTCTTGATTCTGATTTCCAGGCTTTCCACCCAGCCTGATTCCTAGTAACTGGCTCCTGGGCCCTCAGCTCATATGCCACACTAACCCTGAGGCCAGGCCACCTATGCTCTGGTGCTAACATATATCACCAGTGTTATTGGGACTGAAAGCACCCCGGCTTTCACACCCTCCACACTATTGTAATCTTTGTATAAACTATGCCTTGTGGGCCATCATTTGAAAACTAATAACTTACTGGTCAATACCATGGTGAAATCAATGTAGCAACATTATATGTGAAGTTATGAAGTTCCCTGTATGATTTTGTTACCATGTGTTCAAACCCATTCAGCCCTGACTAGGCAAAAGTTGTCAATCCTAAACAAAGGAATGTGTGTTTACCGCGATTTACATATAAGGAGTTAACAGGGTCCCTGAGGCAGCAAGAGGGGGAAATGGCAAGAGACAAGGTGAAACTGCATTTCAGCATACACCGGGGAGAAGAAAGATCATGAAGTCTGTTGGTAAAGGTAGCTCCATGTTGCCTTCTTTATTTTTTGAATTAACTTTGCTTTGAGGGGTAATCCTCAGAAGAAACTACTTCAAAAGGTAACTGGACTATAAAAGTGAGGGACAAAAACACCCCCAGACATATCTCTATTTCTCTCTCTCACCTAAGAAGTCAAAGGAATCAATCCTTTGACTTTGAGGGAAATCATGACCTGATAATTTGGTCAGCCCTGTTGCTAGGAACTTGAGGTAAGGACTTTCCCTTGAACCAAGTCTAGCTTATTAAGTTTTAGCTACTAGTAAGCATTTAATCTTCATTTCTCTTATAACCATTTTTTACTTTAATACCTGATACTTGTACTCATTTACAATTTCTTTGTAGTTAAATAAACTTGTTTTATTTTTAATCAGACATAAACCAATGTTTGGTTAAACTGAATTGTTTAGTAACTCCATTTAAAGGACAAAACTATGGAATATTAACTTCCTTACAGGTGCAATGGACTTCTAATACCTCAACTGCTCGGGAGAGGGCTGGATGGTGCAGAAAAAATGTTCTGGGAAAATGTTCTGGGGACTGGGTATGTGTTGGGATCACTCTACAAGTAGTAATCAAGGCTGGTGGAAGCCAAGTCTGACTGGATTGTTGCTGACAGGCTGCTGACTTGATGGAGTAGGGATGAGCTTTACAAAGACACTCATGGTGGGACTTGCATGCTATAAGGCTGTTTGTGAGTAGCCCAGTCTGGGAGCTACAACAGCAAAATGTTGTGAGGCACCTAAGGTTGTGGGGCAGGAAGTGACACAACCCCTCACTGGTCTGGATCGTATCTTGGAATGTGACAGTTACATCCTTGAATGAACTGTTACACAATGAACAGAAATGGTGCTGGTTCTTAGAGAGCACCAAGGTTTTGAGGAGGCCAAGAAACTCATATCATCTGGAAGACTCCTTGCACACTAACCGCATCTTGCTTATAAAGTTAGTTTGTGATGCTTCCTCATATAGAACAGGCACAGTAACTTCACTGGGATGAAAGATCATATCGAAAGAACTATTGTCTTTACTTCTGGATCTTACCTTGGCAGAATGTATCTATTCCTAAATTGACAGATAAGCTCTGAGTTTAGTGTGGGGAGCTAACCTTTCACCAACATCTGCATGGGAAATGATTTATTCTGGTTACAGAACACCAACTGATGGCTTCAATTTTTAACTCAAAGAAAGGAGTCGTGGCAATGGCTGCAGCACAGTTACAGAGATGGGTGATATTCCTGGGCATTGCACCTGTAAGGGGGTCAAAAGTACCAGTCAACATGGGACTGCAGATTGTATTTTATGCCTACAGTTGGAAACTACAAATAGGGAATAGAGCTAGTTGATGTATTCGATATGGCACAAACTGAATTCTTACCAGTGATAAATACCCATGGTACAAGGCAAAACTAAAGATGATCCAGTGCTGGCTAAAGTTCATGACATTAGGATGCAGAGGATGAATTCTTGCACACAATCAACTGTTTCTAAATTTCTTTGCTTCACAAAAACAGTTAAGCATACATCAAGGCCTGTATGAATGCAGCCCATGCTACTGCAAATCAGACACAGCAATGTTGGTCATGGGACTTAATTTAAAGTCTTGCCTGGACACGTTAAAGCCTGATCAAAATAGGGACAATCGAAAAAACAGCTGACCCCAAATAGTCACAGCTGTCCGTGCTGTTTCATGGGGGAGAAGGCATCTTACTAAGACACTGAGATATTTCATGGAAAACTGGAGTGATTACTTCACAGAGTGGTCTTATGTCTTACTGGGTGGAAGTAGCACTGGTCCTGGAGAAGACATGTAAACAAGCTTCCTCCTCCATGAAAACTGGGTAGCCCCGGTGAGATCTTAAGTTACGTCCCATAGACACTAGCAATGTTTTCTGACTTTTAGTAGCATGTACTGTATTTCTATAGGCCAATGGGAAATTTGTGTCCTCCCACTTCCTAGCTTGAGGAAAGCAGGAGAGTCTCTGTGCTATGTGTTTTGTATTACTTTGAGCCTTTTGCATCTTCTGTTTAATAAACCCACCTCAAGGAAAGGGACATGGAACTTGACCAACGTGTGTGGACTTTATTTGAATTGCCTGGACAGATGAAACTGTCCATTGGCTTACATCTGTATCTCTGTATTCATCATTTTAGACATATATTCAACAACACCGCTCAGAAGTTATCCCAGCGTGGCTGAGTTCAGCTCATATTACCTAGCATATGTGCCATCAAGGTTCTTATCCAACTGGCAACTGAGAAAATTGATTTTAAAAAGTTGCCAGCTTCTGTGGTGTAAGAGTTTCTAATAATGTCTTTCAGAGATTTCAAATGATGTGTAAAGTTAATAGGAACAATTCTGATAAGGGAACAGATATCATTGCACTATTCGGCCCTCCACTCAAACTTAAATTCTTGTGTCCATTATGTTACCAACCAAGGCTTGCCAAATGTGATTTCAACTATTTCATAGCACAGCACTTTTAGGTATTGAAGTTGGATCATTCCCATAACAATGGAATGTAATATTGTGTACGTGTTTTACATGTTTTACATTTGTACACATAACTTTTGCCTGAAAGTCACTTCAGGAGATGAGTTGATGCCTACACAGACCCTTATATAGATTCTAAGGTCTTGTTCTAGACAGCCCTCCCAATCATAATAAACTGAAGGACAATTTATCTGCCTTGGAAGAGTGAAGGACAATCTGTGGTTCACGTCAGAAAGACAATCTATTTTTTTAAACACAGATTGATGCTTAGACCACTAAATCATACATCAAGTTATATAAAACATATGTGCAACTAAGTCTGTGATACACATATAATGGTAAAGAACGGCAAAAAAGACTCCAGAAAAATTTAACTCTATGATCTTGTTTAATCGCAATTTACAGTAAAGTGAGTTATTCTGTGTGTAAATGACAAACACACTTGTAGTCTGAAAACTAAACATAGTTTAGACAGACTACTGAACTGAAATTTGAAATTCCTGGTATACTGGAAATCCCACCAGAGCCCTGATACTATGGCTAGAACATCACCAATTTGAGAAGCCATTTGCATACTTTGTTTTACTGCTGTGATTATTGATGTTTGCTCATCAGGTTTTTTGCATGCTTGCAGATATTCTATCATCTTTTGGCTTGTAGAAGGCATCACATTATACAGGTCAATGGGGGAAAAAATCAATGAGTGATTTAAAACTATACACCCTACAGATTAAATTTATGGTCAGTCAAGATGCAAACAAATATTAAGCAATTTCTGACTAGAATTGTGTCAGTCTGAGAAGAACAGTTTCTTGGAGTTAGTGTTAGATTGATATTTTGTAAATTAATACTTTAAAGAACCTTTCATCCAAAAATCTCAGTGATTTACACACATTTGCTAAGTCACACACCTTATGAGATAGGTGAACATTATTAACCCAATTTTACAGCTGAGGAACCTCACACACAGAGAGGTTAATTAACATGTCCTGATTCACACAGCAAGTCTATAGCAAAACTTGAAAGAAAACACAGAAATTCAATGATCAAGTTCCCTGCTCTAACCACCAGGTTGTACTTCTATCCAGTCCACAATCCTGAAAAATTCTGTAGAAGGCATTTTGAAGTATGTCATTTGTTTTGATTCTGAATATACAACTGTTATGACAAGAATTCTGTTTCCCAAGGTGTTCTCTCAGCAAATGCATACTTTAAGGCATAAAACAAACCCAATAAAGGATATTTTTACTATAAATAGTTCCATCCACCCAGATGCCCCTTTTTCTTTGACTGTAAACAAATACAAAAAATAAATCTTCTCTTTGCAATAATTTATTATGGTGGATATTAAAATAGAAAATGGATCTATAACTTGCTACAGTCATGAATGTGTTCCAAATAGAATCGTAGGGCTGGAAGGAACCTCGAAAAGCCATCATATCCTGGGCTGTGGCAGGACCAAATAAATGTAGATCATCTCTAACAGGTGTTTGCCAACCTGTTTTTAAAAGCCTCCAATGACTGGGATTCCAAAACTCTTGGAAGCCCATTCCAGAGCTTAACTATCCTTATAGTTAGATAGTAGGATAAACTTCCTAACTTAAATCTTTGTTGCTGCAGATTAAACCCAGTACTTCTTGTCCTCCCTTCAGTGAACAATTGATCACCATCCTCTTTATACCTGCCCTTAACATATTAGAAGACTTATCAGGTTCCCACCCTCAGTCTTCTTTTAAGACTAAATATACCCAGATTTTTTAACCTTTCCTCATAGCTCAGGCTTTCTAAGCCTTTTGTCATTTTTGTTCCTCTCCTCTAGGCTTATCCAGTTTGTCTGCATCTTTCCTAAAATCCAGAACTGGATGCAGTATTCCAGCTGAGGCCTCACCAGGGCCATACAGAGCAGGACAACTTTGTTTTAGATACCGCAGTCCTATTAATACACCCCAGAATGATATTAGCCTTTTTTTGCAGGTGGATCACGTTGACTCATATTCAATTTGTGACCCACTATAACTCCCAGATCCTTTTCAGCAGTACTATTGTCTATCCAGTTCTTCCCATTTTGTAGCTGTGAATTTGATTTTTCCTTCCTAAGTGAAGTCATTTGCAATCGTCTTTATTGAACTTCATCATGTTGAATTCAAACCAATTCTCCAATTTGCCAAGATCCTTTTGAATTCCACCAAAGTGCTTGCAACCCCTATCAGCTTGGTGTCATCTGCAAATTTTATAGGCATCCTCTTCACTCCATTATCCAAGTCATTAATGAAAATATTAACTAGTCTGACTCCTGTGGCACTGCTCCAGATATGGCCTCCCATGTTGACAGGGAATCACTGATAACTACTCTTTGAGTACAGTCTTTCAACCTATTGTGCACTCACCTTATAGTAATGTCCTCTAGACTATGTTTCCCTAGTTTGCTTACGAGAATATCATTTGGGACTGCATCAAAAGCCTTACTACAAATCAAGAGATATATCACATCTACTGCTTCTCCCTATCCACTAAGTCAGTAATGCTGTCAAAGAAGGCAATTAGATTCATTTGACATAGTTTATTCCTGACAAATCCATGCTGGCTATTTTTCATAGTCCTATTATCCTGTAGGTGCTTACAAATTGATTTTTTAACCATTTCTTCCAGTACGTTTCCAGGTATCAAAATTAGCTGACTGGTCTATAATTCCTCCGGTCCTCTCAGTGTCCCCTTTTAAAGATAAGTTCTGTGTTTACTCTTCTCCAGTCTTCTAGGACCTCACCCATCCTTTAGAAGTTTTCTATAATAGTTAATGGTTCTGAGATTACTTCCACTAGTTCTTTAGGTACCCTAGGATGAGTTTCATCAGGCAGTGTCGACTTGGATACATCTATCTTATCTAAATATCCTTTCACCTGTTCTTTCCCTATTTTGGCTTGCATTCCTTCCCCTTTGTTGTTAGTATTGATTGTGTTGAGTATGTGGGTCACCATTAACCTTTTAGTAAAGACTGAAGCAAAACAGGCATTAAACACCTCAGCTTTTTCGATGTCATCAGTTATTCGTTCTCCTTCCCTGCTAAGTAAAGGGCCTATACTTTCCTTCATCTTTCTCCTGTTCCTAATGTATTTTAAAGAACCTCTTCTTTAATGTCTGTTGCTAGGTGTAACTCATTTTGTGCCTTGACCTTTCCGATTTCATTCCTAAACACTTCTGTTGTTCTTTTGTAATCCTCCTTAGCAATTTGTCCATGTTTCCACTTGTTGTAGGATTCCTTTTTGATTTTCAGGCCATTAAATAGCTCCTGATGGAACCATATTGGCCTCTTACTATTCTTCCTATCTTTCCCTCACATCAGGATAGTTTGCAGTTGTGCCTTTAATAAACACAAGGTGCGCAGGTATGATGGTGATGGTTCATGGTATAAGAATCTAAATAGAATAGAATCTACTCATAGGAGATTGTTTTGTTAAGTGGAGAAAGAAGAGAGATATAGTTTGTTGCAAGTTCCAGAGAACTGACGAAGTGGGTTGCAGCCCACAAAAGCTTATTCCTGCATAAATTTGTTAGTCTTTAAGGTGCTACAGGACTCTCATAGTTTGTGGAGGGTGAGGGGGTTAGTCCCTAACTAGAGAGGATGCTCCAAGTCCTCATCCTGTACTATGATGTTCCAGAGTTCAGCTCCTGGAAGTCACAAGCTTCCATGTGACTATGAGCAGGTCACCAGCCTCCCTGTGCCTAAATTCCCCACCTGGAAAATGGAAATAATGTTTTCCTATTTCGGAAAGGTGTTGTGGGGATAAATCCATAAAGGGAAGTGAGCAGATACTATGGTTGTGGGGACCCTGTACTGAGAAATACACAATTCATGTTTTTAAAGACATTAAAAAGACTGAGCTACTTCTTTGAGTGAAATTTGCTGCCTCCTTCATCCATGATGTAGGCTGACCCCTTGTCTAATGTGTATAGAAAATAACTGTGTAAGTATCTAAACCTCTCCAAAATCTTATTGTAGTCATGATCCTAACAATGTTTTGCTCTGCTAATGCTTTGGAGCTAATCAACGTTTTTCTAAATTACCACAGGCTAGTGCTTGATTTTTCTTTTTGAGATTTGTTTAGAAATATTCTCACTTTTCACTTGTCCTGGTGCTTATTTATTGCTATTGATTAAAATACATTTTCCAGAAGTATTTCTACTGGCTGTCCCCTCTGGAATGATCATCTGACTGCTGGCACAAGATGTTTCTTTGACATCTTCCACCCTCACACAAATAATAAGAATAAGAAACAAATTGAATAAGTCATCCCCCTGAGCAACATAAGTTACAACAACCTAAGTGCCATTGTGGACAGCGCTATGTTGGCAAGAGAAACTCTCCCACCGACATAGCTACCACCTCTCAGGGAGATGGTTTTATTATGCTGATGGGAGAGCGCTCTCCCATCACAGAATATGTCTTCACCAGATGCGCTACAGCAGCACAACTACATCAGTGCAGCTGTGCTGCTATAGTGCTTCTAGCGTAGACTAGCCCTAAATGAGCAAACATAAAAGTTGGGGAAGCAGCGTTCAGGTGTAGGAGGCTGTGAAGATGTCACTGGCTAGGAGATAAATGTTATGTTCACAGCAGACACCCAGAGAAGTTCTATAAAAACATAAAATATTCTTTCTGGAAGGTTGCAACATAACATGACTTTTAATTTTAGAATCCAAAATGACAACATACAGTACCCAGAAATAGAGAGAGAGACAAAGCAGCTGCTCCCTAAAAAGAGGGCACAATTCAGCCCATCTTGTTCCAGGCAGGATCTTTCCAGACTGACTACAATTGCACACTTCCCTGCAGAGCAGTATCGAGAAGTACGTGCAAGCAGTACCAAGAATTCCCCCATCACTTTATTGGAGTTAAAAGCTACAATGATAGCTTGTAACTCCAATGCAGTCCTCAGTACATCCCAGTAAGCTATGTAGGATGCATGGAAGATGTGGTTTCCAAGGATGATTTTTATTTATTTATTTTTTAAAAGGAGGAAAGGGAATGCTTGGCAGATAAGAAATAGAAGACTGTTCCAGCAATACTATTTATTATTTGGTAAGCTCTGACCTCATGCTAGGGCTGCACAAGATAGAGCAAAAAACACAGCTGCTATGCAGATAAGTTTAGGGGGTGCTTAGCATCTTGCAGGAGAGAAATCTAATAATGAAAAGTTCATGAATCCAAATGTTAGTTGAAATGAAAGCTTGAAAATGGAGTGACTGACGGAAGCAATCACATCTGAGCATGAAATTCTTATTGGGTGAGATTCTGATATCCTTGCTCATGTTCCATAAGACGTCCCAATGAAGTGAAGAACGATATTGAAAGGGAACCTGGGCATCAGAATCTGACCCCAGTGAAGATAGTGAAGGACAATGAGGCTATGCAAATTACGACTGGGGAATGAGAAGATAAAGAAAGAATGTGGGTCCTGAGAAAACAGGGAGAAGCTGCAGATATGCCTTTGTTTTTTAAAATACATATGAACTAAATTGCTGAGTCCTCTTATAACAGAGACATTGATCAGCCTAAATTTGTGCTCTTCATCCCTTGCAAGAGAAATATTTAATCCATTTAGCCTCCAGGAAGGGTGATAAATGAATTACTGAACGCTTCCTGTCGGAATGTGATTTGGCTTTTCAAGGCAGTGAGACTGGATTCTATTCAGATTATACCAGTGCATCAATTAAAAGTCGGAAGAGTTTTATTTCAGCTAAACAGCATTTCTAACAACTCAGTCTTGAATCCCTGCTTCTGTATGTGGTAGGATAGGATGGTTGTTCTAGTGCAGTGTTTTTCAATCTGAGGGTTGTGACCTCTGGAGGGAAGTGGGGGGTTGAGGGCTTGGACTATCAGCCCTGGACAGCAGGGCTCGGGTGGCCGCTTCAGCCCCCGACCTTTTCAAATGGGAGGGAGTCATGATTTTTTTTAAATCGAAAGTGGGTCACCAGCACAAAAAGGTCGAGAAACACTGTGGAAGGGGCACAGGATTTGGAGTCAAGACCTCTGGGTTTAATACCTGTTTTAGCTCTATAAAGGGAGCTAACAGTTCCCCCTAATTCACAGGGATGTTGTAAAGAGAGAACTCCATTAATAATCATCATCATCAACATCTGAGAGTTGCTCAAATACTATGATGATGAGAGTCATGTAAGACGCTATATACACAGTGTTGCTGTAGCCGTGTCGGTCCCAGGATGTTAGAGAGACAAGGTGGGTGAGGTAATATCTTTTGTTTGACCAACTTTTATTGGTGAGAGAGAGACGCTTTTGAGCTTACACCGAGTTCTTCGGGTCTGGGAAAGGTACTAAATGTGTCAGCTAAATACAGATAGTTTAGCATAAGTGGTTAGCACATATTCTAAGGGACCATTCAAGGTGAAGTGGCCCTTTAACATTCCTGAAGTCACAAAAAGGGGGTAAGTGGGTTACAAATTGTTGTAATAAACCTTAAATCCAGTGTTTTTATTAAAACTATGATTTTTAGTGACTAGCTAAGTTACAAATTTAAGCTCTCAGACAACTTTTGAAAGCATTGTGCTGGCTTCCTTTAAGGATAAAGGCTGATAGGTCAGGTACAAATGAGTGCTATGAGAAAAGTGTTCACCCACAGGTAATAAGGTGTTTGTGTCTTCTATAATTTTCCTGTGACAGGTCATTTGAGAGTGTAGAGATGGCCCAGTTTCACCCACATAGTTGTTATTGAGGCATTTTGTATCACCACATGTTGTCATAGGCATGTGTAGGACCCACGGATCTTGAAAAGTATCTTGTGCAGGGTGTTGATCATTGCAGGCATGCAGATATGACTGCAGGTTTTGCATGTGTTGTTCTGGCAGGGTCTGATGCTACTTTGAGAGTTGATGCATCCTGGTCTCTGGGGAGCTTGCTTCTGATAACAACCTGGAGAGGTCGGGGATTGTTTGAAGGCTAAAAAGGGGGTTCAGGAAAGATTTCATTCAGATTGGGGTCCACCCTACAAATGCCTATCATATTTGTATGTATCTAAATCAGTGGTGCACAAACTTTTCCACTAGGGTGACCAAGGGGCCGGTATCTGACTGGCCAGGCCAGTTTTTTTAATGGATGTGCCAGAAAAATAACGTAATCTGCCAGATTTTTGTTTTTTAAACACACAGGTCTAAACATTTGTATTATTATGAAAATGCACTGGAATATCTAATGTTGAAAGTTTCTGTGTCCAGCTAAAGATGCTTCAATGTTCCCCTTCCTGAAGTTTAAGCAATGACAGATCAAAACTGTTGAAAATACAGCAGTTGTCTGCCCCCCAACACTGAAGTGCAACACATGCCTGTGTTTGAGAGAAGGTTTGAAAGTCACGTGAGAGTGAGGAGATCTGTGTTGTTATACAGAGAAGATTGATGTGTTCTCACTCTAGATACTGTAAGTGGCTGTTGAAGGGGGGTTTCCGGAGTTGCTTTGTGGCTGGAAGTTGGAGTTGCAGCAGGCTTGCAATGGGTGGGGGGTGCCTTTTTTTTTTTTTTGGCCTTTCAGAAAGTGGTAACCCTATTTTACAGTCTCACCCTCTCTTACCATTAAAGGAATCTGTCCATGCCCCCACAATTGCTGCATAGCAAAGGCTTCCTCAGCAGTGAAATTTGGGCTGAAGGCAGAGCAAGACAGGGGGCTGAATGGGGTTGGGGGAGGAGCAAGGCTGGGTGTGGAGCTGGGTTGGAAATGTGGGGCTCCCTCACGTCCTGCTGCGCACCTTCCCACACATTCCTCCATCCCTTCGCCCAGGGGAGTTTGCCCCACAGTTTGGGAAACACTGATCTAAATACTGACATTTTGGTGATGGTGGTTTATGCTCTGAGTGTGTAGTCGATGCTATAGGATCTAGGCTTTTAGGAAGTTATTGGTGGTGGTTACAGCAAAGTGAAATGCATAATGGGACCACAGGTCCACCACGCTTTGTTGTGAGTGTCAGCTGTATGCTAGATACAGCCCCTGTGTCATGTACATTAGCTAGTGTAATTATGTTTGGCATATCACTAGTGAAATGGGTAGGGTTGGGATTGATTCATGACTACCTAGTAGTCTAGAGGGAGCACAGAATTTGCCTTAAAATTACTCTGTCATATACTCATTACTAAAATTAGTTGAGAATTTTCTTAAGTGTTTTTTCAGCAGAAAACGCAATTTCTGGAGAGAAAAATAATTCTTTTCCAAGAGGAAATGTTGATTTTTGCCAAATATCTGTCAGGAAAAAAATAAAAACAGAAGACTTAATTTCACTGTGTCAAATCAGGTTAAATCATTCCACTTTGGGTCTGTTAAACTTTAATCTTCATCTGTTGTGGCAGTGCGTCATGAAAGTTGTAATTCAGGTACCACATGTTTCCATTCTTCTTTAAGGCTGGACTCCCTGGCTAGATTACATCTCCCATGGTGCATCACAGTCTTGCCTCTGACTGTACTGAAACAAAACATTGTGACATTTCTTAATATTTTTGGAACTTTCTGTTTTGTGAAAAATCAGTGGCATATGGAGGGTCTCTGGCACCCAGGGGGCCAAGCCTACATTTGCACCCCTCCACTTCATGCACCTCACTCTTGTAGGGCAGGAGAGGTCCTGGCACCGGGTATCTGCACCTGCAAGGGGGGGGGGGAATGAGTGCAGGAGGGGGGCTCAAATGCAAGCTAGGATCCATCGCCTCCCACTTTCCTGACATGTAGAGCCCACTTCTCCCGCTGCAGCCCTGCTGCCGGCCACAGCTCAGATAGGAGGGTGAGGCCACCCCTGACCTAGGGAGGGGGGTTGGGCCAGCCCTTCACAATGCACAGGGGGTGGTGCTGGAAATATGTGTTTGCAGTATCAGCTCTTCTTGCCAGTTTCAATGAGGTCATAAGTTCACAGCCTGACTCCTGTTTCCTTGACTTTATAACAGACTTGACCAATCTTTCAGTTTAGGCCTCAGCCTTTTATGCTAGGTTTCAGGCCTCATGCTCTTACTTTCTACTACACACAAATTATGAAGTATATTCTTTAGAATTACAGCAGCCTAGTGGGGGTTGGCTGGGTGGCTACTGGGGAACCACACATGGTTTCACAGGAATGGATGTGGCTTTCTGCATATATGGGACAGTGTTGTTGCTGATACCATGGACCAAGCTCTGTCCCCTGAGATGCAGCTTCCATTAACATAGCAGGCAGTGCCCATGTATCTCCAAAGGTAAAATCCCTATGCATTTCTAGCCATAAAAAAAAATACTGAATAAGTTAGAAATAAAACCCAATCAAGATAGCACACACAAAACTCCAACAAGAGCCACATTCTCAAACCTCGACTATTTGCACATACAGAACTGTGGACAAGAAACTAGAGAGCCCTTGAAAAATAAGTGTTAAACTTGCCAAGTCAAAGAAATGCAAAGCTGGATCAGAGATCCTGGGTTTAGTTTACCCCATGACATCCAGACAGTGCACACATGACAAAGATGCAGGATATTAAGAGAAAATACTTTCATACCTTGGCTGTATATTTTCATCTTAAATAGGTTGGGAGAACTGTCTTGTGGCTAAACAAAAAGAATGGGAGTCAAGAGATACAGGTCTACCACAGACTTCCAGTGTGACCTTGGAAAAATCACTTAACCTTGCTGTGACAGTTTCCCTACCTGTAAGATGTAGGTACTTCCTTGTCTCACATAGGTATTATGCTAAACATTTAAAAATGTTTGAGAGATTTGCCCCCAAAGCATATAGAGGTGCAAAGTCTTGTTCTAGTATTGGCCTCTTAATGTTTGATCCCACTTGAACAGAGCTTCCAAGCTGATGTTCAAAGGAAGACCATAATGTAAAGGATGTTTTCCAGAACTCAGACGACGGCTGCATTCATGAAGTCAGTTTTCATTGCAGCTGTTTGTCATCTCTCACATGAGCATTATAAGGAGCTCTCAATCTTCATAACAACAAAAAACACAGATCGGTAGGAATGTCTACTGTTTTCTTTGGAGTCAAATAGCCAAAATACAATTGCACATAAAGTGTGTCTCAGAGAAAGGTGGTAATGTGCTTAGAACTGTCTTGAAATTTGACTGACCAGTTTTCTGTTGGAAAGTGCTGTTTTGTTGAAATCAAAAATGTTTTTGTAGGAACATGCTGATTTTGATTATATTTTCAACAGAAATAATTCAAAATTGAGCATTTTGTTTTGAATCATTTCAGTCCTACTTTGTTTCTGTCTGACGATTTTTAAAAATCTTTTAATTTTATTCATCTATTATAGTCTTTGAACACTATTGAAATGAAATGTTTTGATCAAATCAGCACTTGACTCCCATTCTGTTTAGGTATAAATGATTATACAAGGTTCAGGTAATGGAGAAGGGTGGTATTAAAAAACTTGTTCAAAGGATAACTCAAGTCCAACCAGTTTGCTTCTTCAGTACCTATGTTAGGGACATTTTTCAAAAAATTTCCACTGTAACTAACATCCATTCAGTACCAGGGTGCTAACACCGCTGAGAATCCCAGTGTAGGTGGACTGCTAGCTGCTATCGCTCTTTCCAGGACCAGATCAGTTACACCTGTTGTGAGTAAAGTTGGATGATGAAGTATTTGTAGTAGTGGGGTAGCCAGCAGTCTAGCTACACTAGCTTTCCCAAAGTCCCTAAAGCCTGTGGGGCTGAACCAATGTCAGCACCATTGGGAAACTTTTGAAAGTGTCATTAATGAAGGCAGGGCTTTTGAGACATGCAAACCTGTCCACTGCTCTTACAATTAAGTATAGAACTATAGGAAAATCTATTTCTTACATTCAGTTACTGCTTATCCCATCTGGTCCCAAGACGGGGTAGGACATGTGGGAAGGGGGGGGCGGGGAACCTAACACTTTGCACATCCAGGATCTTGACAATAGAAGAAGGCACACTGACCACAGTTAGATGTATTACAGTAATGTCAAGAGGTCACACTGGATATTGCGGTCCCCTTGTGCTAGGCTCTCCAAACACATAGTAAGAGATTCTCTGCCCCAAAGGGGTTACAATCTAAAGAGACAAGGCAGAGGAAATATGGGAGGGGAAATAGAGGTACAGAAAGATTAAATGAGTTGGTCACACAGGAGGTCAGTGGCAGAAATCAGGTCTACAGGCTGCCAGTCCTGTGCCTTATCCATTAGGCTAGGCTACATTGCACTGGGTTGGGGGAATCCCTTTTTATCTAGATATACAGCATGTCAAGTGGCAGCATAGCAGCTGCCGCCATCTTCTCAGGGGGAATAATTAAAATGATAGAGGAGGAACTACTACCTGTTGTGGTATAGCAAGAGCTACAGGTGTAGGTATGCAGTGCTACTGAGCAGCAGAGTGGTGTGGCGTTGTAAAGAGGAGCCGAACAGAGTGCAGTGGTGTGTGGC
>ML675603.1:15071444-15274791 GCA_007922155.1 Mesoclemmys tuberculata
GTGTGGCGTTGTAAAGAGGAGCCGAACAGAGTGCAGTGGTGTGTGGCGTTGTAAAGAGGTGGAGTCCTGAGGAAGGTACTGGGCTCAAGAAGCCAGGAGGAGGAGGGGGGGGGGGAAAATAGCCCAGGGGAAAAGTCTGCTGCTGCAAGTACTGTGCCAGTAGCACATAGCTGCTAATCATAGGGCCCCTGGCCTGGGACCCGGAGGAGTCGGAGGGTCTGGGTCCCTACCCCCCCCCCTCCCTGGGGAGATGGGGTAACTGGCAATGCCCTGGCCCACTACAAGAGGCAAAAGTGCAAGACCCACTAGGGAGAAGCTGGCCATTTGCCACACTGTCCAAGGAAAGTAAATGGAACTGTGCCATTATCATGCCTACAGAAGCAGGTCTGGCCACTAAAGACAGAGCCAGTGATGGTGTTTTGCAGTAATTCAATAACTCAGTGTGCTGTAGGATGAGTTACTCTGACTGGCCTGACTTGCTAGATTCTGAGATGCTAATCTGCTTTTATGAGCTTTTTCTAATATCTAGAAAAAAAGATAGGTCAGTATAAGTGACCAATGAAATTAACACAGTTAATTGTTATTTTTACAGCACCCAAAGGGATGCAGTGCATTCAACAGAATAAGGAGAAATATACAGACCCTGCTCTAAAGAGTTTATAATCTGAGCACAGATACAAGTAGTGGTGGACAATGTGTGTGTTGGGGGGGGATGTGGAATAGAAAGATAAGAGCAATAATAATAAATATACATGGTTACTCCATTGTACTGTGCTATGGCACAATTTAATACTTCTCAGCAAGATCTCGCTCCTTCTCAGTGTACTCACAGACACAAGAACTTTGTAAAAGGTCAGTTCCAGCTAATTATGGACACAACCTACCCATGCAAAACAACAAACCAAGCAGTTAAGGGGAAAGCATCCTGCATTTCTTGCCCCCTGCACATCCCATTGACCAATCAGTGACTCTGTTATAAAGCCTCCCCAGTACTGTATAATGTTACTCTTTTTAGACCTGAGCACTTAACCTGCAGGACTCCACATTTTTGATGTTTCCATTAGGAGGCAAAAATCAATGATGGAGTCAGAAATTTCTTTAATGCAACCCTGTTTACCTACCAAGTCCTGTTTGCTAAACAGTCAGAATCGAACAGGAGGTAGTTTTTTTGCTCACACTTTCAAGCCTCTTTTCAGCCAGCGCTCAGCCCAGTAAGCTCTCTCACAGGCCATGCTCTTAGTATTTGTTCTGGCTGCCTTAGTTTTTGCTCCCTCTCTCAGTCTGTGTCCCTCTGTGGTGTTCCTGCTACTTCTTTCACACCAACAGACACACACAATTAACACCCTAGCTCCTCCATTTGCTCTCTCAGTGTCTAGGGAAACCTTTGGATCATATGGTTCAGCTTTTACCCAAGCCTTGCCAGGGACCAGTACTTTGGGGGCGGTGCCTATTTTTTCTGTTGTGTGGTTCCATAAAGGAGCTTGATTGCTTTTTGCATTTACCCTGAATGAAAAGCAGCTTCAATGAGATTTAACCCAATCAAAAACAAATCTAATATCCTTGTTGCTTTAAGCAGCAGTCTCAAAGAAAATTCAAACTCAGGAATCTTGCTGATTGGGTGACATCACTGCATGTTCAAAGGCCCATAGAATATCCCCTATAGGCTGCTATGTAGATTAACTGTAGGTTGCTTGGTGCATCTCTAGCTAGTAGGAAATTCTGTTTCTACAAACTGACAAATTATCACTTGTTCCATCTGGCTTATACAACCTCTTATGGCTGTCCATGAGCGACAGTATTTGCAGCTCTTTTCTTATCCATACTAAGGTTTTCAAGTCAAGAGTACAGATGACACAGACAGAAAAACAATTACCTAGAGCTGGGCAGCTCACAAGAGACTGTGCAAAGGGCAGGATTGAATACAAGAAAGCATTTGTGTTGTCACTACTGAATTATTTCATAATCATCTGGAAATAATACTGTGATCTGTCCACTCAAAGGAAAGGAAACAAAAGTAGTATGAACTGATCACTTCCCCCACTGGCTCTAAGACACAGTACTTATACCTTGCCAAGGATCAGAGCGCCCCATCTTCCCGGGATTTGACTTTATGAACAAACCAACAGTAAGACTAGAGAGTCTGGCCCAAGTCTTCTCCCCAGGCAAGGCTGCTCCTAGCAATCCTAGTTTAGGGTTTGTCAGCCTGCCACTTTGCTCCTTCCTGCCTCAGAGTCACCATCTTGCTATCAGAGCAGCACCCACTGATGCCTGTTGTCTCCCTCCAGCTGAAGCATCCTTCATCTAGGACTGATATTGCAAACAGGTGTTGTTAGACAAGGGCTGGCTTCAGCACAGACCTTCAACTGCCTCCTACTGTGGTATGTGTGCACACTTATCACAGGAAGCTGAGCAAACACACAACCATAAAACTGACCAGAAGTAAAACCAGCTAAGAGAAGTGTAATATAGGACTGAGTAATAGGGAGGGCTGGATAATCCCTGTGGAGTGGCAAATATACCCTCTAATTCATTTAGAGGCTCAGGAGCAAAGACAGCAACTCCCTGCTACAGAAAAACCTGGCTGTTTATTCCAGTCCTAAACTGTTCACTGTGTTCATTTAACCATGAGCAAAGGAGGTTGGTTTACACAGGATTTCAGATGTTGAACTTCACAGTCCAAACATCCATATGTTACTCAGATCATTTTTATAGATCTGCATGCTCCAGTCTAGGCCTTTTCCTTTGGCTCTGACCCTACGTGTTGTTACTGCACACTTCAACTACAATAGAAGAAAGGATGAAAATATTCTCCCATGAGAATAAAACTCATATAAATAAACCCATATGCCAGCTGTTTGCAGTTCTATGTGTATGTGTTAAGTCATCTGCAGAACATGCCAGATGTCAGTTGCTTTATTCGGGGTGTGTGTGTGTGAGAGAGAGAGAATAGGATTCATTACACAAAAAGTTCACATGCCAGTTCAGAAGCTACATGCTACTTCTGTCACATGTCCTTACCTACAGTAAATGTTGTTTTCTCTGTAGGAACTAAGCTGATATGGCTATCAACAAGGATACCTCAAGGTCAGACTTAGCAGAAAAGAAAGTTTTTTAGAGGAAAATTGCAATATTTTACAAATCTGTGTTAAATAGAATATTCACTAACTTGCTCCCACTGGAAAGGTATAAACTGGTATTTGGGATGGGGAAACAGAAATACAATTTCAAACTCACCAAAATACATTGAATTAGGAAAGAGTTTTGGAAGGATACACTGGAAAATAGTAAGTCTTTTGCTTAAAGATCCCCAGAACAGACACTGTCCATCCTAAGTAGCGACAGCTCCATTTCTGCCCTACAAACCTAAAACAACATTTCTTCCAACATACCTATAAAGACTTCAATGTGTAGTAGCAGTAGATGGCATGGAGACTGCTGCTGGGTTTCACAGAAAGAAACTGTGTTTGTTTTCTTACTGCCTTTCCCTGGATTCTTCCCACTATGCACCATTCCACAGCTACCCCTGCCCTGCCCAGGCCTCAGTAAATATCTCCTCTCAAAACTGACCTTGGATCCCAGCTGAGCCCTAATCATTGATACTGCTGAGTCTCCAAGCCTGCTGCCTTGTTCACACCTCTTTATTGTTTGTACCAGGCACCCTAGCTGCCCTTGTAAGACCCTCTGCCACTTCATTTTCTTGTTATGCTTGGCAAGCATCTAGGTTGGTTACCACAGAAACTCAAATTAATTCCTCGCCCTCCCCCTTCTCTAAAGTGCTTGACTGGCTCTGGATCTTGGTAGAGTGGGGTTACATCGGGGAAGTCATCATTGGTCAGAAGACTCCAGGTCCCTTTCCCTTCATCTACATTTTGTCTTCTAGATTGTTAGGCAGGAACCCTATCTTCTTATTATGTTTGTACAGCATTTACCACAGAGAGGCCCTATTGAAATGAGGCCTTTGGGTGCTTCCTCAACGTAAATAAGAATTACCTGAGTGTTTCACAAACTTAATCTCACGACACCCTTGTGGAATCCCCATCCCTCAAGAGACTTCCCAGGTGATCAAAGGTCTGTAGTGGAAGCAGGAATTGAAGCCAAATCAGCTGTGTTCCACTTCAGTGCTTCAGCCACAAGACCAACCATCCTTCTAAGCCTAAAGATCTGCAACCTAGATATACTCAAATAGCAAGGACAGATCCAAATACTTCCAAATGTAAGTAAAATTCTGGACCTGAACTGTTGAAAGACATTCTTAAAATTCTGCTTCTCATACAATATTAAGCAGCAATATATATGCCAGTGGAAAATAGTCAAGAGCTACACTGAAGTGCAGAAACTTCTACCTGTCAGATATAATTAAGGCTCCTGTACTTTGTCTTCCCTATTACTAATCCTACCTATTAAGTCCCATTCTAATTTAATTACCCTTTTTGTAGCACTTCTTCAGAACATTCAGAATGAATGGCTCCTAGGAATGGTGCTTTCAGGGGAATGCTGCTTTTTTCATGATGGTAATTGGCATTTGCAGTAAGCATTGGGAAATCCCAACTCCCAGTGTAATAGGTAAGATAATGAAGTTTGCACAGTTTGAGAAATTAGAAGTGAACTGGAGGTTTAAAACAACATTTACAAAAGGAACCAGGAAAATATGCTTAACTAGTTAGCTGTGTCTGGTTCTAGATAGTAGATTGATGGATTGAATGAAAACTAGTAGTTTGCAAAGTAATTCACTTGAGTACTCTGCATTCTTATTACTTGTTATTTGTATTGCAGTAGTGTGACAATCAGGGTCCAGACACCTCAGGAGGTAAACAGAGGGTTTGTACCCCCCCAAAATAAGCAATTGAATCAACTGATTTATACAATATTATTGTACTATAAAGGTGTATTGAGTGACATCTTGTACGATAGCCAGTGGCACATTGGTGATTAAATATCACTGTGAAATATATGTATGGATACTCACTGATATTATGCTTTAAAGACGGTGACCAAACAAAGGGAGAAACAGGTTTCTCCTGGACAGGAGGGAACATCTCTGTCACCTATATGTCTCCAGTGTAAATAATCATGGTGGAATCAAAACAATGGAAGCCCCATTTACATATGAATCAACAGGGGAATGGGAAGTCTACAGGAAGGGAAGAATAGCATGCGATCATCCTGAGCATGGGGACAAAACAGTGAATTTTGTGAAATATAAGGGAAAGCAAAAAACCATTGTGGTATCCATTACTGTGCAGATAAGAGGCCGGAGCACTTGTACAGCTGAGAAAAGTGGAACCTTTCAATCAAGGGGGTTGGAAGACTCTAGAAACTGAATATCGGTGAGAAAACTGCTTAGATCAAGACTGCAACTTGCTGAAGTTAAATTTAGTCGCTAGAAAGTGTGCTTTGTTTGTAACTTTTCCTCTCTCTTTCACTCTTACTAGTACTCACTTAATCCTGTGTTCTTTGTTAATAAACTTATTTTTACTTTTTCTACAAACCATCTCAGTGCTGTAAACCTCACTGAGGACTCTGGCTTCTCTTTAGTAAACAGGTTGATGCTGTGTACTGAGTCTTTCAAGGAGCAACAAACTTAATGAGGTTCTGTGAGTGCTACAGTCAGAAGGACCGGACTCTACAGGGTGGACAGTTTTGGGGAAACTTGGGGCTGGGAGGGTGCGGATGCCACCCTGCAAGCAGTAACCTGGCTGGTGGAAGCTGGGATGAAGCTATTGTTCTGTGAGCAGGCTGCTGGAGCCAGGGCTCTGAACCAAAGCTGCACAGCACAAAGGCACCCAGGGCAATAGGGCAGATGGTGACACCACCTCTTACTGGTCTGGGTTGAACCCCATAGTGTACAACAAGAGCCCATTGGGAATGCTTTGTTGGAATGATTTTTCAATGGAAAATGAAGTTTCTGCTAAAATAAAAATTTCCGCTTTCATTTTGGGTCAGCTCAGTTCAAATTAGAATATTTCAGTTTGTTGAACTGACCTGAAGTGTTTTGGTTTGCAGCTCTGTGTTTATGTTAGAGAAGGAGAAGAAGTGTGTCTTGCACTTTGAAGGGAAGCTGGTAAGGTTTGTGATGGTCTTTGGTATTTATGCCCTTCAGAACAAGTTGGATCAGAGATTAGATTACTATAACGTGCTCTGCAGGGGGCTACGCAAGAAGACCACTCATTCTGGGTCTAGTGTACAAAGCAGCTGCCTATTTATTTAATAAGGGGATTTTCAGGTCAAGAGAATGTTGCACCGTCACTCTGGGGTCCACACTGGATGCCTGTACATTTCTATGTGGAATTCAGACTGATGGTATAATCTGCAAAAGCACTAATAGGATCGAGTCCTGGACACCTGAGAGACCGCCCCTCTCCCTGGCTAGCCAGCCACAGTGGAGAGTCAGCAGAGGTGCTCCATTTCCTTCAGTGTAAAAAGGAGAGGGCTGCCGGCAGGACTTAGAGCATAAAGGGCGATCAGCATTTTAGCAGAAATGTTCAGCTAATGGGCACAATTATAATGATACTTAGACTCCAATGTGCCTAATCACGTCCCATGTCACTTAGGTGACTGAAAATGTTTAACTCACATGCCTGCCCCACAGTCTTAAATTACCTCCTCCAACTCCCCAGATGCCAAAAGCCCTGATTGTCCTCATCCAGCTGTGAGAACATCCAGGTTCACCTGGCAACACATATGCTGCAGTTTTGGGTTGTCAGTGCACTCATGTCCAGAACGCGGAAAATGTGGGTAAAGCCTCAGACAAGTTGAAACTGACAAACATTATAAGTACCGATAAGGAAATGACTGACACAATCAAGATGTCACTATCACCTAAAAACCTTCATATTTAATTTTCAAATGAAGAATTTCCTGCCTGCTCTCTCAGCGTGCCCCTGAACCTAAGCATGTGCATAGCCATGTAGCAGTGGTGAGTTATGACCATGGCAGGAAGCAGCAAAAAAGGGTTTCTCAGACATGTTTCAAAAGGCTACAGCTGGCCGTGATCCTGAATTATGTTCATAACTCCTCCCAATTTAGCATCACCCATCTACGAATTTCATCAACATGCTGTTAAGCATTAATATTGGTGTTGGGAGTGCAATGTCACAGCCAATTGCCCAGACACAATGTTCTTGAATACAAAGCACATAAATTCTTGACCATATTGTCCATCACCTGAATTAAAGCAGATAATTTCTTATGAGCACATTTAATTTCTGTACTCAGTTCTTCTTTCAGCAAAGCCGAAACTCTGGTCCTGGGATGTAGCTGCCAGCTCTGAATTGCTGTTCACAAATTGCTCTATGCAGCACTGACTCTTGTTTAAAAGGATTAAACAGTAGCAAAATACAGTCAAATCCACATAATTGCTTTTTAAAAAAGGAAAAGAAGTTACATCAAAGAACATAAACATTAGTTCCTGTATATTGCATCTGAAAATAGATTGTCCTAGAGCTGATAATGTATTATAATTATTATGTATCCACTACAAAAAAGCCAACTAATGTTCTAACAAGATATTCATAAATAACCCGGGATTAGGTCATATAGACTGCATATAAAGAAAAGCAATAGGATGAAGACTCTCATTATACAAGCAGCCAGAGACCTTCTTAACCAGATTTTTATTAGGGAGAACAGCAACAAGCTACAAACAAAGCAAGCTAATTTCCATCTTGTTTAGCTTCTGAAGACAACTGCATTTTCTGAAACCTTTAACACAGCATGGAGACACATAGTAGCCAAGCAACATAAATTCTGACCTCGGATATAGGCATGCTGAAGTTAATGGGGGTTGTGCAAATCTGACTCAAAAGCCCACATCTTCAAAAGTATTTAGGTGCCTAATTGCCACTGATTTCACTAGGAAGTGACTGAGTCAGACTCAGAAATTAGTAACATGTATTCAGAGGACGGGCCATTTTAGAGTCACTTAAACGAGGCAGCACTATTGTGAGTTCAGGCAGCATAAGGATAATGGATAAACTTGAAGTGTTTTCCAGCAAGACAGAATTTGAATGACCGATGAGGCACAGCACCATGGAGCTGCGTGATGGCTAGCGCGAGGTCTGACAGATAAATGATTGATTCCAGTTTTAAGCCGTTGCTGTGGACACAAAGATCTTAAGCCATCTGTGCTTTTCAAACTAAGGACAAACTCCTGCCCTAAGAGTCTGAGTGTCAAGGTTGCTGGGCCGTTCTACTAGCCCAGCCAGGAGGGCTCCGAGTTGGCTGGAAAATGCACTCTGTAGCACCTCGCTGCAGATCCGCAGCAGGGGCGTGCACAGGAATAAAATGTTGGCCCATTTTGGAGGGGCACTTTCTGTGCCCCCATCCTGCAGTTGGAGGAGCTGGCTCTCCCTCCAATCTCCTGTGGCCCTGGTGGCCAGTGGATCTAGCCCTCCCCTGGCAGCCAAAGGAGCTGGCTCTCTCCCCGCAGCCAAGGGGCCAGCGGAGCTGTCATCTCCCGCCCTGGCCTGGGACAGGAGATGCTTGCTCTCTCTGCCTCAAACCCGGAGGAGTTTTGTGCTGATTGAGGGAGCATGAGCACCTGCTTTTGCCCCCTTGTGCACATCCCTGATCCGCCGACATTACTAAGAGGAATTATTTATTTAAGGCACAACTTGAAAGATCAGATTCTCTAGGTGCAGTTACAAAAATTAAACCACATAGAGAGCCCTGCAAAAAATCCCCTTCCCCACCTCAAACCTTCAATGGGCTTTGGGTCAGGCTCAGTGGGAGTTTTGCCACTGACTTCAATGGAAGCAGGGTCAGGTCCTTAGATAGAACCTTTCACTAGGGAGTCTTAAGCTCTGTGACATTAATTTATTCTCACATCAGCCCTTTGCATAGCCAAGTGTTTATTATACATATTTTACAGATGGGTGATCTTGGGCATAGCACCACAGCGTGAGTCTCCTGCTTTAGGTATAGACCATCTCCCTTTTTCAATCCAGAGTTTTACTTCCTTTTAGGCTTTTTGTTATAGCTGACTGGTTTAACAGTTGGCACTTTATTTAACCTGACCAACCTATCTCCTCCCATTGCATGTCTCTTGAAGGAGAGAAGTAACTCTTCTTTCTATGGCTCCATTCAGCAGTTGTGTGTGAAATCAGAATTCTGCCATTCATAAAATCATATATGTCCCCCAAACAATTCCAGAGCCAAGGAACAGACAGGGAAAAAGCAACAGTATCCTGTCCTCCAACCACTGCCCACCGTGCAAATGAGCTGAAAAAGTCCAGGCACTTTAACTTACAAATCAACCCTAGGAATTATTGATGCATTTGCTCATCATCATACATTTTACGTCATCATAGCCACAATGAACATACAGTCCGTCTCAGGCCACTGCAGTGTTGTTTGTGTATTAAAGGAAATTGTTGTGTGAGTTCCTTTCTATGTGCTTGGCATCCTGTGTTCACACTAAAGGCTTTACATTAGAAAAGCTGTCCTGTGGTCACCGATAACAAATTCAATGTTTTGCCTAGTAGCCTGAGATCTTATAACACTGAACAGAAGGTGCTTTTCCACCTCAAGCATAATAGCTACATTCCCTATGTACTGTAATATAGATGAATACATCCAGGTAGCCATGCCTGGGAAAAAAAATAATCCCAGGACAAATGGATTTCTGCAGGAGTGTTTTTCCATTGAGTTGTGACCATTTCTGCCTCTTCTAACTATAAGCTCCTTAGGTCTGAAGAAACACAAGAGCCCCTACGACCTTGACGATGACAAGAAATGGCATGCTAGATGATAGCCTGGCTGGACAAGGCCTCCCAGCTGAAAGAGCTGAGCACTTACAAACTCTTTCAGGACTGGACGGGGCCACAGCTAATCATCCACAGCCTGTCTGGGACAAACTGCTGCTTCCGTGTCTGTGGTTCCGAGTTTCCCGAAAGGGGCAGCTGAGGATCTCTCTGGTCTGAGGGAATCCGGGGGGTGGGAAGGTAGTGTCGCCTCCCTCCCTGTGCGGGCGGCTTGTTAGGCAGGTTGGGAATGGAAAGGGGCATGGCAGGAGCTGGAGAAGACAGAAGCAAAATTTAAGGACTCTGCTTATCTCTAGGCAGTGGAACTGTCCATAGGGGAACGCAGCTGCTCTAACTTGTGCCAGGTCTGGTGTGGCTCACAGCTGTCTCCAAGGTGAGGGGAGATATGAAGGTGGCTGAAGGAAATAACCCTTTGCATGGGCTCAGAGCAGCTGGAGACTAAGTCAATGTTTTTATTGATCCCATTCTCATTGATTGATCCTGCCCACCTGGAGCCTGTCTTGCCCAGGCAATGTAACAAGGTGTTGTCATGAAACCTGGGCCTGAGGGAACAACCTTCATATGAAAATCTGATTTTGCTCGGCTTTAGTTTTGCATCCGTCTTGGCTGCCTACAACAGCAGCCGCCACTGCCAAGCAGCCAGGCAAGCGAATAGCTGCACTAATCTCTGAATGTTCCTAGTGAGTGGGGGTGGTACAGTCTGACCATATTTACTTTCAAACTATTGCAGGTAAGAACTGGGTCCAAGAATCCTTAATGGCTCCCAGAGAAGCTGAGCCATCAGAGCGCCTAGCTTCCTGGTCCAGAATTTCTCCATTCCAAATAAGATCCAGGCTGTGGCTGGCTGTGGTGTGAATTGCAGGAGGCTGCAAAAAAACCCTCCTCTTCTTGCATCCCTAGTGCAGGGCCTGATCACACCTGCTGTCCTTGTGTTCTACTGAGAATAAGGTCAGCTCCTGGCTAGAGGCACTAGCCAGGAAGTGGGAAGGACACAGGGCAATGTTCACCTTCATCCCGACCCACATGCCCTGGCTGGCTGCTGAGCGGAGAACACACTCTTTAGAGGCGACACAGTGGTTGTGTTCTCCTTGCTTGCTTTGGGCCTGGGACCTCCCACCTCCTGGGTTGGGACTTAATGCCATGGTTTAGCCCTATATGATTGCTAGTTAGAGTAAAGCTTCTATTCAGATTAGAGCAGAGTTACAAATCCGGTGGAATGTCTCCAACGAGATTCTCGGCCTTCCTGAGCTAGACGCACTGTTCATCCCATGCTAAAGTAAGGCAGGAACAGATTTGTGCTGGCACGGGGGGTCTGCGGGTGAACTCCTGTGTAGGAAGGAAGTGGGGAAGTTCATGCAGTCCACACATTGTGCTCATTTAATGATCTATTATAACAGAACTCACCTGTTGAAGCACCCTTCCATTGACAGCTCAATGTCACGCTTTTCAAAGTTTTCCCTGCAAGTTTACTGTTCGATAATTTTCCTCCACTCATTTTGAAAGTGTCTCTTCCAGTCAAAACAATTGTTGATATGTCATGCAGGAAAAAAAATATAGCTGCTCACATTTATAAATTGGAATATTTTACAGTGCATGGCCTAACTGTGGCTGACAGTAAAATGGCTGAAGTTATAATAGATTCCCTAATCACACATGGTCAAAATATGTCCACGTGAGTCACACTTACTCATTATAGAAGGACTTGCAAGATTCATCTTTTTTTGTTTTTTTGTTTCCAAATAACAGATGCTCATCAATTCTCAGAGTTATAACAAACAATGAAATAAAGATGGCATGGTAAATTTCCAGTTCAAAGTCTGGGGGAATTAGGCCTGCTATTCTCTTTGTTTTGGCATATGGAACAAAATTCTCCACGCAAAGCATTGCAAACTTACCCTGGATCATTAATGTAGCAGTTTTTCTTTGTCTCAGACCTGGTTTTCCTCAAAACTGAAAGTACACCAAATATAAGAAAAGACAGGTTTGTCTTTCTCAGAAACAGATATTTATAGCCCGTTGATAATGAACAAACCTGGACCTGTTTTAGGAGTCCAGGAGTGATATAACAACCTGAAATATTTGTATTCAGTCTGTGAACAGAAAGTGGAAATTTGCCAATCACACAGTTGGAAATTGCATTATGTATTTCTACTCCCCCATCTAGCTGACAATAGGGAGCTACCAATTTATATGTCAAATGAAGGTGACAGTTCAGATTTTAAAAGTTCGGTTGCATTATTTTAGTATCTTCTAAGTGTTTTGTCGGTTCTCTCATTGGGAAGCACAAGAACCATCTGTTCATTTTTATAGGTAAATTTAAAATTCTGATAAAAGAAGCGTGCAAAATGTTGGCTTTTTAAAAAGCCCATAAAGTGTTTTACAAATCTTAATTCAAAATGGCTGGATAAAAGCACTGTGGTCTGGACTAAAAATGGTTGAGAGACCATAAATAAAAGGTAATGATACATCACTACATGAGATTTGGAAGGGGTGCCCAGGACTGAAATAGTTTTCCATTTTTCAGGAGCTAATTTCTGACATTAATTAAAGAGTTCAGTTGTATTAGTTTTCTTCAATTTATTTATTTTTTTGTTTTACAAAGACCAGCCCATCCTTGCCACAAAATCCAAAGTAAATGTGCTCTTTGCAAACATGATCACCATCAGCATTATTTGCATTGTTCTTGCATCCACGCTACATACTGCAGGTCTGCTGTAATCCACAAGACCTAGCACAGGGACCTAAATTCAGGGGAATGGAGAATCATAACCAACATCTCTGATCTGCTGATGAAGGAAAGTGGAGTATTAAAAAGAATCAATCGTTCTGTGAGCATTTTGGATTAGCCCATAGTGCTGCAATTGTGTAGTGACACCAATTCACCAGTGTAAGTAACTAATGCTGATGGCCAAATCTGAACGAATTTTAGTTAAAGGAGTCAGCTAATGATTCATGTCTGTTGGAAAGCCAAGCAACACGCTGCAATTTGACTCTTTATTTTCCTACAAATAAGCACCTATTAAGGTGATTATTTAATGGGATATTAGAGTGTTATCAGGAGAACACCATGGGTATCCCCATCAGACTTGGTCCTATTTAGATAGCGATAATGCTGTTTTCTTAATTTGGCTTGATTCAGAACAGTCATCCTTCTTTTCAGAGAGCTGGGAACCTAAGAAAAATACCAACTATCACAAGATTTGATAAACCAACCATGTAGTGTTGGTTTCCTGGTAGCCTTGCAAGCCCAGGTTGAAGATCCTTACACAGGACTGCAGTGGGGAGCAGGGCTAATTACTTTAATGAGAAACAGGTGCCTGATTCTCCATTTGCTTTCACCTTGTTTAGTCATTTACACCAGCAAAGAGAGCATGTTCTTATATGGTAGCATTTCACATCCACTTTGCACAGATGCACATGACTGCACATGGCGCAACAGAGAGAGTGGTGGTGGATTCTCCATCATTGACAATTTTAAATCAAGATTGGATGTTTTTTCTAAAAAATCTGCTCTAGGAATTATTTTGGGGACAAGCTCCAGAGGGGTAGCCATGTTAGTCTGTATACAGCAAAAACGAGAGTCCTGTAGCACCTTAAAGACTATCAAATTTCTGCGGGCATAAGCTTTCATGGGCTTCAACCCACTTTGTCAGACGCATGGTAATGGAAACCACAAATACGTGATTTATATACATCCAAGGGTAAAAAACATAACCATGGGGAGGGAAAGTGCTAACAAAGTCAATTCAGTTAGGGTAGACGAGGCCTATTCACAACTGTTGATTAGAGGGTGAGAATGTGTGAACAGTCACAATTACTTCTTGTAATGAAATTCTGCTTATGCCCGCACAAATTTGTTAGTCTTTAAGGTGCTACAGGACTCCCATTATTTTGGGGACTGGAGGTCAGATGAAATGATCACAGTGGTCTCTTCTGGCCTTGGAATCTATAAGTCTATTGATGAGGCCCAGAAAGAGCAGCTGTGGCAAAACCGTTTATCCCATAACCTTCCAGTGCCACAGTGTATACAGTACAGTCGAATGTTGATTTTACAAACATCAATCTTATGAATGACCAGTTATAGAAACCATTTTTCTCAGATAGAAACAACAGCAAAAAAATAATATAATGAAAGTGCTGTTGATGAAAAAAAGTTGCCATCCCTTCATATTACTAGGCCTTTAGTACATTGGGAATCATGTTTCAGTTGTTTGAAGGACAAGAAGAAAGAGATGCAATGTACTGTACAGCAATTTATGCAGCAGGTACAGCACAATTTTTCAGATGTTCAATTTTATGAACTTTTGGATTGTATGAATTCCTCCATCCCCAGTTAGTTTGTAAAATGGGGGTTCTACCGTATATGCAAAATCTTTACCCACTGTAAGTCTCTGTTACTTCTGTATCCATTCAGTGTCATTTTCTACAGCAAGGACAAGATAATTTTGTACCAAGATGATTCCACTCGAGATACTGGCTCACTAAACATGGAAGAAAAACTTGAACAGAGTGGTGCAGAAATATAATCAGGAAGGAAATGTCATTTGCCACCATATGATACAAGTATGATGACACACAAAATGCTGCATTAAAAGAATATTAAGGTTGCAAAGTCAAGCACTCAAAAGTTAGCAAATGGAAAAATTAAGGTGTAAATACAGATTTAGTAATTTTCTCATGGGCTTTTCTATGGTGCTTATTGTTGTGTACTAGTGAGCCTTTCCTGTCTCAGCCAACAGTGCTCCTTTGGGGGTTCCCTCCATTACCCGCCTGGCCCGAGACGTTTAAACAATAGTGTTTATTATGAAAGTAAAATCATGAACACTGGAGCTCTGTTGGTCAGGCAGAGTCACAGTGGGGCAACTGGACTAGCAGATAACAACTAGCCAGCAGATAACTCCTCAGAACTGATAATGGTATACAACATATGTATTCACAATTGGCCAATCAATACAGAGCACAGTGCAGTCACTGATGGTTTCTGCAGCTGAGGATCTTATGTTTGTAATAACAACCGTTCTTCCTTTTCATTTTCTAAAACCAGACTTGTGTTTGTATTTATGGGTTTCATTTTCCGACACCTTCCCCTATCCGAAGGGCTAAGCTGAAAGTACAGACCGAAATAAAATCTATTTTGTGCTGCTTACTTTATCGTGCAGTTGTAGGGGTAATCCTAAAAAACTCTTGATCGCCTCTGCAGAATGGAGCAGTGATGGGCAGAACCAGCGTGGCGCTGTCTGAGGAGAGTGCTATGGGGCTGGGGAGAGGTCAGAGGAGGCAGACACAAGCCTCTCAGTGTTCCAGGGGAGGATATGGAGACTACACAAACAAACTATTTCTCAACAGCAGCCCCTTCAGCACTGGAGCATGTCCAGTGGCTGTGAGCCCAGCAGGATGAGGTAGGAAACTTCTACTACTACCAGTCACTGCTGGGCATGCTCAGATGTGCTGGGATTTTTGCAAAGGCATCGCAGGACAGGTGAGCGTGGGTCCCCTGGGACTCCCTTTCAAAATGGAGGCTGATGGCCAGGTGTGGGTGTTAGACACATGCAGCCCATGCAATTGCATCAGTTGTGAGACAGTGAGCGGCCCCATACCATGGTGACTGACTTGGTTATTTGTAAGGAGTGGGGCCCCAGATTGAAGCAGGGGTCGGCGGGGCAAGAACTGATGGCAATAGCAGAGGGATAGCTGGGGCAGCTGCTCTTGGGCCCATGAATGTGGAGGGCCCGTGCAGGCCAAAGGATGCTTGGTCACACAACAGATACTCAACACAGCTGCTGCCATTGTTTGCGGCCTATTGGAACATCTAGGAAGGGCCATGCACTGGCCCCACTACCCACACTTGAATTCTGATGAGTGTGACCGCCAATGGCAGAGCCTCCATTTTAGTTGAAGGCCCTTCCTCCCCTCCCATTACCTGGGCAAATTCAAATGTGGGCAGCATGACCTGGCACACTGTTCTTAGGGGCTCTGACTCTATCTCTGGTGGCAGAAGCAGCCGTGGTGGTTCACGGGTCTAACTCCCACAACAGCCATTCTGGCTTTGGCAGAAGCAGAGGTGCTGGCTCTAGCATCAGCAGTGTTGGTAGAGGCACCAGATTAGAGGGAACAGATGGCACAGCATGGAGCTGGTCGGGGGGAATGCAGGAGCAGAGGTGAGGTCTAGAGGCAGGGATGAGTTGGGAAACAAGGGAAGCGTGTTTATTTGAATCTGGGCATGTAATGACATGTTTTCTTCTTCAGCATTTAGCCGAACTATCAGCCATAGCAATCTTTCACCATTTGATCCACTCCTGTGTGGCCGCAAGAGCTTGATGGGCTGAGAGTCCAACCTTGGAACAAACTTGATGCACCATCTAATAGGGGTCTGATTCTGGGTTCCTTCCACCCCTCAGTTGGTAGAATTTTATTCTGGATGTTACAAGCCACCAGGAGAATGGCATTTGCCGTGACATCTTGTGGCATTCTCACGACATGTCCGACAAGCATGAGGTGCCATCTCGGACAATGGCCCGAGTAGTCTATAGACTGGACCGAACGTAAACATCTGCATTACAAATGAAGTCATTCCTCTTTATATATGACATTGGCATTTTGTGTGGAAAGCCTCCAGCTTTGCTCAATCTGAGTGGCGCAGTGTCCATGTTTCGCAACTGTACAGCAGTACGGAGAAGATACAACTCGAATGGATCCTGAACTTGGTTGTTGTGCCGAGATGACGCTGATTCCATATGCTGCCGGATGCTGATTTAAAAGGTGCTGTCCGACATCCAATTCTCCAGATGTACACGGGCAGTGGTTCCATTACGCTGCTCGCTAATCGAGTCCAACAGAGTGGTCGGGACATCTAGGCCCTTTAAGAGGGAGAGGGAGATATAGGGGGGCCTGGACCAGGGGGGGCTTAGTCAGCATTTGCTGACCTTGCTGACTATTAAATCTGCCACGACCATCCAAGAAAAATGTGGTTTAAGTGACTTACCCAGAATCACATAGAAACTCTGGGCAGAGGCGGGGATATATTCTCCAGAACAGCATTCAGCTGTCTTAACCATGAGTTCACCCTTTCTCTTCCTGCAATCCCCTGCCTCATTCACTGTACACCTTCCAGCTCCACTCTGCTTCCATGACCTGTCGGGGATATTAGTAGGTGGCTCCTTGGTGGATCCATGAGCATGGGAGTGTACCTGGTGCGGTTCATGAGCTACCCTGCCACCTGTCCCTTTTGCGGCAAGAGGGAGATGCTGGCGCTCACTTACATAGAGAGCATCGTGTTGCAGATTCTCTTCTGGCTCCTCTAGAGCCCCTTACTGAGATTCTGGCTGCACTTCTCCCTGCATCTCCAGATCTATGTACACCCCATCAGTGGTCTCACGCCATCAGCTTCCTCCTGACACTGGCCAAGATGGCCATCCATCTTTCTAGGAAGAGGAAGCTGGCGGGGGGGATGCTGTGTGATTGTAGGGCCTATTTCTATTCCCTTGTTAAATAATGTCTCCGGACAGAGTTCCTCTGTGGGGTGTTCATTGATTCCTTAGATGCCTCTGAGAAGCAGGGAGTGCTCTCTGGGTTCACTGCTCAGTGTTCCCTTCTGATTCCCTGACTTTCAACCTTTGACCTCACTCCCATTCCTCTTTTCTCCTTTGTTGTCTCCAGTAATCAATTGTAGCCTGGGATTAGTGATTCCCCCCCCCTTTAATTGAGGTGGCAAGCCTTTAGTTTTAGGCAGGCTTAGACCCACCTGTCCCAGTGCTTCAAATAGTACACATCTTCTGGCTTCCACAGCAAAATGCAGCAGAGGTCCTACAGAGAACAAGCCCCTTCATTACACAACCCTGATTCATCCCCAGAACATCTCCATCCTATGGACTGAATAAGGCAGGGTCCTGTGGAAAAAAATAGTACATGATTATGTAATTAAAGACTCTATCATAATGCATGTGCACAAAGGAAGGTGAATTCAAGTTGCACAGGCATAAATTCTGTCATTTTCTAACTTTTGAGTGCTAAATTTGCAACATCAGCATTCTAGTAATGTAGATTTTTTTTGTCTGTACATATTGGGCCAATTGTTTGAAATTCATCCTGGTGTCCAGGGCTTGTGCAAAGACCCTCCATGCCATTGATGTCCCACAGTCAGATGAAATCCCTCAGGGAAGGTACTGATTTCTGTGAGAGATACACCAGGAACATCAGGAACTCAATTGGTTGGGCAGTAAACATAAGGTTTGCCCCTGGTGGGTAGCAAATGATTACACTTTATTTAGGAGAAGTAAGAAAAGGAAAAGAGAGTGTCCCTGAGGTGTACAGCATCCTACAAACTCCACATTCAGTGCAGGTTTTGCAGCAAATAAGGCCTGGGGCCACACATTGTAACCTGTTGAGTTTCTACCTAGGGTATCCGAATGAAGACGATAACCACTGCTTCACTTCTGAGCTCCGTCCACCCTCTGCACTGACTGAGGCCAGGGTAGTGTGGGAAAAAACAGTGTGTTTTCCAGACCCCTCTTCCCCCTTGTGTCCCTGAAATACTTCATCACAGGAGATGATACTGTGTTGTCAACAGCTCTTGTACATTTGCTGTCTGGCAGCTCCATCACATTCTGAGCTCCTAGAGTAGCACAGGCAGGTGTAAGATCGTGCATATACTGCATTGAGGTCTGCAGCAGCAGGTGTAGGGAGAGAGAAGAGATGGCCCGTGGAGAGAGACAGGAGAAGAAGAAAGGTAGGTGCCAGAAAGGACGATGCCCAGGAGCGACTGGGCGGGATCACACGGAGGAGTTGACCACATGGAGGAGTCTCCTCCAGGCTTTCCATTAATATGTGTTGCTTCCAGCCAGTTCTTGTTAAAGTATCTGCTCTCAATTCAGACAGCGTACGTGACATTTGGCCATGCCCCATCCCCCCTCCTCTAGGTGAAGTCAGTCCATTTACACCCAGTGGCTAGCAATACAAAGCAAGAGGGTAAACTGAGTCACACATCTTGTTAATAAAAATAGTAGAAAAATGCACACACTCTCCACCCTGAGCACTCACATTGGGGCTAGTCCCAGCATTTCCAAACATTGCTGAGGTGCCTAAATGTGAATTTAAATGTCTAACATTAAACTTCTCGGTTTGAGAATTTTGCCCATATTCACCAAGAAATTTAAAACAACTGGTTTGGCTGCTGGCAAAGAGAAGTGTGTAGGTGGGGGTAAAGAACAGCTCTGCTGAGCTGTAAAATAGCTAGGATTTGATTCTTTTATTTGTACAACTTGTCTGTTTAGCTGATGGGTCTGATATTTAAGATTACCAGCGCATACCCACCCTCCCACTATTCATGTTGAGGGGTAGGGTGGGGTCTGCTACAATGCTCAATGTTTTTTAATCCTTTTAAATTGCCAGAAAGTCTGAGTGTGTTTAGTCAGAGGCCAACAACTAAAACTACAATAGTGATTGATACAAATAAGTTACCATCTCATGGCCTGATCTTATAGTGTGCCACTGTGTGCTTAGTCATTATTTTAAGTAGCAGTCACTAGGCCAATCTCTCAGTGATTTGGTTCTCATGGGTATAGAATCATGAATGGGTGTCATCTCTGTAATTTTTCTTTAGATTTAAACGAGGCTCCTTTCTCATTTAAAAAACCCAAACAATTTAAGCAGACACCTAACTGGAGCTTCATGATGATCCACTTTTATCCAGAGCTGGAAAACTTTTCTCTTTTAGTCTCCCTCCAAGAGGAGAGTATTCACTGTGAACAGAATCATAGCACAATATCTCCATGGGAGTTTACAGAGAAAGCTTTGAAATCAGCATTTCCATCTTACTCAAGTTTCATTTGTACACCTCAGGGATTGTCAAGCTTCCAAATGTGGCTTTCCAGGCACATCAACATATATAAATTGAGCCATTTCATGTATAAATGGCTCTATTTTTATGTCATTCATGTTGTAGACCTCTGTCATGTGTCCTCTCAAAATTAAGTAGAGTCAATATCTCCATGCCTCTAATCATTTTTGTCAGCCCCCTGAGAATGCCTTTTATTTCTGCTATAGCCTTCTTAAAATAGGGTGAGCAGAAGTGAATGCAGTACTCCCAACAAGGACAGACCACAGATTAAGTAGGAAAGTATTATTTCCCCATTTTACAGATGGAGAAATTGAGGCATTCAAAGAGTTAAGAGAACATGATATAAGAATGGCTATACTGGGTCAGACCCATGGTCCTTCTAGCCCATCCTGTTTTCTGAGAGTGGCCACTGCCAGATGCTTCAGAGAGATGAACAGAACTAGGCTGTTAGTGAGTGATCTATCTCCTGTCATCCAGTCCCAGCTTCTGACAGTCAGAAGTTTAGGGACACCCAGAGCATGGGGTTGCATTCCTGGCCAGCTTGGCTAATAGTCATTGATGGACCTATCCTCCAGGAACTTATCTAATTCTTTTTTGAACCCAGTTATAATTTTGGCCTTCATAACTGTCCCTGGCAACAACTTCCACGGATTGACTGTGCATCATGTGAAGAAATACATCATTAGGTTTGTTTTAAACCTGCTGCATATTAATGGGTGACCCCTGGTTCTTGTGTTGTGTGAAAGGGCAAACAACACTTCTCTGTGCACTTTCTCCACACTATTCATGATTTTATAGACCTCTATCATATGTCCCCTTAGTCGTCTCTTTTCTGAACTGAACAGTCTCAATCTTGTTCGTCTCTCCTCCTATGGAATCCGTTTCATTTCTTTTGTTGTCATTGTAATATATCTTCTCTGAGATGGGGTGACCAGAATCGCTGCAATATTCAAGATGTGGGTGTACCATGGATTTATGCAGTGGCATTATATTTTCTGTCTTACTCTCTCTCTCTTTCCTAATGGTTCCTAGCATTTTGTTAATGTTTTTTACCATCACTACACATGTCAATCCAAGATCTCTTTCTTGAGCGGTAACAGCTAATTCAGGCCCCATCATTTCTTATGTATCGTTGGGATTACGTTTTCCAACGTGCATGACTTTGCATTCAACAACATTGAATTTCATCTGCCAGTTTGTTGCCCAGTCACCTAGTTTTATGAGATCCCTTTGTACCTCTTCACAGTCAACTATGAACTTAACGATCTCGAGTAATTTGGTATTGTCTGCAAACTTTGCCACCTCACTGTTTATTCCCCTTTCCGGTTCATTTATGAATATGTTGAATAGAACTGGTCCCAGTACAGATCCTGGGGGATCCCCCCTATTTACATCTCTCCACTCTGAAAACTGACCATTTATTCCTACCCTGTTTCCTATCTTTTAACCAGTTACTGATTCAGGAGAGGACCCATTTATCCCATGATTCCTTCTTTGTTTAAGAGCCTTTAGTGTGGGACCTTGTCAAAGGCTTTCTGAAGATTGTCCAAAGGTTGCACAGGAAGTTTACGGCAGAGCATATAACAGAACACAGATCTCTTGACATACATGCCAATGCCTTAATCATGAGCCCATTTTTCCTTTCTTGATACCAAAACAATACAATCTTTGCAAGAAGGGCCCTATACAATAAGGACAGATGATTTCAGAATAATTCTTATCATTAATAATTGTGTTTATTACGGTAGTGCCTAGACCTCAGCCATGAGCAGATCCTTATTGTGCTAGGTGCTGTACAAACACCAAATAGGAGACAATCCCTTCTCCAGGAAGCATTCCATCTAAATAGACAAGACAGCCACAGGCTAGGGGAAAGGGGATATCACGCACAAGCAGAGTGTTCTACATGACTGCGGCAAATATCACGTTCGTTCCACTTTTGGGTAGGGGGGTATTATTTGGGAGGCGATAAGCTATCTGGATAGACAATGGAACACTGAAAGGAGTGGGGTGGGGAATGCTTCAGAAACTCTCATCTAGTCCCTGAATCTGTTGCAGTCAATGCCTAAACTCTCGCTGATTTCAGAGGGAGCAGGAGTCATCCTCTAGACAGATTTGCCCAGTTCTCTAAAACTGACACCTGGGGCCCATCGCTGACTGTAGCTTGAAAACCAGACAGGCAGTTTGGGGCTTCAAGAATTGCTTTTCTGGATCAGCACACGTGTTTTTCAGTACATGCTTCAGTGGCCTTGTCAGAGGCTGAGTCACCAGCTGCCTTCTGAGTACAGCGCACAACACTTACGGCGTCCCTGCCGCCGCCAGCAAAACATTAGGAAAAACCAAGAAACATTTATGGGAAGACAGCTATGTTCTCCCCTGCCTAGATCCCAGCCCATCCGTAAGAAAATTCTATGGAAACAGAAGCACTCTCCTCTCCCATAAGGTGTATCATTTTCCTGCCACAGTCCCTTGTGCATAAGACCAGTTTAAGACATATGCGCCAATTAAGCCCTCATAATTGGGTGTATGTGGGATTTAAGTGGGGGTAGAGGGTTGCTGCTGACTCCCTCCCCAAGAGTTAACTTCCCCTTACAAACTTTAAAGAAAAAATAGTTGTTGCAATATATGGCAAGTCACGTCTGAACAATCTGATTGCCTTCTATGCTGAGATGACTGACTCTGTGGATGTCGGGAAAGCAGTGGATGTGATATATCTTGACTTTAGAAAAGCTTTTGATACACTCTTCCATAGGATTCTTATCAGAAAGTTAAAGAAGTATGGGCTGAATGAATGGACTATAAGGTGGATAAAAGCTGGCTAGATCATTAGGCTGAACAGGTAGTGATCAATGGCTTGATGTCTGGTTGGCAGCCGGTAACAAGTGGAGTGCCCCAGGGGTCAGTGCTGGGACCAGTTTTGTTCAACATCTTCATTAATGATCTGGAGGATGGAGTGCATTACACCCTCAGCAGGTTTGCAGATGACACTAAGCTGGGGGAATGGTAGATGCGCTGGAGGGAAGGTATAGGATACTGAGTAACCTAGACAAACTAGAGGATTTGGCCAAAAGAAATCTGATGAGGTTCAACAAGGACAAGTGCAGAGTCCTGAATTTAGGATGAAACAATCCCATGCACAGCTACAGACTGGGGACCGACTGGCTAGACAGCAGTTCTGCAGAAAAGGACCTGGGAGCTACAGTGGACAAGAAGCTGGAGATGAGTCAATAGTGTGGCCTGGTTGCCAAGATGGCTAATGGCATATTAGGCTGCATTAGTAAGAGCATTGCCAGCAGGTTGAGGGAAGTGATTATTCTCTTCCATTCAACACTGATGAGGCCTCATTTGAAGTACTGTGTACAGTTTTGGGCCCCCCACTCCAGAAAGGATGTGGACAAGTTGGAGAGAGTCCAGCAGAGGGCAACAAAATGATTAGGGGGCTGGAGCACAAGACTTATGAGGAGAGACTGAGGAAACTAGGCTTGTTTAGTCTGCAAAAGAGAAGAATGAGGGGGGATTTGGTAGCAGCCTTTAACTACCTAAAAGAGGGTTCTAGGGAGGATGGAGCTAGGCTGTTCTCAGTGGTGGCAGATGACAGAACAAGGAGCAATGGTCTCAAGTTGCAGTGGGGGAGGGCTAGGTTGGATATTAGGAAAAACATTTTCTCTAGGAGGGTGGTGAAGCACTGGAATGGGTTACCTAGGGAGGTGGTGGAATCTCCATCCTGAGAGGTGTTTTTAAGGCCCAGCTTGACAAAGCCCTGGCTGGGATGATTTAGTTGGGGTTGGTCCTGCTTTGAGCAGGGTGTTGTTCTAGATGACCTCCTGAGGTCCCTTCCAATCTTAATCTTCTATGATTCTATATTAAACACCAAGTTTCAGTACAGAACAAACAACGCCTGTCCCTAGCACATAGCCTGTTAATTATAGTGGGCAGCAAACAAAGGACTTGGCATGTCCTAATCAAGTTGCAGATAGCACTATATTTTACAAGATACAGTAACTCCTAAGGCAGAGTCATGAATGAAGCAGAGCAGATAAGAGCTCATAGACTCATAGACTCATAGGTCAGAAGGGACCAATATGATCATCTAGTCTGACCTCCTGCACAAGGCAGGCCACAAAATCCTACCCATACACATTTATAACAACCCCGAACCCATGACTGAGTTATTGAAATCCTCAAAAGTGAGATTTGAAGACCTCAAGCTGCAGGGAATCCACCAGCAAGCGACCCATGCCCCACGCTGCAGAGGAAGGCGAAAAACCTCCGGGGCCTCTGCCAATCCGCCCCGGAGGAAAATTCCTTCCCGACCCCAAATATGGCGATCAGCTAAACCCCGAGCATGTGGGCAAGACTCACCAGCCAGCACCCAAAAAAGAATTCTCTGCAGTAACTCAGTTCCCATCCCATCCAACATTCCCACAGACCATTGAGCAGACTTATCTGCTGATAATCCAAATCAATTGCTCAAATTAAACTATCCCATCATAACATCCCCTCCATATACTTATCAAGCTTAGTCTTAAAGCCAGATAAGTCATTTGCCCCCACTACTTCCCTCGGAGCTCAGAGAAGGGATGCAGCAGACTCTGGTATAAAAGCTGGTATTCATTAACTAGCAGAATGATCCATTACACTGTGAAGCCTCCTCCCAGTTTTCACAGTGATGGCAAAGATATAGAGGAAGCTTCTTATTTGGGATAATAAGACCCGAGTTGGCAGTCAAGTCATGCAGCGATTCTCAGTCAGATGGTTTAGCAACAGCTCTCCCTTCTTAGCTTTACGAAGATGCTCCGGCACACTGGGGACCTCCTGCCTTCGAAAGGCACCATGGCTACGACAGACGACATCTAAAAGTTAATTGAAGCGATTAGTAACCAGCAGCAGCTGCCCCTTTCCCAAAGCTCAGCACAGCTTTGTTGAAGACGCCCTGCAAGTACAAGTCACAGAGATCACCCCATTGGTGCAGAAAACACACCTGGGATAGAACCTGCCGGAGTCATAGGTGGAGGAAGGGGTTGGACTATATGGGTATGTCCACACGGGGACAGAAGCCCCACTGCATAGCTGTGGCTGGTCCAGGTCAGATGACTTGAGCTCACGGCACTCAGGCTCCGGGGCTGAAAACTGGTAGAATCATAGAATATTAGAGTTGGAAGGGACCTCAGGAGGTCATCTAGTCCAACCCCCTGCTTAAAGCAGGACTATCCTCAGCTAAATCATCCCGGCCGCAGCTTAAAAACCTCTAAAGATGGAGATGCCACCACCTCCCTAGGTAACCCATTCCAGTGCTTCACCACCCTCCTAGTGGTGCTGATGTTCAGGCTCGGGCTGGAGCCTGAGCTCTGGGACCCTGCGAGGGGGGAGGGTCCCAGAGCTTGGGTTCAGCCCAAGCCCAGATGTCTACACAGCAACTTTTAGCCCCATCACCTGAGCCCTGCAAGTCCAAGTCAGTTGAGTTGGGGCCAGCCACAGCGATGCCGTGGAGCTTTTAGCCTTGTGTAGACGACTCTCGTCAGGGACCCAGCCACAGGGCTGAGTCACAAGAAGCAGCCCATCGCAGGATTGGCACACCTGTCAGCAGGGAGCACCAGAGGAGAAGACCCTGCTATGAGCCACCCGGCCAAAAGGGAATGCGCTGACAGCGAGCCACTCTTCAGTGCAGTGGCAAAGACTAGTCAACCTTGTTTAAATGCACCTCTGGAGGAAAGGCAAAGAGACCTTGCACTGCAGTTTTTATGCAGCGTCTGGGCACAATCTTGTAAAGCCTTAAGCAGGCGAGTAACTTTACTTACGTGAATAGTCTCCTTGGCTTCAGTGTGATTACTCGCATGTGTAAAGTTACTTCGCAGGATCAGTCCATTTGTGTAATTTCAGAGGTGGGGCAGCAACTTCTTTCCCCTATACAGCCCCTTTCCATGGCTGGCCTCTCTGGAGTGGAGAGAGGTGTGAAATATAGAGAAGGCAGAATTTAGAGGATAAAGGGAGACAAAGATAAAGGGGACAGTGCTACAGCTTATTAAGAGGGATAAGGGCTTTTGTAAAGATACAGATAATTAGAACCCCAGGACCAGCCCTCAGCTGTGTAAATCAGCACCGCTCCATTGACTGCAACAGAGCTATTCTGATTTACACCCACAGAGGACCTGGCTTATAGAGAGGAAAATGCAGCCAGTGGATAGGAAACAGAAGACACACAATGGATGAAATAGGAGATGGATGCAGGCAGATGCTAAGAGGTAAGTGGGTGGCTGAAATAGAAAAAACAAGAAAGCAACAACTAGCTGACATGCAGCTTTTAAGTGGGACAATTTTAATCCAAATAATAATTCTTCCTATACTTTATTCTTAGTGGTAACTGTGGAATGCTTCCCTCTTATTGTGTGTGCACTTACAGTGGCCATAAAGTGATCCCAACAATATATTTGAAAATATCATGAGAAGCAAACTGACATAATTCTTATAGCAAATTAAATGAGGATCCACTGCCAGGTATTACAGAAAACATCAGATTTAATAGAACAGCTATTTACTAAAAACAAAATCAATTCAATTAAAGAAAAAAGCCCAGAAAACTCTAATTTTCTTGTCTCTTAACTAGATCATTTGCCTTGCAAAGAAAAACAAACAGGCATTGCCAAAACATTCACTCCTTCCCACATAAACTGTACTTCTTTCTCTCCAAATTGATATCTTCCCCTCCCTCCCGTGACAAGAATCCCTCACCTGGTACAAATCGGGAGATATATGTGTAAATAAACATTTTAATTAAACTTGACATTTCTCGACCTACTGCTAGCAGTGGCCATAAGGATGAAAAATGGCATTAGTTCCGCCACAAGCAGCATGGCTGTTTACTGTAAGAGATTAGAAAGCAGCATTAAGGCTGTAATGAAACGGGCTTACAGTTTCTCGCATAGGGATTCTGAACTGCTGGTGTAATAAATGGTGCCATTTTGCAGCATGATGACTGGCACCAGCACGGGCTGAGAAATGCCAGTTTTAATTAGAATTGCTATTTGCAAATATATTTCCTGGCTTAGACATGGTGAGAGGAACCTTTTGCTTGGTGAATGTTCAGTAATAATCGTGTCAAGATGTAAACAGTCAGCGTGGCTTGTGTTTTGAATGGCAGATTCAGAGATAACTGTAGGTAGCCCCATCTCTGAAAGGAATGCACAAACCGGAGATCAAGTAATGATGCATCTGAATGAAATCCTCACATCGAAAGATGCCTGAACTTGGAATCTGAAGCTAGAGTCAAATGTCACATCTGGTCCCTGGCTCCGTGATGGACAGAAGGAACGCCCTGGATCCAAATCCCTCCAAACTTTGGGATGCTTGAAATCGAATGCCAGATGTTGAGGCTTTGTGTCAGGGATCCAGAGCTGAACACAGATGCAGCTCATTGCCCTCAGCTGGCTTAGCTCAGGAACCTGGGCCCCCTGATTGCATGAAAACTCCAGCAGGTAGGTTCTTAAACCCTGCGGCTGGCCTGGGTCTCTGGCAGCTCCGTCGTGTTCCATGCCTACAGCTGTATTTCTGGTCCTGCTCCTGGCTTCCCTCCCCCTAGCTCCTGGTCTCCACTCCTAGCTCCCTCTCAGGCTAATCCTCTGACTCTAACCCATTGCTCCTGGCTCTAGCTTGTTCCCTGGACTTGGTATTAGGCTTAGACCCTCCACGCCTGGCTCTCAGCTCCTGCTCACTCCTTGGCCTGGGCAATCTGGCTTCTGATTTAGGCTGTGGCCACCAGGTCAGTTCACGTCTGCCCCAATCACAAGGCCTGACTCCCACCCTGACCATCAGTGACAGGCAAACCTTGAAAGGGTTAGAGATCACAGTGGGTTTGTTACACTCCCAAATGTTTCATTAATAATTGTTAGCACTTGTGCCTTTTCAAAGGGCTGTTACCTGGTTGATGGACACAATTCCCCTAAGGGCATGTCTGCACTACAAAGATAAATCGACAACGGGCAGCTTACGCTGGCCTAACTATGGAGGCGTACACACTGCAATGCTCCGCTTTAACTCACCAGCTACACCGACCGAATAAAACCACCTGGACAAGAGTCATGGAGCTTTTTGCAACATAGTAAGAGCAACGCAGGGGCAGTGTAGACACTGCGTTGCTTACGTCACCCTAAGTGGCCTCCAGGAGGTGTCCCGCAATGCCCCTCGTGACTGCTCTGGTTACTGTTTTGAACTGCAGCCAGGTACATAGGTGAACTCCCCTCCCTCTTTAAAGCCCTGGGAAGTTTTGAAATTGCTCTTCCTGTTCGCTCAGTGTGGAGACAACTGCTCAGTTGACCATGCCAGCTCCATGCAGCAAACGTGCCCCTGCCTGGAGTACACGGGAGATGGTGGATCTCCTGGGTCTGAGGGGAGAGGAGGCTGTGCAGCCACAGCTCCGCTCCAGCCACCAGAACTTGGTCTCTACGACAGGATCGCTCAGGGTGAGCAGGGCGAAGACAAGCACACTCTGCGGTGCCACGTAAAAACCAGGATGCTGAGGAAGGCCTACCAGAAGGCAAGGAAGGCAAATAGATGCTCTGGTGTGGAACCGCAGACATGCCACTTCCACAAGGAGCTGCAAGCCATTCTTGGCAGCAACCGCTCCTGTACCGCTAAGAGCCCCGCGGATACTTTGTGGGGGCTGGAGTCACTGGCTGCTGCAGTGAACACAGAGGATGATGTGCTGGACAAGGAAATGGAGGTGGATGGTGGACGGGAGACAGGGAGATCCGGTGGCGTGGCAAGCCAGGACCTGTTTTTGACTCCTGAGCAGTCTAGCCAGTCCCAGAGGTCTGGCTCTGGCTCTGGCAAGCCTCATTGCCGGGGAGGGAACCTCTGGTAAGTACTCTGCTTCAATACTGCAGGGACACATCTGGCCATGTGCTGCTTTTTGAATTGGGCTCCAAGAGGTAGTGAAATAACCAACTCAGGAAGAGTTTCTGTCTTCTTCTCCTCCCCCTGTACAGCTAGGCAGGGGGGCCCTGAGGAACTTTGTTTCAGCACACAAGGATGTCCTGAGAATCCTAGAGGTAACCTGCAATCCTCTGCCAAAAGTGTCTTGGGAGGGTTGCTTTGTTTCTTCCCCGGTGGTAGGAAACTTTGCTTCGTCACTTGGCAGTTACCTCAGCAGGCACCATAGCATCACAAAGGGCAGCAGCATGCAGTCCCGGGCTGCAGCCACACGCACACAGGAGCTGGACCCTTGCAGCCTTGGTTACCCTCAGGAGTGAGATATCCGCTGCAATCACCATGCCTGTGCTAGATTCAGTACAGAAGCCCTATGTGCTGGCACTGATACCCCATGAACACCCCCCACTTTGTCCCAACTCACCTCTTTCACCCTCCCAGGCCATATTTACCATGGCTGTTGAGGCCGAGTGAGAAAGGTGTGCTTGTTACTTGTCTGGATCAAGGGCGTAAGTGCACCGACAGTAAACTCTCTGTCTTGTTTCTTTAGCAACTGCTGATGTGCCCTTGACGGCCTCCCGAGCACTGGCTGAGCGCCTCTCTCAGATAAAGGAAAGAAACGGAAGGAGTAAAGCAGACGTGTCCAAGGAGGTGGTGCAGTTGACTGCTGCTTTGGGCTGGGAGCAGAGAGCATGGAGGGAGGCAATCCGTAAGAAATTGTAGAGGGATAGTCAGGATAGGAAACAGGGGCAGGAACAGATGGTGCTGCTCAGGGAGCAAACAGAGATGTTGCGGTCCCTGACTGAAATTCAGGCTGAACACATCCGTGCACACCTCCCCCTGCAGCCAGTACAGAACTGCTTCCTTGCATCTCCCCACACTCCCTTGCCCCACAGTCCTCATTTCCTCAGGGGCCTCAGCAGCACCCCAGGCACTCCACCCCATGGGACAATTCACAGAATGACATTAGGACATATACCCAGCTCTGACAGCCTCCCAGGATCACTACTGGCATTTCCACGTCCCCAGTGGGAATTCTCTGGTCTGGAAAGAAAGTCCCTGATTGCAGCTTTCTGTACAGGCCTGTGTTCCTAAAGACACGTGCGTCGTGCACTTTCCCTGACCAGCCTGCGTTGATGTCAGTGAAACAACCCCAATGATCTACTAGTGCCTACAAAACCACAGAAAATTAGTCCTTTCTATTGAAGTGGTCTGGGGCCAAAATGGGAATATGCGTGCCATCTGTCACCCCACCACAGTTAGGGAATCCCATTGCTGCAAACCATCCACAATTTCACGTACATTGCACAAAGTCACAGTCCTTCGTAGCAGGAGGCAATTAATGGCCCTGCACACTAGCGTCACTGCAATACCCATGGTGGATTGCCCACTCCAAACTGATTCATGACTGATTGGTAGCAGTCTGGCATTGCCAGCTGCCACACAGCAATTGCCACTCGCTTCTCCACCGTTAGTGCTTCTCTCATTTTAGTGTCCCTGCATGGGAGGGCTGCAGCGAGCTCTGCACACCGTTCAAGGAAGGTGGCTTTGCACATCTGAAAGTTCTGCAGCCACTGCTCGTCATCCCATATCTGCATAATGATGCGATCCCACCACTTAGTGCTTGTTTCTGGAGCCTGCAACCAAAGGTCCAGTGTGCTCTACTCCAGGAACGCCAACAAGAATCTTGAATTGTTTCTATCCATGGCACACAGCAGGGCAGACACCACATGTCATCAGAGTCGCAGCTCATGAAATACTTGCAGAATCAGGTGTGTTGTGTTCACGACGTTCATCACCGTACTGGAGAGCAGTGCCGGATCCCTGCTTTTCAATAGAGATGGTGGGTGGGCTGTTTACAGGGGCCATTGAAAAGTGGTGGAAAACATACTAGGAAGCCCATGGAATGATGGGATGGAGAACACTGCTTCATGGGACAGTGAGTCTGCCCCCATGAGGCATTGCAAACCTTTCCCAGAACACCATGCAGCCGATGGTGGCCAGATGCACAGTGGGATAGCTATCCATGGTGCACTGCTCTCTGTGTCAATGCAAGAGCTGCTAAAGTGGACATGCTCTGCTGACACGAGGAGTGTAGAGTTGACATGCAACAGTAGTTTAAATACAGCAATGGCTGTACGTCAACATAAGTTTGTAGTGTAGGCATGCCCTACAATGAGGTGGGCAACAAGGAGTTGAACGATGATTTTATGATTAAGGCAGTGGTTTGGAACTTCGTACCCTGGGGATTATTTCCTGGCTCTGTCCTAGACTTCCTGTATGACGTTAGACAAGTTATTTGATCTGTCTGTGCCTTAACGCCAATCATTAAAATGAGGATAACAGAACTTATTTTGTCCCACTCATTGTCCACCTTGGCTAATTAGACTGAAATCTCTTCAGCATGGGCACTGTCTCATAAATATGTGTTTTCAAGCACCTGGCAGATCCAGACCTTCGCTGAACCCTCTATGTGATGCTGTAATACAAATCAGAAAGAATAGATTGCTGTTTTCCAGAGGCTGGGAATGGCCAATGGGATGGATCACTTGATGATTATCTGTTCTATTCATTCTCTCTGAAGCACCTGGCATTGGCCACTGTCAGAAGACAGGATACTGGGTTAGATGGACCATTGGTCTGACCCAATATAGCTGTTCTTATTCTTAGGAACTCAAAGACATGTTACTCATTTTGTGCAAGCTGCCTTCCTTTACACATACAAAACATTAATGGATTCCAGAAAAACTTTCATATAAGAAAACATCCTTGGGAACAGATAAATGGAGGGTTCAAAATGTATATGGTAACTACACTGTGTTTCCCTGGTAATTAGAAGTCAATGACTTAAATAATACTCTGTGCAAAATGTGTTTAATACATTGTGTCTATATCAGCGTCTGTGTGGCTTTCCTTCATTTTTCCTTTTTTGTTGCCTGCTGTAGTGTAATGCTTACCTCATTTATTGTAGACTGCCTGGCAATAGAACAGCATTAGTGGAAGTGTTTGATTGCAGCTCAGGAGAGGGTTCAGGTGGCCATACTTTAGACTAATCTATTGAATTCATTGTTCAAGAAAGGTTAACAGTACATTTCCTTTCCTACCAACTATGTAGCTGTATGAAGTCCATAAGAATTCCCCTATCACTCAATATATAAATGCTAGTGTTTTCTCTATTTGGAATTGAAATACAAGGTTTATAACTATAGTGATGCTACTTTGTTGGCTAACAAAGGACTGCGTTATTTGTTCCTTTAAGAGATCATGGTGTCTGCTAACGACACCCACAAACTCTAATGGTTTACTCTCTATGCCATGCTTCTATGCACATAGTGACCCATGTCATCTTCAAAAGCTACTGAAGTCAATGGGAATCTTTCCAAAGGATGTTGGATCAGGCTCCTAATGCTGATCTGTTGTTGCCTAGTCAAAGCTTTATGGGTTGCATCCAAAGAGCCTAAGTGGGCCACTTCAGTTAGATATAAGCAGGTCAAACGTAGCCACTGGTGCTCCGTGGTTTGTAAAATTAACAGGATAGTAAATTAATGTTGGAATGGTGGAAGACTTAACAAGACAATATTTATGTAAAGATCATGGATTTTTTTAAGTTTGAATTGTTTTAGCTTTAGTTTTAATTTTAATTTTCTTCCTCTAGGGTAACTGAGCAAGACTAACATAAAGACTATTTTTTAAAAAATCAGTAATTTTAATAAAGGCATCTCTCCTCCCCTGCAGTAAAATAATAAAATGAAATGTCTAGAAAATAATTTGGGTAATATATTATTTTTAAAATACATGTAGTTTGCTCAAGGGGATCAGATGTACTCTACCAGTGTGTAGATTGTGCAGTACTCGATCAGACCGCGGATCCATCAAGTCTGGTATGATATCCTGCCTGCAGCAGTGAGTCCTTACTTATATTTCTGGGGAATGAATCTGGTTAATTGCAGAATTCTGTTTATGGGAGAAGGGATTTCATCTGCATCCTGAGTCAGTCAATTGATTCTCCAAAGCCTGAGAGTTATTTATCTTTATCTTAGCCTGTCAACTACAAAATCGTACAAATCTGTTTTTCCCTGTCTCCCCTTCTTGCCATCTCACTACTGCCTCAGTGCAACATTTTGTTTTCATGCTGAATTAAATAGCAAGTTTGATCATGCCAGCTGCCTTCACATGGGCATGTCCCATTGAAGGGTGTGAGCTAGACAACAATTATTGCTGACTTCTTTCTATAGCGTCCCTAGTAGTAATAGACAATTCCCAATTACTTTTATGAAGCAACATTATCCTATTAAATTGTGAGGTCAGTCAGGCAGTACACTGTTTGAACTGCATCTAGTTATCATGTGAGATGCCTTAGTATATAACACAATATAGTACACATTTGTACAATGTACTGCTGGCTACACTGGTACTGTATTCCTCTTCATTTTTATTAGACATGGATCCTGTTAACTGCTGCAGGTAACAAACTGTTCACACAACCCATGGACCCTTATATATTTCATTTTACTGGCCCTCTGCTTTCACTAGAGATACATCTGAGTCAAAGTTTGAATTTGGATTAGAATATAAATCCAGACTTTGTAAATGTTTAGACTGGGAATCGTGTTTGGGCTATTACAAATTTAGGCCCAATCTGCACAATCTGGATCCAAACTTTCACAAGGTTCAAGTGATTTGGATACAGTTTATTGGGTCAGCTCTGTCTCTAGCTTAAGGAAAGGTGTTTCAGCACCTTTTGGCACTCTGAACCCAGAATGTCCCTGCCACTATTTCTAGATGTCTCTATCCTAGAAACTTTGGCAAAGGCAGTGTAGTAGTATAATACAGAAGCACATGGAAGGTGATATGCTACTTGGAGGGAGAAAAAACCCTGGTTGATAACACTAGCCTTTAAAAAAAATTTTTTTAAACTTGAGATGTTAAAAACTTTTCAGAAGAATTTTAAGTAGCATAGAAAATGGAAGTATGAATATTTGTCCTGGGATTTCCTATCTTCAAATCACCTGTATAAGGGCAGGCTAGGAACCCTGTCAGTGATAGCATGGAATCATAGAAGATTAGGGGTGGAAGGGACCTCAGGAGGTCATCTAGTCCAACCCCCTGCTCAAAGCAGGACCAACCCCAACTAAATCATCCTAGGTAGGGCTTTGTCAAGATGGGCCTTAAAAACACCTCTGAGGATGGAGATTCCTCCACCTCCCTAGGTAACCCATTCCAGGGCTTCACCACACTCCCAGTGAAAAGGTTTTTCCTAATATCCAACCTAGACCTCCCACTGCAACTTGAGACCATTGCTCCTTGTTCTGTCATTTGCCACTGTTGAGAACAGCCTTGTTCCATCCTCTTTGGAACCCCCTTTCAGGTGATTGAAGGCTGTTATCAAATCCCCCCTCATTCTTCTCTTCTGCATACTAAATAAGGCCAGTTTCCTCAGCCTCTCCTCATAAGTCTTCTGCTCCAGCCTCCGAATCATTTTCGTTATCCTCCACTGGACTCTTTCCAATCTGTGCACATCTTTTCTGTGGTGGGGGCCCAAAACTGTACACAATACTCCAAATGAGGCCTCACCAGTGCCGAATAGAGGGGAATAATCACTTCCCTCGATCTGCTGGCAATACTCCTACTAATGCAGCCCAATATGCCGTTAGTCTTCTTGGCAATTAGGGCACACCGCTGACTCATATCCAGCTTCTTATCCACTGTAACCCCAGGTCCTTTTCTGCAGAACTGCTGCCTCACTCATCGGTCCCCAGTCTGTAGCAGCCCATAGGATTCTTCTGTCCTAAGTGCAGGACTCTGCACTTGTCCTTGTTGAACCTCATCAGATTTCTTTTGGCCCAATCCTCTAATTTGTCTAGGTCACTCCTATCTCTACCCTTCAGCATATCTGCCACTCCCCGCATCTTAGAGTCACCCATGAACTTGCTGAGGGTGCAATCCACCCCCATCACGTGATCATCAATTAAGATGTTGAACAAAACCCCGTGGGACTCCACTTGATACTGGCTGCCAACTAGACATCGAGCCATTGCTCACTATCTATTGAGCCTGACGATCCAGCCAGCTCTCTATCCACCTTGTAGTCCATTCATCCAACTCATACTTCTTTAAATTGCTGATAAGAGCACTGTGGGAGAGCATAACAAAAGCTTTGCTAAAGTCAAGGTATATCACGTCCACCGTTTTCCCCTCATCCACAGAACCAGTCATCTCATCATAGCAGAGATTTGTATCAAAAATTGTTTTCTGAAATTAGGTTTCCCGGAGTCAAGATTTTCTGGCTGAGATAGCACATCGCAGTATGTTGTTTCAAAGCTCCAGGATCAGTTTGTGTAACAACGTGAATGTCAACCCCCAAACAGAGACTTTAATAAATTGAAACACAGCAGTCTTCTAAAGTCATCCACTCAAATCTGCGTACTGTGTTCTGCCACTTTGCTCACCAGCCTTGAAAGGAGAATTTTGGATGCAATTAAAAAAAAAAATTCTGAGGTTCCTTTCTGCTAGAAGAAGAGAGAAATGGGAAAGGTGCTGGAGGAATTTTTTCAATGATCAACCCCTCTGAGAGCACACAAAATCAAAAAAATAACTAATACCAAACTGAATACTTGGAAAGAAGATGGAGAAAAAACATGCAGAATCAGATTGTCTAGTCCATCAAGAACAGGACAGCATGTAGTCCGGTACTTTACTGAATCTAATGTAAAACATTTTTTTTTAAATGATAAGATGAGGGTCCCTCTTAGCTCGAATTCAAATCTAACAAAACAAACAAACAAACCAACCCAAAACCCCACAAATTTCCCTAGAAATTAAAAAAATTCTACACTGCAACCATCTTATCCAGCTTCCTGTCTCTTGACAATTGCCACCACAGGATGCTTCAAGAGGAAAGTATATACAAATCCATCCCACCTTCAAGGTACCTGAACTCTCCTTTGATGCAGGGGAGTTGTGATAATTGGGCCTACAAACTTACCCTTATAGACTCATAGACTCATAGACTCATAGGTCAGAAGGGACCAATATGATCATCTAGTCTGACCTCCCGCACAAGGCAGGCCACAAAACCCTACCCATACACATTTATAACAACCCCGAACCCATGACTGAGTTATTGAAATCCTCAAAAATGAGATTTGAAGACCTCAAGCTGCAGGGAATCCACCAGCAAGCGACCCATGCCCCATGCTGCAGAGGAAGGCGAAAAACCTCCGTGGCCCCTGCCAATCCGCCCCGGAGGAAAATTCCTTCCCGACCCCAAATATGGCGATCAGGTAAACCCTGAGCATGTGGGCAAGACTCACCAGCCAGCACCCAAAAAGGAATTCTCTGCAGTAACTCAGTTCCCATCCCATCCAGCATTCCCACAGACCATTGAGCAGACTTATCTGCCGATAATCCAAAATCAATTGCTCAAATTAAACTATCCCATCAAGCCAAGCCCTTGTTGTAAACTAAGCTGTAAATACGGAATGAAAGTCCATAAACTGTCCCTGTGACCTGTTATGTAAAATGGTTTAAGAAAAGATGTCAAAAGTGACAGAAAGACGGAATTAATTTAACCAGAAAGCATTTTCCTGACACCACTCAAGGATTGTGTTAAGATTCTGACTGGTAAACAATAGATGTAGAGGACTGGAAATCAATTAACCAAATTTAATGTGTTCAAATTAGGCCTTTTGGTGGAGAAACAATGGGAGGACAAACTATTTTGTCTAACACTGCCTTTCAAGGTTCTTAAAACAAAGATTTTGGGGGAAAATTAGCAGAACAAGCAGATGTGTGCCAGTAACTACTGCTGCAAGCTGAATCATCGTGGCTGCCACCCCCACAATCTCCTGGGACCCCGAACTTCTTCATTCTAATCCTGAGTGATGTCCTGAGCAGACTGGGCTAAATTGGGTTCCCATATAACATCACATCCACCCCACCCCCACTCCGGATAAATCTCCAACACTATCTGGGGTGTAAGACTTTGTCTCCCCTCACTCTCAAATATCCTTTGCCTTCCCCAGTTTATTTCTTTTCTTTTCTCTCTCCCTCCTTTTGCCTTCTGTTTAAGAAGAGCCCTGCTTAGCTGGCCAAGACTGCGCATTTTGCAACACTGCCGTAAACCTCTGAGCAGAGACGCAGCTAGAAGCAATACCCTAAATAGCCCGATGCTGTACAAGTTTGCCAGATCTGGAAGTGACTGGTAAGACCGTGTGCCTTGCCTGTGTTTTTCCAGAAGTGAGGTTACCAGTGAAAGTCAACCCTAGACACAGCAGCTGCTTTCTCTATATTTGCAGTTGTTTTCTTTCTCCCTTTGCATGTGTCTGTCATGTTTTGTCTTCTAGGAAATGGGATCAGACTAAAACAACAGCTCCAGCCCATTTCAACTAATTTCTTCTCTTTTCCCCTCAAGGACAGTTATAATCATCTTTTATGCCATTTAAGAGACTGTCAAAAACGGGTTTTTTTCCTTTAAAGATTTAAGCCAAAGAGAATGGGAGCAAGGGATGTTGCTAAAACGAAAACCTTACTTAATACTTTACATTTCAAATGCTTTACCTGGTTTGCCTTCTTTTTCTGGTTTGTTAATTAAAGCTTTAAAGAAGTTTTAATGGTATTTGCCATGGCACAGGCTGAGGTATCTACATACCAAACTCCAAATCTTGTTTAAATCTGTTTAATGTTGGACTGTTCCTGAGCCATGTTAACACATTTGACTCTTTGGGTCCATATATTCCATCTACATTAATATAACGGGAAAAATTCTCTTTGACCCCAGCTGCTGATGAATTTATGTCCTGGAGAAGGAAGATTACTGCCCTATATAATTTTGGGTCTATTTGCTCGGGCAGAGTTCTCATAGTCTGGCCTGAGTAAGGACTACAAAATTAGGTCTTGTTCTAGTTGGTGTAACTGAAGATATTCACCTGCCTAATCCTTAAGAAAAAATCTTCTGAGTTACTTTCCCAGTCAATGGGTTTAACTCTGCTCTCAGCTACCTTAGTATAGCCTTTTTTGTGCAAACAGGCTTGCAAGGCTGGCGCAGGGCAGAAATTGGCCCCTGCACTCTCCAATCTACCCCAGCGTGGCAGAAGTCACACAGCTGAGGGTAATAGCTTGGCTGCGCACACACCCCTGTTTTCGTATTTATTTTTAAAACTTCTGCACTCCACCTTTGGCCAACATCCCAACAGAGACTAGTTTGTCTGGATCGAATCCTGCGAGCTTCAAAGAGCATCATCTACTCTCTCAGGGAGCAGTAAGGGCACTCTCTGAACAGGATTGGCATAAGGCAACCAATGTACTGAAGCAAAGGGTAAAGTGTGTGGCTCTAGTCCCATACAACGTGTGCCCCCGAGTGCCCACATCTTTTCACTTTCCCATAGATTTCAGAAAGCAGCTGCATGCCACTTCTCAATTCTCACAGAGGAGAGGAAAGATCAAATAATCTTTTGTAGGTGGAATAGCTTTTGGAATGATAGCAATAACCTCTGTGGTGCTGTAGTACACTTGCAGTTAATGGCGTTTGTGATTGATTAAACGTTTGCACCCGCATTTAATCAGCCTCAGCAACTGTTTATTGCTGTGTGACCTGCACAGTAAGAGAGACTATTGCTTAGCTGTACCCAATGAATTACAGTTTGCTGCAGCTGTATTTCTTAGAGTTCTTCTCAGTCTCCTGTATTTTTATCAGCAGATACTTCCTCTCACAGATCAGTGAGATGGGCAAGTGAAAAAGCAGGGGGAAACTAGGAAAGAAAGATATTAAATACCTTAAAGGTCAGAAAAGCATAGCTACATTTATTGACTTAAGATGAATAGCAAGGCCATTTGCTATCTGATTTCTCTCTACATAGCCTCATGAGGCAGAGAGGGAAGGAGGAAAAATTCTAAACCATGAAAAGTGAACATATGGACAGATAAAGTTTGGCTCAAGAAAAATAACTTAATTAGATAATAATTATGGAAACTACACGCCAGATCGTCAGCTGGTGTAAATTAGCATAGCTCCACTGATTTCAATGGTGACTTCAGTGCCAATATACAGCTGCTGAGGATCTGGTTCAAACATGCCTGTCTACCTAGGCGTTTGTACCTCATCTATCATGATTTATAATAGTATCTGAGCACCTACATGGATTATGAGGGACTGTGTTTTAAGAATAATAATAATATGATATAGCAGAAGTTAGAAATGGAAAAGAACAACATTCTACCATCAGTTCCATCCCCCTGAAAACACAGGATATACTCTCTCCTCATTACTGGACATGTAATTTATTATATTGATGCTACAGATGGGCTTAACCCAAATTTATAGCAACACTTAAAAGTTAGCTTAATAATATAAGGCTTGATTTTAGGTGAACAAATATGTGCAAGAAATATATGTGCATTTTTCTGTACAATTATTGTGACTGTATGCCTCAGTGATTAGCTGGATGCATAACTGGCCATTTGTGCATGCAAATATTCATTGTGTGCTCATAATCATGGTCATCGTGTGTACAAATTAGGCCAGTATATTTCCTTAATAAAGTCTGATTATCAAAACATCAGTGGCCAAATGTTAGACAGGCACTTCTGCTTTACACTATGTACAAACTGTGCCTTATAAACAGAATTATAAATGAACTTATAAACCACGATTGGCAAAAATGGTAATCTTTCTCAGCTGTTTCATCTGCAGGGAGGTGGAGAAGAACAGATTCCTGAGAAATGTCACAGATTAATCAGTAAAAAACTACTCGATTTCTGAGTGTGGTGTGGTACACTAATCAGTGGGGCAGATCTTTTGTACTGAGCTGTCACCCCTACAAAGTTCTTTTCAAAATGAATCCCAAGTTTAACGAAGAAAAGCCCCAGTGAGAAGAAGAGATGGATGAAAGGTGACTTATAGTGAAGATTCCAGCCCAAAACGTTGTACTGAAGCAGACCAGGAAATGTGCTTCATTTCCAGAAATCTGTATTCAGGCATTAGTGACACCCTTGGGAACTCAGAATACGAGTTCTAACCATCACTTGCGTCAGAGAGAGCTCACTAAAGTAGTGACTTTAATTTTGGAAAGACAGAGAGACTAATGGAAATGATTTCAAGGAAGCAATTCCACATCTGAGCAAAACAGAACAGCTTCGTTTTATGCAGTAACAAAAGCGATGGTGTCTCGGAGGAATCATTTAGATCCTTTAGAGCCACAAAGGGGATATACACCCCCACACCATCCCTAATAACAGTCAGCATTGGCAGCCACTTACTGGGTGTGCCAGTCTCAGGGAGGCACTTCTGGAAGGAAGACAACCAAAACTGCACAGCCCGTGCTTTGAAAGGCAGGTAGAGCAGGCAAACTATCCCATCACCTCCTGACATCCACACAGACAAGCAATACCTGAAATCTATTTAACCAGATGAGATCAGCTCTAATTTAAATGTGAAATAAAATGTAGCATTAGTGTTTAATAACAGATGCTCCCAACTGCAGTGCATTGCTTGTTAAGAATTTGATTGGCCATAATTTTGTTGCAATTCTCCACTCTCATTGTAGGGATTATTGCAAGATATTTTATAGGGGGGCTCTGAAGTTCTGGCATATTTTACTAATGAAGTGAGCGAGAAACTGGGACAGCAAATACAGTTAAGAAAAGAGGCTGCTAATATATGTAGTCAGAGCAAAGAAATACTTAAGGGCCCAGATTGTAAGGACATAAGAGCTGCCATACTTGGTCAGACCATGATCCATCTTGACCAATGTTCTGTCTCTGACAGTGACATGAACCAGAGCTTCAGGGGGAGTTATGGAATGATCCGCCTCTCTTCTCCTCCTGGTTTCTGGTTATCAGAAGTTTAGGGTTGCCCTGAGCATGGCATTGTGTTCCTGATCATCTTGATGATGACCATCATCTGTTGATGGATCTATCCTCTATGAACTTATCCAGTTCTTTTTTGAATCTAGTTATTCTTTCGGCCATCACAACATCCAATGGTAAGGAGTTCCATGGGTTAGTTGTGCATTGTGTGATATTTCCTCTTGTTTGTATTAAACTTGCCGCCTATTAATTTCATTAGGTGACCCCTGGTTTTTCTATTGTGTGAAGGGTAAATAACACTTCTTTATTCACTTTTCCCACACCAGTCATGATTTTATAGAGCTCTAGCATATCTCCTTAGTCGTCTCTTTTCTAAGGTGAACAACCCTAATCTTTTTAGTTTCTCCTTATATGGAAGCCGTTCAATACCTTTGATTATCTTTGTTGTCTTTCTATGAACTTTTTCCATTTCCACTATATCCTTTTTGAGACGGGGCAACCAGAAACTGGACACAGTATTCAAAGTGTGGACACATAATGGATTTATGGTTTGATTGGCCATAAACAGTTTGATTGGCCATAATTGATTGGCCATATAGTTTGATTGGCCATAATTGTTCCCATAATTCTGCCATCCTTAATGATGCTGAGATCGTACTCCACAAGGAGCCACATTGAAGTTAGTGAAGTAAAGTTCAACACAAGCTTGGGAAGGGTGGTGAATCTAGCCCTGAGGAAGCAATGAGGAGATGCACAATTCCTTCATTAGGCCCAAATTGAATGTTTGGTTTAATTGTCCCATTGTACAAAGAGAAGGTAACGGGGCACTCCAAATGGAGGCTTATCATTCTGATGTCATTTAAAACTATAAACCCAGAGGACAGATTAGAAAATTCTAAATCTATTGTATATGCAATAAAATGACTGAACGAATTCCAATTTGATATAAAGGGGAGAAGGGGATGGACAAATACAGTGTTGTGTCTGCATGAACACTGCAAAAATTAGCAGAAAGGGACTAATAAACTGCAGACTGGAAAACAGAATCATATTAGAAACTAACTAGGAACCATGAAGACTCTAGACTATGAAATAAACAGAACTGACATTTCCCCATTCCATCCAATGCCTTTGCCTTATTGTTCATATATTGCTTCTAATATTGTTTGTTATTCTAGACCATATACCTCATTTCATTATTCCTGCTTTGCCATTTTATTTCCTTAGCCCAGCTTGCTTTTTAAGGAAAAAACATATTAAATCAAGTTTTCAATCTGATCTCCAGTGTAATAAACCATGAGCTCCTGAGAAAATTAAATTAAACAGGAAAAACTGCTTTGGAATAGACATTATCAAGCATTTTTACATGCAAGGAATGAAAAATGTTTGGGATGATCTGAGCCAAAACCACTCTGATGATCAAAGAAATAAATTATGAGCTAGAGATTAAAACGATGATCTAAAATTACCTTGTGAATACTTTCTATTTTCTCCTTTTTGCTGGATCTGATGGGACCACCACAGGGATGCTGATACCTCCCACCACCATGTACCTCCTTGGTCAAAACCCCAGTTAAATGGTCAGGGCAAACTATCATTGTCTCATATCCTGTGGATCTGACTCTGACTACAGCAACTGCTGAAAGCTGCCTTTTGCCAGATTAACTCTTGCAGAGCCAGTGTACTAGAAGGTTAGGGTTAGAGTGTGGCTTGGAAGCCTAAGTAGAAAGCATCCACCACTGACATACAGGCTTCCAAATGGCCCCTGCCTGCCCATTGCCAGCACAGATCTCCATAGCTTTCTGATACCTGCACCAGATGAAGAGAGAAGGGTGGAAACTCGAGAGCTGATGGCAGAAAACAAAGGCTGATTCAGACAGGATGAAATATATTGAACTCCTCAAAGCCTATGCTGAGGCTGCATTATAGGTCAAGAGAGCCTTCCTATCAGCCTCCACTGAGGCTGCCAAATCCCTCCCCAGGAGCTATCCAGGGTGGTAAATTGCTGCTTCATCAGTCCCAAATGTCTGCATCAGAACTGAGCCCCAAATACTGCGACGAGCTATCATCTTACTTTGCTAAAAAGATCACGCATGATCAGGAAGGTTTCTTAAACAGCCTGGATCCATTCTGCCTGTACCCACCAGCCAACAGCCCACCTGCATTCCCAGGGTTCAGTACATCCATTCATCAGAAAATTCTGGACACTCTAAAGGAGTCTCCACCCAACACTCATGAATCCAAACCATGCCCTTCCTGGTTAGTGAAAGAATCATGAGCAACTGGTGCCACTCACGACTGAAATAGCCAACATCTCATTCGGAGAAGGAATCCTCCTTTCCTCCTTCAAGCATGCAATAGCCCAACCAACATTAAAAGAACCCACCCTAGAGACTTCAGCCAATTACCACCCTGTGTCAAACCCCCCTTTCCTGAGCAGGTTCACAGAGAATCTAGCCAAAATCCGACTAGAAGCTCATCTAACTAAAGCTAACATTCTAGACCTGGCACAGTCTGGATTCAGGCCAGGACATGGAACTGAAATTACTTCATCAGCATTGATGGCTGATCTCCTGTCAATGGGCAGAGGACAGACATCCATCCTCATCCTCCTGGACCTCTTTGCAGTGTTGGACACCGTTGACCATTAGATATTGCTGTCTCACCTGAGAGAGGCGGCAGGAGTCTAGGCTAATGTGCTAAAATGTTTTGAGTCCTTCCTGGCGGGACACACTCAAAGAGTGTAGATGTGAGACTGCACCTCCATGACAAGACCCCTCACTTGTGGGGTTCCACAAGGATCAATTTTCTCTGTGTTCCATTTCAACATCTACTCGCAACCACTAGGTGAACTGGTTATATGAAATGCACACAAATGCCAGCAATATGCAGGTGATACATAGCTCTACCCATCCTGCACCACATATGACTTTGTGACTACCACCAAGATGGCTTAATCCTTGGATGAAATCAGCTCATTATAAACAACTGGCAGAAGCTGACCCCGAGTAAAACAAAGGTGATGGTCATGAACAGAGGAAAGTATTTAGAGGAGTTTGCAGACAGGCTGCAGTTTCCTTTGATTTATGGTTCATATCCACAATTAATCAATTCAGTCCATAATCTAGGAGTTCTCTTGGATTCCTTGCTGACATTTTTTCACATTACAGTGGGCACAAGTAATGCCTTCTACTATCTCTGGTTGGCTAGGAGACACATTCCCATGCTGGCAGATAAAGACTGGCCTCAGTTATTCATGCTTTCATCACCTCTTGGCTGGACTACAGTGATATACCTGGGCATGACACCTTCAGCACTTCGGAAACTCCAACTAGTACAAGATGTGCTGCAGCACGTTTCCTCAGCAACACGGGCTACCATGAGCACATCACACCTGTCCTCTGCTCTCTGCATTCACTTCCCATAGAATACAGAGTCACGTTTCAGGTCTCAGTCCTCATCTTCAAAGTGCTCCGTGGCATGGGCCCAGCACATCTAGTATCCAGAAGATCTGGAACAAAGACTATAGGCAACAGCTTTGCTCCTGTGGCACAATAGAATCTTCAGCAATAAGAGCAAAGCTCGTCTGTGCAGAAGACAGAACTTTCTCCAGGGAAGTCCAAGCGCTAGGAACAAACTCCGCCAGGAACTAAGAACCGCCACATACCTCATCACTGTCTGCTCCATGGCACTCCACAGCACTTGCTACTCCTCCTGGGGAGAGGTTGAGAGAACAAACAACAAGAGACAGATGGTAGAAAGTGCTCAGATAGTACAGTGACGAGCCTGGGATATAAACCTATGTGGAATAGAACAGAAGGAAGGCCATGAGATCAGCAGCACCTTTTCAGCATTCTGCTCCCCGAATGCAGGAGCGGGATCAAGCTGGCCCTGTTCTCGGGCGAACTCAGAGGCTGCTATCGTGAGCCATGCAAGGTGGCAAGGGGAAATGTCTTGATCACCCCTGCGTGATTGTGCAGGTGTCCCTCAGAACATGGACCTTCTGAAATGAGCTGAGGCTCAAGTGTGTTGCTGCACTTTGCTGCTCTGGACTATTCATCAACATGCCCCGGCACACAAACTTTCTTTATCTCACACCTTGTTTTTTCAATATCCATGCCACATTCACAGGGGTTTCCCATTCCCGATATTCGAATCAGTTTATTATTTGTATCATACTAGTGCCTAGAAACCCACGCCGATATGAGAGGCTCCTTTGTGGTAGGTGCTGAACATGCACATGATAAGAGCTGGTCCCTGCCCCAAAGTGCTTACAGTATAAATAGATAAGACTGACAAAGGGTGGGAAACGGAGGCAGCACAAAGCAAACCCTTGGCAGAATTGGGAACAGAACCGGGAATAGAATATGAGCTTGATGCAGAAATTAGTGGGTGAGGTTCTTTGACCTGTGTTAGCTGGAAGGGTCCCTTCTGGCTTTAACAGCTATGAATTTACGAATGAAGGTCTCCCTATCCCAGGGCATTGCTCCCCATCCACTAGATCACATCACCACTCCTCTTTAGACATAAACCCTGGATAAGATGTTCCATGGGAGGTGTAAGTTAATGAGAATATTCTGCTCCCCCTACAGAAACATAATGGGACATTTTCATCCTTTGTGCATTGAAACTGCCTCACAGTTTCTCTCCTCAGGTATGCCTTTGAGTACGGCCCTTCCCCTCAAAGGAAGCTTTGACTGACATGTTTTGTGATTGTGCATGATTCAGTCTCACTGTGATACTCTGGCCTGTTACTTTTAAAGAACCTGCTAACAAAACATTTGATTGTCTAGTACGAGCAGTCCCCCAATTTTTTTTGCTGATATCTTCCAATAATTTCTTACCTCTTCAGTTGGCTCAGTTATTTAATTTACCTCTGTGGAGTTTCATTTTCATTTCCCCAAGGTTCTCTTTTCTATTGTCTATATTTCAGCTTGTGTGATCTAGCTTAACTGCGGTTTGCTTTGGACTGAGCCTCTAGATGCTGGCACATGTGCATGCTGGTCTAAATCACCACTGATTTCTTTTCCTTTTAATTTCTCATTTAAAAAATAATATTTTATTATTATGGCAAATTATTTGAAGATAGTATTTCTTGTTATTTAAATGTGCAGGTTGGTCAGAGACAGACACATAAATGCTACAGACTAAGTCTATGTCTACACTGAAGGCAGCAAATTCGCCGCCGTCAGATCGATGTCTCTGGATCAACTGAGTGGTCTGTGTAGACCCACTCAATCGATCCAGAAATCGATGTAGGAAAACCACCTCCGTAATTGGTGTAGCACTGTGTCGACGGGAACGCTGTTCCTGTCGGTGCAGCGCAGTGTGGATGGCACGCAGAACAGACGCAGCAAAGTCGATGGGAGATATGCAAGTTTTTTAGGTCACTTGCGTATCTCCCGTCGACTGCTGCCGAATCCGGACCAGACCTAAGGTCTAAGCAAAAAAATGCTTGTGCATTTGTGTGACCAATGATTAGAACTATATGCACAAATGGGCAACTGGATTTCTAAACGCCGATTTGTGCACAGAGCTGCAAGCTCACACATGCACACAAATGGTCAGAGGAAAGCATGGGAATTACAACCCTATCAGTGTGTGGTGGCTTTGGTTAATAGCATCTTGAGGGTACACACTGAATATTCCAAAAGCAGACAACATATTTCCCTAACCTTGTGCGCCTGAGCCTCAAACTGTATAGAACTAAGCCCCATGAGGAAAGATCTTCTTAGACAATAAAAGCAAAACAAGAGCAGTTATCTTTTCAAGCACTGATTATTTTCTTTTAGTGATGCTAGTGAGAAATGTAATGCATGAGTGATTGCTTTACAAAGGCAACATACTGAATTCTTTCTGCTCGTCAGGATCTTTTGCTGTTTTATTTCTGTTCTGTTGATATTCTTTCCATCCATTGTATTGCAATTAGATAGATTACAGTAGATTATGCAAAAAGTGCCCAAGGCCCTTCTCAAATCAGCTAGACCAGAGTTTCCCAAACTTTTCTTATTGTGTACCTCTTTCTAGATCTACCAGATGCCCATGTACCCCAACCCTTTTCATCACTGATACCTTATGTATTCTCTTAACACTGCTTGTCTTCTTCTTTGTATGACTGATATAAATGTAGAGCAGCAACTACCTGTCCTTAGCTCTCAGTCCATATTTCACTGTAAATTCTCTGATACATGTATCAAGTTTGGCCTGTTAAGCAGTATCAAGAAAACAGTTATGTCACAGGGCACCAACATCCCACCTAAAATCTAAATCAATAATGAGACTCTGGACAACGTGGATCACTTCTGCTATCTTGGCTCAACTAAGCTCACTTAGCCTTCATAGAGAACTTGATGCAAGAACAGGCAAAGTCTCTGTCAGCTTTGGCAAGCTTACCTCATGTGTCTGGAAGAACAAGCTGCTAACGCTGAACACAAAGGTATTCGTTTATCAGGCTTGTGTCCTTAGCACCCTCCTTTACAGCTGTGAGAGATGGCTCATGTGCTCCAAGGAGAAGCAGAGATTGAACAGCTTCCACCTTTGCTGTCTCAGAAAAATCCTTGGAGTCATTTGGGACCAACGGATCACTAACGACGAGATCCTTGGAGAACCAGCCTACTGTCTATGCAGGCTACGCTGGACGTTCACAGGATTTGCTGGCTAGGACACACAGAGTGCATGTTTCAAGATCATCTGCCAAAGGCTGTGCTCTACGGCAAACGTAAGAACTACCTGCGAGGCAGAGGAAGGTCAAAGGTCCAATACAGTGACAAGGTCAAGCAAAATCTTGAGAAATGCAGCTTTCCCCTGACAACTGGGAGATCCCTGCCCACGATCACTCAAGTCTGGAAAAGCTGGGCCAAGGCTGGTGCAGTCATCACAAAGAGTCATCAGAGCACCCAGGCGGAGGCCTGCAGGTGAGTCTGGAAGCAGAGCATGATCCAACTTCCATCTGGCGAGTGGACCTGTAGCCATGGTGGGAAGGCCAGCTGCTCGCACGCCGGGCTCTTCTCCCACACTCCTGCCAAGCACCGCTGACTGCCTGACTTCATCGTCTTTCCTTTCATCTGTTGAGATGTTGGATGGCTGTGTATAAAGACAGAGAGAGGTCTAGTGCAACATATACAACCACGAGAAACCCCTAAGTTCTGATCTCAGTTAGACTGGCAGCTGCTGGACAACTGAACTGTACCGTGGTTGGAGGTGAGGGCTTTGTACATCAGCATCTCTGTGTATCTGTGGTCTCATTGCTACATCCTGCAGTAAATTAACGCCCATATTTAATATAACAAATTCCCATTGACTTTTAAAACTTTGTCTGAGTAACCTATTATGAAAATGCAATAAATAAAATAATTAATAAGTAAAATCCACTGTTACGAAATTGCTCCCGTGTACCCCCCCAGAGATGTCTTGTCTACCTTCAGGGTTACTTGTACCATTGTTTGGAACCCCCTGATCTAAACTATGTCATTCAACCCCATCTTGATGAAAACCTCATTATAATGGACATCAGTGGTATGTCCTACACTTAAAACTAATGTGTGAATCTTAACACCTTAGATTTTAGCATTTCCTGACTTCGGAGTACTCAGTATGTCAGCATTAACTCTAGTTATTTGTATTTAATTTGAGAGTTATTAAATTAACTTGTTGTTTCTCAGAGTAGCCAGAGATTATAGAATTTCCCCAACTCCCTCTGCACCTGTTTCTGTCTTGGTTTGTGGAGGAATTCCCATTAGAAACTAGTACCATATGTGATGAAACGGGAATTTTGGTAACATTTGTATGATTCTTCAGTGTACCTCAGTTTCCCTCTGTGCTTTGCATTGCTATGCATGGAGTGTAAAGGGTCAAAACCAGCTCTGGAGGCAGAGCGGAGGACATGAAGTGCTGTATCACGTAATTGTCTGTGGTGATATTAATGAATCGTTAAAGGATTGGCTGAAATTGATCCATATCAATGGGGGTTCTGAAAGACAGTGGCAACCCCAATGGCCAGGACATTCACACTTAGCCACTGACAGCTGAGGAAGGAGATTTTCCCCCCACTTTGCTCACGCCTCTGCCGGGAAGCAGAACAAAGGCCCTAGCTGGAGTACAAAGGGAAAGGTTTCGGGTGGCTGAGCTGAACTCACAAAGATCCAGGACACACATGTGAGACAGCCTGGCTCAAGGGAGTCTTGGCCTTACATTGGCTAGGCTGAACTAGTGTCTTAATCTTTGGCTCTCTAAGCTAACCTAGGGACTTTCCAATTCCGGGTGCCACGAATTGTTGTCTTGTTTTGGAAAGGCTGCCCAGTGAGAGCACTGCTCGCCCCTGCAGGAGCCTGGCTGGAATGGATTCCATGCAGAGCCAGGGAGAGAGAGACAGAAATCGCTGACACCTGAAGGCCCAGTTTTGGAGCTCTGAAGGCCACGGGACTGCCCCATAGAACTGTGTGGGGCATGAGGCCCAGCACACTAAAGGGGTCACTCTCAAGGGGCTGGTTTCAGTCTGGGGCATAGACCAGACACTGTGGATCTGTGACACCATAGATGAAGTGATTGTTTATGCTCTTTTTGAATGCGTTGGCATTTCTCTTTTCAGAGGGACAGATGGAGATTGCCCCATAGGAATGAACCAGTAGCAAGCATTTGGTTGCAGCAGAGTACCAAGTATCAGCATTTAAGAGGCATGTGGATGCTCTTAAATTACTCCCCCTAACTAGCTTACCTCATAATTCCAGGTACTCTTCTCTGCTCTTCCACTGATCCAGCCTCTTGTGTTGCAAGGATCATTATTAAAACTAGCGAAGAGCCAAAGCACAAATTCTGACTACAAACACTTTTGGGGAAATCTGGATCCAAAATATAGATCAGGCCACCCGCGTGTGGACTCCTGTCTAAGTAGCATTTGGTCATGTCCTTTCTATAGTCATTCCCTCAGTCATTTGCCCAATCCACAGTAAGCAACTCCACCAAAAGAAGCGGGTGAGTGATCACACAGTATGTTTTGTGGGCACAGTACTGTGGGCCTGCTTTTCTTCTCACATACTCCAACAGAAGTCAGACATAACTCCAGTGAAGTCAACGGAGTTACACAAATGTAAAAGAAATCAGTCAGGCTCAGTGCATATAGTGAATCTGTGCCGCTAGTTAGGAGAGCCATGCGAAAGAAGTTGACATGTACTGGTATGTCCACCAGCCACCAGCGAAACACTAGGCATTTTCACTGTTCTATTCAAGCCAACATACTACACTATTAACACTGTCACACTTAAATAATGCTTTCTTATTTAGCAGCCTCCTTAACTCCCAGAGGCCAGCTAAAATGCCTACTTTGTTTCATTATTAAGTCTGTTGCTCATTATTAGATCTACAGGAGTTTATTGTAGCTCTGAGCTGGAGAGCATTAAATGTCAAAAACTGCATTTGCATAACGTTAAGACTGCAGCAGAGGCCAACAAAAAGTCGGAAGATTCAGAGTTACAGCTGATGCTCCATCAGGAGACATGCACCAGTATGGAAACAGCCCAGTGGCAAGAATTACAGCTTTGGGGCCTAATCCTCCACTGCCTTGTACAAATGTAAACAACTATGCAAGGTGCAAAGTGGGTGAAATCACGCCCAGAGTATTTCCGTTTGGTCTTTTAGGACACTGATGAGGTATCAGACTGGCCTGGGTGTGAGCACAGCTGCTCAGGGACTTTATGGCCAGGGAAGGTCTGTGGTTGACTGGAAGTTACATGGACCAGATTCAGATCCCCAGGCTGTGCCAGTCTCATCTCTCCTTCCTGGCTTGTTTTGCCTTTCTGAGTCCTGTCCCAACCTTACACCAGTGAACGGAGGGTGAGTGGCTAGGAACAGAGGCAGCAAAAAGATGTAGATTGCAGCCCAGAGGTGGGCATGTTCAAGGAGCTGATGACAGGCAAAGCGAACAGGAAGCAGTAGTCTCTCTATTACTTGGAGAGGGGTGCAGTTTCATGGTCTGGAGTGGGATTCATTTTAAAATGGGCTGGATGAGAGAAGCCGGGAGGAGGCACGGATGATGGAAGTGACCGAATAGAGCTACACACTTTGAGCTCCCATTCCTTCCCTTGGAATTCTAAGGAGTCTACATGGCATTGAGGTTTAGGGGAGAATCTGCTTCTGCCAAATACAGCCCCAGCATATGCCATTCCATGTCAATCTCAGGGTTCTGCTCAGAGCAAAATGGGGCAGCATATGCTTGGCAGTGTAGTCTCTGTGGGCCAAAATGCCGTCTTAGAGACAGGGCTGGCTTTAACTTTCTTGCATATGTAACCCCCTTTCTTCACTGGGTTACTTTGGAGCAGGCAACACTCACCGGTGTGCAGGGGCGCCTAAGGTTTTTAACAACAGAGGAGATCCTGAGTATCCCAGTGTTGGTGTGGGGTAGTTGGGAATCCTCTGTCCACCCCTCTGCTGCAATCCCTTTATCTCTCAAACGAATTAGAATTGGCGGTGCCTCCACCTGGCTAGCCCCTGCACACGCTCGATATTGGCTTTGGGAGCTGCCAGGACTAGACCTGGTCTAAAATTATAATAATCCAAGACATTAGTCTACTTTAACAATTGCAGTTATACAACTAAACATTCAATATCCTTAAATCAGAGTTAACAACCTTTACTTAGCAAAATAAGGAAACATGCCATAACAGACTGAAATTAAACATAAACCACAGAGACAGTTGAACAAACCAATTAATAAAACTGATTCACTATTGAGCTTGCCTACCAGGCATTCACAGTGCCATTATTTACCCCCCCTCTGGAGTGTGCACTCCCCAGAGTTCAGGCCCTGACCCCTTTCTTGCGTGGGCGCGCTTGAAGATCTGTGGATGGAGATTGCTTTGTGGGTTCACTGCACCAGCTCAGCCAAAGCATCAGGCTGGAGACTGGCAGTCCTGGCCCTGCTTGAAGGGACTGTGTCTTGGCCTCTTCTCCGTCTGTCAATCTCTCTGCTACGCCTACCTCACAAGTCCAATGCAGCTCTGTGCTAAATCCTCATGTCAGCAGGCTCCCGGCAGCAGTCAGAGGCAATAGCAAGCTTGGGATCTTGTTCACCGCAGCCACAGCAGCAGCAGCGTCGAGACCCAGCCAGCAGCTTCCAGCCTGGGCTCCCTCCTCCCCAGCACCAAAATGGAGTCTGCCACATGCCTTCTCTCACTCCTGCAAGGGGAAGAGTCTCTCCCTTTTCCCCCAAGGCATTATGGGAGTTGTAGTCCCCAGGCTCTTCCCCGCGACAATTAAGTAGGTAGGCCCCTAAAGTACAGGGTGCCTACACATTCTAAACATGGTTCAGGTCACAGAGCCATTTCAATCTGCTAATGCTGAGGTGGGCAAAGTTTGTGCATCACTGTTTTAACTAGCTAACCAAGCTGGCCTATTTGGACAAATTCTGATCAACTCTATGTTACCAGAATAAAATTCTTTGTATATTCTTTCCCCCTTCGCCAAATATACTATTGGAAGTGGAGACATATACAGTGATTGCCACTGAAATGTGTTAACAGCTGCCTTGTCATGCTATGAGAAATAGCATAGTGTTACTTATTCAAAGTACAGATAAATAGGATGTTGTCTCAGATGACACTGTGTAGGAGCTGCTAGTAAATGTTACGGTTGACCAAAAGTTGTAGTTTGTTTGCCTCATAGCCCCAATTCTTTTGTATGGGTCAGGCTTCTCAGATGGACTACATCTCCCACAATGCATAATGGCCATTGTCTCCCATGACGCACTACCTCCCTTCTCCAAGAGGGGAAACTTGCTGCATCAGGGAAGATGTAGACCAACCAACAAGACCTATAGAAAACCTATAGAAGAGAATGAGGCACACAGACTATAACTCCCATGAGCAGTATTTCCAAACAAAAATATTTTATTTTTGATCAAGATATTTCAGCATTTGACTAATAATAATAAAAAAATTTCTGCAGGAAAATTGTCATTTTCTGACCAGCTATAGTAACTATTACCTTAGTTTATACACACATCATAGTCACATATTAATGCATCTTATCTTTATTCAAACTTGTTTTTACATTACTATATCTTTTATGTTTTCTTCCTTGAATTCACTCTTTTGACATGCTCTTCAAAGGAGCTCTACTCGAATTTTAATTGTCATTGTAAACAGAGGAGAAATTTATTTAACTCACTAATTACTTTCTACAGAAAACACTTTTATCTTCACCATGCATGTTTTGTATCCTTGCCACAACAAAGGCTGCATATTTAATGCTTGATGGTAATGCTGCATACTCTCTAATTTCTCTGTTAATCTGTTTTTCTTTACAGTTCAGTAAGATCAAAGAGCAAATATCACAGTTCTTGTTCAAACATTGTGCTCATTTTGTGTCTCTGATCCTCCCCTTTTAATTATCTCCCTGTTTTACAGAACTAGTCTCTAGTAATATGTTTTTGACTGGTTTGTTAGCTGTTTTAGTCTCCTACTCCGTCCTTATGGACATGGTTCTTCCCCTTTAATTCCACTAATGAAGTGAGACGGGGGAAAACCAGGTGAGTATCACTACCGAGAGAGGCAGGGAATCAAATGCCATTTGCAAAGTAAAAGAAGCCAAAGGTTAATTTCTGTGTTGATATGAACAATTGAAGTGCGAATATACCAGTGAAGTGGTTAGTGTGTGTCTGAATACCATCCCTCTTTTCTAGATAGCATTAAATATGCTCACTGGTGTTATACGGGCCTTGATGCCTGATTTTCAAAACATATGCATCCACAATCAGGACCAAGTTTTCAAAAGGGTTCCTTACATGGGGTACTAAGCTTGTTTGAAATTCTGGTCCTTATTTAGTTGCCTAAATGGGATCTGAGTTATTTTGAAAATCTGGCCCAGACTGTGGGCCAGGGAGTTAGGAAGCTCTAAGGACTTGAGCCAGGATTCTCAGGACTTCCAGGTCCCTGTTGCAGTGCTGGAAGCCTAGACTCTGGAAACCCTGGCATGGTGGGGCTGCCCCAGAGCCAGGGATCCTGGGAAGCTGGAGTCTTCAGCCCTGAGGCAATCTGACAGGCATCTGCCATGCAGACAGTATTTCCATCTGCCTGAGATTTTGCAAAAGTTCATCCCACCCGACTCACATTCACAAGACATTTTGGGGCCAACAAAACTGGCATTTTCCAACAAAATTGTTTCACTCAAAAATTTCTGACCAGCTCTAGCTGTAAGCACTGTTGGTAATCTAGTGTCATATTGTTGGCACTGATTTTCTTTTAGTGGTCAGAGCCTTGTCTTTTTGATCTGGAGGATCAAACTCTTATCCCTGCTTTGCATGGGAAGATGAGAAGGGCCGTGAGATGACAGCTATGAAGTGTTAGGGGGTAACAGATATGTTATGATATTTTGTCATTAAGCTGAGCTGTGTAACAAATCTGCTTCTCAGCGATAGGGAGCCCTCCATCGCCGGTGCCCACCAATGCTTTTGCCTGCACTTCTATTCAGTGCCTTAGCATTATTATTGGATCAAATCCTGAAGTCTTTATTCAGCATTTATTCCCTGCTTCTTCACTTCTTGTGCACCAGGTTGTGGGCAATTCACAGGGGTCTGTACATGAATATGGAGTGCGTGATCTTGCATTGCCCTTTTGCTGAACCACAGCAGACTTTGGGGCTTTTGCAGCAAGTCAATTTCTTGTTGGAGGACAAATCAGTGAGGCAGAGTCAAGGATTTTTCTAGTGTGATTTGTTTATTTGCAAAATATTCACCACCAGTCCCCTCTACTTGTAATAGGAGCAGTCAAAACCACACGGAGACAAGTCCCTTCTCATGGAACCTCAGCTAAGGCACCGGTGTGTCCTGTCACCAAGAAACAGCTGTCTACAACCCGCCAGCGTAACTCACTGTTGGCTTTTCCTGCCTCAGTCTAGCACTGGCCACTGTCAGAAGACAGGCTGCTGGGCTCGATGGACTATTTGTCTGACCCAGTATGGCCAATAAGACCAGATCCTGGTACAGAACATGCAGCCTAAGTAAACGAGCTGTGAACTAGGGCCATATGAGGAGGTGAAGAATGGAATTCTCACCCTCACCCTGCAATAGCCAGCGCAGAACTGATTTTTGTTCTTCATTGATAGCTCCTGTTTGGTATTCAGTAGAAGTGCACAGTTCGCCACTCAGAACCAGCCTTCTTAGACAGCCCCATCTCAGTCCTGCAGGACTGCAGCTGTGGATTGTGAGACAGCAGCGCTAAGCTACTTAGTAAGATAGCTTCACAGAGGAGGGGGCTTTGTTGCTCATGATCTAAAGCAATGAAGAAATCAAAAGGGAGAGGCAGTGCATGGGCCCACAAGGATGCTCAGTGAGTCCGTCTATATCTTGTGATACTGAGCAAAGGGCTGAGAAAGATATTGATTCACTGGACCCACCAGCATCATGTGTGTCTGTGGCTGGTCTCTGCTCCCATTTTCTCCTTCCATCAGTTCTTTCACACACTTGTGTAAAACAGCTCTCTAGGGCAGCAGCAGGATTTTCTTCCAATAGCAAATATGACTGCTGCTCCCATCCTTGCTATGCACAGGACTGGAGTTACGTCACTGTGAGCAGATCAGGCCTTTCTCTACCCTATACAAAGGCCTCTGAACAGGTTTAGAAGAAATGCTGATTGCTCAGGTCTAGTGCTTTTCCTCCCTGAAGCTTTAGTTCTTTGCTCCTCCAGAGATCTTTCAACAGTCCTCAGCACAGTCTGCAGGATTGCGCCTCAGACTTGAAATTCTCTCTTCCGCTAGAGACAGATTTTTTTTCAAGATATTCCTGCACCATCACTATGGGCACAACTGTGGAACTTGAACCACTGTTTAAAATCTAGCTGGTCACTTGCTTGACTGCAGCTTGACATGAAACTACAGTACTTCCATGCAGAAATTACACATGCATGTGATTTAAGAAAGCTGGTCCACATTACTTTTAATATGCAGAGCTGTGCATTTTGCTATGGAAAAATATTGGTGGGAGGGAGGAATAAAAGGGGTACAGTTAAGAGTAACAGCTTGTCAGATTGTAGTGTTCTTCTGCTGTTATGTTTCAGAATTGAAATCACTGGTTTGTTTGGGGATTTTTTAAAGAACATTTTGTACTGTAGTCTCTGCAGTTTCTACCTCTAGATACTGGTACACGTATTTTTCATTTCAGCTTTGCTTTTAAATTAGTAAACCACGGCACACAAAAGAAAGATGAGTTTCTTTCTCCAGGTGATAGAGAGGTCAATGATTCTCTGTCTCTGACATCAGGATTCTCTATCTCCTTTAACAATACTTGTTATGTAAAGGGAACAGGAAGGTCGTAGATTTCAACACCCAAAGATCAGGAAATTAAAAAACAGAGTTATGGGGGAAAGATCCTTAGCTGGTAGAAATCCAGTTCAGTGGAACCATGCCTGTTTACACCAGCTGAGAATCTGGCCCACAGTTTTCTTTGCAGCATTATTCACTCATGTAACAGAGAGACCATATTTGATTATTAGCTAGATGTTGAGCTGTTAAATATTTAAGGCCTATTTTGTGGTGAGTGATGCTGTGAACAGCCTACAAGCATTCTGGTAGACTCAGCCAAAACACTTGTACTTGTGGAAATGCATATTGGAGTGGGAGCTCAATTATCCTTTTACAGGATGCAGTGCACACCACAGACACCCCCACACTGGCTTTGCCTAGCCTGTACACTATGCAGAATCTTATGCCACCAGCAATGCTAGCCTCACATAGTTCATGGACTCCCACCCTACCAGAATTGTGGCATTCCTGCCTAGGGATTTGCAAGGGTGAAAAGAATCTTGCACCCGTTCAACTCCCCCATAGCCTCTTGTCTAGGACCAGCCATAATTTGGCCCTGAATACACACACACACACACACTGGGCCAAATTCTACTCTGAGTTACAACCATGCATCCCATTCACTCTACTGGGGCAGCACAGGAGTAAGTGAGAACAGATTTTACAATATGGGCAAGTCAGTCACATGAGGACGTTATCTTTTTCATTTCCTGACCTCTGTGTTTACAACTGCAACCCTATGATATTTTTTTAAAGATAGCCAAGAGGAAAAATTCTAGCTGCAGCACTGTGAAGTTGTATAAATGGATTTTGTGCCATGCAAAATTTTTAAATGTAGTCACAGTGCAGAAGACACTCAAAATACTTCATATGACAGCTGTGCAAATAAGAGTGGTAGGGCTCCTAATTAAAATGGAATACAAATATTATTCTGCATATATGTGACCTTGATGACCACAGTGGAAATTAGATATTTTAGTGACTTTAATTTATAATTAAAAAACCCACCAAAACATGGCAACTTTTACATATTGAGGACCAGCCACTTTTAAAGTTTGTTGTGGTTAAATTCTCTATCTGCAAAAATCTTAAATGTTTTCAGAGTGAAAAATAGAGCTGGTTGGAATTTTTCAAAGTAAAAGGTTTTCAACACAAATCCCAGTGTATTTCCAAAATGAAAGTATACAAAAACATTTTCATTTTCTTCAAATTTTGTATTTGTCAGCAAAAACAACTGGTTTTCATTTTGGGGTGGGAGGCTGGTCCATTTTGACTAGTCTACTATACCCATAGTGGAATTTTTCCAAATTTTCTAAAAACAAACATTTTCCATTTTGAAACCAAAAACTGTTTTCAAAAATTCAGAATTTCAAAACCCAAAAGGATTGTGAATAAATATTAGTACAGAATATTTTGGAAAATTAGGTCTCTTTTGAAAATGAATGGAATCAAATCATCTTTTAAATTAAAAACAAACAAACAAAACCCCAGCATTAGTGAAATATATATATATATATATGAATCTACCAAATCAGTGGAAATAATCATGTTTGTGCTCTAACTGGCCTTGTGTGAATTTGAGTGCACAACCACATGCACCCAGTTTTGAAAAGCTGATCCTAGACCAGTCTAAAGTCACAATCATATAATAAACTCTGCACATGCAGACCTCTAAGCCCACACAGAGAGCTCCATTGACTTCAATAGGTCTGCCCACACACAGCTCATTGCATTTTTTCATTTTTGCAGATCAAGGCCTCTGTCATCCACTAAGGTTCTCTTTCATCTGAGAGTGGCACAGGTCATTTCCAGAGCGAGGCTTCAGCTTTGCTGCCAGACAGAGTTTATTTTGCGTGCAGTGTGTGGGCAGGTTGAGCGCTGCTGAATGTCTGTGCCTGTCACTTTTCCACAGTTTGGTTGTTTTGTCATTTTACTCCTGGTGCTGCTGAAGCTGTGATGTGTTATCTGTCAGAGGAAATTTACGGGCATATTACCCTGCCTGACCGGAAGAGTGCACCGCAAGGATTGCCGGATGCAGGCACGATTGGAAAATAGTTGTCTGCTGCATACAGTAGTTTAGTAGAAAATAGGGTGCGGTTTTTTTTTAATCACAGCATTACAAATAAAGGGTTGGCAGCTGTTAATCTATTTATTGTGCAGAATCCTCGGCAGTCTACGGGGTGCTTTCAAAGCCATACATAGGGAGGTCTGACCCTAAATCCTGTTAACAACTCTCTCCACACAACAATATCAAGATTTCGGCGTATAATTCCATGTACAATGCTTTTCAAATGTACCCTATAAGTCGCATTCCTGAGTGTCCAGCCTCTGAAGACTCACCACCAGTTCTTCTTGGCACAGGATAACTTCATCACAAAAATCAGCTTGCTGTGGATTCATTTAACCACAGTATTAGCTCACCAAAACACAGCCTTATTGCAGGCTAATCCCCTCTCTAGCCCTGGAAAGAATCCGCTCTGTTTGAACCAGGACACAATAATCCACCTCCTTTCAGCACAATAACGTTATGAAATTACCTGTCTACTCCCACTACAGTTTAGAATGATGTCTGGCCATCTAAATATCTCACAGGAAATGCTCTTAGGCTGAACAGCCCTGATAGCTAACGGGCAAATAGACTTTGTGGGTTTATTTAAAATATCTGTTCAATCTGATCTGTTTCATTCAGACCCACCTATGCTACTTGAGCAGATCCCAAAGTTTTCTTTGATATTTGCCAACACATTTTGCGGCCAGTATTTTGCATGTCACGAGGCATGTTTGTGAACAGCCTTTGTCATAGTGAAAGCTGGCATAGATGCCTTTTAGTGCTTCTCTGGTCAATCCCTGTGGCCCAGTAGATATTTTGTGTTGGGTGTTATTTTAGATGAACACTTCACAGGCAAGGCAGGTGGTACCCAAAGCACCAGAGCCAAATTCTGCCTTTGATCTGTGTAGTTTTCTGGGCCCAATACTAAACTACCTCAGTCACTAACAAGAGAGACACATGTTTCCAGCCATGACAGCGACCAGGTCTGTCTGTGTCTGTCAGTGATATAAACAAATGGTCAATTTACTCAAAGGGCTTCTCCTTGTATAGAATTTACCTGACAATGGTATTATTTTGTCCACTGAAGGACCAATGAAGCTGCAAGGCTGATAAGCTGATGGGTGCTCAAGCGAACTGACAGTGAAAAGTTCCATGATGGAACAGGGAAAATGTCTTGGGCCTCACCCAGATTCTAATCTGCTGAAACTGCAAGGAGTTAGATTGCTATGAAAAGCACTTAACCCAAAGCACTAGCCTTTGAGCCAGGGTCAGATGAAATTGTTGATCTGAAAATGGGACATTTTTGGTAGGGTGCTACAAGCAGCCAAAAAGAGAGAGAGAGAGAATGGGTCCAGCATGCCTCGCTGCACAGAGAGCTTTACTGGGACAGATGAGAGAAAAGAAAAAAACCTCGGTTTTGGAGAACCCAGACCTAACAAGAAACAAGCATGCCAAGCCAAGACATTCATGAATGAATGTATTAAAGAAACCACTAAAACTGTAACTCAGCCAGTCATCGAGAGATGGAAAGTAAGCCTCAGATCAATTGAAATGGGAGTTAGGTGCTGAAATGCCTTTGAGGAGCTGGGCTTAGCCAGCCTGCTCAGATGCTACAATTTGCTTTGTAAGCAACTGACATCACAAAGTTTGTTTCTTTTCTCCACCTGTTGTTAGGTCACATTACCTACAGCTTGGATGTTGAAAGAGACTCCAGAATTAGGTCATTTTTTAGTCTCTGTCATTGTCATTCCGGAATTATTTCCTCTAGCCTATACACGAGAGCTGTGTCCATCCTAGTTCTAGATTACTCAATTGATGGGCACAACACGTCCTTTGGGAGGCTAATGTACACATTAATATGACTTTTACTGGATCAGATTCAGAAGATCTGTCACAGTTTTTACTGAGTTGAACTCCCATGAAAATCAAAAGGGATTTTTGCTATGGAAAGATCTCACACTTTGGTCCACCATTAGGAAAATTCATTCTTTTTAAGTTATCACATGGTTATTTCATCAGCATAACTGATAGGACTTTTTATTTATTTAATGTATTTTAGAAGACTGTCAAGAGGACGCAGAGCATTAGCTCTTTTATTTTAGTTTCAAAAATCCGGATACATAAATGCATCAAAATATTAGAATGTTCTGTCGAGTGAATGATCCAAACGAATGAACAATCTTAGCTGCTTTAAAATTCCTATAGATGATCCATCTACAGCTGTCATGTGATCAAAAATACCATGACTGCATATTTGGTGACTGCAGAAGTTGATGCATGGCTGAAGGTCACACATGAAGATGAAGACATCATGTGTGTCATGGACCAAGGATGAGGGGTAGAAACAGAGATGAGATGGACAGGGAAGGTCAGATGTCAAAATCCGAGAGAAAGGTGTTTGGCAAGGAGTCAGGTTGTGGACAGCAGATGATGGCCACATGGAAGTGCAGAGTCCAGTGGAATTTTGCTTGAAGGAGGAAGATGAGTGCAAAGTGAGTAGAAGGAGGGGCTGGAAGAGATGGAACCTGACAACCCCTCCCCAGCCCTGCCACCCTTCAGGGAAGATTCAGTGCATGGTATGTGTGAGGAGAAGAGGCCACAGTCACAGTGCAGAGGCAGGGGCTGGCAGGGAAATCCAGCTTCCAGTAAATGCTAGGAGATGGAGGGAGGCGATGAAATAGTCACAAATTGAATTCCCACCTTTAAAAGAAGCGGGCAGAGATTCTGTTTCGCACCTCTCTGAGGAGCAGCACACAGCTTGCAATCCAGGGGGACAAGAAGTAGGGTGGCCCCAGGGGCCTGTCTATGTGGTGATAGCCTGTTCCTGGTTGCCAGTGGGAGGCAATGCTGCCTGGAATCAGTGCAGCACTACATGCTGGGGTTCTACCGTGAACACGCCTTTCACCCGCACACCGCGCGCTCCCTATCCTGAAGCGTGCCAGGGGGTCTCCCGAAGGCAGCCTGGGACTGTTTTCCACATTCCTGAACTGAGAGAATCAGAGGCGCTCTAGCTTTAGGCAAGTCGGCAGCTACCTACAGTGGCAGATTTGGCCTGGTTGCCTTGCTGACATGACAGAGGGGCAATCAGGCCAAATGAGACTGGCACTGTGACTCTGTGTGCCAGGTCACAATGCCCCCATGCAAATATGGCCTGATTACCCCTCTGTCATGACAGCGGCTGTGCCAAATTTGAGTGATGTGGGGGAGGCACCCTGAAGTGTTGCCTTGGGCTGCAGATTGTGTGGTGTGGCTTCTGGAAAGAATCCTTTCCGTGACTGCATCTGGGATTTTTAAGGCTCCTTTATAACCCTGTGGGCCTTTTACCAGCATAAAGGGGATGTGAGAAAGTTACTCAAGGTTTTTACAGACCATAATCAAGGCAAGTTAAGGTTGCTGGGTGGTCAAGACCCGTGTGTCTCTTTGTACCTGATAAGAACAATGTAGTTGTTTATCACATGGCCAGTGTACATTTTATGATGTCCTTAACTATTCACTACCTTATTTTTTCGTGTGTGTGTTTAGTAAATGATGTGATAAGCAAGACCACTGTTACTTAGTAACCTTAACTGGCTTTTTAAATGAAGTGATTTGGTTTGTTTGGTATTTCTGGGAAGAAAGGAGGGTTAATACGGATATACAGGCTCTGGCCTGATTTCTTAAAGATCTACTACAATTTTACATGAATGCAGTTTTAGATTTGTTAATTAGCATGACATTTGCTAAGTGCCTAAATCATGAAAATGGGATTTAGCCACCTAAGCCACTAAGGCCTTGCAACTCCGAGCGGAGCAATGCCACGTTTGACCCAAGTCTCTGGTTTTCAGGCTACACTCCCCCATGCTGTAAGCATAGCCTGCATTCTGTGTCTAGAAGTATGACTTTACATTTGGCAGTCTTAAAATACTTGTGTATTTAAGCCCAGATTACATGCTATATAAATGACCTGTCCTTGTTATTACCATCCCACCAATCTGTTTGTCATCTGGACATTTTAATCAATGATTTTAGGTTTTCTTTCAAATTAGTGATAAATATATTGATCAGTGTTGGTTTAGATATGATTTCTGGGGTCCGGCACTATCTGATTATTTTGAATAAAAAGTTACATTTTGAGATCTATAAACTAGACTTTTTTTAATCCATTTAAAATGTGACAGATTTTTTTTTAAAGAAAATAGCATTACACACAATTAATCAGAACATCATGTGATAACAAGTCAAACACTTTACAGAAGTCTAAATATATTGCATCAGAGTTACCTTTGTCAGCTAAACTTATTAACTCAAGGAAAAGAAGAAAAGAAGAATGGCCATACTGGGTCATTCCAATGGTCCATCTAGTCTAGTATCTTGTCTTCTGACAGTGGCCAATGGCAGGTGCTTCAAAGGAAATGAACAAAACAAGGCACCTTGGCTGCCAGTGCTGTCGTATATATTGCTCCCCCATCCATTCGTCGCGATGCCACAACCCTTTGGGAATTCCAGGGGATCATGGAAAACGAACATCTTCCCATCCACCAGGACCATAGCAACGTCCCTCACAACTGCTTGAAGTCACTTAAGCCCTTTTGGACCCATGCTGCATTTAACCTTCAACAATGCAACTTCAACTCTGATGAAGCTTGGAAAGATGAATGGAGTTTATGAGAAGTTATAAATAAATACCTTGTAAAAGACCGAATGCAGAAGATCCCTGACTTCGATCCCCCATTAAGCGTATGAGCAACCCTAAACAACATCCGCACAAACCATGGCAGATGTAGATGCTTGCTGCACAAATGGAAAATTAAAGACTCTCCAGTGTGTAACTGTGGTCACTCAGGACAGACTATGGAACATATAACTACGCAATGCTCGATTCGCAAATAAAAGAAGGCATCACAGCTGTCACACTGATTAGATTGGTGGGGAGGGAGGCATTCCTTATATTGTTTGACATCAGTATGTCAAAATCATAGTGATTCATGTGAGACATGCCATGTCAGGTACTGTTAGAAAGGTTATAACGTGCTGAGTAAGATGATAATGTTTGTGTTCATGTGTTATGTGTGTGAGGGAAGTTATGGACATCTTTGATATGCCTGTATTTCAAACTATGCTGTATAAGACACACCAGAGAGAGAGAGGTGCAGGACAATAGCCCACTTAATGGCCCGTCAAGACCTTTTCAGAAGCAAAAGGCCCAAGAAGGAACTAAAGGCATACCTGAAGAGTTACCAGGCTCATATGACTCTGGGCTCCATTTTGGTTCCTGTGAAATTCCACAAGCAGTGTGGCAAGGGCCAGAGGATATATAAGGTGGAGTCTTTGGTATCCATTTTGTCTACAGTTCAGCTTTCAGTCACCAATCTACCTCTGGAGGAACCCATCTGCAACTGAACTGAAGCTGTGAAACAAAGGACTGAGACTCATCCAAGTACTGGATGTATACCAGAGGGACTATACAAGCCTGCAACTCCACAATTCTTCTAGAAACCTGATGTATATGGACTTTCAAATCATTTGTATGTATCTGATTGCTTTAATCCTTTAACATTTCTCTTATTGTTTCTTTTTCTTTTTATAATAAATCTTTAGTTGTAGTTACTAAAGGATTGGCTGGCAGCATGGTATTTTGTGTAAGATCCAAACTTATAGTGATCTGGTACTGTGGCTGGTCCTTTGGGATCAGAGGGAACCTTTTGAGTAAAGAGCATAGAGTTTAAATAAGTGGTCTCTTTACTGGACCTAGTGGCAGTTTGGGAGCCAGAGACTGAAATGCAGTAAAGGGGGCTGTGTGTATTTGCACAGTGGCTTCTTGATAACCAGTGTGGGGGAATCAGAAGCACTGTTTGTGGCTGGTTGGAAGTCTGATTTCAGTGTCACCCACCAGTGCTGGGAGAATCTGCTCCCCTTTTACAGCCTGCCCTGACCCTGGCATTTTCAGGTGGCTACCCTGGGCATGGATGGGTCACAACAGCATTACACAGTGCTATTCCAGATGCAATTATCTGTCTTAACCAGCTGAATGTAAAATTATAGTTGTTGCTCTACATTTACATCATCCGTAAAAGAAAAAGAACACAACAGGGCAGTTATTAAGTGATCCATCCCCTATCATCAAGTCCCAGCATCTGACAGTCAGAGGCTTAGCCACACCCAGAGCATGGGGTTGCATCCCAACCATCTTGGCTAACTGGCCATTCCTGACCATCTTGGCCATTGATGGACCTATCCTCCATGTCCCAGTTATGCTTTTGGCCTTCACAACATCCCCTCACAATAAGTCCTACAGGTTAACTGCACCTTGTGTGAAGTATTTCCTTTTGTTTGTTTTAAACATGCTGCCTATTAAATTCAGTGGGTGACCCTTAGTTCCTGTATTGTGGGAAGGAGTAAATAACACTTTCTTATCCATTTTCTCCACACCATTCATGATTTTATAGATCTCTATAATATCCTCCTTTAATCGTCCCTTTTCCCAGTCTTTTTTATCTCTCCTCATATGGAAGCTGTTTTATACCCTTTTCCATATCTAATATATCTTTTTTGAGATAGGGTGACCAGAACTGCATGCAGTATTCAACATGTGGGTGTACCATGGATTTATGTATTGGCATTAGGATATTTACTCTCTTATTATCTATCCTAATTGTTCCTAGCGTTCTGTTAGCTTTTCTGAGTGTCGCTGCACATTAAGCAGTTGTTTTCAGAGAACTATCCATGATGACTCCAAGATCTCTTTCTTGAGTGATAACAGCTAATTTAGACCTCATTATTTTGTATGTATAGCTGGGATTCTGCTATTACTTTGCATTTATCAACACTGAATTTCATCTGCCGTTTTGTTGCCCAGTCACTCAGTTCTGTGAGATCCCTTTGTAGCTCTTCACAGTCTGCTTGGGACTTAACTATCCTGAGTCATTTTGAATCATCTGAAAATTTTACCACCTCACTGTTTACAGGTTTTACAGGATTTATGAATCTGTTGAACAGGAAACAAAGGGCAGGAATAAATGGTCAGTTTTCAGTATGTAGAGAGGTAAATAGTCGTGTCCCCCAGGGATTCGCACTCTTGACATACTAAAGGCTGCATGTCACTCGGACAGCAACACTAACAAACTTCAGTGGTCTTTTTCTGAGCTCCATTTCAGGCTGCCTATTGGAAGTCTCTACCTGGCTTCCTGAACAGTTCTAGATAGAGATATCAGGTATTGAAGTTCTTCTGATCAATATTTCCCAGTGCAATAAAGCAAAATCACAGTAAGCAAGAGTTCATGCTTTGTTACAACTCAGTAATGAATAAGATGAACCAATTTCATTTGATCATCATCATCTGTTTGGGATCTGCCCTCAGATCCCTGCAGGGAAATGCCTCTCTAGCACTGATCTTTATGCAAGATGCCAACATCTTTAACCAAGGATAGGAATATAATGAATGCCAATCAAAATGGTATTATGGGAGATTGGTCTTGTTAAACAAAGCTCGTTTCACATTTGGAGAGGTTATGAGTTTGGTTGATAAAGGTAATCACACAGCAGTAATTAAGACTTTTATCAGGCATTTGATTTAGTACCACACAACCTTCTGATTTATTTTTTAAATTAGCACTATACAATGTCAATGAAGTCTATGCTGAATGGACTAAGACCTGGCTGGCAGATCTCAGAAAGTAGTTATCAATGGGAAAATCATCATCAGACCGATGCGTTTCTAGTAGGGTTCCATGCGTCTTGGCCTGACGCTATTCAACATTGCTGTCAATGATCCAGAAGTAACTATACAGTGTGTGTTGATTCCAGAGACTGGCAGAGTAGTAAATAACATGGAGGTCAGGGAAGTCATACAGAGCAATCAAGATTGCTTGGTAAGCAAGGCCCATTCAGAAAAGGTGTGGTTGGAATATAGCCAAATGCAAGGCTATAGATCTTGGTACAAGACAAGCAGGCTCTGATAAGGCAGGGCTTCTCCTCAGCTGCCAAATGACTCCCTGCCACACCCACCATCTTTGAAGCAGTCTTCTTGTCAAACAAAACAGGCCCTCAGCTCACCCTTCCCATTTCAGGCTCTCCCTTCCTCCCCTCCCAAGGGCCTCTCGCAATCCTTCAGCTGCCTTGCTCACTTTCTTTCAGCCAGTCTCTTTCTACAGCCAGTCGTGTTCCCTTCCAACTCTGTTCTCCCTGAAACTCCATCTGACCCTTTATAGCCCAGCTGCAACCTCACCCCCTTAACTGGCCCAACTCGGGAGCACCTGCTCTGGCACCAGGGAAGCAGGACTCATTTCAGTTATACAAGCCGCGCCAGCCAGCCTGTGACTCAGGCAATTCCTACAGAACGGGGGACTGTACTCTAGAAAGCAGTGAGTCTGAAAAGGATTTAGGGCTCAGAGAGAACAAACTACTGAACGTGAACTCCCCTGGTGATGCTGTGGCAAAAAGGCCTAATGGAATTCTTGGCTGTATAAATAGGGGAGTTGTGAGTAGTAATAGAGCAGTGAATTTATCTATGTATACCTCAGTGGTAAAATTCAAACTGGACTACTGAGTTCAATTCTAATATCCACCTTTTTAAAGGATGTTGAAAAGTTGGAGAGGGTGCAGTGAGAGTGATTACCCACTGGAACAAACAATCAAAGGAAATGGTGGATTCTCCATCTCTTGATGTCTTTCTGAAAGCTAAGCTTTAGTCAAACAGGTTACTGGTCTCCACACAGGAGTGAAATTCTATGTCCTGTGAAATACAGGAGGTCAGACTACTGATTTAATGGTCACTTTCTGGCCTTAAAAATCTATGCATCTAGGACAAGTACCTTCTTTTTCTGTAGGGTTTGACAAAGAGAAGGTTACTCACTCTGTGTAGTAAATGAGGTTCTTTGAGATGGGTGTCCCCATTCCTGTCAGTGCTCCACTTCAGGTGGTGGCGCGTCCCTGTGCCTTTGATCGGAGAATTTCAGCAGGAGTGCCTGTCCAGGTCATGCATGTGCTGTCTGTCTCACGCTGTCATCGGTGCCTCATCCAGCACGTGCGACCCGACCCTCGTCAGCTCCTCTACCGTAGAGTCCAGAAATTGAACCCCGAAGCGGAGGGGAGGAGCATGGGTAGTGGAGCACCCACAGGGACACCCATCTCAAAAAACCTCAGTTACTGCACAGGGTGAGTAAACTTTTCTTCTTTGAGGAGTGTCGGTGCAGGTGCTCCACCTCAGGTGACTGTAGAGCGGGGCCCCATGTTGGATGGAAGGCGCTTCAGAGTTGCCTGCGTAAGTGATGATAAGGCTGTTAGACCTAGAAATGTGTCCAATCCTTAAGCTCTGCTCAATCTCATACTGTCAGTAAATGTATATACAGAGGCCAAGGTGGCTGCCCTACATATGTCCATGATCAGGATGTTGTATAGAAAGGATACTGAAGTTGAAAGGGATTTGGTAATGTGCATTCTGACCCCGATGGAGGTTGTAGGTTCTTTAGTTGATAGCATAGATGGATGCATCCAGAGATCTATTTAGATAATCTCTGTGCTGAGATAGTGGTACCTTTCGAACGTTCCATAGTAGAAATGAATAGCCTCGGAGATTTTCTGAAAGGTTTAGTTCTATCAAGGTACAATGCCAGTGCGCATCTGACACTGAGCATTTAATACTGAGTCTTGTGCACTTCTATGTGGTTTGGGGAAGTTGGATTGATTGATTTATGTGGAAGGAGGAAGATACTTTTGGTAGAAACTTTGGATGAGGTTTTAGAGTCACCTTGTCCTTGAAAAAGATGGAGTAAAGTGGTTGTGCCATGAGTGCCCCCAACTCGCCGGGCTGATGTGATAACCACTTAATATGCTACTTTCATCGCTAGGTGTGTCAGAGAACAACATAACACTAGATTCAGAGTCCAAGGTGGAATGGATGTGCATACTTCTGGATAAATGTTCTGGATGCCTGTAAGGAAATGTTTGGTGATCAGATGGGCAAATATTGATGTCCTGTCAATCTTGTTGTGAAAGGCGGTAATAGCCCCAAATGTACTTTGATCAAGCTATTGGAGAGTCCAGATGTATTTAGTTCCAAGATATAGTCCAATATCATATGGAGGGGTGTGGAAATGGCACTAATTTGTTTCTTCTGGTACCATACATGGAACATCTTCCATTTCTGAAGGTACTCTACAACTATTTTAAACACTAAATAAGCTAACAGTTTTGACACTGCTGAGAGCTCTGTCTCAGGCCAGGGATGGTTGAGAAGGAACCAAGGAGGGTAGGAAGGCGCCGATGACGGCGCGAGATGGGAACAGCACGTGTGTGAACCAGACGGACATTGCTGCTGAAATTCTCCAGTCAAAGGCGCAGGGACACACCATCCCCTGAATTGGAGCACCCAGAGGGACACTCCTCGAAGAAGAAGAACACTGTTAACTTTATACCCATAACTGATCCCACCAAGGATGATCTGTGTCTCCTGATGTCTGAGTTTCTCAGCTGTGTTGCTGTTGAGCATGTGGAAATGTTACTGCAGTCCTTAGGTGCTGGAACTAGGGGTGCTGAGGGGTGTTGCTGCACCATCTGGCTTGAAGTAGATTCCATTATATTCTGGGTTTGGTTCAATGGCTCTCAGCACCCACACTATACAAATTGTTCCAGCACCGCTGCTGCAGTCATTACTTTTCTACTAAGGGGGAAGGCAGGTCTTGAAGAACTGATGCAGGGGGAACTCTACTATCCCCTGCAGCTGATCATACATTCTTTACTTTGGCTCTGTACATTCCATTACTTGTCCCTAGAAACTTCTAGTCCCCAATCATCTCAAACATCTATCCAGATGATGCATCAGCATTTATTAAGTTGTGTGCTATATAACAGCATATAGTGTTGTTATAATTATTACTCTTCAAAGATTATTGAAGAGTCATAAATAATGAAAAAGGGAGAGAAGTTCTACAGACAGAGCAATAACTTCAATACTTTCTTTAATGCATTATATAATCAAAAATGTTTTCTGTACTGAAAGCTCAAAGTGAAAGGCCCAGCATAGCCACTAAAAGTTTGCAATCCTACATTTTATTAAACATATAGCAATTAAACTTGTTCTGGTACCAAACTAGGATTGCCTGAAATGAGGCCCTTATATAGCTTGCACTGAAGTTAATAGCAGTCTTACTATTGAATTCCATGGGAGTTGGACCAGGCCCTCAAAGAGTTTAGACCAAATTAATAATAATTATGCTAAGGCAGCATGACTAACTAGTTTCTGAATTAGATAATGCAGAGTTACACAGTTTCCCTTATCCCAGCCCACAATTTTTCTTGATTGCAACCTGTATAACAGAGATTGTGCCATACATCACCTGCCAAGGTTCAAAATGAGAGCGACAAAAATATTAATGCAGGAAAGGCTGTGGCACAGACAGGAGAAAGGCGGTAGCTCAAGAGAATGTGGTTTCACGTTAAAATGAGCTGAACCAAAACATTTTGATTTGATTCCACAAGCCATGCTGAAACATGTTGATTCAGGAATGTCAAAACATTTTACTTAGATTGAAAGTTTCGGAATCAAAGTTTTGGCTCATGGTTTTCAGTTTTTTGACAAAAATTCAATTTTTTTGGAAAGTTTTGATGAAAATGATTCTCTCCCCTCGTCCTCATGGGAAACCTCCCCATTTTCTGACTAGTTAGGATGAAGCAGGCATGCATGGGACTCCTATTCAGTCAGAAGAGCATCGCTATCATCTGAACCAAACTGGCTAAGCAAAGGGCTTGGATGCCAGAGCCCTGTGAAGGTGAATAAGGGGGTATTTCTGGTAGAGCTATTTCTGCCTGGAAGTGTGGGCTTTGCCTCAGAGCCCCAGGCATGGTTGAACTTCTCCCTCTCACTGTTCAATTATAGAACTAATTAAGATTCTATTAGGAGACTTTTATTTTATTAAGTGCTCTCTAGAGCTGAAATTATCTCTTGTGGGACAGCGCTCCTGCCTAGCTTCACCACTGAGGTTCACCCACGGAGAGCTGACAATCACTGAGACTCAGAGAACTGGGTGGAAACTCAAGAGACCAACCCACAGAGGTCCTAATGGAGAAGCAGGTGGTTGTGGAAGATGATGGTGTTCAGCAGAGCCGCTGTTAATGCTGGATTACTCTTCCTCTTTTTAATAAAAGCCTCTTTTCTTCACTCAGCCTCTATGCTTGCGAGAGGGGAAGTGTTGCTTCTAGAGGCGTCCAAGGGGTGGTGTGTAATTGTCCCAGGTTAATGGTTCGAGGCTCGAGCCAGTTTTGTGTTGTATTGTTAAAAGGAACCCCTAGATATTGAACCTGGCCCTTGTTGCTGCCGACTCCGACTGGCAGAAAGATTACATATATAACATAGCTTATTTAAGGTAGGGTTTGGTTTAGTGTTTCACTGTAAAAGTAGTAACCACAGAGAAGGGAATGCTTTCGGGTTTGTTGTCAACATCCAAGAGCCAGCTTGTCCACAATCAGCTAAGCCAGTCTTGGTCTATTTTGTTTTACTGAGTGGGAGGAGGTAATATAGTTTCTTTGTTATAGCTAGGACAGTCTTTCCCTCTAGAATGAGATGACCATAAATGCCTTTGATATGATAACTGTTGGAAAATTCCCAGCAGGAAGAATGAATGAGGGAAAGTGCTAGGAAAAGTCTTGTACTATTTTAATCCCCCCCGCTGCACCCCCATTAATTATAAACCAGAATTTTGTATTAAAAGGAAAAGCCCATGACATGAATACATTTCTCTTTTACTCAGTCTCTTGAGTTTTTTAAAAAAGCTACTTAAATAAAGCTTCAACCCTAGAAATGAACTGTCTGGTTATTTAAAATCCTAAGAGACGAGTTTGACTCTCAAAGGTTGAGTCAGCCTAAATTTCATGTCTACAGAGAAATATGCTGCTACTGAAAAGCCTAACCACTTTTTATCCCCAAAACTGTGTAGGATTTAGTATCTCGTTAATTCTGTTAAGTGTGATGCTGGAGTTAGGGTTGCTACTGACCTATAACATTGTTATGCAAAGGCAGTAGGCTTGATTCTTCTCTCACTGGCACTGTTTTTCCACCAGTATACTTCCAGTAGTTTCAATGGAGTTATTAATGATTTTCACCAATGTAACGAAGAGCAGAATCAGGCCAGAGTAAGCTACTTTTGTGCTGAGCAATTTTCCATTTTAGCCTGATGCATCTTTCTGTCACTGACACGACCAGAACAATATCTTGTATTCACTGAATGCTGGCTGTATTGAAGATGATGGTATTCACGGGGAAGAACAGATCCATGACAACACTTGGATTAGTGCAAAACAGAAGGCAGTTATGGATGTCTGTAGCCCTCCTGACTGTCTGGAGTACTTACTGTCAGTCCAGTCAAAACTCCATGCAAACAATGATACCGTACTTTACAAAGTTAACTGAGCTTGGCAATACAAAACAATCCTTTCAAATTACAGCGGGTGTTGCCAGAGGTGTCAGACAACTAATTCCCTCTGGGATGCCCAAAGGGATGGAAGTGCAGAAGTCATCCCTAAGGGAAATCACTTTTTTTTTAAGTTGTATCATGTTAAACTCTCTTTTGCAGGCACCAGTTTAAAAAGACACAGCAGTTGTATTAGAGATTGGTTGTAATTGGCTGTAATAAACTGTATGACACAACAGAAAGGTTTAAATTTACATGCTGAATTCAGTGAAGTCAAATCACTTCAGAAATGTTTTCTCTTGCTTGGAAAAGTATTTGTGCATGTACAGCATGTGATATTTCCCTTTCTAATTTCTAGGAATTTTGGGAGATGGCACCAATTCATGGCCATATTAGGTAAACGTTTGGTACAATAAGTGACCTTCTCAATCTACCCAGGATCTTAAAAGATTCATGCCTTGGGAGGGCATAATTATCCTACACTTGTGTTCATACTTGAGATGTGTGCCTGTGATAGAGGCACTCCAGGTTCATTAAGTGGATCCTAAATCCCACGCCACATGCTTGAGAAAAGCCTGCTTGCCTCTCCTTTGACCAAACCCCTTGGTTCACTTTGGGGAGGCACGAATCAAATCCAGCAATAGCTACTGTACTGATCTATAAGCCAACACTTTTATCTGCCCAGATCCAACATCTCAATTCCTAAAAAGGACCATTTGGGGACCTGTGGGGTTGTTTGGGGCCAGACGCTGACTGCTGGGCAAACCCTGGTCTTGGCTGGCTTCCAGATGACCTTGCAGGTGCTGTTCTGGGAACAGTGAAGCATGGAGTGTTTATGGGAACTGCGAAGTGTATTTCTGATTACGGCCTCCCCCCGTGCTTTTTAGCTAAGTCCTAGCCAATCAGATTGGGGTGTGTGAGAAAGCTCTCGCTGCTGTGAGACTTGTTTACTGCTGTAAGAACTGCATGTGGAAGGGGATGTTGGGATAAGCTATAAGAGAAGGTGCTTGCAGCACAATAAAGAAGAACCCTGCTTTCAGCCACCATGGTGTCTTGTGAATAATTGCAACGGGGAAACCCAACAGGGACCCTTATGGGGAGTCAGATGTACCTCCCCAGGGCAACTGCAGAACATACTGGGTCCCTCCAACAGTTAAATATATAGCTTAATATTCTCTAACCCACTTAAGCATTTACCACTCGGCCCCAGGCTTATTGTCCACAAATAGGGACTTTCTGCCCTTTTCTGTGGTCACTGGTGCTTTGGCGCAATGTACGGTTAAAGGAATGACCCCTATTCTCTGCCGCCTTGCCTAGCGTTCACTCATATGCTGGTCAGGACTCCTCCCCTCAGCTTGGCTAGGGCTGTGCCCCCAGCCAGCTCATCCCCTAACCCAGTTCATGCTGCATTAGATCCTGCTCCCTTCAAGAGGCGGAGCAGCAGCACATCTTCTCACCTCAGCCTTATGCCACCTCTCTCCAGCCCCTCCCTGGTACCAGCCAATTGGCCAGAGCTAATCAGGTGGCCTGCGACCAATGCTCTGTCCCCACTTTGGCATGGATGAACTCCTGCTCTGGCGCGGCGTTCCTCTTCTCCTCTGGACGTCAGGCACTCTCTAGCCAGCCAGGGCTCTGTGACCAGCTCTCCTCCCTGCCCAATCGGGTCTTGTGAGGCAGGCCCCTTCACACTGCAGTCATGTGCATGTGGAGTGGAAGCACCACATACCATATGATATCTATTAACCAACCTTAGTGGGCTAGATCCTCAGGTGGTGTAAAGCAGCAGAGCAACAATGACTTCAATGGAACTATGCCACTAGAGTGCCCATTTAAGCCAAGCTGTGGTTCATATGGTCATATAATCATATAATCATTTATTTTTTCATTAGCTTTTCTCTCTTGCCCAATCACTTTTCCTATCTTACATTACTAGCTCCAGTCTTGCAAGTAGCTCTATGGTCTACATTTGCAGAGCTGGGGCTTGTATTTTTTAACTTCCTTCTACCAATTCTTTGTTCCAGTTTTCTTTACTTATTGAATTTTTTCTCTCTACCTTAACATTTTCACTTCAACTGCGCCATCTATCCCAGACAAAAGGAAAGAGAATGTTTCACTCACTCTGACTAGCTGGAAAAAAAGGCATTACATTCTCCTCTTTATAGATGGTCTCTTATCTAACGCTTTTGCCTAACTTCCTCCCTTCCCTTATCTATTTAAAGTCTGTTGCCCTACACCTCCTGACCAGTGAGAACTTTTGTTCCAGGAACTGGCAGTTACTAACCGCTCTGCTCTATGAATTTACAAACGATAATGAGGTTTCCCCCTCCTACATAGGGCCTTCTGGATGCCTGCTAAATTACACAAACCAGGTAACTTGATACTAACCAACATTGATCAAGATCAATAAATATATGACAAAACATGACCCTAGAATGTGAGAATATATAAAAATTCAGGACAAAAAATAACTAGCTGGTATATGTTATTGCAGTTTCATGTCTGAGGACTGGAGAGCTAAAGTGTCATTGCAAATGAGTGATCATGATGGAGTGGCTGCTAAGAGTAATGGCATGTTTTTTATTCTTTCCACAGAGACCCATTCTGCCAAGCAATAATAAAAACAGTCAATAGCTTTATCTACCTTTCACAGCTGGCAGGAGGAGTGTATGTAGCAACATTACCCCCTACAGTTCAACACTATGTTCCCACTTTCTTTAAGCTTTCGCTACAGTAATTCTTGGTTTTGCTTATCTTAAGCCACTAAACCAACTACATCTTTTAGTTTTAATCTCCTAAAACTGCACGCTCAGAAAGCATCTTAATGAGCAAAAAGGAAGAGAGTCAACTCACTAGCGGGTTAACAATAATTACTACAACAAGAATTTGAAAAAATGCAATATATTAAATTAGCTCGACTAACCTATAACTGGTATGTGACGGTACTGTAGCAATGTCAGTTCCAGGATATTAGAGGGACAAGGTAAATGAGGTGGTAACTCTTATTGGACCAGTTTCTAGACCAACAGAAATTGTTTCAGTGAAAGATATTACCTCACCCACCTTGACCTATAACTTTTCATTTGCATTTTCTCTTTATTTGGAGCTGCTTATCTACAATTTTTTCTTTGACCAGAATAACTGGAGGATGATTTTTTCTTCCCTTGCTGCTTTCCTAGGTTACTACCAGAGATGTGCAAAATATTTTGCAACCAGAAGGTGAAACTACTTGAAATTCAAGGTTTTGTATGTTTTGTTAGAAAAAAGAAAATAGGCTTAATTTGCAGAAAGTATATTCAAATCTCATTATTTTTTTAATTTGAAAGTGAAACATTGAACAGCCTATTAAAAGCAGGTTTGCAGGTTGGCCACACTGGTGCAAAGCAGCCAAAATGTACCAGGGACTCTAACCCATACTGGTTAAAAATATCTTGACGTCACTGGGTGTTTTACACATATAGATTGTATTGGGCCTAAATCTAGGGCTGCTTTCTTGTGGGCCAGTTTTGCCCTGTTATTTGTATGCCCTTAAGAGAAAGTGGAGAAAACACCATAAGGCAGAAGTCTCAAAAAAGCCAGGGCACCTTTAAAATTGCATGCAAATCACCAAATGTATACTTGGAACTTCTAGTATGTTGAGGCTTCACGCAACACTTGCATGAACAAATTCCTTAAAATTAGGCTATCAGAATTCAGCCAGATGGTTCATGAAAAGCAAAATTGTTGACTTCTGAATGTATGCACTCTTCTGCATCAAAATACAGTGAAGCAATGATATCCAATATAAATGCAGCTGCTTTTGCATTTATCACAGTTGTTTGTTCAATGCTTCTTGTTTTAAAGTGTCTGCAGCAGGCTTCAGCAGGTCAGGAGGACCCTCCCTACACCAAGGCCTGGTTGAAATGCTACCATGATGCTCATTGTTCATGCTTCAATGGCATGTAGCATGGAATATGAACTACTTTATGCTAACAGAAAGCTCCGCAGTGATAACTGGAGCCTCCTAAGAAATCAGGATGCTTCTTTCCCATCTATTATGAGAGGCACATTACAGAATCTCCTCTCCTCCTGTCTAACAGGAACCCTTCATTCACTGTTTTCAGAACACTTTCTATAAATTCACACACCAGTTTCCATCAGCTTGCTATTCACATCCCATGGGATAGTTCCCTAACGTCTGCTGATGCAGCACAGCAAAGTGAGCAAGAAAAAGTAATGTACTTAATCTTGGGTCTTGCATCCAGGAGTCAAACTGAATAGCTTCAAAGGCAGGTCCCAGATTCACGTGAGCTACTCTTTATCAATTGTTGATGCTTTATTTAGCAGGATCTTTAAGTTCATGTGTAAAATCATAGTATGGTATTTTTACTATGAATGACTCGTCCATAGAGAGCATCCTCACTACAGCTCTGAGTCCATTTTTTGAATGAAGGAACATGACTTATTAAAAATAAAATGAATGTTCTCCCAAAAGAGAAATTGAGGGGCTGGCAAATGAAAGAAGAACTACAGACTTCTTCCAAAGGACTCATGTGCATGGAAACTGGAACTGAGATTCAGAACTTTAGCTATTTCCGTGCAAATTTGGGTGTAGAGACACTTGTTTCAGAAGTGACTTCTTCTTAAAGTCTAAGGGGAAGAGCCTTTTCTAGGGTCAAGGCAATGGAGTAGGCTGCCAAGTTGGGCCTATATCCTGAAGAACCAACTGGAACCACTGTCTCATAATTAGGCTGCTGGGTCTGATTTGCAGAGTGGTTAAAACTGAGGGAGTCAAATGAAAACAGAAAAAACCCCAAAATTTTAGCTCAACACACCTTGTATAATGCCATCAAGTTCAGATCATGTTATTTTAGAATTGAGGCGATCATAGAGACATTGTTAGAATGGGATCTGGTTCCCTGCCAAAAATCACAGGATCAAATCCAAGAGCTTGTCTACATACAAGTTGCACCAGTTTAACATAAGATTGGTTTCGTTAAACCAATACATCTTGTGTGTTGACTCTTTATATTGGTTTGAAATTGCTTATATTGTTTTAGTTTTCACCACTTAGAGGAGTGAAGTAAACAGATATAAAGGCATTCCCCACCCCCAAATTACACCAGTTTAACTAACTATTAACTACTGTAGCATATAGGCACTAAGGTCCAGATCCTCAAAAGTATTTTGGCACCTAATGCCTCAATTTCAATGGGAGTTGGGCACTTAAATATTTTTTAAGGATCTAGGCCTCAAATCAATGAGCCCAGTTGACTGCAATGAAACTATTCAAGTGAGTGAGGATTGAAAGATGGGACCAATTATTATGTAATACTGTAATGTAGATAGATTACATACTTTCAATATTATTTACATCCCACCTAGGGTAGCTGTTCTATGGACAGCTCATTAAGTAATCAGTTTATGCAGGCAAGATTTTTAATTTTTTAAATAAGAAAAACATGGTCATGAATAAACATACATGCCCACTAAAGGACAGGAGTCAAGGTTTAACTTCATTGAACAGGCAAAGCCACCCTTTTCTCAATTTCTAACAGCAGCAAAATGGATGCATTATAATCATGTGCAGCCGAAGTGTTAAGTATGTTTTTCTGAGTACTGTACAAATATTAATTCATATTTATAACATGAGAGGAAGTTCTGAGATGGAATGGCAAAGATATTGTGTATATATCTTTTATCAGCATAGAAAAAAGTATATAAAGATATTAAAATCTAGAGGAGCTCTCAGGGATCAAACAACTACCAAAAAAAAATTTCAGTGTTAAGGATAATACATTATCCTTAGCCCTCTTTATGACCTTATCTTTGTTACAATTAAACAACATTTGGGAAACCAATTATACCACAGTTGTGTCCTATTTTGAGATAAACTGATAAAACGATGTGTGTGAACTCAAGGCATTTTCTGTCAGGTGAAGGCAAGTAAAATTGGTGCAGCTTTTCCATACAGACCGCTTTAAACTCATTTCATTAGCTCAGTGCAACACTCATGCATTGACATTCCTATTTTGGTTTACCAGGGTCTCATATTGATCTAACTTAAGTCAGTAAGGACTGGACTGGGGAGGTCATTGCACCCCATGTTCCCACTGCTGAGTGCACTGAGATTGTGTGTATGGGTGCCCTCAGCAATGTCACCCTCATAATATCATAACCTGAATGAATGTATACATATAAACTACATAATTTAAATAAAGCACCTTTACATTAAAAGTCATGTGGCTATACTATAACTTAAACCCAAAAAAGGTATGTTCTCAAAGTGTTTATTATTTTTGTATTACTGCAATACCTAGAAGCCCAGTTATGAACCAAGACCGCATTGTGCTAGGTGCTGTACAAACACAAAACAAAAAGATAGTCCCTGCCCTCTAAGAACTTACAACATAAGTAATGGCTTCAACGGTGAAATAAACTGTATTGGTTCACATGAAAATGTACTAAAACCAGGAATCCAAACTTATTTTAAATGAAGTAGAATCACTAGTTCAGTACAAGTGTATGTTTGAAATGTAAATTTCCTTTCTACAAAGTCCCATGTTCCCTGAATAAATACACAACACAAGTCATGCTTTAGTTGTCTGAACAGCATTAATAAAAAGTACTATTTGTTAAACAATTTCAAGAAATGTATCAAAGTTCAATTAATTGTTCAGTAGACTTTTATATCTTATTTACAAAAATGTATAGCATTTTGTATATGGAAAAACTTAGAAGCAGGCTAAAATATATATTTTGGGAGCAATCCCGCAGTCCTTTTTCAACACTTTACTTCGCTGAGATATCTGCCTGAATAAATAGTGCAGCACTGGGACCTTCGCACGGGAGCATGATGTGCATAAGCAAATGTACCTTTAGAGAGGGAGTAAGCCCTTGTGGGCTGACCACACACTTAGAATCCAAGAGCTCCATGGTTCTGACCCTGGCTTTGCCACTAACATACTTTGTGAGCTTGGGCACGTGACAATCTTGGACAAGTTACTTAACTGCCCATATCATCATGTTTTCAATGGAAAGTGCAGTTCCTGCAAACATCAAACTTTGCCAAAATGTTTAGATTTTCCATTGGGAAAAAAAATTAAAGCATTTCAGATTGTCAAATCAAATCAAAACATTTTGTTTCAGGTCAATCTGACGTTAATTTGTGTCCATCCTGAGCTGCCTTGGTGCCTCATGGGAGTTGTAATTCAGATGTCAATTGCCACCATTCTTGTGTAAGGGCAGGACTCCCTGGCTGCCTGTAAATCCCTTGATGCACCATGCTTTTCTATCTGAGCCAGCACAGTGCATCCGAGTCACATGACATGTTGCATCATGGCAGACGTAGTCCCTAGAGTGTGGCCCATAAAGCAGAGTGGAGGCATGATGAGCCTGAACTATTAGTTTCCAGGAAACACCACAGCGGCTCAAGCCAATACATTTCAATCTCAAATTGAGGCAAAACGAAAACATTTCAATTCAGTTTGAAAAGCTGAAATTCCCATTGACCTCAATTCCCATGAAAGTATGTGTAGCACATTGCAGGAGGTACTCACAGGGTTATTGTGAAGCTTTATTAATGTTTATAAAGCAGCTTGAACATGTGCAGAACTATCTAAATGTTAGGTATCGTTATTAGCCTGAGTTCTGTAAAGTAAGATCCCAGAGCAGCAATTACCTTGAGACACCTGTCTTAGCCATTAGCCCTGCCAACGAAACTCAAAACTTTTGTTTTGCATTTAAAGAAATGCAAACATCAAAGCTCTTAGTTTCTTTGCAGCTTTATAAAGAGCTCTGTACAAACAGAATAAGCAGCCTATCACTTTCAGCAAAAACAATTTCATACGTTTTAGTGGTGTTATTATGGTAAGATGGTAGGACTGCCTCAAGTTACTATCTGGTCAGCATTTTTAAAGAATAGATTAACTATGTTGTTGCTATTTTCTTCAATAACACAGGCCCCTCGCTGTGAGATGCGGGGAGCCTCCTAAGAAGCTGTTCCTGAGAAACAAGGGCACTTGCCCATCTCTCAGGATTGCATTCTTCGGGCCTGGTTTTCATTGTGGGCACCTGAAATTAGCTTCCTTCAGCAACACATTCCTTCAACACCTCTGAAAAGCAGACCATGATGCATTTAAATCAGTGTTTAAGGCCCAGATTTTAAAAGGTATTTGAGCACTGTCACACACAGACTTGCAATGCCTAGCTGATTCAAAAGTCTAAATCTCACTTTCGAAAGGGATTAAGGCATTTAAAAGCTTAAATTCCATCAACTGTAATAGGATTTTGGTTCTTAAGTGCCTAAATCCCTTTTGAAAATTAGATTTAGGCTCTTAAATCAGGTAGGTGCCACAACGCCAAGCACGGCAACACCTAAACACCTTTATAAAACAGGGACTAGTTGCCTAAACCTAGATCAAGGAACCCACATTTTCAAGATTTTGCCCTTAGGCCTTACTAAAACCTTGTCAATATCTTACCCCATTTTCAAAGTACATAGCTCTAATTTCACATGGAAAATGAAATTAGCTATTCAGACTTAACCTTTTTCTGTTCAGTGTTCAATTCTGGGAGCCTTTCCAATTATTTAAAGGGTTCTAGATCAAGTGCACCACAAAGAGTAAAATATTTGCTTCTTGTATCAGCATCTAGACTATCAACATCTAGACTTCGTGGTAACAGGCACTTTAGAAATGCAGGTATAGTTTATATAGATACACTGTTGTATATCTATCTAAAAAACTATATAGAAAAAAAAGAAATTTTATTTTTTGTTTTGAGTTTAAATGAGACTCTGTACAGATCACCATGATTTACACTTAACATTCCAGGTTTAAAATTTCTGTTCATGTTGTATTTTGGACACTAGCAGATATCTGTCTGTGCACATAAACAAAGGGGCTTTTCTTTCTCAAAATAAACATAAAATGCTATCTAGTGTCAGTTCCCTGCTACTGCAGTCTACTATAACTATTTCTGAGTAAAATGAAGTGAGCTTGTGAAACATTACTATACAATGTGAGATGTACAAAGCATGCCGGCCAAAGCACTGTGGACTGAGGATACATCACCTTTGTCCAATTTTAAAATCTATCTTGAATTCAAAACTATGCCTAGAACTTCGATTTATTGGTCTCACATTCTGCAAAGAAAAGCAACAGGATGAGTAGAGAGAGGAGGCAGAGTGAAAAATTCTAATGAAAATGGTGATCAGTCTGTCTATCCAGCTAATTATCTGGGCACCGATATGCATGCATGTGTAGTTATATATCATTTAAGCTTTTCATAGCACAAGTTTCCCTATCACTAGGAAAATAGTTGCTTTCAAAACCAAATCATATTTTAAAAATAGGCCTCCGGGTTTAAAGAGCAGGGGAAAAAATTGTTCATGAACAGAACAAAAGTTTGGTGGCCCCAATCTAGAGTCTGCAGCGTTCTCAAAGTCTTAAACCAACCCTTGATATTTATCCTCTTATCTGTTAAAAAAGAATAAAATATTGTAAATAAGCACCCAGTATACATCATCATAATTTTCCTTTAATGTCTCCATCTAAAGAGACATCCTAGATGTAGGAGAATTTCCTCTTTTATAATGCTATGTTCCATCAACCAACTACTCTGACATCTCACCACATACAAAAACATCTTCTTTAAATTGCCATCAGTCTCACCTAATATGGATCAAAACATCTCTGCTTCCTTTACTTGATGTGTCTCAGAAATGTCAATTCTATACTCAGCAGCTGAAGCACCAACTAATAGTTTTCATGTTCTTTCAAGGAGGAGGAGAAGAAAGAAAAAGAAGAGAAGACAGCAGCACACATCAGAATAATTCCATCAGCACTGATCCTACTTTTCAAGCCAAATTTATAATGCTGGCAGCATGATCTGCATCTTCAACTTGAGTGTATCTTCCCAGTGCACCTTTCAACTTCACATTTGTGCATGCAAAATTCAGTTGCAAGTAATTTTCAGGATAACAACTTACAGGTCTCAGAGGATGGGACAGAACCAAAGGGATACTATAAGGTCAAGTTTGGGATTTATAAAAGCTTATTTGTTGAACTGTCTCTATTGGAATTTTTAAAAAAGATTCCTAGAACAATTTTATTGGTCTTAGGTTTGGGTGAAAAAATTCAAGTCTGTGACTGATAGGAACCGTACCATGAATTTTGAAAGTTTTCAGTGGCAGCATTTTTATTTAAAAAAATAACAGCGTTTGCAAATTAGCACTGCAACATTAGTCTGTTTAGCAGTCTATTTTTATTGCCAAAGCTGGGAGCAATGCAAAAGTAAACAAATATCACAAACTGGGAAAAGTAAAATTCAGTTTTTAAAATCCATTCAGATTTAACCATCAATGTTAACAATCCAGGTTCCTCAGGTATTATTAACAGATGGATGGCAAATGAGTGACCGCCTCCCACATGCCTACTCGTGGCCTCTGGGCAGCCCTGTGCATGGCCCCTTGTCTCACTTCCCTTCTTGGGACTCCAGTAACTCCATATAACTTATCTTCCAGTCCACCAACATAGTTTTTTAGCCAAAACACAGCACAAATAGTCCAGAACCAAAAATTCCAAAATATAGTCCCTATCCCTCCAGTACATGTAATCTTTAAAGCCTGGCTTCGTTCTCACCATCCCAGCGTTTTCCACCACACCTGGATTCTCTCAGTCCTCCTCTGTCCCTCTGTCAGCACATCTCAGCTCTTCCTCTGGGGCACAACCTGGCTCTTCCCAGCAGGAACTCCCACAGCCTCTCTGCTGGGAGGTTCCTCAGGGGCCCAGCTCACCAGCAAGGAGATGTCAGCGGGTAAGCCCCTCCACTTCTTCTCCTTCTTCCACCCTCTCTGGCCTTTGGCTCCAGCTTAGAGCCAGCAGGCACCTCTTTTTCTTCTTTTGCCACCACCTTCAGTCCTGGCTCTTTGATGTGGGAAAACTAGCCTGCAAACCTCCTGCTGCTCTCCTCCCTTCGGACCTTCTCCCAGGAATCACCGTCTCCCTAGTAGTTCTTATTTCCTGCTCCGTCTCAGTCTGCTCTAACTCCTGGGTCTCTTTCTCACCGGGCTTCTTGTAGCTCCCCAGGTGCTGCTATGCCCTCTTAATTGTCCCAGCTAGGGGCACTTGGAGTGGAACAGGAACACTGAGCCCAGTTTCACTTAATGGGCCAGCTGCCCTGTTATAGGGACAAATTTTATTTGTGTAGGAGACGGAACTATCTCATGTGTTAGTCCAAGACTGTAGAACAATCCCCTGCATGATCTGAGAACCAGCATAGACCTCGCCACCTTTTGTTCCAAGTGCAAGGCACATTTCTTCCATCTCGTCTTCACTATTCAAACACACACAGTGCATCAGCCAGAAATCAAGATTTTAGTAGTTTATTTTGAAACCCACGCGCATTTTTCCTCATGCTGCGTGGAAGGAAGGAAGGAAGAACGAACCACTTATGACAGATGTTAGGTACATCACTTAGTGTGGTATTGGAAGATGGCCAGATGCCATGGTGACTGGGAGTAGCATAAGAAATGGCTTAGAATAGAAAATACTTGCGTTTCTATTCACTTTTCATATGGGAAAAGCTCATTAAAAAATCATTGTGCCAAAATTTCAGAGCCGTGTTCAGTGTTTATACAGTCCTTATTTGGACAAATCCCCACCAACTTCACTAGAAGTTCTGACTGAGTAAAACAAAGGCCATTAGGATTTGGCCCCCTGATCTGTAACCTGACATCCTTTTAATGACAAAATAAGATAAACCTGATCCTGCAATGAGCTCTGCATATGTGGACCCTTGTGCCTCAGTGGGACCTCACTGAAGTCAATGGGTATCTGCCGAGACTCCCTTCTTTGTAGGATTGAGGCCTACAATGCCATAGTTGCAGTAAATTTTAGGTATCAGTAGTCAATGTAAGCTACTGGTTCGCTGGCGTTTGTCATCTCTCTGAACAATATTAGCTTGCAATCCTTTGTATTATAGATTGTGCTGGTAGCACATCTTATTACTAACATTGCCCAATACTTCTATAATAAGACCCTGTTTTCAGTTGCTTATAACTTTACCAGCTTTAACTTTTGGGGTTGCAATTTGCCATACTCAGTGTCTGCCTCAAACTGAATTTTTTTTTTTTAAGTTTCAGCCAAAACAGTTCAGCCATTTCTGAGAACAAAGCTTGTGAAAAATGCATTGTTTTGCCCATGTTGAATAATTCTGGCAATTTTTTCTTTGAGAAATTCTGGTGTCCCCATGATATGGAGTGGAGACTTTTAAATTCGACCACTGTGTCAGGGATGTGCCTTTTGCCACCCTGTGGAAGCCCAGATCTGCAACTGGAGGGAAAATCCTGCTTAGCCCCAGGCTGGATCATGCTCAGAGTAGACAGACTCTTTGAAGATTTTAGCTGAAAAGTGCTAGTAAACCTCTAATGAGCATGTACAAACTGCAATTTTTCAAACACTTTTAACTTGGCCAAAATTGGACCTGACAACGGGCATGGTGGACTTTGAGGCCAAACAAAGGGGCAACCCTACGCTCAGTTGAGGCTACGAACAACTCGCCCAGGTCAAAGGAGAGGTGGTTGAACCACACTTATTCAAACTTTGGCCACATTTTGAGCTAGAAACTACATAGGGCAGAAAGAGACCATCGGATCAAGGAGGTGAAGCTACATCTGCTCATTCCTCAGAAATTCAGAAGGGAGATCCTATGATCCTATGCCCATACTATGCCCTGTGCAGGACACCTTGGGTAGGAGAAAACACCAGACAGGCATTCATAAGGAGGTCTGGGATTACTGTGCCTAAAGTACCAGTGGACCAAACCTGAGTTCCACTAGTGCCCCTCCCGGTAGCAGGCATCCCGCTTGAGCAGATTGGTATGGACCTGGTAGGCTTTTAGAAAAGAGCGTGGCACGACACCAACACATACTGGTGATAATAGATTATGCCATGAGATATCCAAAGGCAATCCCCTAGGGTCCATGAAAGCATCTGCTCTGGGCCCAGAACCCATAAAGATATTTGCCATTGTGAGGATCCCAAAAGAGATCATAACTGACCAAGGTGCTATCTTTACATCTCAGCTGCTGAAGGATCTGGACAGACTACTAAAAGTGAAAGCATTAAGGATGTTGGTGTACCATCCACAGATCAACAGGTTAGTGGAAAGCTTTAAGAGGACACTAAGGCAGATGTTGCGGAGGTTTGTAGCCATGGAACCCCACCACTGGAACCAGCTACTTCCACCTGTTTGCCATCTGGGAGGTGCCCCAAGCAAGGACTAGGTTTTCCCTAATTGAGCTGTTGTACAGATGTCAATCCAGGGGAATATTGGACCTATTAAAGAAAATGTGGGAAACAAGCATCCCAGGCAGTTGGCACTATGTAATTTGTGCTCAAGCTATAAGGAGAAGCCAAAGACCTTGGGTAGTTTTGCAAAGGAAAACGTCTTGGAGGTGCAGAGCAGACAAGAAAAGGTCTATATTTAGGGTGCATGCACCATGGAGTTTCAGCTTGGTTACCAGGTGCTACTGTTGTTACCCTCCTCGGAGTCCAAATTGATGAGCAGGAGGCAGGGCCCCTTTGAGGCGATGCAGTGGGTTGAACCTGTCAACTGTTAAATACAACAGCTGGGCAAGAGAAAGAATCTACCACACCAATGTACTGAAGGAGTGGAAGGATTAGGAGGGACAGTTGGTCCACCAGAACCCAACTTAGGCCCTCAAGAGCCTGTAACCCCAGAGCCAGAGGAGGTACCCATCAAGTCTAGCTGGCCTCAAGAGGTTCAATAGTGTCTGGCACCCTAAAGTGCCCTCTGATTTACTCTAGATACACTCCCTGGGTCACCTCCTACCATCTGCTTCTCTCCCCCAGCTCCAAATCCAAGATAAAGTAAAAAAGGAAACAAAAAAGTGAGTAAACCTTCAGGCCCAACCAGGCTCAGCACACAGTTTTATTCCTCTCAGGGAAGCTTTGGTGGTGCACATAACCAGGAGCCCTCAGGGTAGGTCTCTCTTCCTCCCCAGCCTTCTCTCTCCTGAGCTGAGTTGCTCCCTTTTCAACTTCATCTCCAGCTGCCTCATGCTCTGCAGTCTGAGGGGTGGTGCTCCCTGGACCCCCAGACTGTCCTTTAACCCCTTCGAGCCCAATGTGGGATTTGTGCACCCCATTACATTGATCATCCTCATGACAAAAAAAATGGAACCGACAAGGTTATGCATCGACTTCCAGAGGGTGAATGCTGTGTTCAAGTGTGCTGCATACCCAGTGCCAAGGATTCAGGAACTCTTGGAGAGGCTAGGGGCTGTTGGATGCACCTCCTCCCTTGATTTGACTAAGGGATATTGGCAGATCCCCCTTACTGTGGAATTGTGAGAAAAGATCACCTTCTATATGTCCCGCAGACTCTGTCAATGGAAGGTGATATCTTTCAGCCAGCACACAGCCGCAGCCACCTTACAAAGACTGATAACAGAGTATTAAGACCACAAGACCGATATGCAGCAGCGTACACTGATGATATTGTTGTTACAGCAGGACTTAGGATGACCACCTGAAACACCTCGCAGTGATCTATGGGCTCTCAAAAACTCAGGGCTGATGGAAAACCCTTCTAAGTCTAAATTGGCCAGCTGGGAGGTGACCTACCTGAGCTATATGTTGGGGGGTGGATACCTGTGACATCTGGTAGGGAGGGTGTAGGTTTTGCAAGATTGCCCCATCCATGCCTCAGAGAAACAAGTATGGTGCTTCCTAGGCCTGGTCAGATATTACAGAAGGTTCATCCCCAGATTGAAGCCCTAGTACCAAATGAGCTATTGAAATGTTAAGATACTCTCTATGGGGGTAGCCATTTTGTGTGGCGATGCATCATGCACCCCTCAGATGGCTACACTCCAGGAAGGACCACAACATGCAAATATTGCGGTAGTATTTAGCACTCCAGCTACACTGGCTTGAATTACTACACCGAGCAGGTAAGGACGTCTTCTCAAGAGACAACAGGGACTCGCTGGCATGAGGCAACCCCCGTGTCAGTACTGAAGGGGAGGGTGTGAGGTAGAATTTACAAGCCCATCACTATGGCTGCAGCAGGAGAACGGCAGGGGCAGTACTAGGCCAGGAAAGCCCCACCCCTCAGGCACTGCTAGGCATGCTACTGAGGAAGGAGTAGCTTAAAGAGAGCTCCAACCCTCCCACCAAATGGGGGAGGGGGAGAAGTCATTTCCGGGGGGGAGCATTGCCCTGGACAGCAGCACTGCTGAGGAGGTCCAGCTGCAAGTCTACCCCCACCCCTTTTTGAGGTTTCACCTCAGATGTGGGGTGATCCATGTGTGGGGCACCAAATGGTGACCCGCATCACCCCTGAGATTCTAGGGGTTTGGAGCAAAGGACTATAAACAACCAGGAGCCATGCCCCAAACTGAGACATCAGGTGGGGTAGCAAGTGGCCACGGGGAAGGCGAACAAGAGGTGAGTCAAGTGTGGGTCAGCCTGTGCTGTCGCACTTTCATAACTCTGGGCCAGGGTCCCCATATCCGCCCCGGATTCCGCCCTCTGCTTCCCCCTGGTGGGGACAAGACCAGGGGTTTGCCGACAAGCACGCTGATTCAGCTGGATGCCATTCAGGGGTCCTGGATTTACTGGATGAAGAGAGACTGGGGCAGCAGGCCCTGACCTCTCAGCCTGCTTACTGAACATCCCACCCTCGTAGAGTAACCACCTCTCCTCTGTGCCTTTGAAAATCATCCCCCAAGTGAGTCGTTCAAGGTCATAGAGAAAGTCATTAGAGTCAGGAATAGAATCCAGGACTCCTGGTTCACAGTGTCCTATTCCATTATTAATATAGCTCCATAAATGTGCCTTGTGCTTTACAGAACAAGTGAAAGACACTAGACAATGTCTCCTCTTCTTCCCTCTGTTTTCTTCCCTCCCCTTGCCCCTAGTTCTTTATCTCCTTTCCTTTCACAAGTAACACGGGAAGTTTATGGAAAAATTTTGGAGGCAGTTCCAGTGTTTCCTAGTGGTGCTCTGTAAGTGTCTGAGCATCCTTTCTCGTGTGCTGCTGCTGCCAAAAAAAAAGACTCGGTATAGCTTGCAATGAATGAAAATTAGGCAGGACATACAGACTATATGTTTTGCTGATGCAGTCCCAAATATTTGTTCAAAGGGACCGTTGGTCTAATTGCAGCAGTCCTATTTTGGAGGCTGTGATCAAACATTAGACCTTTGCTTGAAAAGGAGAAGGGCAAAGAAAACTTCAGGAGCAATGCTGTAAAGAGCAAATGCTCAAAAATTCAACCTTTAAATCTACCTTGAAAATAGGGCACTCTTCCAGATTTGTTTCAGAGAGAACAGATTGTTTTGCTCTTTGGAGATGAGGTACCATTCAGCTAAGCCTCCTGCGCCTCTCATACAGCACCTTGAACAAATGAGGAGAGAGAAGACATAGCACATTCAGTGTGAAACATCTATTTCTGGTTCACAGCCTCTGCAGCAAGTTAGTACCCACAGCTCACTTATAGCATAGTCTAAGTCACTTTCTGCTAGTGTCAGGACCTCTGCCCATTCTCACTTCATAACTCTAAGCTTGTAACCAATCTATTGAATTTGGGGTGATCTAAGGGCAAACTGTATTATTAAAACAGATACAACACGGATATGATCAACACTGCTTATAACAAAACATGGGACACAGTTTATCTTGCATGAAGTCTGTGGGGGTCTGGAAGCAGACACTGGCTGTGGGTATGTCTACACTGCAATAAAACACTTGTGGCTGGCCCATACCAGCTGACTGGAGCTTGGGCTGTGGGCTATAAAATTGCAGTGTAGACGTTTGGGCTCAGGCTGCAGCCTGGCCTCGGGCACCCTCCCCCTTGTGAGCTCCCAGGGCTCCCCTATAAGGTAGGGAGGATTCCAGACCCCAGGCTTCAGTCCAAGCCTGAATGTCTACACTGCAATTTTATAGCTCCACAGCCTGAGCCCCGTGACCATGAGTCAGCTGAAACAGGCTAGCCACAGCTATTTTCCTGCAGTGTGTGCATACCCTGAGTGACCACTCACAGCTCAAATTACACTGCTATTTGGAGGAAGGTGTTAACCAGTGAAGTCACGCAAATGAAAAATGTAGGAGGGCAGCGATTTATTAAATGAGAATGAGTCACTGGGTTTTCTCGGCACACTAATTTGAAAGACAAGGAGCCACAAAAGGTTGCAGACTGGTTGTCTTCTGGCCACGTCTTTTGTTTTATCTGTATCTGCCAGAGATGTTACGTGACAAAGGCAAAGCCATCTGTAGTATAAGCTATAAGATAGCTATGATTGATAGACTTTAGGAGTGTATGAAGAGTCTAAAACATTCTCAATAAAAACAGAGTGAAAACAGGAATCATATGGTTCTTCCTGTAACCTTCACTCTGATGTTAAATTTAAATTTATAGCAATTATAGAAAAGCCATTGACCATATTACAAATGTAATAACGTTAGCAAGACTGTCACTGTGTACATAGCAGCTGTTGCTAAATTAATTTTTTCTTCATTAAGGAGATCCCTATTTGCATGATTAATATGTCAGACTAGATAAATACATGTGGTTGAGAATGAATCACTGAACAATAATGCCACCTGCCAAGCACAAAGAATAAGACAAACAAACAAGTAGAAACAGTTCAGGGCCTGATCCAGTTCCCAGTGGGAGTCTAAGAAGGTGGAGAATCATTTTAAAATATTTATCAAAGAAATATTCCAAATGCTTGAAATATTTGCTTCTGTTGTTCCCCGTGCTTTTGGAAGAACGCATCAAAGACTAACCCTAACTGGAAGTCTCTCTATTTTGGCTTAAAGATTCTATGAAAATGCCCCTTAAGAAAGCATACTAACCACATACAGTCCAAATGTAATCCCTTCCTGGGGTTTACTGAAAAAGTCAACCACCAACCTTGACTGTTCCAAGCCTTTCTTTCCTTAGTCCTTCATGCAAGTTAATTTATTCTACCCCTAAAAATGGGGAGGCAGAAGTCCCACCATTATAAACTGATTGGAGCTAATTGACTCCATCTGTTCATATGTCCCTATGTAGGGTCCCAGAATCTCTCCGCTTTCCCGTTACAGTTTCCCTGCAGTGCTTGGACCCCAGGTATTATAACATTGTATGGGTGTAGGAAGAACCATGAAGTGAACTTGAGTTGAAATGAAGTGAAAGTAATCTGTCTTTTTTCTTTCTCCAAGAACAATGAAAATTATCAGCTATCCCGTGATACAAGGATGATGTCTGCTGGGGAAAGTCATTGATGAGACTTAAGATGGGGGAGGAGTCCAGTTCATGCTCTACATGTTTTTCCACATATGTGACAGGTGGTTGCTTGGAGGGGGTGCAACTGCTGGCTGGGATGATCGACACTTTCATTCCTCCTCTGCCATTTCTCAGCCTCTCGAGCAAGGCAATTCTCTTCAAAACAGCTGAGGCTTGGTATATGATGTGACGCCATTGCATTCTATTGCCAGCCAGCTCTTCCCAATTCATGGGGTCAATGCCTCCCTTTTAAGATCTACTTTTAGGGTGTCCTAGTAACATTTCCTCTGTCCCCTGTGGGTCCTTTTACCATGACTAAGTTGAGAAAAGAGGACTTACTTTGGAGGATGAGTATCAGCCATCCACACACAATGACCAGCCCAACAAAGTTGAAGTTTCTTAATCTTCTCCTCAAAACTAGTGTCGTGGTACGACACCATCTCATACAGAGAATGTTGCTGAGGCAGCACTGTTGGTATTAGTCCAGATGCTTGAGATAGTTTTGATATGTTGCCCATGGCTCGCACCCATAAAAAAGAGTGGGGATGACTACTGCATTGTAGACCAGATCCACAGATTTCTGTCAATAAAGACATAAGGGAGCAACTTTCCAAAGAATGCTCTTACGCAGCAGATCCTATATTCAATCTCCTCCTCAAGGTTGGCTGCCTGGGAGAGGTGGCTAACAAGGTAAGGGAAATGCTCAACGTTTTACAGGGGTTTACAGACTATGACAGTTTGTGGAGGAAGAGGGACAACTTGTGCTGGGGCAAGCTGGTGGAGCACCTTTGTCTTCCCAAAATTGAGGGAGAGTCCTAGGCTATGATAGTTGTCTGAGAAAAGATCTATGTTGGACTGGAAGTCAGCCTTGGCGTGCACAGTCAACGGCATACCAAAGATCTGTAATAACAGTCCTGGTGACCTTATTTTTAGAACGAAGACACCACAGATTGAAGAGCTAGCCATCCATTCAATACTCAATCCCAATTCCAGTGAAAATAGAGCAAATTTATTTCCATTCTTAGAGGCCCTGACCCTGCAAGTAGAGTCACCTGGGGACTACAATTGTCTTATTAGTAAAAGGAGCAAGGAAATTTGGTCTTTAAACATATTTTAAACTGACAGCATCCATCTACCATTGGGATAGGCTCAAGGTGCAAGATCAGGATTTTAAACAAAGTAGAACTAGATGGGTCCTGGATCTTCTGTTTGATGGGAAATTCTGCAATTTCAAAAGTTTCTGTTCCAAAACAGAATGAAAACAAAATAGTTAAATATTTCCTGTGAAATGAAAGTTCAGAAAAAGTTGAGTTGATTAAAATGTTTGGCTGCAATAAAATTGAAATGTTTGATTTTGATTTTGACTTATACTGTAATATAAAATTTTAAAAAATGAAATGAAAACTCATTTAGAAGCAGAAAATTGAGATGTTCTGTTTTGACCTCACTGGAATGTTCCATTCTGAATCTTTCCTTACTCCCCACAAACCAAAACTTCCTTGAAATGGATGCAATATATCATGCATAAATGCTTTTGACCAACTGGCGTTTTCCAGGGGAAAATGTTATATTGAAAAATGTCTGTCTAGCTCTACATCATAGCTTTCAAGAATGTTTAAAACTGTGGTTTTGGTTCCTTCCATCATAAAGATGAGGGTCATTATCAAAATGCAGATCTCCATGTAGCTTGAATTTTGAACATCTCCCAGCATTTGTATCAGTTTAAGTCTGGTCTGACTCTGACAACTGTGGAATTATTCCTGACTTCCAGCAGTGAGACTAGAATCAAGCACTAAGTATCTGATTTTCAGAAGTGTGGCTTCCACTACTTCAATTGAAATGTGGGTGCTCAACACCCCTTAAAAAAATAAGGAGTGGGTGCTGGATCAGGTGAAGTAATTGGGGATATTTCCAGTGTCCTCAATCAACTTTGCATAGGGACCCATTGTCAAGGCAGACATAGTAGAGACAAAGCAACATAGGAAAATGCATGGAAGTGGAAAAAGGTGGAATTCTTCTGCCATTGAAAAGACCATGAATATGGATGTGGAAGCCTGACCTGAAGGTAGAAGGAGGGTAGCCTGAGATCTTAAATTTGACTAATTGAGAAACTTCTTGCCAATGCTAGGAAGAAAGGCTTCAACTTCAATAGGTGGCTAACCAGGACCTCTGCAAAGGCTTGGACCTATCAAAGCAGGCTGTTCTCAACAAAAAAGTCAGAGGCATTAAGCCAGAGTGCATGCTCACACTGCAAAACTGTGTATGCAATAGCATGAAAAGTTATTTATGTTGAGACCAGGGACCTGATGAGACTTTGCTCAACAGCCTGAATACAAATGAAAGACCTGATGTCAAGCACTCTCAGTAAAATTTAGGGAATTGGTCCTGTACTGCTGTTTTTAATCTGAGAAGCCCAGGTAAAGGGAACAGTTGAATTTTCTGATGTACAACCAATCTTTGGCTTTGTCGGACATAAGCCTTTCCTAATTGAATGCAATGTAGTGGTAGCAGTGTTCTGGCTGAGGCAGATATATGAAGTAGTCCTTCCCTTTCTTTCTTAAGAACCAGATACTGACACCATTAAACCAGTTTGTAGCATCTGACTCCAGGAGTGGTCTCATTGACATCAAGGTACTAGTCAGTGAATAAGGGATTCATGATCCAGTCCTAAGTTTGCAATTTCTGGATACATCTGAGAGAATCTGTGGTTTCCTTGCTTTGAATGTTACTGTTTTGGCCTGTATACATCAGTACAACCAGTTCTGGTTCTAGGTTATGTTCTTTTCATATAAAGATGCACAAAAGCTGACAAATCTGCATTCTTTGCTGATTTATGGCCAGGCTTGAACCAATGATTTAGACTGTATTAAAATTTACTGGACATATTTGACACCTGTGTTTTTCCTGGGATAAGGAGGGTGTTTTTATTACTATTATATTTGATAGAAAGTTTCAAAATGAAGAACTGTAAAGAGGAAAAATGAATAGTGGTCACAGGGTCCACTCATCCCTAGGGGGACCTCTACCTGGCCAACTTCAGGATTATCTCCCTCCAGATCCATTACCTCCTTTTGTTGCTCACTGAATGTCCTACTGCTGTTCTTTCTCTGCAACTGTGGATGCTCTTTCTTCCTGACTTGGCCCTCCAGCCAGATAACTAAGTGTGTTTCCCCCTTACAGGGAAGCAAAGTTTCTTCTAAGAAGCTGGCTCAAGGAGTCTTCCGGTTCATTGCCCAACCAGGGGGACCCAAGCCTGTCCACTATTCTGGGTTCTAGCCCAGGGACCCAGCAGCCAAGGTCTGATCCTCCTGGATCTTACTGCTGTTCTACAAGTCCTTTCCTTACCCTCTGTTTATTCCCACCCCTCTGGGTTTGGGAGCCTCACAACTCTCCCTCCCCCAAGGGAATAACTGAGGCTATGTACCTCCATAACCACCACCACCCCCCCAAAAAAGCAACTACCAACTGCTTCCATACACCCCCTCAGCACTCAGCTGCCTGCCTTTATAAACCAAGCCCAGCTCCTCCCCCAGCTGGATTTCCTCCACAAATTAGGCCTTAGCACGCCCTGGCTTTCCTCCAGCTGTGGGCTATTGGTTAAGTGGCCTAATTTACCCCTTCAACCTTGTGTGTGGTGGCCACCCCATCACAATAAGGCACTAGTGGTGCAAAAAACAATACGTGAGATGAGAAAAGAAAGTGGCCATAAAAAAAGTAAAGGCTTCCTAGCCAAAGATTGAACTAGATGGGGAAAGCAGAGGACATGTATGATAAGGGTGCACAAAATATACCTGCTGCTAGGTACTTGTAACAAGGTGCTGGGGGGGTGACCTCTGGCCAGACCCCTGTCACTCCCACCTCTATAGCTGAAGGGCAGCAGAGCTGGTTAGCTGGCCTTGATTACCTGAGAGGAGGCAGCTGTCATCCTATACAGCTTGACCAGTTGCCCAGGCTTGATCAGGCAATGAGTGGCAGCAATAGCATCTCAGCTGACCCAGTAGGGTGTATATGCCTGCCCAGAGGGGGGAAGGGAGTATAGAGGCTTTGCCTCTCTCCCTGAATGGCCCTAGAGACTGCTGGATGAAGCAAAGCACTGTAAGGTGGTGGGAATTTATGCATGCTTTGTAAATAAAAGCACTGGTGATTGCACACTGAGGGGCCTTTGAGTCCTTTGTTGGCCAGAGGGGGACTGAAGCATAGGGGCTGCAGCAGAGGAACCCCTTACAGTACTGTAATTTACACACATTCATGCTACTTGCCAGTCTCGTGTCTCTTAGAGAGTAGGCCTAATTCTGGGTTGATTTATGCTGTGTGCAATCCAGCCCAATTTGGTAGGGCTGTATGGGGGTGTGAGTCAGTACTGAATCATACCCATCTCTTCCAGCTGCAGCTTATTTGCTTCTGGGCCCTGGAAAACACTTCCCGCATCTGTATTCCCTTCGCTGTGCCCCTGGCAGGCACTTCCTCTGCCTTTGTAATAACATGTACATTACAATTGTGTTTTGCAATTATGTCATTTCTTCATCTGCCGTGGGAGTATTAAGTGGTACATGAGACTATTTTCCATCTTCAATTATTTTTAAACATGACCTTGTTATGCTGTGGAAGGCATTTAGTGTTCAAGATGTGGATTCAATATTTTCCCCCAATGATGGCACAAGAACAGGAGAAAACCACTAGACTCCGAAGATTGGGCAAGCTGTATGATATTCTCAGTAACTCGGTGGAGCAAACCAGGCATTGGCCTTCAGTAGATAACGATGTGAGTTTCCTCCTTAACCTCTCTTCTGCTTTTGAACTGTCAATCAGCCTCTCCTTGAAATATCCTCACTGGACTGTTTAAGGAACTGTCTTGCTGGGAGCATGTTTCAGCAGTGCTCTGTGAAATGCACAGGCTACCTATTAGTTTCTGGGTATAGGTTATATCTAAACACCTGAATGGTCTGGGACCTGCCTACCTGAGAGACCGTCTCTCTCCACATATGACCCTGTTGCAATTGCAATCCACGAAGTGTCTGAGTTGGAGCCCCTTGGTTTAAAGGAGAGGAGAAATCTGGCAGGGGGTTTCTATGAAGAGCCCTGGGCTTTAAATTCACTTCCCCCTTTCCTCCTGAAAGCATCCCAATGTACTGACCTTCAGGGCACACTGCAAGGCTCCTTGTCCAAGCCGAGTGGGGAGTTGAAAGGAGTGGGCTGATGCAGGTCTCAGAGTGGGGTGCGTGTTTTGTATTTCAGTACCTCGCTGGAAGATGATTTTGTGCTGTGTGTCAGGTTTGTTTCAGGCAGGTTTATTTACTATTTTTAACACTAGACCTTGCAATGAATTTGCAAAGTGGATCCACGTGACATCAGTGGGTTTGTTCAGGCTCCATCCACATGGGTCCAGTCAGGGATTTGGTCCTTCGTTATTTATAATTGAATAGTGGAATGATGTTAAAGCACCTATAGCTCTCAGTTCAAAATATGCTTTTGCACCTTGATTTCTATCATTCTTCCACTCCTCCATAGGCAGGTGAATTGGTAGGTTCTCCCCTCATTCACACAGACCATGCTGATAAGTTACAGCGATGCTCCCACAATTTATTTTACGCAGAGCATCCAGTTTTTGGGCGAGTCTCATCTCTGTTTTAACACCACTAAGTTGTTACACCAGAGATGATTCTGCCCATGTCACCTCTAAGTGAAGTGCTTCTCTTGTTTTTTAGTTCACAAATCTAATTTGACACTGAGACCCCGAAAACCACACTGTGGAGTATTTCTTCCAAAATCAAAGACTTTACTGTGCATGCAAGAGTTCTAATGCTGCTCAGTGCCAAATGTCAGGCTGACATTTTTACACTCATTATACATTGTGTATGTTATCTTGACATTGGCAAATGTTCACATGAAAACATGTAGGCTTATTTTTCTCCCCCCCCCTTCCAAATGTATGTGATATTTGCGTTACTATAAACACCTATATATTTGTGGCTGAGCACCTATAGTTCTATAAAGAACTTTGGCCTTGTTACCGTTTAAGGCATACAGCCTCTGCTGTGATAAGATGTTGTGTATGTTCAGTTGGTAGCATTCAGTTCTACTTAATTTCTATCATGGAATATGTCATTCTGAAGTGTGGGATGTTGGTCTGACATGTCCCCCTTATACTTCCTACTGATTAGCAGCACTTTACTCTCTCCTTGATTTATAACTCTCTGACAGGAACCTAGATTCATTCATGCTGTATTTAACCCTACTCTTGTTGCTCCATCTCCAGTTCCTTCAGCCTTGAAGTAAAACCTATTTGAGGCTTCTCTTCTCTGTCTTACTCCTCTCTTGACATGACTCTTATCATTCATATCTCTCGTGTGGCGTCTTCACTCCCTTCCCACCATCTGGCACTCTCCTCCTTTGCCTTCTCCTTTGTGAGGCTCCTTCACGTCCTCTCTCCCATGTTCCTTCCTGTGTGGCTTCTTCATCTCATGTCCCCTCACTAAGACTCCCTGCTTCATCACCTTTTGGGGCTTGCTTTCTCCAGCACAGAGTTCCTTCTAGCCTTTGGTGGGTCCTTCCACCTGTCGTCTCTGCCCCATTATTATTTCTCTCTATTTTTCTGCAATGTGGAACCCTCTATTTGATCACATTTATAATGTGCAAAAGCAATAAAGTCTAAATCAGTGAGATTGACTGACACACACACACACACTTGATGCTTTGAAAGGGACAGTTTCACAAAGCCGAAAACAACTATGAGCCAACTAAGCTGGAGGAACAGTTTAATCAGAAAAATGTGAATGGTAATTGGGAATTGTTTAAGAACACTTTACTAGATGCCCAAAAAGTCACAAACTCACTGAGGAAGAAGGCCATAGTGGTTTTAAAACAAAAAACAAAAAAAAAACCCAAACACCTTGTTGAGAGGGGAAGTGAAGGCAGCTATAAAAATAATTAAACAAATGGAAGAAATGGGAACTTGATAGTAATGAATATAAATCAGAAGCTGGGACTTGTAGAACAGTGACTCTCAACCTTTCCAGACTACTGTACCCCTTTCAGGAGTCTGATTTGTCTTGTGTACCCCCAAGTTTCATCTCACTTAAAAATGACTTGCTTACAAAATCAAACATAAAAATACAAAAATTTCACAGCACATTACTGAAAAATTGCTTACTTCCTCATTTTTACCATATAATTATAAAATAAATCAACTGGAATATAAATATTGAACTTGCATTTCTGTGTATAGTATATAGAACATTATAAGCTAGTCGTAGTCTATATGAAATTTAATTTGTACTGTCTTTGCTAGTGCTTTTTATGTAGCCTGTAAAACTAGGCAAATAACTAGATGAGTTGATGTACTCCCTGGAAGACCTATGCATACCCCAGGGTACACATACCTGTGGTTGAGAACCACTGTTGTAGAAAAGTGATTAGAGAACCAAAGGGATGCAAGTTGAAATCTGTGGCTTGCAGAGTTAAGGAAAATAAGGAGGTTTTTTTACGTATATTAGGAACAGAAAGTATCCTAATAATGGTATTGATCCATTACTACATGGAAATGGTAGAACTATCGATAATACCACAGAAAGGCAGAAGTGTTCAATAAATATTTCTGTCCTGTATTTGTGGGGAAAAAGCAGATAAGGTAGAGATTAAGCATGTCTCTATTGGATCTGACCACTGGTCCATCTAGCCCAGAATCCTGTCTTCCAACAGTGGCTGGTGCCAGGTATTTCAGAAGGAATGAACATAAGAGGGCAATTATTGAGTGATTCATCCCACCGTCTGCTCGTTGGAGGTTTAGGAACACCCAGAGCATGGGGTTGCACCCCTGAAATATCTTGGCTAACAGTCACTGATGAACGCATCCTCCATTAATTTATCTTATTCTTTTCTGCATCTCGTCCTGAGGTGACGTACCCAGTCAATGTAAGGTTAACTGAAATGGCTCATTATTGGGTTTCCTGTTTTTGTAGCCTCTTTAATCTCCCTGAGCATTTCATGATCACCATCCTAGTCAGGTGCTCAGTAGTATATTCCTACTGCTAAACTCTTTAGTCAAGCATGGAATTTCCATCCATAGATATTCTATGGTACTGTGTGACTCATTTAAGATTTGTACTATGTTTGACTCTGCTTTCTTTCACATATAGTGCCACCCCCACCAGTATGACTTACTCTGTCACTCCTATATATTTTGTACCCTGGTATTACTGTGGCCCATTGATTATCCTCATTCCACCAAGTTTCTGTGGTGCCTATTATTATATAATCTTCTCATTTAATACCAGGACCTCTCTCTGACCTTTCCCTGTCACTGACACCTACATATACCACGACCATTGGCTCCTCCCCAGCACTGCACCTAAATCTGTCTAGATGTGTCAAGAGATCTGCAACCATCACATCCATCAGGCAGTTCACCATTTGATTGGCCTGGTCATCACAGCCCAACATCTGTTTCCAATTTAGTCTTACCGGTGACTTCCTGGTAACAAGGGTCCCCTCTCCCATAGAGGTATTCTTGGTATGGTGAGAGCATACCATGACATCATCTGTAAGGAGGGCCCCAGCTATAGGATTGTTTCTCTCCACACAGCTTGGTGTTCTCCTTTTCCAAGGCTTTCATACTCAACAGCACAGAGGCTGTCAGACTAAGGGAGGGACTACTCTACTGTGTCCCGAAAGTCTCATCTAGGAGTCTCATCTCTCTCTCCCCTCGTTCCTCCAATTCAGCCACTCTGGTCTCAAGAGTCCATATTCTGTCTCTGGGGACCATGAACTGTTTGCATCAAATGCACACGTACACCATTGGCCCACAGGGCAGGAAATTCTACATTCTGCATTCAGCCTCCACCGTGCTCCTGGACTTCTGCCTACATTATTTTAAGTCTTGCAGGGTTTATTTGTTCTTTTTTGTGTGTGGGGGAGAGTGATTTATTGGCTTAAATTTAGAGTAATATTTGTTAGGTCTCATGATTCCTCACAAAATCCGCCTATTTGCTAACTCCTCTCATCACTTAACAGCTGGCTTTTTAAACCTCTGTTCTACCTGAGTTAGTCCCACCCCTTGTCGAGGGATCCTAAAAGCATTGGGGATCAAAGGATAGCAGGCTAGGGCCTCCTTAATAAACTCTCTGTCCTATCACATGGAGATGATAGCACTCCTTCCATTCCACTAGTACCTCTGGAGGATGTCAAACAGCAGCTATTTAAGTCAGAGATTTTTAAATCAGCAGGTATAGATAACTTGCATCTAAGAGTTTAAAAGAGCTGGCTGAAGAGCTTACTGTATCATAAATTTTGATTTTTTTTTTTCAATAAAGCTTAGGGAAGACCCAGAAGAGTGGAAGAAAGCTAATGTTGTGCCAATATTTTAAAAGGGTAAACAGGATGACCTGGGTAATTATAGGCCTATCAGTCTGACATCAATCCAGAGCAAGATAATGGAGCAGCTGATGTGGGACTCTGTTAATAAAGAATTAAGGAGGGTAATATAATTAATGCCAATCAACATGGGTTAATGGAAAATAGATCCTGTCTTAACTTGATATCTTTTTTCTTTTGTCAGATTGCAAGTGTGGTTGACAGTATTAGCCAGTGTATACATGGTAGGCATAGGGCATAACATTAATATTGTATTATATCCAGCATATGTTAACTGAATTATATTGTATCTTCCCACCATTCTGTTCACTTGACTAACTTATGTCAAGAAAAATATATCCCGCAATAGTCTGCAAGGCATTAGCTAATATAAACCCTGTCAAAAGCGGGATACATTCATTCTAAATATTCGTACAGTTTGGGAGGTATCTTAAAAGGCAACTTGTTTGGAATGTAATATCCAAAACGGAGATAAAAGTCAGCACCTCTGCCTTTGTTGTTTTTGCCTATTGGTGATCCTCTCTGTCCCCACTCCTTACTCCTTTCTCCTCTCTCCGATCTTAAGGGTGAGTGATGGAGGAAAGGAAGTGGAGAGGAGTGAGCCATGGTCAAGGCACAGGTGCCCCTCCCAACTACTCAGGAACTTCCGATGGTGGCACTCCAAAGGCAACAGGCCGGTACACCTCCAGGCTTAGTCTCCCCAAATCTCTTTAACCTGCTGTAGCTGTATTCTGTAGCTCATGGGTGCTATTTTTTGTCAGTGGGTGCTTGAGCCCTGGAGCATCCATTGAGTCAGCATCTACGACTGAACAACAAGGTAAGGAATTTGTGAGTTGGATCTTAAATGACCTAAAAAGTGCTTTCTAACATGTAAATAACTATGCTATAAATATGAATGGTTTTAGAGACCTATTTTTGAAGCACGTCTACTGTGTAAAGTGAACATGCTATGAGAAAAATTGCTTCTTAAAAAGACAGGTATGTATGTCTTTATTTCGTACTGCTTTATCTTTAGGCAGTAAATTGGCTATGCTTGGTTATTTGTTCTCTTGAACATTTTAGTAACAAACCATGAGTGTAGTCAAACAATTAGCTACATCTTAATCAATAGTGGTAATGAAATATACTTAGACTTCTGTAAGGCATCTGACTTGGTACCAGATGACACTTTAATTTAAAAAACTAGAACATTATAAAATTAACATAGCACATATTACATGGATTGAAAGATAGCTAACGGATAGGTCTCAAACTATCACGTGGAATTATCATGAAATGTTTATTTCTAGTGGAGTCCAACAGGTATTGAGTCATGCTATGTAATGTTTTTATCACTGGCTTACAAGAAAACAGAATCACTGCTAAAGTTTGCAGATGACACAAACTGGAAGCGTAGTAAATAATGAAGAGGACAGGGCACTGATATTGAGTGATCTGCTTCGCTTGGTAAGCTGGGTGCAAGCCAGCGGTATGATTTTAATCGGACTAAATGTAAATATATGTATCTTGAGGCGAGGGAAATAGGCCATACATATAGGGTGGAGGGGCTCTGGCCTGGGAAATAGGGATGTAAAAATGAGTTTAATCAAAAATCAGTTTAAACGTTCTAAGAATAGAATGTTTAAACGATTAAACACTGGGGAGGTAGCCGGTGCTGGGCAGCCCTTGCTGGTGGGGAAGCGTGGAACCAGTCCAGCTACAGTTATCGCCCTCCCCCGGTGCTGGGCTCCGGGAACCAGCCCAGCTCTGACTACCCTCACGCTGGGCTCTGCGCCTCCCCCCACGCACAGGGAGCCAGCCCAGTTGCTGCTCCCCTACGCCTTCCTGTTTAAACAGTAATTGTCCGTTTAAAATGTTTAAATGGTTAACTCTTTACATCCTTACTGGGAAGCAGTGACTTTGACAAAGGTTTGGGGTTGTAATGGATGATCAGCTGAACATGAGCTCTCGGTGTGATGCTGTGGCCAAAAGGGCTAATGCAATCCTTGAATGCATGTACAGGGGAATCTCACGTATTAGAGGTTACTTTACTTCTGTTTTTGGCACTGGTGAGACCACTATAGAAATACTCTATCCAATTCTGATGATCTCAATTCAAGAAGGATGTTGATGAATTAGAGAGGGTTCAGAGAAGAGACATGAGAATGAATAAAAGATTAGGAAACCTGCTTTATAGTGATAGATTTAAGGAGCTCAATTTCTTTAGCTTAATAAAGAGAAGGTTAAGGGGTGGCTTGAGCATGGTTTATAAGTACCTATATAGGGAACAAAATATTTGACAATGGGCACTTCAATCTTGCTTGAAGGCAAAGGTATAACGCGATCCAATGGCTGGAATTCAGAATGGCAATAAGGTGTAAATTTTTAACAGTGAAGATGTGTCATACCAGGGTACAGTTCAAACCAGTGGGGGGTTCTCACCCCTGTTCTGCAACCTTGGGTGCCTGACAATACCTTGCTGAAGTAGCTCCCACCTGGAGCTGTGAAATTGACAAGAGAGCTAACAGTTGATGTAAGAAACACGGTGTCTATACAGACACTGTGTTGCCCTGACTACACCAACATGAGCCCTATCCCTCTTGTGGAGGTGGAGTTATGTCTGTATAGTAGGGCACTTAAATCGGTGGGACAAAGCTGTAGTGTAGACATTGACATAATTAGGTCGACATATGCTGTCTTACATCAGCCTAACTGTGTAGTGGAGGCCAGGAGCCATGAAATTGACAAGACCTTGCACCTCTGGAGAACTGGGCTGCTGGACCCCACTTCCAGCTGGGAAAGTCTTGTCAATTTCATGGCTCCAGCATCTAGGGAATAGAGTATAAAATACATAAATAAAGTCACTGCACAGACACCTATTGTAGGATACAAGATGTAAGCAAGGAAACCTAGCAGAGCCATTAGGCCAAATTCAGCACAACTGAAAAACAGGCACAACTGTGTTAAAGTTAGTGGCGTCACATGAGGGCTGAATGTTAGCCTGAAAGAGTACAGGAATCTCAAGGGAAGGAGAGAGCCTCTGGATAAGGAGACAGAATCTAAGGGGAAAATGTAGTGGCAGGAAACATTAGCCACCATGTAGAAAGGAATCTGGGGACTGACTGATGAGTGACAGAATGTGATTAGAGACTTATCCCACAAAGTACCAAGCATCCTGCAAACCCTGCTACAATTATTGGGCCCTGCACCTTTCAGAATCAGGCTCTTGTCATCAAGAAAACATGGTTACTTATCAGTAACTGTTGTTCTTCGAGATGTGTTGCTCATAACCATTCCACTTAGGTGTGTGCGCGCCCTCGTGCACAGTCTCCGGAGAACTTTTCCCTAGCAGCCCCCTGCAGGGGCCGGTCTCAGCGCCCCCTGGAGTGCCGCCCTCATGCGGCAGTATATAGGGCGCCGCCGGCCCCTCCCCTCCTCAGTCCCTTTCTGCCGACTCCGACAGCGGGGACGGAGGGTGGGTGTGGAATGGATCTGAGCAACCCTAACCCTCTGGAATCTAAGAGAACTTGACTTTTGACTTAGACCCTTCCTGCCCCAGTTGGGTTATAAGGAAAGGTGGAGGAGCTGCTGTGCCGAAGCAGAAAAGAGCTGTGTTACGGAGTCAGCAGCAACAGGCCCAGGCTACATTCCTGCAACTGATGGACAGCCTGCAGCCAACAAGAGGGCCATTAGCAGTGCTCTCTGGGTGAGACAGCCAAATGGGCAGAAGCTGCCTTTGAGGCCAAAGTTGCTGAGTGGCCTGAATGGCGTGGTAGACTGGGAGAGAGCAGATGAGGGGGGACCCTGATCTAGGGAATCACTGGGGAGCTGTAATTGGGAGAGGGTCCCAAGTAGCCCAAAACGGGGATTTGCAGGAGCTATCAGGGCCCCGGCCAGACCTGGAACATAGCAGAAATGCTTCTTGGGGCAGCCAGGAAGTCCAGTGGTACACTTCAGATGCAAGCCTGCATATTAGGAGAGGATACCTTATAATGGAATGTGTTTACGTGGGCTGTCACAGCCAGGCTTGTGACCTGAAGTCCACTCTCATTGGGTCTCGACCATATGCAGTACCAGCCAGGCTGGGAGGACTGCAAATAGGTGTCATGGGCTCAGGTTGCTCCCTTGTATGGGAAAATGGAACATCGGCAAAGAAAGTGAACTGGCAATGCCCTGTGTGTGTTTCATGTGTACATAGCAACACACTGGTCTATTCTATGGCAGAGGTTGAGCTGGGCAGGACCGGAGTAGTGTGGCTGGCTACGTGTCAGGGTAGCAAAGGATCTTCTATGGCCAGTCATTTTTGGGAAGAGATTGGTGGGGTTTCCTGGGAGTGGTGCAGAAGAAGGTTGCACAAAAGCAGGCAGAGAGGAAAGGTGTCATGAACTCAGAGCAACAGCCTCGGGTGGAGAAAACCAAAGGAGTGGAGGGAGCTGGCAGTTTGAGCTGAGACAGCCAAGAGGAAGTTTCCTATCCTCTAGAGCTAGGATGTAAGCAGCTCCTGGTAGAAGATCACTGATCAGAAGATAAAAGTGAAACAAGAATTAACAAGATCTAGGGTAGAGGTAGTACGGGAAATAGCTGGAGTAGGCATTGGCCACAGTCCAGATAGAGAAGGGTGCCAGACAGCAGAAACTCACTATAGAGACTGAGCAGTGTGAGGGTGGGCAGGGGGGGTGAAGAAAGTACCTCATCAGCAAGCTAGGACTCAGGAAAAAGGGCGAGGGTGAAAGCAATGTTCTTTTGTGGAAGAGGAGTCAGGGGACACCTGTGTTATGGGTCCTGTCACGAAGACTGGGGGACTGCTGGAACAACTGGCAGCTGCAGAACGTGTGCTACAGACACTCGGAAAAGAAAAATAGCAGCTGTAAGACTTGGCCTATGGGTGGGCAAGGTGTTAAAGCAGGGAGAGGTATCACAGGGTGGCATTGGCTCTTTAGGGTCCAAAGCTAATGCACCTGTGTCTGGTCAGCTCACTCAATGAGCTTTAAAAGAGGGCACTTGGGTCTGGGAGGGGAGCCAGTGAGTCAGGGCCAGAGAGCAGCAGGACAAACTATCAGAATCCCCCAGAAGGCAAGGCAGTGGGAACCTGATGGGGGAAAAAAGACCCTGAAGGAGAAACGCCCAGGGTAGCTTTGCTTAGTAAACAGAGCACGGAAGATTCCTGCAAGAAAGACTGAGAAGTAAAAGGGAAAATCCCTGGGGAGCTGTATCCCAGCCTGGACTGAAGAACCAATGTTGTTAATTTTGCCCATGTTGGCAAAGAGGTGCTGGGTGTGGTGGTGGGTCTTTTGTGTGCTAGGGAGAAGGCCAGCATATTACAATATACCAAATCACTGAACCACTCTCCCCTGCTCAATTTACAGAACTGTGAAATGGGTAAAACAATACTGGCCTCTCAGGTGTGGTGTAAGACTTAATTAGACGTTTGCAAAGAACTTTGTGATCCTCAGAGGAATTGTACTAGATAAATGAACAATATTATCATAAGGGTAATGAGCTCTCAAGACAAGAATGCCTTTGTTCATGGAGACAGGCTTGTTTCCTCAGAAGCCAGGTTAGAGATGAAGTTTATTAGATGAAAAAAATCTCCCTCATCCCCATGTAGCTAGGAATACAATGCTTTATATTAGGTGGATTTATCTTCAATGTATTGAATTCCTCAGAGCCCTTACCTTTAGGGAAAGTCAGAAGAATCATCCCTTAAGGCCCAGTTTTGTTTTGAAAATGAACTTTAACTTTCTTATGAATTGTTTATCTTCAGGTTGCTCCATCATTTTGATTATAAAAATCCAGGATTATCCAAAAGACGGCAGAATCTCAAGTGGCTAGATGAATATTGAAAAGCTTCCAGGGACACTTGGTTTTGCAGATTCTCTATAATTTATGTTCCTGCATTTTTTATATATTAAAAAACCTGGAATGTAATTGTATTGGAACCTATTACTGTGTTACAGTAGGAGTAATTAGATATGTAGAAATAGCATTTAAAATGTTTTGATATGCAACCACTGGTAGTGCTAGAAATATATTACCTGCGTGCTGTATTTTTATTAGAGCTTATAAGAAATCTAACAGTTAAACAAGTCCAAGGTCAGAACTAAGACAGTAGCCCAAAAGAGGCTAAATTTTCCTATCATTCTTAAAAGTGAACTGAAATAATTAAGAAAACAAACCATAAAACTACATAAGATACCAAACAACTAATAAAGCACATGTGCAGACTTAAACAAGTCTGGTGCATGCAGCTATGAAACTGAAAAGAGAGGGGTCAGTATCTTCTGTGTACTACACCATTACGGGTAAAGCAGTCTCCTTGCCTGCTGCAAAATGAGGCAGCTGCCATTTTGTGATGGCAGTTCAGATGCAACATGTTAGTGAGTTGGCCACTTGGTGCCCTCTGACTTGCTTTATTTTCATTAATGAAGGTAAGAAATACCTGATGGATTTTTAGCCAGTTAAATCGCTCAAGATCATTCCTTTTTGTGTAAACATCTGAGACAGGTACACTTCTCTTCACCATACCTTATCATTATTCACCAAGGGATGGTTAGGGAACAGGAGTACGTCTTCTCTGTTTTGGCCACTGAAGCCAGCACATTCCTCTGTGTGCCAGAGTTGGGGAACCATCTCCCACCCTAGTTTATACTACCATTGTGTGTTGAGTGCTTAGGAAGAGAGAGAAGGAATGGAAATTTATAATAGATTTGTATCTACCTTTACAGATTGTTTGCCAGGGGCTTGATCTAAAACCCACTCATGCCAAGAAATTTTCCAACAGCCACCCACCCACTTATGTTCCTCTTTCCTCCATTCCCATTGCATCCAGTGCAGCCCGATTAACAGACATGGTGGTGAAACATCCATCCATACTTCTGCTCCACAGCATCCCAGCGACAAGCAGTCCGTTGTGCTTCCAGTGTTGTTCTATCTCACCTCTGAAACTTAAGTAAGAGGGGGAGAAGGGTATTACAATTGCTAACCCCTGGGTCTAATATAGAAGAAATTAAAGCTGAAGTAATTAAGTATCAGTTATGCCATAATCACAGAACAGCATTCTAGGGCTCCAGAAGGCCCATGCTTTTCTCTTTATTAATCAAAGATAACCCCAAATTACAACACTAGAACTATCAAGTTGGCCTTAGCTAACTGTAACTGGAGCATTCAGATGTGCAGTAACGTGGAGAAAGGGAGAGGAGAAAATAGATTAGTACCTGCATGTTGACTGTAGCCCTTCCCTAACCACAGAACAGGCACATAATGGACAATGAAAGCTTTTCCAAATTACCCCATCGATCCTCTTCTGTAGGGATCTCCTCTGGGATAGAGAGGTAGCTTAGTGTCCAGGGCCCATTCCGTCTCAGGCCTGATGCCATTGGTGGCTCTGAGACCAGCATTTATGGTGTGGATAACAGCCACTAGAAACTGCACTGAGCTCACCAAACTCATTCCCTCTGTCGATTACTGAACTTATTAGGTGATGGTGACTTTCATGGCTAGTGTGCTGTGCTGTAGTCCCCCAAAGCCACTTGGTGGGACTTGTGCCAGGAAATTTACCAGCTCACCTGGGCTGGCTGCCAAAGCCTTTCAAATCCAAACTGACCTTAAACTCAGCCCTTGGTAACACAAGTCCTTCCTCCCACTGGTCCTGCAGGATGGAGTGTCTCTCACTCCTCTTCCACAGCCTGGGAAGGAGAAACAGATCACCCCCCTTCCAGAGGTTGAAGGTTGCTGCCAAAGCAGTCTCCCCCCTTCAGGGAGATGAGGTGTTACCCCAAAATTTGAACGCCAGCGACCAGCTAGGAACTTAGGCCACATGATCTTAGCCAATCACAAGCCATAACTTACAGGCAGGTGACAGGAGGTGGCTCACCTTAGGGGACTTGCGAGGGTTCACCAGAGGTTTCCCTTTAAATCATTGGAAAACTCCTCAGAACCGTCTGCCTCAGTTTACCCTTGGGAGGACATGAACACAGCCTTCTGCTCAAAGGGTTGACCCTCAGACAGCAATTTCTTTGAAAACAAAACCTCTTTATTAAATACTAATTCTAATACAATTTAAATCTTCAATAGAAAATCAGCACAGTGAAACAATGGCATAGGTCACGTGAGACAATACAAGACATCAAACTATGTAATGCAACATCAAATATAACATGAATCATAAGAATGCAATATAGTATTCAACACAATAATCTTTCTGCAACACATATTATGTTATGAATACTTATTGCGGTGCAGTTGGCAGAGATACAATGTTGCAACATAATACAGAGAATATATATATATAAAACCTTAATACCCTATCATTAGAATACTAAACTTATTACAATGTAACCTATAAATCTCTTATATGTATAAAGTAACATTACAATAGTACACATTTAATAATATTTACTACAAAATAACATTCTATGAGTGTTGATCAGCCAATCATGGAATGGGTGGGGTGAAAGGTCATTCAGACGCAGGCATCCAATTTTATTTACACTCACATTCATACATTCCTTATTCTTAGAAGAGCTGTACTTAATTTCCTTTTTCTTAATCAAATCCTTCTGACTCGTTTCAAGGTCCTTCTCTGTCTGCTTGCTCCTTGCTTGCATACAGGTGTCCTCTCCTGCCCTTCTGACCATCCAATCACCCCCACACAAACCTGTCCATTCTCTGCCTTATATATGATTTCTGACCCTTTCTGATTGGTCTAAACTGACCTTTACACCAATAAGAAAATAAAGTTTCATTTAGGTCACTCTTCTCACACCCAATGGTGTTGTTCTACTAATTGTTCATACCAAGGTACCCGTACCTTAATTCATTCCTTGACTCAGCTTTTTGTTGAGATATACCATGAATTGTTATCCTAGCATACCCTCCTCGTGGATCAATGTTATTAAATCAAACATTGCCTGTTTTAACATTGTTATGGGCCCAGTTTATCAGTATGGTTTTCCTCCACTTAGGAGAGTACCAAGCTACAAAAGCACAGGAAGGATTTTCTTTTAAGACCTGGGTACAATTATTTAATCCTGAATAATGCCATATGCAGACCCCTCCTTCTTTATACCATAACACGGGCTTATCTTTTCCTGGCCCATCATTTATAATTGACATTTTCTGCAGTGCAGATGCCATATCCATTACATGTACCTATATTTTCCCTTTGCTTATTCAGATCCATTGACATTTTTCCCATTCAAAATTACTGAAATCTGGATATTTTCTCCTTCATCCCATGGGTTGGGTGTGGTTACCCAATGGGTGTGGTCCCCTCTTATATTCCAAATTCACACCACCATAGTAGAATCCCATAAGAGCCAAGATGAATACAATACCCATAAGAGCCAAGATGAATACAACTGCATCATCCATCAACTGGTTTTTCTATTTTTGCAAGATGAAATAACAAGAGACTCTGTAGCAAAGAGGTGAGGCCTCCCTCAGAGAATGACAGGGAGGGAGAGATGTCCCCTGGAGGGTGGAACCAGGAAAGTTATACTCACCACACTGGCAGCAGGGGGTCGAGACAGAGACAGGAAGTACAAAAGGCAGGCCCTGGAGCTCAGTTGGGGAGGAGCCACTGAGGACAGAGGGATCCTGCCGACTCCGAGAGCCAGAGGAGCTGCTGGGGCTGCGGCCTGAGGACTGGCTTGAGCCACTGACCAGCCAGGAGCAAGAGGAGCTGCTGGGACTGCTGCTTGCAGGGGAGACAGAGGACAAACCTGAGCTGCAGGTACACTACAAATGGGGTGTAGGAAATAGCCCAGAGGTAGCTAACTACAGTCTGGCTCTGCTCCTGCCTGAGCAGTGGTTGGTGCGTTTCGGTCGGAGCCCCGCTGATCCAGTGGTAGAATGCTCCATCACTGTTAGAGCCCTGAGCTGGGACCCAGTGGAGTAGGGTGGGGCTGAGTCCTCCTACTCCCTCCCACCCCAACCCTAGGGTGCCAGACTTCCCCCCACTAGGCTGGGAGGCCTGTGTTTGGTGCTCACCCTGCCTGAGAGGCCTAGACTGTGTTGGTACTCACCCCTGCCTGTGCCCCTTTGATTAGGCTTACAGACTCAATGCTACTCTACCCTGCCAGAGGGTTGGAGCCCTGGAGACTGTTAACTTCCCCTGTTGACAGACTGTCGTCCTAAGACTGCATAGCAAAGAGACATGGCCTCCTTCAGAAATTGACAGTCAGGGGGAGCCCTACACGCCTACACTCTCTCTTTAAAACGTGTCTAAACAATTTTATTATAACAAACAGAACCATGTCAATTAAACAATTTATTTGTTCAATTAGTCTATCCTAATAATACCAAAAGTTTCCACCCCCTGATCCATTAACCCCAACCACACTCCCTCAGTTCCAACCATCCCACATTGATTGAAATTGATCTGGTGAGCGACATGGGAACCTGTCCCCCCAATACACCTATAACCATATAGACATCCTTTGATGCAAGTTGGAGAAAGTCAAAATCCACAGCCTTATTTAAAATGGAAATATTTTATCCTGTGTCCAAATAGGACAGGATTTCCACCTCTGCTAGGTTTATCCAAACTGAGATCAAAGGTTTTCCCGACAGTTCCTCAAATATTCCACTGTCACCGTACTCCCTTTTCTATATTCAGTAGTCCTTCTAATGGTATGTTCAACAATTCTAACATGTCCTGCTCATTCAATTCATTGACATCCTCAAACAATTGCCCTGCCATCTCTTTTTCCTTTTAGTTCTCTCTTCTTTCTCCTTCCTATTAGATTTAATAACAAATAATACAATTACTATATACATTTTACTTATTATTTTATTACCAATCTACTCCAATGCCCATGAAACATTTTCAACAAAGTCTGTTGAATATTGTAACACCCTGAAATGTCCATTCCTACTATTTGTCCATTGTTCCAAGTTGCATAATCCTAAAAGGCATCTTGTTTACTTCCTCATTTCCTATGCTAATTTTCAATGGAACAGTTAATGGTATTTCACTTTTTATTCCCCAAGTCCCTCATATTTCTGCTGTTTCTGAAGAAACAGGGGAGAAGGTCAGTTGCAATATATCTATTATTTAATATTTATTAGATTATTACTATATTGAATATGTAGATCCTGTATCCAGATAACATAACTGAGAGATCTTTCTGTTATCTATGCTTATATCTGCTATCGATCTTCCATACTGGTCCCTCCTTAAAAGAGTTATAACTTGGGGTAGTTGTTCCACACATTGCCCTTCTTGATTTACTGCCTGAGTAGCTTTTTCTACTGCTGGATTTGGAGTAGTTTCTACTATTGGTAGATTTTCAAAGAATTCATTAATGTTCTATTCTGTGAATTCTGGAAACTCATACCACTCCCTTTCGTTCCATACTTCCTTCTGAATTCCTTCCTGTTGTATTTTCTGTTACTGTTTTAATTCTCCTTTCCACCTTTTTAACTGTGACAAGTGGAACCATTTTAATACTCTTCCCTCCACGCCTGCACCCCCACGCCGAACATCCACTTTATACACTGTAGGAATAGTGTTGTTAACTATTCTTCCTGGTCCTACCCATATTGAGCTAAGCACATGACCTTTTTCTTTAACTTGTTTATACATAATCATATCACATATCTGCCATTCTTGTGTGCATAAAATTGGTCCCATTTTCTTAACCATTTATTGGATATTTGCCTTACATAAACTGGTGCCAATCACATTTATTTCAGCACTGGATTTTAACAACTGTTGCATTCGTTGGTCTGTTAGTATTCTAGGTTTCAATCCATCTGGAGGTACTCCAGTCAACCACCATTGTTCTGGCAGTCTCATGTCTTGCCCAGTCATAGCTTTAAATCGAGTTACTTCATGTAGTGCTATTGTTCCTCTAAAACCATTAATATTAAAGGAAGCTGCTGAGAACTTTTCTTAAAGCTGTTTTCAATGTTCTATTTGCTCTTTCTAATTGACCTGAGCACTGGGGATGTCCAGCTATGTGCAAACTTTGCTTTATGCCAAAAGCTTGACATAATCCCTTCATAATTTCCCCTATAGTATGTCCTCACTCCCATTTAAGGCCCAAATTCTTACCCAATTACTCCATCTGAGAAGCAGCTTTACTCATTGGGCAATTTCTCCAGAGCTTTAGGCCAGTGTATGGCCGGTTTTCGGCCTCAGGACAGAAACAGCCCCTGGTCTGATTACACCTCTGATTGTGCTTAGTTGGGCTATGTCTACACTTGCTGCCAATTTCAGTAGCAGTCGACAGGAAATACTCAAGCTACATAGAGTAGCTTGCATATCTCCCATCGACTTCCTAACTTCTACTTACGGCAGTGTCTCCAGTTTGCTGCACCGATGGGAAATGTGCTCCCGTTGACACAGTGTTACTCCATCTGGCAGAGGTGGATTAGTTGCGTCGATTTCCAGGTTGATTGAACAGGTCTCCACTTCCACTCAATCGATCCAGATAAATCGATCTGATGGCAGGACCCGTCAGTGTAGACATAGCCTCAGTCATTAACAGTTTCTTAACCAATGGAACTTCCTTTGAAGGATTCCAAATAAACTTTTGTGAGGCAAAGCATTACTTAAAATAACATTTTTCAATTGTTTGTTCAGATATTTCTTTCACTTTCATTATACGTAACTGAACAGCACTTTATTGTAAAAGCAATGACACACTTCACTGCCTGCTAGAGTCAAAGGCATGTTGCTATACCAGTCAGATGTAAACTCCCATATGTGTATGTGTTTGTAGAATTACCTTCCTCTCTTCTTTTAACTCTGAAACATGCATTATTAAAAAGGTATTGATGCACATTTTTGCTACAACTTTAAAGGAAGAAATAGATATGTTATAACTATGTTGACCCAACTCTGTAGCCAGTAATGTAAAAAAACCCAAAAAACCGATTTCTGCTGTGATTACTGCTCTGTAGATCCCTAACCTCAGTGAGATCAGTAAACTTCAGTCTGAAATGATTTCACAACATCTGATCACATCAAATAGTAAATCTTTTTAACATACATTTTGAATAATATTTTTCATTCAACTAATTTTTTACTGAATCAATTTATTTTGGAGCATGTACCTCTTCTGGAACAAACCCTACATTCTGTTTTTCTAAGTGAAATGTGTCTGTAAAGGATATTTCCTAATAGAAAATGAAATGTTAATGACCTCTCTCAGCAAATTCGGCTGTGGACTTTAAACATCTGTTTGGAAATAACAAGTGCAAAATTAACTTTACGTCTAGCTAAAAGTTATTGGACTGTTAGCCATTAGCTGCTGCCAATCCAAATATGTAATATCCAGGTTGCAGAATTGTTTCTTTCTAAGTATCTTCTGTACATCCGATTTCAGCTATTAGCAGAATACTTTAGCTTGTAATGGCCAAAGTTTAAAGACTGTTATCAAGGGCAAACTGATCCACTTGTTATTATAAAGGGGCCAGATTGTCCTCTTCTCTCCTGTGAGTGGAAATGAATCAGATCTAGCAGACCTAGGTAGGTGGGGCACAAAAAGGAGAGGGAGGTAGTGCCTCTGTAATGTCGTCTGTCTGATTCCCAACGTTGCAGAAGCTCCTCTACTTCAGTACCAAAAGCTCAGATAATCACCAGAAGGCCAAACAATGGGCCGGATTTTCCTTGGCTTACTCATATGAGAATTCCCACTGAAGTCAGTGGAAATATTTATGTGAGTTAGGGGGGCAAGATTTGGCCCAATACATACACAAAGATAAACTAAGAATAGACAGTAGAAAGTGGAGAACATGGTGGGTTGGTAGGACAAATATTTGATGAAGAGATGGAAATATAATATACTAGACAAGTGTACATGCAGTGTGCTTTGAATAGAACAGAAGAAAGGCATGAACTGGAGGAGGACCTCATCTCACAGGTGGTTGAGAGAGGATGATGATGACAGTCCGCTAGATTATTACTAATTATGGTCTGGTGACATATGAGAATCAGGAGGAACATTGCACCAGAGCTAGGAGCAGCAAGAGAATACTAATCCAAATCACAGAGAATGGATATTGCTTATATAATATGTTATCCAGCACATTCAACTGTGCCATACAAATGAAGAGAAAAGGAATACGGGCAAGTATTATTATTGTGTTTGCTTCTAGTAGCACCCACAATATGAAAGGTGCTTTCCAAACAGAAAAGAAGAAACCATGTCTGCCCCAAGCACTAGGCAATATAAAGGCAAATAAATATAGAGTAGATGGAGGACATAGAGAAAATTAGTACAATGATCAAGGTGATGACTGGCCACACCATGGTAATATAAGGTATAGGGCCAGACTGGGAAGCCCTTATTCACACTGAATAGTCTCACTGAAGTCAGTTGGGCTAATCACACTGTGTAAGCCAGTGTAAGAATATTACAATCTTGTCCTACGTTAGCACAGTTTTGTTTGAATATTAGATAGCATATTATTCCAATTATTTCTCAGACTGGTAAGTATAACTGACTATGTCCTGAAGAGGAAAACCGAGGTGGATTTCAAGAAGACAAAGATTGTATAAAATAAAGATTGTATTAAATAAAACCCATCATTTATATTAAATGTTCAGTCAAATCTGGAGAGAGGCACATGGGGTATTTTTATGTTGCTCTTGTAAAGCACTTCTGAAAGAGTGGAAGTCAGAGACTCTGTGTAACTCTGTATAGAGCAGAGGTCCCCAAACTGGGGGGGGACATGACAGGGCCAGGGCCAGCCCCCAGGTGGGTGGAAAGGGAATACTACCCCACCCTGCTGTGCCCTGAGGTATGCTGTGGCCCCGCTGCCCAGCTGTGACTCCAGCCTCAATCCTGGCCCCACCCCTTGGCTGTGGTTCCCAGCTCTGCTCCCAACCCTGGTTGCGGCCTCGGCCCCCAGCAGCTGTTCCCCACTTAGCCCCCACCATCCCCAGCCACCGCAGCCCCACTCCTAGTCTCAGCTCCTGATCCTGACCCCGCTCCCAGCCCCAGCTGGGAGGGAAACTGGGGGGGGGGCTCAGCTGGGGTAAAGGAGTGTGACTAAAACGTTTTGGGACCACTAGGCAAGAGGGTGGAACACTCCTACGGAACTCAGTAAATAAGACCAAGAAGCAAAAAGTGCTTCATTTCATGGGGAAACCAAAACATTCCCCTTCGTTGTACAGGAAGCCTAGCTGCTAACTCTGGCTCTGTGAATCACAGTGACTTTCTAGGTGCCTAAAAGTGAGGTGCTTAGCATTACAACACCTAACTCCTTTGGTGCACCCAAACCTAAGGCCCCAATTCAGCAAAATGCTTAAGCATTCTGAGGCTCAGGTTCAATAAAGCACGGAAGCATGTTAGTGGTTGTCTGTCAAAAGGTCCATCCTATTACTCTGGCAGCTAACCTGGTCTTTTAGGAAAATGACTCCATAGCTTGGTGGTTAGAGCACTCACCAAGGATATGGGAGACCCAGGCTTAAGTCTCCCGGCTCCACGGACTCTCTAATTATTTATCAAGAGTGCAACTGTTTCAACAGAAGAGCGTGAAGGAGCCCCACATCAGACTATCCCATAGCCCAATGACTAGAGCACTCACATGAGGTGGCAGACTCTAGTTCACCTCTTCTCCCCTGAAGCAGCAGTGGGACTTGAAGTGGGGGTCTCCCATATCCCTGGTGAGTACCCTTACCACTGGGCTACATGTGATGAGGAACATGGGCTGCCTCCCCTCCTCCACCTATTTTATATTAACTTGCCTGATGGGGTAGGCGTGCTCTGTCACAGGGCACCTATCAGTTCAGGTCCCCACAAATGACTTAGGGAGCCAAACCTCTGTCTATGCCCATTTTGTGAATTACTCTGGGGCTTAGATGGGAGACAGGCATCTGGGTGCCTACAGGGAGGCAATGGTGCACACGCTCGGCAGCAGAAGCATAGGTGCAGAGGGAACTTTCACAACAAAAACTTTTGTGCATCACAATGGTCCTGAAACTAGATCTCAGGTGCCAGTAAGAGGGTCGTTGCCACCAACTCCTTTTGCGTATCCAGGCATTAGTATTCACTACTATGAATAGTCTCATTGACTTCAGCAGGGCTACGGCTTACTCACTGCAGTATGCACCATGCTTTGTTCTAAGCATTGGCAGGATCAAGCCCTTAGTGCTGTTTTAAAGTCCCAGTTTCAAAATATTTTTATTATATTTCCATATGTTACACACAGATAAAAAATAAACAATACAAATGTCAAGTCTCTCATATATACCATTCTGAGTTAACATCAACCTAAAACATGAATTCCTTGTCAGCTCTTCTGTACAAAATATGAAATCATCTATAATGTAGATAATGTCTTTTTGTCACTCATTTTTTGTAGACCGCTTCAGTTTCTTAAATATCACCCTGCACACAAGGTATATGGCTGCAAACACATACATGCATGTAAAACTGATAAAAGCTCAAAGTAAAGACCATGCTTAGGCAGTGGATGTGCTGAGAACACAGCCTGTCATGCTAACCAATATTATCTCATTGTTTCCTTGTACTCCTCTGTATGTCTCTCCGTAGCCGTCTGTTGTCTCTTGGCTCATACTTAAATTGTAAGCTCTTTGGGGCAGAGTTTAAAATCTCTTTTTGTTTTGTGTTTGTAGAGCACTTAGCACACAGGTCCACAACTGGGACTACTAGGTGCTACTGCAATACAAATAACAAATAACAATGATATCTGGTGCTGCTTTTGGACAGCTCATCTGGTAATGCTATAAAAGTTTTCTTATTCCTTTAGTTATATATAGGGGTAGATTATGTCACTTGTAAGCCCACTGAGTAGCACCTCGCTCCAGAAGTGGTGCCACTGAAACCAATGTGAGCACTGGATTTGCAATCTGGCCCATAATGATTAAATATAAACTTGAGTCCCGTACACATTAAGCTGTTACTAAACTGGATATGGACCAGCTTACTTTCATTTTCACATATGGCTTAGCAAACAGCACAGAACTTGTTTGGCAGAAAGTTCAGAGGAGGTTAATAAGAAGTTAGACCTGATTTATTCTCTAATAAAAAACAAAACAGTTTAACACTCAAATCTTTGTCACTCCTAATCTGAGCTGGCTTTAGAGTTGCCAGTTTTGTTTGGATGTATTCCTGGAGCTTTCATCACACGACATAATCTTTAATTAAAGATTAATCTTTAATTCCTGGAGACGCCAGGACTGTCCTGGTGAGTGGCAACCATACGTGCGTTTGAAAGGATTTGGGGCCAGATCCTGCTCCTATTGAAGTAAATGGCAAAAGTATCCTTGACTTCACTGGTGGAGAGTCAGGGCCTGATCTTGAAGTGCTTCAGCTGCAAAGTTCAATTGGACTTTTGTCTAAATCATGACAGCTTTATTGAGCTTTAAAAGAAAAGAGGCTCTTCTGTTAATTCCATTAAGTCTCTACAACCATTGAGTCTCTGTTATAATATATATTTTTTATTTACGGAGATATTTGCACAAGAAAGTTTGCAATTTAGCAATTATGTACTCTGGGCTTAAAATTTTTAAGCAGTCTAGCTTATTTAGACACATTTATCTTCCATTAATTTTAATGTATGCAGTGTTGTAGCTGTGTTGGTCCCAAGATGCAAGAGAGACAAGGTGGGTGAGGTAATGTCTTTTATTGGACTAGCTTCTGTTGTTGAGAACTTTCGAGGTTACAAAGACCTGAAGAAGAGCTCTGTGTAAACTCAAAAGCTTGTCTCTCACCAAGAAAAGTTGGTTCAATAACAGATATTACCCCACCTTGTCTCATTAATGTTAATGGAAGATATGTCTAAATCCATTACACTTCTTTGAAAATCTCAAGCGAGGTACCTAATGTTAGACACCTAAATAAAAGTGACCTGATTTTAAGAAGTACTGAGCACTGACAGCTTCCACAGAAATCAATGGAAGTTCAGCATCTTTGAAAATTAAGCCACTTAATTAGGTGCTTGACCTGTTACACTGATGAAATAAACAGCAGGATCTTATTTAGGGGATAAGGCAGCATGCCACGTTTATTATGAATACAGAAAATATTTTAAAAAGCAGTTGCCTAAAACACTCACACTCTCTCTCACACACACACTCATTCTCTCTCTCTGCAGGAGGGACATAATTACCAGTCTCTGTGTTACCTGACTTTAATCACTGGCCAAATGATTCAGGTACCTGAGGGGGGGGAGGGTGGAGCCGGGCTCTGTCGGTCACAACATGATGCTCCTTGGGGCTGTTTGCAGAATGAGCCCCAAAGTTTGGGGGGGTTGGATATTTATACTTATTTATTTTTATTTGGGTTTATGGATTTTTTTATGTTAGAAATTGTTTTTGTTTGATGTAACTGTTAATTATGTTTAATATTGCAAGTGTGACAGCTTTTTTATTTTTGTTTTATATTTTGTGGGGGGGTTTTTGTTTTTGGGTTTTAATTTTTTTGTTTAGGGGGGTTAGTTTGATTTTTGGCCATCTGGGTTGTAAAAGTTTTTTAAATAAAAGCATCATTTTTTGTTTTTGGAGGCTGAGAACCACTGCCTCAGTAATTGCCTTCTTGCAGTTTTATTTTTTACAAATTTAAACTGCTTTTACTTTTTATTTATACATACTAAAAATTATTATATTTTTATTTTTTATTTTAACATATTTTATACTTATTTACTAATATAATAAAAATTTCATATTTACACTAATTTTATTTATACTTATTTTATTAAAAAGAAATAAAAGAAATTAAAATTTTAATTGCCCCCCCTCATTTTGCCCCATAATTAATACATTAACTACCTTTTTATACACATTGGGCACATCCCTTTACTTGTGAATTATTACAGTCAGATTTCAGGATGTTCCCAAACTTTCGTACTTAGATGTTCGCAAACAGGGCCCCAATGTGTCATAAATGTTAAATCACAGAATGTTTGGGTGGGGTGTTCCCACTCATATGTTTGAGCAGTTAATTATCATGGTGGAGCCTGGGGTGGCATAAACAATCAATATGTCTGGAACATCCCTTTCTGCAATGCTTAATTTAATTTTTTTTAGTGTGAGGGTTAACCCTTAAGCTTTAAATAGTATTCATGATCCGGACCTGCTCTGGTTCAGGCCTATACCACAGTACTGGGGCCTACAGACCATAGACTGGGCAGCTATCATTAGCCACCCATGTTTGAGAATTTTGGTCCACATATAATGAGGTGTATATTGATACCCATTTACACTAAGGCACCTTGTCCAATTAAATCAGTTTGCAGCTAACAACCCATGAGAATTAAATTCTCCATCCTTATATGATGAACAAAACAACTGCTCACAATATTTCAGAGAAACAACCTAGTGAAAGAATAAAGATTTGCTCATACAAAAAGTGGCAGCTATCCAACACTAAAGAGCACAAACTAGCATTCAGTGCTATGGACATATTTTTATATATAAACAATCAGGGTCAGGTTCTCTCTGGTAATCACACCGCTTTGTGCTGTTCCAGTGGTAAGGGCCACAGAAACTAGCCAGATCTTTCTCAGCTGAGAATTCCCCCAGTGAAGTCAATAGGACCTAAGCGCATACTTAAACTTACGCATAGGTGATGAGATAAATTTCTCCCAAGGCTTGATACAATGCCATTTTGGTGTAAGGTTGTTTGGATTTGTTTCTTATGTATTGCAAGTAGCCCATTGGCTAAAGCCTAATGCACTATTCTTGGTGGATGCTGTATTATTACAACGGGAGTATCAGTCTGTCTAATCTGCTAATGATGCTCTTGCGCTACCAAAATATGGGACGCCAGAAACTGGTTAAGTCACACCCAATAGATTATTATTCGCATAGCAGAAGGTATAGTTTCAATCACAACTCATGAATCACAATAAGAAGTGTCAGTTGGCATATCACAAACAGCTAGGCCCACCAACAGCAATTCCAGGCCCCAGACCAAAACAGTCAATGGGCTCCCTAGAAAGGATTGGCTTAGGTCCAATCGGGCATCCGCTAGAAGTTTTTACTTTTTTATCATGTGCCATGTCTGCTGCTCAACTTCCCAGGTAACTTGGACTCCCCAGGGAGATTACTGATGAACCTGGGAAGATGAGTAGCAGATACCACCTCCGCAGCCACGTGGGGACCAGCATGGCGCATAATAAATAAGCTCAGCTCAGGGGAGAAGTGGAGAGCGCCTCAGGGGATGGGTGGGTGTTGAGGAGAGTAGGATCTATCCTCTCATCTGCCTGGGCACTTTTGAATCACTGGGCCCCTGGGCAATTGCCCTCATCTGCCCTCCTTGCCCCATGCACGCATTGGCCGGCCTGCAAACACCTGTACTTGTCAAGCAACACACTACCGTGTTGCTTCCTGGAGGCATCTGGGGTTGTCAGACACTTCGCTACCATCTGCCCATAGGTAGGGAAGCCTTATCTGTGCCTGTTGTGAGTCACGCCTGACTCCACTGGCCACTGAAAACACAAGCACTCCTCTCTAGGCCTATGCAGGCCCCACTTTTCCTCCGCAGGTTAGCAGGGCCCCCACATGGGGGGAAAGGGTACACTGAGAAAAAAATTGAGGCTAAATTGTAGATCATGCCTGAGCCTATTTATAGAAACTTATTCCCTTGTATGTATGTATCTGTTGTCCTGATCTTGTGAGGTTCGCTGGAGCCAATCAGAAGCAGTGCTAGAGCAGTCTCAAGCAACACAGGCCCTTCTCTAGTATAGTCCCACAAGTCCTAGGGCTTGTAGTTTGAGACTGAGAGATTTGTGCTCCTCTCTGTGACATGGGCTATCATGTCAAGATCAAGAACTACCAGTCCCAGAGTTCCTTATGCAGAGGCAGGAGGGAGGGACAGCTGGTGAGAGGGGCAAAGCAAAACACCATAAGACAGTGGGAGCCAGGGCTGCTGCTTCCTCTGGTAGGATTTGCAGACCCAAAATATATGTAAATGTCTAATTCACTCACAGTCACACACCCCCCCCATACTGCCATATCTGGTGGTGGCTATAAAAACAAACCAGTCAGCCAGAAATGTAAGGAGGTAAAAGAAAGGGAACTAAAGAAGCTAAAGGACACCAATCTATCTTCCAGTTTTTCAAATCAGACAAGGCCTTTCTGCAGTCTGGCAATATACTAACGAGGGAAGCAGATGAACAAAATCAAGACATTGACAGGCTATAATACCTTTATTATGACCAACAAGTTACAAAATAGTAAGTAAACTGGTAGGACTCTCAGGCTGGGTGTTATGTTAAACAAAAATAGCAAAGGGGGCATTTTTCAGAAATGTAGAATACGTAACGGTAATTTCAGAATTCAAACTTTTTTCATGGTTCATGAGATTGTGTGTAGGGGATGCAGGATTGTGGCATGTGTGTGGGAGGGGCCTGTGTTACTAGTTTGTACTGGGCCCAAAAAAATTATGCTTGGGCCCTGCAGGTTAGCGATAGGCACAATCCAACCCTGAACCCTCTGAGTGCCTCCCAGGAGCATCCAGTCCCTGATCCACTGGACCCAGTATTTACAGATACCAAAGAAGCAGCTTTGCCTCAAATCACTGCTTCATTTAACACACAGCACTTAGATATGTTTATAGAGAAAACAAACCCTTATTTGCAACAAAGAAGAGATTCAAATGAGAGCAAGTAGAAATAAAGGAAACAAATGGTTTATAAATATGTAAAATAAAATCATAACACTTATGCTAGAACCTAGACTTATTTAACTAGATATCCTCATGTCTTATAGAGCTAAGCTCACTCCCAAAGTCCTCCCAGAATTTTTCAACAAAACCTAGCAGTGATCCTTTTTTCATGAGACAAAATGCCATGCCAGCTTGTCCTGTCAGCAAAGGATACTGTGCATCTCTTTGCAACCACAAATATTTCAAAACAGTCCTTTTGATCTTTATTCATAAACCAGACACTCTCCTGCTGTGTGTTCCTTCCAGGAGATTTCACAATCTCTTGTTGATTTCAGTCTTGATTAGCTGGTGGCTCTATATGAAAATAGACTTACATTGTGAGACATCATACATACGTAATGAGCAGACTGAGAGAGAAGTGTCTACTACCTGAACAGAACTTGTCTAAGACTTGTCACCACCTCATGATCTGACTTTAACGTCAAGGCTTTAAGAACGTAATTTTCATTATAGATACACAATTTCTTAAAGATTATCCAGACACACATTTTACAATGATTATGACAGCCAGCAGGCTACTGGCTGTTGGCAGAGACCTTACATGCCACCTTTTGGTGAATTACTGTGCATATACTTGACCCAGAGGATCCCTGTAAAACCTTGTGCCCTCTACCAGTTGGCACAAAGAGGTTCCTGGGTCACAACTACCAAATCTGACCAACACTGAAACCCAGACAAGTTTTGAATTGTAATCTATTTTGTACAGCAATAGGGCGTACACAGATCTCTGCCCTCTGACATCAAGTGCATATTTTTTAACCTTGCATTTTTGGTTCCTAATGTGATGCTGTGACAATGCAACTTTGTTCTCTAGCACACCGTTAAAAATCCAAACTCCACCAGAGCTTCCTATAAGCAATACCCTTATAACACTCTTGAAGTAAAGCTGATTTCTAATACTGTAAGTGAAACCTGCTGCCTCTCTCAGATTATTAGCTCATTGTATCCTAATTTAGCATTACTATAAATTGTTTATACAGCTGTGTAAATTTCCCTGGCACTTTAGGAGCATAGTTTTAATGATCTGTTTCCCCACTACATTACATCAGTTTTAGGGCAGAAATCAAGATATATTGTCCTAAAATGGGTATAACATAGTTATATGGGTTAACATAGTGAAGTCCAAACCCAATATTTCCAGTGAAGTGGGTCCACTCACATGAGTATGGGCAGCAGTACTGGGCCCCGTGTAACTAACTTCTTCAATATTATCTGGGTTCAGCTGCTTCTCAACTATTGCTCAAGGCAGAAAGTTGTTGGCTTCCCACATGCTGCACCTTTTTTGCTTAACGTTTAGCTCAGCATTTGAAAATTTAATTCATAAGCATTTCTCACCAGATACGGACAGCGAGTTACATTTGAAAGAACTGCTTTATTCATTAAAATGGAAAATCAGACTTAAGATGGCTTTTGACTGAAAAGTAACAATTCTTATGGCACCAGCGACAGAGGAAACCATAAGCCACATTTCCCTATCACTACACCAGACACTAGTGTATATGCAGTTGCCTGCTCTCTCTGCCTGTGGATACTTGTTTTCTCTTCGTGCTGATTTTGCTGACCTGGTGTGGATCTGTATCTGCATGTCAGAAACCCTTTCCAAAATGCTGTTGGAATACAAGTTGTTCCTCTGTACTGATGTATCTACAACAACATGAAAGGGAGAAAAACAATGGCTATTCACCTGTAAGTGGAGTGCTTTAAAATTACCTCTGCACATTCACGCTCTGGGAACTGCAGCTTGGACCAGACGAACCTTTTAGTAGCAATGCCTATTGGTGCTCTCTCGAATTCCCTCCCCGACACGGCTTCTGAACAATATGAGGGCAGGACTATACCAGGGGGCACTGCGCTCTGGCTGCATCAGTTCCTTCCAACTGCAGTAGCAGATGGAAGTTTTCAAATAAGTTTCTAAAAACGGCAACATCAGCCAATAAACTGGGCAGAACCATCCTACAAGGAATACCCCCCGGCATTGAGGGGTTCCCCCACTGGTTGTTGTAAAGTTGTTGGAACAATTCCACAGTATTCTACTATAACACTGACATGGGGCTATAGCCAGAGCATGTGGTACCCTGGCTATTCTTGGCTGCTGCAACAGATGTTCCAGATGTTATAATGGGAAGGAATAGGCAAGGGTCAGAGCACAGAAGGTCTCCACTTCATGGCACCAATTCTCAGCTGACGCATGGTCCCACAGGGACCACAGCCAGCTGTCATAATTTACAGCAGCCCTAGGCTAATGTACATCAGAATCATGGTAGTAGCAGTTTGGTTAAATAGGGAGCTGTAATTAACTCCCCAATACCCTCCTGCCTCGTCCCAACCCCCTCCTCTCCCATGCTGTGGATCCTGGCAGGGGACAGAGTACCATAGGTCTCCTAAATGTTAGTGTGATAAGAGGTTGGACTTTCACAACGTGCAGTGACATCACACCTAACCTTGGAAGCCAGTATGTGAGTTCCAGAGACGTATTTCACAAATTTACCTGCTAGGAATGAGTGGGAGATTTGGCATCAGCAGATAAGGTGGTGTACAGCACTGGAATCAGCCATGGGAGATGTAAACACGTTCAGCAAGTAGGGAACTCTAACTAGTACAAAATGCTCCTCAGCAACACAGGCTACCATGAGCACATCATTGTGACCCGTCCGTGCCCAGGGTAGCCCACTGATAATGCCAGGGTCAGGGCAGGCTGTAAAAGGAGAGCAGATTCTTCCAGCACTGGTGGGTGACACTGAAGTCAGACTTCCCAACCAGCCACAAACAGTGCTTCTGATTCCCCCACACTTGGTTATCAAGAAGCCATTATACAAATATACACAGCCCCCTTTACTGCATTTCAGTCTCTGGCTCCCAAAGGGCCACTAGGTCCAGTACAGAGATCAGATATTTAAACTCTATGCTCGTTACTCAAAAGATTCCCTCTGATCCCAAAGGACCAGCCACAGTACCAGCTCACTATAAGTTTGGATCTTACCCAAAATACCATGCTGCCAGCCAATCCTTTAGTAACTAAAACTAAAGGTTTATGTAAAAGGAAAAACAAACAATAAGAGAAATGTTAGAGGATTAAAGCAACCAAATACATACAAATGATTTGAAAGTCCATATACATCAGGTTTTTAGAAGAATTGTGGAGTTGCAGGCTTGTATAGTCCCTTTGGTATACATCCAGTACCTGGATGGGTCTAAGTCCTTCAGTTCAGTTGCAAAGTGTATTAATCCAGAGGTGGGTAGGTGTTGTCTGCAGCTGGACAGGAACAAAGACAAAATGGTTTCTGTGGTTTGATCTTATATACCCTCTGCCTCTGGCCATGCGGCCGGTAGGCACTTACAGGAACTAAAATGGAGTCCAGAGTCACATGTGCCAATCCTGGTAATTCTTCAGGTATGCCCTTAGTTCCTTTCTGGGCCTGTTGCTTCTGTAAATGTCTTGATGGGCCATTAAGTGGGCTAATGTCCTGCGGCCTCTCTGTCTGGGGTGTATCTTATACAGCATAGTTTGAAATACAGGTATATCAAAGATATCCATAACTTCCCTCACACATATCACACATGAACACAAATATTATCTTCTTACTCAGCATATTATAACCTTTCTAACAGTACCTGACATGGCATGTCTCACATGAATCACCACGATTTTGACGTACTGATGTCAAATAACACAAATGCCCTCCCCTCAATCCAGTCAGCATGACTGCTCTCTATGCTGGCTCCCCCTAAAGTTTTGAACCAAGTTCAAGGTCATAGTCTTTATCTTCCAAGGGCTCCATGGTCTGGGCACAGGAGACCTAAAAGATCGTGATCAACAACTTGGCTCCTCTGACGCAAGGGAATTCTCTGTGCAGGAGAGAGAACCTTCTCTGGGGGCAGTCAGACTCTGGAACAAACTCCCCCAGGAAGTAAGGATCATTCCAAACCTCACCACTTCCTGCTTCAAGTGCAAGGCGCATTTCATTGACCTGCCTTCTTTAACACAACCACATAGCAATTGGTCTCTTTATTTATTTAAAAGAAAATGCTACCAAAAGAAGACACTGCATTGCACACATTTCCCCCTCTGGGAAAGGATGAGAGAACACAACATGTGGCACATGTGCAATCGCTTTACTTAATGCACTACTCGAGAGCACTCAGATACTATGGTGTGATGGGGCATGCAAACTCCACACTGGGCAACAAGGGGTGAAGGAGCTGCTCTAAGCTCAGCTAGCCCCACCCCGCTACATATGCAGGAGATGCAAAGGATGGAGGAGGAGTTCAAAGGGAGCTCACGAGAGGACAGACCAGGGAAAAGAAAGGACCTTCACCTTGCAGCTCCTGAAGAAAGGACTGAGGGAAGGCAGGGTCCCTCCCTGAGAGAAGGGTGGACCTGCTTTTGGTGGACCCTGAAAGGGAGGCAGTTTCCCATCTCTCATACTAACCCAGTGTATTTGTGTTGATTTCCCTGTGTTTTGTTTATGGACCACCCCGGAAGGCTGGGGACTTGTAACTGACCTGGCCAGAGGGCCAAGGAAGGAGGAGGCTGCTGTAGCCCCAAGAGGCAGACAGCTACCACACCACACCCGGCACAAAGAGAGGCTATGCAGTGAGCTGACTCCCTGGATGCTTTCCTGTGCAGACTGCAAACTGTGAACAATAGAGGGGAGATAGGAAGTGGCCCAGCAAGGACAGCCTTAATGGGCTCCTGGGTGTCAGTCCCTTTTGTTGCCCTCACAAGGCCATGGACCAGAGCCCACTGGAGTGGACGGGCCCAAGTTCCCCTACCAAAAACCCTCTACAGGTCAAAGGGCCGAAACCCATGACCACCAGGCAATGCTCCCCATAAGCAACACCCACCCCATAAAATGCGGTGTAAAAACTTATATAAAATAGAACAGAATAGAAGGACTGTGTGTGGAAAGAATATGAATTGCCTTGTAAGCCTCTAGAAAAGGAAGTGTAGAGTGTCTAATTGCAGAAATCTTGCTGTGATGCCACAAGTAAATGATTGAGGTCCAACACACAGGGTAACTGAAAAAATCTTGAGAATTTATTATTGGTATGTTGCAATCATCTGTTTGTACACACTGGAGAAGGATTTATATGCTGATGATGCACAGCTATCTAACACCAAATTAGAAGCAAAGGACCAATGGCAATTTATTTTTTTAACTTTATTCTTCAAGAAACGAATGTTTCTTTCAAGAAATAATTGTATGCGGTTTCTTCTCTTATTGTAATGCTGTACATCTCTTGCTTATTTCCATTGTACAAAGGGTGACCAGATGTCCTGATTTTATAGGGATTGTTCTGAGATTCAGGATTTTTTCTTATATAGGTGCCAATGACCTGTCCATGCTTTGGGTAGCCCACCTGAAAATGCCAGAGTCTGTGAAAGGAGAGCAGATTCTCCCAAACTGGTGGCTAACACTGCAGTTAGAGTCACCAACCAGTCAGAAACAGCACTTCTGATTCCCACACTGGTTATCAAGAAGCTAAAAACAAAAAGTTACACAGCTCGCTTGTGATACACTGTACCCAATGTACACCCTTATGATGTGATTTGTGTATCATTCATGTTAACCCTTTGAATGTAACTGCATGGTCTAATGCAAAGTATGTCATGTAAGGTGTTTCTAGAATGCTCATGGCATATTGAACATGATTATTATGGTAGTATGTTTCCTGCAATGTCATATGTGTACAGATATGAAATTCTGCTATGCAATATCCACAAAGTTGAATCTCACATGGTTTGAATAGATCCAGGCAAACAAGCAAAGTGAGTGTTCACACCTCGCAGAGGCATGCATTCAGGAACAACGGACTGGCCTGAGCACCTGATAAGGCGATTGTCATTTGACTCACGTGAAGGAAATCATGCCCATTGCCAGACATGGCCAATCACCTGATCCCAGAAGGTGACCAGGAAACTTATCAAGGCAGAAGCATTTTTGGCTCTAGAGCTCTCCCTTGGAATCCATCAGCAATGCAACATCAAGGACACTGAGAGACTGCCATTGGAGGGGAGAGGTAAAAGGAGGAGCCTGGCTGCAGGAGTCATCTCAGCCAGCCTGTGGTTAAGCTAACATCAAGGACTGAAAGGCTACTGAAGTGCTGAGTTTACTTTAGGATGTGATTTATTCTTTTAGTTAAATGTGATGAAATCCTTGATTCATATTAATCTGGTTTATAATCACTTAAAATATTGCTGTAGTCAATAAATGTATTTGTTTTATCTAAAAGAGTTCGTGTGGACTGAGTGCAGGTAGAGTCTTCACTTAAGAGTGACAGAGCTGCTGCATATCTATTGCTTTAATAAACTAATGGACAAAAGTAATGAACTTTCAGGATGCAGTGTACTGCATTGAACCCTGTAAAACGGCAGCTCCCAGGGGTGCATCTGGGACTGAGGGTGTTTGCTGGAGGTCAATCCCATGAGCAGCCAACCAAAAGCGCTCCTTCACTAGGCCAGGGACTGATTACTTGCAGGAGGCTGGGCATAGGCCAACCCAGGAGTAGGTGTTCCACACAGCAAAGCAGGGCCCAGAAGTGAGGGATCAAGGTGACACAGCTATACACCAGTCCAGATTGCAGGGGGGGAACATCACACCCCTTTATTGCATTTCAGTCTCTGGCCCCCAATTAGCAACTAGGTCCAGTAAAGAGATAAGTTATTAAAATCATATTTCCTTTCCAAAAATATTCTCCTGATCCCCAAAGAGTCAGCCACATTACCAGACCAATATAAATTTGGATCTTACCCAAAATACCATGCTGCCAGCCAATCCTTTAGTAACTAATCTAAAGGTTTTTTATAAAGGAAAGAAATAAATGAGAAGAGAGATGTTAAATGACTTAAGTAATCGGATACATACAAATAACTTCAAAACCCATCTATATCAGATTCTTAGCAGAATTGTGGAGTTTGCAGGCTTGTACAGTTCCTCTTATGTACATCCAGTACCTGGATGGGTCTTGGTCCTTTGTTTCAAAGCTTCACTTGTGGATGAATTGATCCAGAAGTAAGAAGCAGGAATGAAGACAAGATGCAGAAGCAAGAAGCTGCATTTTATAGTTGGCCATGTGGCTTGTTCAAACACAAGCTCACAGCACATTTGCAGGGAAAGGCACTAGCAGTCCCCCTGACCATAGGCATTCCCTACATGTCCAGGTGGCATAGGTGCCATCTTGGCTTCTCTCCCTGGGCTCACTGTAAAGGTAATGGCCCTCGATGAGTCATCAATGCTTACACTAACCTTTCCAATGGTACTCTGACACGGCATATCTCGTACCAATTATTTTAATTTTGCAATATTGATATCAATAATATTATAAATGGTCACCCCAATCCAGACAGCATCACACACACACACCCTGTCCCGATTTTTCACACTTGCTATTTGGTCACCCTAACCGTACACTGAATATTAAAAATAGTAACAAATCCCTCCCCCCTTTTGCTCTGACTAATGACTGTTCAGTTACAAAGGGATTATAACAAAGAACTTTTATTTTAAACGTGATCCACTCTTTAAAGCACACTACTCTTTTACACCTAATCTAATATAAAAGGAAGGAGGAGACAACATCCTCTTCTTGAGTATTGCAAGGTAAGGGCTTGGAGACAGCATCAACAAATTTAAAATACCCTAAGGAGAGAACTTAAATTATTTGTTCATTTCATCTGACAGAGCTGGCCATGACATGGGATAACAGTACTCGTTATCACTGACACGGGCTTCCCCAAACACTCAGCAAATAAGTCATTTTTCAACGATACATCACAACCAGCAGAAGGGTCATTTTTATCATGAACTCTAATGTCAGATACAATGTAGAGTTTATACCATGAGAAGTGTTCTCAACACTACATGAGCATCCTGAACTCTGATTAGCAAAATGGGGGCAGCTTTCCTTGTTTGTGTCCTGACAGTTGTGCATTGATAGGGACGCAGTATCTGCAGCTGTGTGTGGGAAGCCAATCAGCTAATTATATGGTAGTTGTATGAATTTACATACACTTGAAAACTGGAGCATATGTATAATGTTCTTTTTATTATGTTCTGTGCAAAATACCAAAGGAGCTAATAGAAAAACCTATGACTAACAAAAGAACTTTAATTAACATTTATCATATGCCCGCCACGATATTATTAACTTCAAAAGGACATGGCACTCAGTCACTGGAGAATCTAAAAGATGGTAGTAGTATGTTAGGGTTTTCTGACTACTCTGGGCTCCTCTCCAGCCTTCATCCATTCCTCATTTTTCCTCCTTCAGATTATATAAAAAGAGCATAATTTTGAAGTTTTGCTCATTGTATAATATGACTCATTTGTTTTAACTTTCAACTATTTTTTCCCTTCCCTACCTCTGTCTTTTATCTCTGTTCTGTTTGTCATTTATAGATTGTAAACTCTTTTGCTCAGAGATTGTCTTTTCTAGAGTCTATAAATTTTACATGATGCTAATGGTACTGTATAACTGGCTCACCTCCCACTCAGCTTTTCATGCTCTGTCCCGCAATGGAGCCTGGGCTACTGGGATTTGGAGCAGCCCAAACTGAGTTGTAGGATACTGTATACACAATTGAAAACTGGAGTACTTGATCTCCAAGCAAGCACGGTCATTTGCCACACAGGCTTAACCAAGGATCCACTGGAGTTAGAGTGTGCACAACTGAACTGGAGATGGCTGGTATAGCAGAGGACTTAGTCTGGTAAATTGCTACAGCAGTCCAAAAACATATGGAACTGTTGTACATAAATAATACCTGGAATTAAGCAGTGCAGGAGATGGGGAAGGGAGGGTAGGGCATGAGACAAAATACAACGTATGAGACCAAACAAAAGGAGAATAAAGTTTACCTACTAGTCAGCCTGTACCAATGATTGGGGCATAGCCTGTAAGGACGTGTGTACTACTTCTTTATATCTATAGCAGGAAGCCAGGCAGGAATCCTAGGGTTGGAGAAAGTGCTAGCCAAAAGCTCTGCAGTGAAGCAGAGAGAAACAGTAGCATTAGGGATAATACTGTTCTTGTTCAGTGCTGGAAGAAACTGATTCTTTCTGTGTTTCTTTAACATTATCACCTGACTCATTTGATCCACCATAAATAAGAGGAAAAGAAAATGCCAACATTCAGCATCCCATAAGGTTTTCAATTCGTTAGCACCGTCAGAAGGGCCTGACTGGAATGAGCATTTCGCCAGATTCGTTAATGCAGCAAAGTTTAGTATAAAGAGCACTGATGTACAGGTCAGCTAATTCATCTATGCAACAAGTAGTGATGCAGAGCACTTTTATAAATCAATTGTGCTTGCTGAGGAATGAAATAAAATCACTGACAGTCTTAAAAATCTGATAAGCATTTCATTCCAAAACAAAAGGTAACACATGAACATCTGTGCTTTTACCAAAGAGTGCAAAGATCTGGTCTTTATAGGGGTCCTATATGAAAATAAAGATCATTGCGTGGTCATCTTTTAGCTTGGATTTTAAACAGGGTAATTTCAGAAAAACTATGTGTAGGGCCAGATGTTCAGCTGGTATAAATCCATGTAGCTCTATTTGTTTAAATGAAGCTGCACCAATTTAAATCTGCTGAGAATTTGACCCTAAATGTATGAGGTAATTCTGGAATAGGCAGTGCAACTGGCATGGCATTATGAGCTGGCAGAAATACAAGTTATCTAACAAGGAAGTAATGAAAGGATGAAGCAAAAAGTAGCAAAGAGAACATTTGAATGGGGAGAAAAGAAGCACAATAAAAATAAAGCTTAACAGACTGAGTTTCCAGGGCATAAATGAAAAATACATGAACACATGAAGTCTGCCCAGGTTCTGAAAGCATTTGCAGGAAAGAGATTCATTCCAAGGCTAGAAGGGATCTTTGTGATCATCTTGTTTGACCTCTGTATAACACAGGCCATAGAATTTCCCCCACAATAATTCCTACAGCATATCTTTGAAAAGAACATCCAATCTTGACTTAAAAATTATCAGTGATAAAGAATCCACCATGATCCATGGCAAATTGTTTCAATGGCTCTCACTATTAAAAAATTATGCCTTATTTGCTGTCTGAATTTGTTCAGCATCAACTTCCAGCCATTGGGTTGTGTTATACCTTTCTCTGCTAGATGGAATAGCCTAATAGTAATATTTGTTTCCTGTGTAGATAGTTATAGACTGTAATCAAGTCATTACTTAACCATCTCTTTGTTAAGATAACTATATTGAGCTTTTTGAATCTATCACTGTGAGGACTGTCTTCTAATCGTTAATCATTCTCATGATTCTCAATCTATCAACATCCTTCTTGCATTGTGGGCACCAGAGCTGGACCCAGTATTCCAGCAGCGATTGCAAATATAGTGCCAAATATAGAAGTAAAATAACCTCTCTACTCCTACTCAAGATTCCCATTTATACATCCCAGGATCACATTATCTCTTTTGGCCACTGTGAGTTCATGTTCAGCTGATTACCCAGCATGACCCCCTAAATCTTTTTCAGAGTCACTGCCTCCCAGGATAGAGACCCTCATCCTGTAAGTATGGTCTACATTCTTTGGTCCTAGATGGATACATTTCATTTAGCTGTATTATAACACTTACCGTTTGCTTGCACCCAATTTAACAAGATAGCTCTATACCAGTGACCTGCCCTCTTCACTGTTTACCATTCCCCCATATCCCCTGTGTCATCTACAAACTTTATCAGTGACGATTTTATGTTTCCATCCAAGTCACTGATACAAATGTTAAATGGCATAGGGCAAAGATGCAGTGTTGTTGTAGCCGTGTTGGTCCCAGGACATTAGAGAGACAAAGTGGACAAGGTAATATCTTTTACTGGACCAAATTCTGTTGCTGAAAGAGACAACTTTAAAGTGTACAAAGAGCTCTTCTTCAGGTCTGCATTGACAGAGTAGGGTGCTCCTATAGTGCCTGGTATGAAAAAGAAAAAAAACCATAGATATCTGTGCAAAGAGGCTCAGTAAAGCAGTAAGGAGGGGAAACTATGTTCTCCTCACCATAGAAAATATAATCTCCAAATGAACTGATGTAACAGTATTTACTTCATAGCCAGAGGATTTTGGCACATTCTACTCTACCCTGCAGCATTAAGCTGACAACTTTTATAACTTGATTTGCAAGACTGTTAACTAGCATCATCAGATATGAATCAAGATGCTTTGAACTTATGCTAAATTGAATAGCTACGAACTGTATTTCTAGGATGCTTTACTGTGGAAATCTACTAATAAACTGCTCCAGTCTTTGTACGTTGTATGTGCGGAACCTATCTGAAATAAGACATATACTCTGTTAAGGAATATTATATAAAAAATTGTTGGCTCGATTGAGTTAGCCCACCCCTACCTCTACTCTGTGGTCTACTAGCATCTGGAATGTTATTGTGTCTGATTAGTGCAGATATATTTGTACCCTGAAAAACAGAAGTGAAAGTAGATGAGAAAAGAGGACTAAGGAGTATTAATTTTCTACCTATCATAAACAAGTGGAACATAAATGTAAGCAGAATTGGGCTCAGACTTTGGAACAGACTGAAACTGCCACAAGCCTGAGAAATTTTTGCACTCAGCTCTGAATGTAGCAAGGTTGGTGATCATTCTTATTTCTTCTGGCAAGTGAGTTCAATATTAATGGTCCAGTTCCTGTAAAAGCTTCCCATTTATTCTAATAAAATTCCTCATTCAGTGCTAGAAGGGACTCTATTTAGAATTTGTTACCATTGTTGCATATCACCACTTGAATCACATTTTGTGGAATCATCCTGATTTTTGCCAGGGTAAGCCTAATGTATTTGCGCGAGCAATGCTACTATTTCAAGAATGATTTGGGCACAGCCATTGAGCAAATTGCAGTGTCATTTTCCCACCATGCTGCCACATTCTGTTGTGCTGCCATTTTTCACCACATTGCATTATCTTCCCCATTATGAGGCACTACACTACTCTGCAGTGACACTTTCATGATGTTTTAAGAAAGCCCCCAACCAATCAAAACAAAGTAAAATTGTATTATGAAGGTGTGAAGACTGAATACACACCCTACATGACCTATACCTGGGCCTGGCAATAAACATACCTGGGAGCTGCAGATTTGCTATAAAAGCATTACAAGGAACAGTTCTCCTATACCATATATGTCTACACAGATACAACCCCCAATAATACTACTGCTACAAATAATCCAACCCACTATATTATATGGATGTGAAATCCGAAGCCCATCTTAACAAATGATTACACTGCTGGGATAAAACATCAGAAGAAACCCAAAACCTACAGTTCTGCAAAAAAATCCATCATGCACAGGAAATTCAGCAATAATGGCGCCAAAACAGAACTCTGCCAATTTCCCCTGCTAATCAATATATAGAAAGAATTATAAATTCTGGCAAATCAAAGGTAAAAATATAATTAGGCAGATCAAAAAAGAATTCAAAGAGCAACTAGCTAATGACACAAAAACTAAGAGTAAAATGTTTTTTAAGAACATCAGAAGCAGGAAGCTTGCCAAACAATCAGTGGGGCCCCAGATGAACAAGGTGCTAATAGAGCACTCAAGGAAGACATAGCCATTGCAGAGAGGCTAAATGAATTATTTGCATTCACTACACAGCATGTGAGTGAGATTCCCACACCTGAGCCATTCTTTTTAGGTGACAGACTGAGGAACTGACCTAGACTGAGGTGTCAATAGAGAAGGTTTTGGAAAAAAATTGATAAACAGTAGTAAATCACCAGGACTAGATGGTATTCATCCAAGAGTTCTGAAGGAACTCAAATATGAAATTGCTGAACTACTAACTGTGCTATGTAACCTATCACTTAAATCAGCCTCTGTACCAAATGGCTGGAGGATCGTTAATGTACCAATGATTTTTTGAAAAGGCTCCAGAAGTGATCCTGGTGATTACAGGCTGGTAAGCCTAACTTTAGTACCAGGCAAATTTGTTTAAACTATAATAAAGAAGAACAAAATTATCAGATGCATCTATGATCCCGGTATGTTGGGGAAGAGTCAACACAGCTTTTGTTAAGGGAAATCATGCCTCACCAATCTATTAGAATTCTTTGAGGGGGTCAACAAACATATGGACAAGGGTGATCCAGTAGATATGGTGTACTTGGCTTTTCAGAAAGCCTTTGACAAATTTCCTTACCAAAGACTCTTAAGCAAAATAAGTAGTCATGGGACAAGAGGGAAGGTCTTCTCCTGGATTAGCAACTGGTTAAAAGATAGGAAACAACTCTTTGGAATAAACAGTCAGTTTTCACAGTAGAGAGAGGTATATAGCAGGTCCCTCATGGATCTGTACTGGGGCCAGTGCTGTTCAACATATTCATAAATGATGTGGGAAAGGGGAAACTCAGTGAATAGGCACAGTTTGTAGATGATACTAAGCTACTTAAGATAATTAAGTCCAAATCTGACTGTGAAGAGTTACAAAGGGATCTCACAAAACTGGGTGACTGAGTAACAAAATGGCAGCTGAAATTCAATGTCGATAAATGCAAACTAATGCACATTGGAAAACATAATCCCAACTATACAATCCCAACTATAAAATTATGGTGTCTAAATTAGCTGTTATCACTCAAGAAAGAGATCTTGGAGAATGGTAGTCAAAAAAAGTTAACAAAATACTAGGAACCAATAGGAAGGGGGATAATAAGACAGAAAATATCATGCTACTATATAAATCCATTGTGTGCCCAAACCGTGAACACTGCATACAGTTCTAGTCACCCCATCTCAAAAAAGATGTATTAGAATTGGAAAAAGTACAGAGAAAGGCAACAAAAATGATTGGGGTATGGAACAGCTTCCATACGAGGAGACTGAGACTTAAAAAGACTGAGACTGTTCCGTTTAGAAAAGAGATGACTGAGGGACAATATGATCGAAGTCTATAAAAGCATGAACGGTGTGGAGAAAGTGAATAGGGAAGTGTTATTTGTCCCTTCACATAATACACAAACCAGGGGTCATTCAATGAAATTAATAGGCAGCAAGTGAAAAACAAACAAAAAGGAAGTATTTCCTTACACAACGCAGTCAACTCATGGAACTAGTTGTGAGGGGGATGTTGTGAAAGCCAAAAGTATAATTGGGTTCAAAAAAGACTTGGATAAATTCATGGAGAACAGGTCCATCAATGGCTATTAGCCAAATAAATGGTCATGCTCTGGGTGTCCCTAAACATTTGAATGCTAGAAACAGGGACTAGATGACTGGGGATAGCTCACTTGATAATGTGATCTGTTTTGTTCACTCCCTCTAAAGCATCTGGCACCAGCCACTGCTGGAAAACAGGATACTGAGCTAGATGGATCATTGGTATGAACCAGTATGGCTATTCAAATGTTCTTATGCAAAAACCTTCATCCAGTACCTGTATCTAGCCAGAGCTTGGCAATTTTTCACCCAACCTACCAAACTCTACAAGCTAAGTACAAAGCAAATACAGCTGATCCTATTTTAGTGAACAAATCAGGACTGTGGTTTATCCTGGCTCAATTGCACTAGAAAAACAAGTATTTGTTACCTGCAGCCTGCCAGTTTTTAATCCTAATCTGCCAAATTCTATTGTTTTACCTAAAGAAAAAATGCACTAGCTGTTGAACCAAAAATTCCAGACCCTGTTGTGAACAGGTGTGCAATACCTCAAAAATGTGTGTCCAGAATGTGGATTCTGCTCGGTGAGTCCTTTTTTTATTCCAAACCCCCAAATGCTACCAGCTAAAAAGAAAGCGAAGTTGCCATAATGCCACGGCAAAAATGCAGACCCTGAAGCATCTCTGCTCATAGCAACACAATATCTAGCACCTGGAGCCTGCTGGATGCTGTCATTTTTAGCCCCCAAGCTGCCCACATTTTACCATACAAACAGACAGCACATAAACAGAGACCAAGTGTAATTGTTCCTAATCTACTAAAAAAGTCTGGTCCTCTAAAACATACTAGCACAGCTGCAATTTAAAAATGCAAATATGGACCTGAAACGGCCCATTTTTTAAACGTAGATTCCCACAGGTTTGCCCTCTAGATAAGACAGGTTGTAGCCATCATTTTACATCAGATGAATCTGTACCCAAATCTGACATCTTGATCTTTTTAGATACAAGCAAATTACACACCTTTATATTGAAATTTTGCCATGGAATTGGGCTAGCAGATGTGGATGAATACACTATAGAGGTGGCTTTAGCTGATCCATGTTTGACCACAATTCTCATAGCTGCTTAGTGAATTTTGACATTTATATATTCATTCATTTAAAACACACTTTAATGGAAGATGTCCAAATCCGTTGGACCAGTTTGAAACCGTCCACACACTGCATACAGATTTGTCGGCAGAATTTGGGGGATGAGGATTAAAAATGGGCAGGAACCAAGGATGTGTTTTTTCCAGGGCTATTGGACGGGACCCATCAAGGTCCAGCTTTCTTCACTGAAGCGAGAGCAGCGACACTTCGTTATTTAGCGACTCCAGTTTGGAAGCTGGAGGCCAAATTTTGCCCTGCTCCAACTGGACCCCAGATCCTGCCATGCTCAGGGGCTGGGGTTTTAAGGGCAGAGGCGTGCACCCTGGGGAGCTACTCTGCTCTCCTGCCCCCAGGGCAGAGCTATTGTGCACCCACCCCAGGAAGGGCTTTGTGCTGGGGCTGAAGGCACCACGTCCCCCGGCTGGTTGTGCACTGGGGGGCCATGAGGGGCTTTTCCCCGCTTGTGTAGATGATACAATGGGGGGGTCATGCCTAGGCTGCACCACGTGCCTGCCCCCATGTCCCTGGGGGCACCCTGCACTTGAGCAACGAGCATCCTGGCGGGGTCACTCTGGTCCTTGAGGCATGTCCCCCGCCCCCTCCCGGGCCTGAGGCAGTTTAAACAGGCGGCCTTTCCGTTGGGGCCGAACCCGAACGTTCGATCCGTGCGCGGGGCGGGGGAGGGGCGACTCCCCTCCCCGCCCGCCTCAGCGCACCGCACGCGCTCCTCTCCCTACGTGCCGCGCCGCGCGCCCGCTCCTCCCGCGCTCGCGCCTGCCAGCAGGCCCGGCCGCCCCGCGCCGTCTGTCGCAGCAGCTGAGGTCAGCCGAGCAGGAAGGCGGCGGGTGGTGTGCCCCTCACGTCATATGGGCCGCCTCGCTCCCATTGGCTGCCGAGACTCACCAGACGGAGCGTTGGTCCCGGGGCCGCGCGGCGGCTCGCGGCTCCCCCCCCCCCAAGTGCCATGGTTCCGAGGGGAGGGGCCGGGGCCGGCTCTCCCTCCGCCTGCGGGGTAGGTCGGGAGCCGGTCACGTGACATCGGGGCTCGCGATTTATAAAGCACCTTTCGGCCGGCTGCTGCCGCTGCCGGGCTGGACGGGAGGGAGCGCGAGGGAGACCGAGCAGCGTCCCCGCCCCGGCCGGGGAGCCCAGCCGCGCGGAGCAGGTAGGGGGGTGACCGCTCCCTGGCGGCGCGGGACACGGGCAGTCGCTCTCCCGCGGTGGGCCCCTCGCGCAGCCGCCCGTGCCCTCCTCCCGCGGTGGGTCCGACCTCGGCGCTGGCCCCTCGCCCGTCCCCCCCGGGCTGGGGCTGAGAGGGAGCCCCGGGCGCTGCCTGTCCCCCTGCCCAGCCGGGTTTAGCGCGGGTGACCTTGTTAGTTGAGGGCCCCCCCCATGGTGTGATACGCGCAAATGCCCAGCGCCAGATAGCACCATCCGGCATCTCCTTGGCCCTGCACAGCCCGCCTCTGGTAAGTCACTTGACCGCAGCGGTTGTGTCTCAGTCTGGTTAAAAAACAAAACCCCCGGGGTGTTGGGGGATCTAACGGGATTTGAGCTCCTCAAATGACAGGTGCTATAGAAGTGCAGAGAGTTACTGTGCATATGTATTCGCGCGCGCACACACAAGTGCAGAGGATGTAGGCCTGAGTGACTGGCTGTCCCTAATTTTGGTCACTAAGAGGCTTCCTCTCTCTCTTTCCCAGGGCGTTAGGACCTTGAAGGTGAAGCCAATGCCCAGATTGGAGAATTGCACCTGGAGTTGTTCCTGCACTGCTAGGGGAAGGCACAAAAACCAACTGGGGAGAACTGCTGCTGGACTGGCCGCCAAGGTGGGCGAGATGCTGAGCTCTTCTGTCTCAAGCTCCCCACTGGCTTTGGTGGGTCATGGAGCACGGACCCCTAGCATCTCCAGTCTCAGAAGCAATCCTGCTGGCAGCAACAGCAGCCTGAACTCAAATCAACACCTGGTGCAACGAAGCCTGGTGCTCTTTACTGTGGGTGCTTTCATGGCCCTAGTGTTGAACTTGCTGCAGATACAGAGGAATGTGACACTGTTCCCTGAGGAAGTCATTGCCACTATCTTCTCCTCTGCCTGGTGGGTGCCCCCTTGCTGTGGGACAGCTGCAGGTGAGTCCCTATAGTTGGTGTGTGGAGGGCTGGTGTGATTTGGTCAGCTGGTCTCTCCATGCAGTGTGAGAAGAAAGCATTGACTGGGGGGGAGGGAGGGGGTGTGACCTGCATGTTTGGGAGTTTGACAGTAGCCACACTTTATATGTATGTAGCTGGCATGACTTTTAGGCTTTGGGGGGAAATAGACTTGGTCCAACTTTCCCCACATCCAGGAGAAAGTGCGAGGTATTAAATTAGTTCTATGTGCTTCCTGAGGTTAAGCACATCCTTTACAAAACTGATGTGCCTCTCTTTCAAACTGCATGGAGGTGTGCTTGAGGTATGAATTCTCTATTCAGCTGGACTATATTGCAGTAGCTATGTGTTGAGGGAATAATTGGATACCTCTCTATAGACAGTCTTCAGGGTTGAGTTGATTTCTACAGGCTGTGGGTGCTGGGTTTCCCTCCTGAGAGCCGAGAGGAGCTGTCTCCATTTGTTGCAAGGTATTGGGGAACATTCTGGGTGTCCTGGTGTCTGGTGGGATTCTGTGAACAGTGTTTAGACCTGGTGCAGCAGCAGGCATGGCTCGCATCACTGCTTGCTGTATGATTGGTTCCCTCTGGAACTGGTGAGTCTGAAGGCTCTGTCACTATTGGCTGCCTGAGTGAACATGCCACAGACAGAGAATCGAAAACAAGGAAGTCACATGTCTGGGGGGGGGGGAGGAAGGGAGGGAAGCCTGGTTGACTGCCAGGCTCTCTGCCTAGACCAGTGCAACTGTCAGCAGCCACAATTTTAGTAACCACCAGGAACTGAGTTCTTGCAAGCTACAGCACAATCTGTGACAAAACACACAATGAAAATAAGAGGTCTTTGTGCTGTTTAACTGAAACAAAAATGGGCAGCTGACCTCAGTATCGGCACTAATAATCTAAGTCCTGCTTTTTCCGTACACACACTAGGCACTAGGGAAGAAAGGGGGAGGGAGATGCCAGGTCAAATTAAAAACATAAAACCAAGAGAAATGTTTCCATGACTTTTTTTAAAATCATGAATAGAAAAGTAATCTTAAATCAAACCTTGGCCCCTCCACCCCCCGAGTAGCATTTGCAATCCAAACACTACAGTTTTTCACCTTCCTTGTTGTACTAGCACAATGAAACTCTGGCCTGTAGAAGCTTAGTATGATGTGGAAATACCATAACCAATGAAATAGAGCTCTACTCTTTAGAACTCTGTTTTAATAATCTTAAGCAAAGCATTATTTGCAACATTGACAAGAAAATGCCTTTAATAAAACACATACCTTTTTTAATTCAGTACAGCTGTGAACACATCTAATGCACATATAACAATTACAGCAGTTACATACAACACTACTTTCCAAATCTGGCCGGGTATGAAGTTGAAAACAATCTTACCATTCTTATAAGAACCCTATAGAAATGCAAGGGTTTTTTAAATAGAGCATTTGTATTGGTGGATATGTGTGTATAGATGACTGCATAATCACTGATGGACCACAGGTTGTCTTCAGCAGGACTAAATTGAAGGCTTTCATTTGTGTTGTGTGGTGTCTATTAGCACATGCTGAATTTAGGCAAGTACCTCTACCAATGTATAGTAACAAACACCTAACCAAAGGCATTAAAAATAAAGAGCTTGTATGCGTTCAAATATAAAAGCAAAACTTGATAAGTTAGCTAGTGTTATCTGACCTTTAGCTGATACTGAGTTACTTTATGTAGGTGTTTGTTCAAGTCAATAACTGACTTACTTAAAGCTGTAGCCATTAACACTGGGCCCCCACACTAAAGTGTTTCCAAAGGAAAGTATTTTGCCCCAGAATGAGCAACACTTGATTGTACAAGAGAAGCTCTTGTTTGGTACAGTATCCACTGACTAGACAAATCTGTTTTTCAACTTGAAATGAATGGTTGCCATGTTAATGGTGTAGCTGGCATAACATTCTAGAATAGTCTGAAATACCAAGCTTCTAAGCATCTCTTTTAGCTTTACTGAACTGCATGGCCAAAATCACGTGTGAAAAGAGATCAAGCAGCCAAAGTAAACTCTGGAAATAAAGGTCACTTTTACCCCTTCTAAGAAACTGCTTTAAAAAACCTGAGATGCTATCTAGTCTTGAGTGAAGTTCTGCCTGTAGTTACAATGGAATATAACTTCAGTTGGTGCAACTGACAGCAGCATTTGGCTCATTTAAGCCTTTATTCTGCTCCTGTGGAAGTCCATAGCAAAATTCCAATTAAAGTCTGAGTTTAAGGTCAGAAGGATCACTGGGTCATCTAGTTTGACCTCCTGGGTATCAGAGGCCACCTACATACCAAACCCAACAGCAAAAATGAGACCAAAGTATTACAACCTGCAGTAAACGAGACTATTACATGCTATAGACAAAGAATAGGTAGGATTCAGTGCACCAGTGCTTGAGGCCCCCCACAGTGGCAGGGAATGATTAAGTGTGATATAGCCAGATAATTCTGGGAAGTGACTTTGGGTGGCATGGGGGGGAATGTCTTCCTTAACCCGCATATGGTGATCAGATAGACCCTGAGCATGTGAGCAAGAACCAGTCATCTAAGCACCTGAGGAGAGCATGCTCTGTGCCCCCTCAGAGCCCTGGCCCATGCTGTCCAATCCCATTTATGGCCATACCTGATGCTTCAGAGGAAGGAGATTTCAAACAAAACCATTCCAGAGTACATGGGGGGCAAATCTCTTCCTGACCGTTGCTGGAGTGCTGAAGCATGCCCTTTAGGAACATAAGACAAACTGAAAGTGAGTCTCAGTGCTGTTGAGCCTTGCCCCCTCCCATCATAAGCAATCCTAGCATACAGTTGCACTCATAAATTTGTCCAGCTCTTAAAACTAAAGTTGACCTTACAATTTCCTTGATTTGAATGGGAGCAGAAGTGGGCCACTAGTATTTCAGTCTGTGACTGTGATGATCCTGGAATCTTGTGTGGATGGTTGTATTGACTCGTTTGGCTGTGAGTTACATTGGGCATTTTGTGTTGTGTTGCATCTGTGGTAAATCACCCTTTGAAGAAATGTGGCAGTTTGGACAACTAATCCACCATCTTGCACAGGCTCCCTCATGTCACTAACTCATTACGATAATTTCATTTGTTGTATGCCAGTTAGGTGTACAATAATGCAACCTATCACTAATTTTATCTCTGTCGCAATGGTCTAGTACTGCTGACAGAGATGTAGTAGCTGAAAGCCTGGGTATCATAGATAAAGTCAAAATGGCTGAGAACTTAAGTGGATAGTAACAGATAATGAATCCCAGCAATGACTGAGCCCTGTAATATTCTAAACAAAACAAAAAAAGCACTCAAGGAGGCTTGCAGCAGTTTCTGTCACTTCACGCTGACTTGGACATCCAAGGCTTCAGAGTGACAGTTCTGGAATCTCTCATAGCTAAATGGGGATGGGTATGCAGGAGGGGGAAGGAAGATACCCTGACCATGGTTTAAGTTCAGGCAGGTATTTATGGTCCTGATTCAATGTTTATTGACTTCAGTGGACTTTGGATCAGGCCCAAATGTAAGACACCTATAAATGAGTCATTCCTATTTAGTTGTCACTGGAGGGTGACTTGGCTATACTGAACTCTTGAAAGTAAAAATATTCTACTCTTTACTGAAAATTTAACCATAGTGATGTCTTATGTTGTGACTTTCTGATGTTATGTAATGTGTATCCAGCTGAATAGATGCAAAGTGAGTATGAACTGTGTACTTCTTGGGAAAGGAAGCCTGCTGACTATGCAGCATTGTTTCAAAGGTTCAAACACAATACTTAAAGAAGTGGTGTTAACATTAATGTCCCAACCTATAGCCCCTCTTATCTGTTGCCTGAAACATAGTTACTTAAATGTAATAACATAAAGTGATACGAGTCTTTGACTGCTTAAAAGGCTTTGCCATGCACATATTTGCCAGGCTAATGTTGAAATCTTAATTGTATAAATGCTATGTACAAGCTGTCTCATTTCATTCTCTTACAGCTGTTGTTGGCCTGCTGTACCCCTGTATTGACAGTCATCTTGGAGAACCACACAAATTCAAGAGAGAATGGGCCAGTGTAATGCGATGTATAGCAGTTTTTGTTGGTATTAACCATGCAAGTGCTGTATCCTTGAACTAGTTGACTTTTTTTGTGTTTATTGAAATGCTGATTATAATGAACCACAGTGACAGTGGTTGTCTTAAGAGTCTCTTCCCATTCATGCTTCAGTGACTTACACAGATAAGACGTAATGCTAATGGGAGAAACATGGTCCTAGCTTACACAACAGTTTAATAACAGGTATCTATTCGTCAAGTATGTTTGTAAAATAGAACACATGTTCATCTGTCAATTGTTTTTAGAGCTCATGCCAATTGAACTGAGGTAACAGTTAAATTTAAAGATACGACCTTTTTACTACTAGAATGATCAATAAAGATAAGTTTGTCACCTATGCAAACAGCAGCCTCGGAAGTTACTGATAGTTACTATTCCTGATGGATACTCATTATACTGAAATTCTTAGAATAGCTTTTCTAGAAGAAAACTTAAATCCATAGGAAGGAGGGAAAGGTCTTGTTTTCATAGGACAAACCTTTTAAAAAGTGGCCATTAAATTGGGATTCCTTAATCTTTGGGTGCTTGGTATAAGCAGTCTTGGCCTGATCATCATGACTTAAGTGCTCACAATTCCAAGTAAATTAATAGGCTCTCTGTGAATCAGCTCCAAGGTATCTCATTTGCCATCCAGAATCAGTGATCATTCTTAACTTTCATTTCTTGATGTCTACATAAGGTATTAAAACATTGGTCTGAAATCTTTTTCTGTGACTAAAATCTTTAAAGAATTGTCCTTAACTTTCTTGTTAGAAACTGGATTTTGCAAATAACATTCAGCTGTCCTTGACTCTAGCAGCCTTGTCATTGGGCCTTTGGTGGACATTTGATCGTTCAAGAAGTGGTCTTGGTCTTGGAATTACAATAGCCTTTCTAGCCACTCTGATCACTCAATTTCTTGTATATAATGGTGTTTATCAGTAAGTATACATACTTGAAACGTCTCACTCCTTTTTTTGTAAAATATGGAAATTACAAAACTTCAAATATAAATCAAAATAGTGAGCTTTCAAATGTAAAGAATATAAACAAGTGTAATGCATTATTTCTAAAATGAAGGCAGGACCAACCATGTTAGGACAAAAATAGTGGCATGGCAGCATGCTGTCGTATAGGATCACAATCTTGATTGTTAGCTCTTGAAGAATATTAGGCGGGAGGTTAGAGGGGGCAGAGACTCTGACACTTGGTGAAGTGACAAGTTCTCTTCTCCATAGCACTCCCCTCCCATCCTTCCCCATCTGACCCTGAGGTGCCATTGACTCCCTCCATCTGGAGGGAGTGAGTATTATTTCCTCCTGTTACCATCTTTTTTGGTGTGTGTGGGGGAGGGAGATTACACATGCTACTGTTATGCTTCTATATAAGACGACAAAGATGAAAATGTAATATCTTTTTAACTAGTATCTAATTAATTTTTCTTTACCTTAGGTATACGTCACCAGATTTTCTTTACATCCGTTCTTGGCTACCATGTATATTTTTCTCAGGAGGTGTGACTGTAGGAAACATAGGACGACAACTGGCCATGGTAACTGTTGTATAATTAGCATTTGTGTGTTTAAAAGGGAAGCATTCTTCATAGATATTTGTCCTCACAGGCACAGTTTCCATGGACATGATTCATGAACTGACTAATAAGCCCTATAAAACCTTATCCCAAGGACTGAAACTTGAGCATAGAAATCTGGCTTGTTGCCACAGGGATGGAATTCTGTAATAGTCTAGTACTAATGACTGTCTTTCTCCTAATCCGATCTCTTCTAGTGGTAGTTGGTATCAGACTGGGAGTAACAGGTTTACTTGAAATTTTAGTGTTGTAAAGTGCAGGACCACAGGAGAGATTCTAATTCCCCTCCACTGACTGCTTGCCTTAACATCTCAAGAGACAAGTTGAGTGGGGTTGGAAGGTAGAAAGACACTGGAAACTGGTTTTTAAATACAGTTTGGTATTTCATAAAAATGTTGCCCTATATACGTTATCTCCCTTTATCCTAGTATGAAAATGTGTGATGTCTTTCCGCTCACTAACAGGTAGCTCAAGGCCTACTACTGCATAACTAGATTTTCACACATCAACAGATTGTATATGCTGGATAACAGCCTCATATTTTGGTTCTTAAATAGACATAAAGACAGCACATTTTTACTACAGCAATATTTAACAGTTAAAATATACTCTGGCTTGCACATCTTAAAACCTGCTTGTCAAATGCATTCTGACACTGAGGGATGGTCACAATTAATACTGCATTGATTTGGCTTCATTCTCCTTAGCCACAGTTCCCTGCTCCTGGAAAGCCTTTTCTAATTGACTATCTTTGCTACCCTACAGTACTGCCGAGATTGAGGTGTATAACCCCTCCCATAAGTAGAGCACATAGAGGCTTTCAAGTACTTGAAATGTCAGGCTCAATGCTTAAGATTTTAGAAAAGGCATAAAGGAAGCTGCTGAATGGCCTCTGTGCCCTAAAAGTAGGTGAAGTTCTAATATATGTAGCTTGTGTGAATACAACAGGCCTCTTATCTCATCCCTTGTACCCCAGCTCTCCCCAAGACAGTGCTGGAGAACTATTGTCCTTCTGGTGTGAATCAGGTCATAGTTCAACACCCCTTATAGTATGCTTTGCTACTGAGATGTTGAACTTGACTGACCACATCCATGCCTTTGGGACTGTTTTCAACAATGGTTTGCAGAAAAGCAGCATGGGGGAGATGGTTTGACCCCTTCTCTCCATTGTCAAACATGAATTTCTTAGTCTACACAGTGCCATAGTTCCTGTTAGTGAACTAATGATGCAGTCTTGCAGAAAAGAGGAAGGTAGAAAGTGAAAGCATAGTGGAGGTCACTTCCCTCTAGAATTTTGGGGCAAATTTTGAAGCTACTGTTTTATGACACCTGGTCATGAAAGTCCCATGGCTATGTTCATGCTCTCAAACATTTCAGTATCAAAGTTGGCATGAATGCACTTTCATGTCCAATATCATTTTAAAAACCAATAACACTATCATGTCTGCATATTTTCTGGTTAAGATAAGATGCTGAACACAACTCAGGTAGAAAGAGGCAAGTGGCTCTAAAGAGGTGCATGTGGCATTGGTTCTTTAGAGTGGTAAAAAAATCTAGAGTCCACACAGATTTCTCCACTATCTCCCTGCTTTAAGTTCAAAATGGAACTTAACTCTGGAGTTGCAACTGGCACCTCTGTAATAAAGGCTATACAGATGTTGCTAGTCTATTTCATGCTGCATGGGGCAACAACTTTATTTAGCATGCAGTGATAAAGGAAATTCTTTGTCCAGATTTTGGGATGGGGTAGATGAAACTGCAGTTTCATCTAGAAGAGTCTCCCTTCACACTAGTAATACTGCCTAAGTGGCAATGCTAACTAATTACAGAATTAGAGTTAATTCTGAATTTTTTTCCTGACAAAATTCAAGAAAGGAAGGACAACTTGACAAATTTGTTGCTAGGGAGTTACAGTAACAAATCAGGATCCCTTACTGCTATCTGTCCTTACCTTCTACTGGAATGATTCTGGAAAATCCTGTTTTTTGCAAAATGGAAACTTTGTTGCATGAAAACTTCAATTTTTCCAAAATTCTATTTTCTGTGGGGAGAAATCAAAATGACTACTGTCCACCTGGGAAGCGTTTGTCAATTTCACTCCCTTCAGGGAGAAAGTGAAATTAAAAAGTAGCCTTTTAGGCAGCAAGCTGAATATTGCATGATGGTTCTCCAAAAGCAGAAATTTTTTGGAAATTGCTTCCTCTGAAAACGTATTTTTAACTTTTTGATAAATGTGAAACGTTTTGTGGGAAGGGATTTCTATTTCCAGCCAGCTCTTCCAAATTTGAGTAATCCATTATCACTATAAGTTATCAGGAGAAATACAGAGGGATAAACTGAATGGAATCATGTAATCTGTTCCACTGTAACTGAGATCATCCAAAAGCATTCATCTTCTGTAGATCCTGTGGGGATCACCGGACACTTAGCAGACTTATAGAAAACAAGGGTGGGAGGAGACACAACAGTGTAGTTTTAAACAAAACCGTAACAAATTGGTATTAGTGTATAATTCTTCCCCTAAAGCTGCTATCTAGGCAGAGAGTCAGTTGAAAGTTCTTGAAATCATATAAATACTTGATAGATGCTCTTTGGCACTGCTTAAAACAAAGCTGCACACTTGAGTTCTTTTAGTGGAAGAAAAGTTGTCTTGTTTGCCATCTCTCCAATTGTGGTAGTCTGAAGAAATAAAATTACCTTCATAAAAGTGGCTTTAAATAGAAGCTGCCCTTTGACCCACTGAGAATGTAGTTAAATAGGTTGTACATCAACTGCCACACATTGACACTCTAAGGCCTGTTCACTATCCAGATAGCTATTTGTATGCAATACAGGATTCTTAAACCTCTTCTAAAAGCTTGCTCTTAACTTTGAAATAAGTGGACTAATCATAGGGAGTTAAGTTTAAAAATCTTATCTTTCTCTGCTCATGTTCTGGACCAAAAGAGAAGGGCCTGATTTTTGCTGTTGCCTTTCACATAGTTTAGTCAGTTATGGCTTAGCAAAGTATATGTGAAATTCTACGAGATCAGAGAAGTAGCATTTTATACCCACTTTGCTTGTGTATATGTGACTAAGTGAGGAACATGGCAGTGGTGGAGAATCAAGTCTAATAATGTAAGGCTTCAGCTGTCTAGAGGGCAGAATTGTTCCCTTCTACACTTTCTATCTAGTATATAACTTGTAGAAAGGTGTCTCTCTCTTTCCCCCCCCCCGTATGGGGGTTATCTGGTGAAGAACACATTGAGGCAGCTCTAGCTTTCTGATTGCTGGACTCCAGAGGATTTAAACAGGTCCAGTGTTATCATTAAACCTGGAGACAACCTGGTAGCAGGCAAAGCACCCTACACTGAGGATACAACCACCCATGCTTTCTCTTAATTAAGCAGTAGTGTGGCTTACAAAGAGAAGCTGCTGATACCACCAGCTCTGCTTGCCCAACATGACATCTGAAGCTAATCATAGTGAAGTGGATGGCAAAGGCTCCATTTTTGTATTGTTATCACCATTAGAGGACAGCCAAGGGACTGGGGGAAATTAAAAATGCATCCCACATATCTTGTATTTAGTATCACTGAAGCTTCTAGTTAAAGTTGAAAAATGTAGGATGCTATACAATCGTCTGTGATTTTTAACCTACAACTAAATACTGGCTGTGAAACCCATGCTCTAATGAAGTCAATGATAACCCTGTTTCTCTTTCTGGTTTATCCTCTTTATATATTGTAAAAAGTAAACATTACTATAACACTGTTCTTGGTGAATTATTCATTCATTTTTAAAATAAGGCAGTCCATGACCATGCAAAGTCCAACTAAGCCCCCTTCCTGGTTGTATTGACACAAATTAACACTAAGGTAACAGTTCATCTCAAACATCTTCTCTGGTCTTGACTGCTCCTGAGGTTCCTCCTGCTGGACTATTAACATCACACCCTAGTTTAGCTCTAGAGAACCTATCTGACCTCCTTTATATTTGGTTAGGAGTAAATAAGCCAGCCCTCCGACTCAGAAGAACCCTACCATGATTACTGCCCACTAACAGGATGGATGATTTCAGTCAAACAGACTGTTTCTCAGTAAACCATTTTTAACAAGTAGTAAGATGCACATGCGGTGCAGGTAGTCCTATAACTTGACTGCTGTGGCCCAGCATACCAAAAGTTGACTGTTGAATAATGAAGATAACCTAGAAAGTTTTTGCGTACTGGTGGCTTCTATTTGGAGAAACTTCCATTTAATTACAGGAAGAAAGTGATTCCTCCTTTTTTACCTATACCCCCTCCTTTGAAAGGCCTATGTCAGATGTGACTTGAAAGTCTGGCCTTTTCGTTCATCGTGCAAGCTGTTTCTCTATTTTGTGACTTGCAACAGCAACATGTGACTGTATGAGTGAGGTTTCATAACTGTAGTTCCCTCTTAATAGGGCTTTCAGCCATAGACACCAGTCCCTGTTTGCTTATCGAAAACAATAGCACTTTTGTTGGCTATTTTGAGCACCACTAGTTATGCATCAGATATTTTTGACTAGACAGTAGTTTGTTAAAGGCCTAAAATAGTGTAGGCGCTGGTTATGCATGAGGACACCAGACTGAGCCTTACCTTAGTAAGCATGTGTACTGAGCTGCTACCACTCTTACAGGGAACCCACCGTTGCATTTTAATTTGGCGCATACCTGGGCCCTGCTAGAGTCTATCCTGATAAAGGCAATCCCATTTTGCGTCCCTCCCTTAAAACAAACAAGAAAGCCCTCCAGAACAAATTAATCCCTGGCATAAGCAAGTGCAATGGCAATTTTACTTATTTTAGCCAGGGCTGAATTTGGTCCCTTCCCCCAAAAGTGTAGGTTCATTTTGCACATAGCTTGTATGTGAAAACATATTCATTGGTCATTGTGTCCATCTCTACCCATTTATTTAATCTACTTTTGCTGTATCTTGTCACTAACCAAGGTTGTAAACTCTACTAGGGTAAGGATTATATCTTTATTTGTACAGCACCTAACACAGTGGGGATCTGATCCCCTAACAGATTTTTTTTGGTGCTAGTGTAGCTGTGTGTAGGAGACCTTATTAAACTTCCCCCATAAAAATAACTATAGGATCCTTGCCTCACTTGTAGGAAGTTGAAAGGTGTGTGACATAGGGAACTACAGGAAGAGGATGGTTAGGATGCTGAATGTCATCCTGGAGAATTGGATTCTAGCCTAGCATCTGCCACAGCGTTTGTAATGCTAAGCAAGTGACTTAAACTGAACTTCTCACAGCTTTTTTTTTTCTGGGTGCCCAACTTGAGAGCCTTGGGGCCTAACTTGCACAAGTGCTGAGTACTCTCAATTGCAATTGGGGCTGTGTTTTGAACATATCAGGTGTTATAAAATGCTAAATACTCTGAAAAATTGTCCTGTTGGACACCTAAATTAGTTGCCACTTTAGTCAATTTGGGCCTTAATCTCTGCACCTCAGTTCCCCATCTATTAAATGGGGATACCACTCCCTGAGTGCATGGGGGAGCTATAAAGATAAACTTCATAATAGTTATGAAGCACTCAGATGAGCAATAAAAAGCCTGTGAGAAAACTAAAAATTCTGTGTTCAAAATAGGGCTTAGGTCATGTGTGGTAAGTGAGGCCTGTGGCCATACGTTGAATTATGTGAGGGCAATGGTTCTTGAGGACTCCTGTCCAATGAAAATAGTAGGGGACTATACTAGTAACTTTTGGTCATATGATCTGGAGATTTGTGTCACAAGCTGGGGCCTATTCTCTGTTCCTTGTACTTTCAAAACTCCCATGGATTTCAATGTTCTAACTGTGCAAGCAGTACAACAGCAGGGCCCTGTAGTTTATGCAATCAATATGCATCTTAATTGCATCAGCAAATAGTTTTAAAAATGAATGCCCAATCTAATCCTTTTAAGACAAACCAATTGTGAAGCACAGCATATGTCTAAACAGCCAAGGATTTCTCAATCTTTGCATAAAGACTTACATTGAAAACTATATTGTTTCCTGGTACAAATATTCCCATAGAAAGGTTATGAAACAGCTTGGTCTTGTACAACTATCTCAATATAGTTAACATTTGGATGCTGCCCCAGAGCATAGTCTAAGGATAAACATCTTAGAGAATGCTAAATAATGGTGCCCTGCTATTGTGAGATCTGCTCCAAGGTACCTCATCATGCCATGAGTTGTGTTCTTCCTTGACACAAGTTGTGTTTCAAGCCACAGTTGGAAATCAGTAAGCAGACTTATGAAAAAATCAGTAAGCAAACTTATGTGGTAGGGAGAGTCTACTGCAATGGGAACTAGTGTCAGAACATTACAATGTTCAAACAAATCAATAAATCAGTTTTGATAATGAGCATTTGACACAGGCAAATGTCAGAATAATGAGATTAATAAAAATGAACACACCTAACTGGGAGCAAAAGCAGATTTGGTGCATTCGATTAGTCTTCCATTGCAAATCAGTTCAACCCAATCTATTACATGGATACTTCCATTGTCAGTACCTTAGTAATTGGAATATATGGCCCCAGTTCAGGAAAGTAGTTACAATTGAAGTCCGTGGGATTTAAGCACAGGTACATGCTTAAATTAAAGCAGAATTGTTCTCCTGAATTAAAGATGAATGTATATCTCCCAGTTGGGTTCTGCATGACTAGCTATAATTCTGTATTAAAACTGATGAATATAATTCATTCAGGTAGATTAATCTCTAGTCAAAGTTCTGAAGTATTGTTTTGGGTGCTTACTCTAAATGCTATTTATTAAACTTCATTTCTGTAAGCATTAATATGTAGAACTTATAATTCAAGTTTACAGATGAAACTTGGCTGTTCAAAGGCGAAAAACTATCCTTCCCATTTTCAGATGGGGGAAACTAAGGCACAGAGGTGAAGTGCCTTGTCCAAGATCACTCAGCACATCACTGGCAGAGTTCAGATTAGAGCCCAGATCTTCTAACTCCCAGCCAGTGACCCATATACTGGTCCAAATTTGTTCAAGTTATTTCAATAATTTCTAAAAATACAGAAAACCTTTAGTACAGTAATACGTACCTTACTGCATAAGATGTCACACAACAATAAAATGCAGTGTTGTGTACTGTATTAATCACTTTTTTTTTTTTTAACCACAGGGTATTCCTGAGAAACCACACACTGATTAGCTCCTTGGAGCAAAAGACGATGCCAGTATGAAAACAAAATTAAGAAGATGCATTCTTGTTTTTGAATGAGGATTATTTCTTTCTAAAACTCTGTGGGTTCACTGCATAAATGACTTGCGAAAAATATTAATCCATTTTAGAATAGCCAAGTGAAATTAACTGCTTATCTTGAAATCTTACCTTGATTTACTGCATAAGCATTTGCATCTGGCTGTTCTACGGAAGAATTTCACATCAAGTTACGTACAGCAGTTCTGGCTAGGTGGCGGTTTTCCAATTACTAGATTCCAATTTAAGTTATTGAAGCAGCTGCCATATTTCAAAGCCATGAAACTAAAAGTTAATTACAACCTCTTGTATCGGTGCCCAAAGGAAGTAGATTGATGGTGCTTAAAAAAGGTGAAGTATGATTTAATAGGAATAGTATTTATCCAAATCTTTTTTTTAAAAGGGTTGTTTAAAAACAAGTGATTTAAATTGAATTCAAAGCATTAGTGCAATGCTTTGAGTTGTATGAAGGAATCATGCCCTTATTTTTAATGCTGCATTACATTTTTGAAGTCACTTAGTATAGAATCTGAATCACTTCAGAACAATAGGTGAACACTATAGACAATCTTGTTTAAAGCAAACTGCATGAAACCAATAAAAGCTTCAGTTTTGATAGTTTCATTACAGTTCATCTGTTTAATATTCTTATCTGTATCTTGTAGTCAGACACATAGGACCAAAATCTGGCCCCAGTTCAATAAGGTGCTTACGCATGTGCCTAACTTAAGCATGTGAGTGCACTTCCTTAAAGTTGGATATATACTTCAGTATTTTACTAAATCTGGGCCTCCAATATGCTGAGTACCTGCCGTCCAGCTGCTACTACTGGGAATTGCAGGTGCTTAGAATTTGGCCCACAGCTTCTATTAAAATCAATAAAAACTTGAATTTATTTCCTTGAGGTGAATGAGGCCCTATAAAGAGCAGATTGAGTCTGATCTTGCTTCCACTTTAGTCAATAAGTTTTGACTGAGTTCAATTGAAGCACAAGTTGGACCAGGAATGTCACTTACTATTTCGTAAATCATAGTTGTTAGGTTATTTCTTTTCTCAATTTTTGAAGAGAGATCACTATTTTTTTCACAACCCTATAAAACTTGCAATCTGTGATTGCCTTGTTAAAAACCAGTGCTTTTGTCACTACCTTAAACCTTAGGTGTTTATAAATATTTAGTTCTAGTAAGCACAATGTATACATTTAATAGCTTAGACTGCAGTAGACCTAAATAGCAAGTATTAGGTCTCAAAATTTAAGTGCAATGTACAGTTAAATCTGAGCCTTGTATTCTCTTCAATATTCATTATTTCTTATGAGATATTAAAGAGATGGGTTCTGAGTTCATTTCAGTGCTGCATGGAGGAAAAATTCAGCAATAATTTAACTAGTAAAGTTAGCTTATTGTTGTCTCTTCATTGAACCTAAACTTTTAGAAATACTCCAGTTTTGTGGTTGATGTACACTTTTATGAATTTGCCTTTTGTATTATGCAATATTTTGTTCATGTCTAATCTTATGTAGCTTCAGATCTAGCCTGTGACATCTGTTTAGAGGCTGAACCATCAGCAAAAGAGACATCAAGACTAAACAGTGTTCATGATTCTATTTCCTTTTTGAGGGAAATATTAACACTTTGGTGCAGAATTCAAAATCCTGAATTTGAGGAGTAGGGAGTAAACAAAAGTAAAATTGCCTTCAGCTTGGAGACTAGCACAAAGGCTATCTTAAACCGAGCCCGGTTCTGATCTTGCTTTACTGTGAATCAGTAACTTCATTTGCTTCAATGGAATTACATTGGTATAAGGGCCTTCTACTACAGATTTTATAATTGGAATAACTATTGATATGGATAGTCAAACTAAGCTCAGACTACTGAAAAAGTATGTGCATAAGTGTTCGCAAGATCAAGGCCTGAGATCAGGATTGAGTTCATTCATTCAATAAAATGGCTGACTGTGCTATTTGGAAAAGCCTGTTAAGCTTAAATGTTGTTACCATTGTCAATACCTAAATAACACCAGATGTATTAAAGGGGACAATGAGCTGTAAATATATTTGATCAACACAGCAGTAAGTATTTAAGGTTTATTTCTAAAAGACAAACTAAATCTGTATGTGTTAGAAATAATGCAGCCAAAAATGTAAGTCAAAAGTTCAATTTTGCCAATACTTTTAAGTATCTTAACCAAAGTGATCAGTTGTGGGAGAGTGAACAAAATTTGCACTATTCAGGATATGAACATGTAAATTCTCATTCTTACTGATAAGTTTTGAACCGTGTGTTTGGTTTGACCTTTTTACTATTAAAGGTTTAAGACCAAGTGACTTATTCTTTGTGGATTTTCTTTAAGAAAAATTAGGCTAACCTGATAGCAATTCAGTCATGCATTCTAACTGGCAGAAAGTACTACATCTAACACAGAGCCTGCTAAAACTCACATTGAGTGAAATTTGAGGCATCTGTCCTTGAAAAACAAAACATGGTTTACAATTTGTGATGAAGATGGTAAGTTTTGGGGTTGTTTTTTTGCGGGGAGGTGGGGAGTAACAAAAAAACCTTTCCTATCTTACACAAGATGGGGCATCCTGTAACTGTTCTTGGCAGACCAGCATATGTTGCTTGTTTGTGATAAATCAATGTGGGGAGTGGTGTGTTTCATTTCCTTCCAAGGAGCTCTTAATTCTTCTGCTAAAATCTTTAGTCTTTCTGGAGAAAAAACAGGTGTGCAATTTAAATTTTCCTCCCCACTACAATGGTAGGGCATCTACTTGGTTATTGTGCAGTATGGAGTGTTCTTAAATTTGCCATATAAGGGAGTCTCTTGCAAAGGTGTATGCCATGTTTGACATGCATCAAAGGTAAACTCACTCTTCTGCAGTTAGCTTGGCTGTATTTTCAAGATCACTGCATCATTTGCCTACTCAACAGGTGCTCCATCACAGCTGAGCAGTAGACCTAATTCTGAGGGATGCACAGTATCTCTTGGGAGATGAGACGTACTGAGAAACTGATAGTCCAACATTAGTTACATTTATAATAATTTGGAACCGTATCCCCTGAAAAGGCAGTGGGCACTACTAACTACGGAAGATCTTCACTGGATCACTTAATGAAGTATACGTACCTTTAAACCAATGACTCATTTAAGGAAGCTTGACCGATAGCTCATGATGGTGATTTTTTAATGTAAATGTTGCCATAATCATGGTGACCTTGCATTTTTACAAACTTGTCTTGCATTTCATCAGGGATACTTATGCTGATCTGACACAGCATGTTTCTATGCCACATCTAATCTTGAGTTAATTTTTAGATCTGAAAGTCTTGTACACTGCCTAGTACAGTAGGTCCAGGTCTAAGACCTGCATCCACGATGCTACTACAATACAAATAAAGCTAGTGCAAAGAACAGTTCAGCTATATAAAGATACAGCTGTTTGGAAAATCTCATTAAAATGCTCAAGTTAGATGATTATAAAGCTGGTAATTTTCCCCATAATCTGTGGACTGAGCAGCTGCTCTAGGTGTAAGATCTCTAGGCAATTCTATGGAAACATAGTTCTACTGCCTGCAAAGTGGCATTGGAGTGGACATTAGGGATGTTGTCCCTACTGCCAGCACTGAGGAGATGAGGGTGGAAAAATAAGACCTAGGCTATGTTCTCTGGGGTTGAGATAAACGAAGTAGGCTTGAGCCTAATGCCATTCCATGTGATAATCTGACAATATAAAAACAAAATCTTACAAATGTAGCTGTGACAGATATTGTAACTGCATGCAGTACTGCTGGGGGAACATACTGTATTATGTTTATGTATCATGGGCCAGGGCTTGTGTATATGAGTGTTCTACTCCATGGGGGAGGGTTATTACAGCACCTCAAGAAACTAAAACAGCGGGCTGATGAAGGTGAATCATTTTGGTTTTAAACACCTCTAGAGAGGAACCCCTTGCTTCTACTGCTTCAAACTGGATTTTCCAGAGACCAATACAGGGCTTTTGGCATAAACAGACTGCAATTAGACTTACTCAGGGCCTTCGTTTGTATTCAGCAAACAGAACGTTCTGCTGAAGGGGGACCCCAACCCTTGTGGAAGTGGTGGAAAGCCTTTGGCCTACTTGGGCCCCATGAGACTGATGGGTGATTCCTAGCATGTGTTTGTTTCCTCTGTAATGCTTTTAACTTAAGAATAAATGTGCTTGCTGAGAAAGAACTGTGTGGTAACTTGTAACTACTGGCAAGACACTGCTTTCGGCCCTCCGAGAGAGAGTAAAGTGTAGGCCGTGGCCTTTAGGCAGACAGGCTTATTGGGGATATTGCAGTGGAAGGCAGAGAGCTGTGCAGCCTTAAAACCCCTAGTCAGAAGGGAGTGGATAGCTGGAGACCTACTGTACCTGATACAGGTACAGTTACCCTCTAACTGACAGCTGCATAACAAATAAGTTCCTGTATTTTAGGCACCTTTAAGCCAAATTCCTCATAGCAAGCTGCTGGACAGATTCAACTGGTTTAAGTAAATTTCTACATCGCCCAGCTCCCAGGCTCCAATTTCTTTCTTGGCCCTCCTAATTTGAAAGCCACCTCCACACCATAACATGGATGAGAAGACAATTCTGGCTAATACAGCTCCTGAGTTCTCAAACTGGAAGCATAGATAATAGGGTTTTGTTACCCAATTCTCACTAGGTCCAGCAAGATCCCTTATATAGAAGAGCTCAGCAATAATTTGTAAAGTGGATTAGCTGGTGCTGATCATAGTTACACTGCAGTGTGGTCTCCATGTCCATATCCATGCCTGTTGTTTGCTTCCCTTCTCCCCATCCTTCTTTCTTGCATATCCAAGCAATGTGTGACAAGCTCATACTGTTAGCTCGCTCCTTGGGTTTTCTGACAGGGAACGGAAAAGGTTGGGGTCACTTTTTGTCTTAAAGAACCAGACCAAGTTAATTTATAATAAAATCAATGGTGTTGGATAGGGAAATGGGTTTAAAAAAAAAAGTTTAATCCTAAAAGAAGTGGAATGACTCATCCTATGACTGAGTCAGCAGGAATTATCCAGTAGACTACATAGTCTTTGGTTATAACAAGGGGAATTTGCAGGCATTAAATAAGCTACAGGGCCCTCCTTTACCATTTCCTGAATGTAGTAAGAACATACTGAGATGAATAATGAAATTGAAATTCTCAATTGTGCCTTACTTCATATGAAAATATTAATTCAGCATTTCATGAAAATGGGGCTTATATATTATGCTACTTGGACAAAAAGCCAGTGTAGCACCCTCATGGATGACAAAGATAATTAAGGTTACCATCCTCCAAGTGCTTTTGAGAAATGCTTACTACCACAAGTAGTCTGTATTGAAATCAGTGGGGTACTGGGGCTGGTCTCAGTAGGTAAGTATTGCAGAATAAGGCTCTAGGCACTGAAAAGACGTTTGATATTTACAGAGCATAGAAGATGTGAGTTTTCTCATAAAAATGCTCCTCACTCCCATCTACCTTTAAATTCCTCTGTGGTTAGGCAGATATGTTATCCACCTGCCGTCAAGGTCTTGGTTGCACATATTGGAATGCATGTGCCAAATGAAAGATATTTAGATTGTAAGCTCCTTGGGGCAAGGACTATGTTCTTGCTATGTGTTTGTACTGCACCTAACCCAATGGAGTCCTGATCCATGACTGGGGCCTTTGAGCACTACCACAATACAAATATTCAGGATGGTAACAAGAGTTTCTTTATTTTCCCTGATTAACATAAAAAAGGTATGTTAACAAACCTGGTTCCTCAATTCCTCTCACACCTTACCTGCATGCAAAATTTCATGATAACCAGATCTAATTTCCACATGTTTAGGTTTAATTTTGAAAAGGAAGAAAAATTTCCTACATTTTTAGACATCCTTCTTTATAAATAGGGTACATATTAACAGGATAGATGTATAGATATGTGATGAGGATGTGTCATAGTGTGCATAAAGACAGAGAGACTAAAGTTTTAGTGCTTGTGGGTACCAGTACACATGCTAGTTTCCTGGCTGACAGGATGGTTGGCCTGTTTAGAAGATACAGATGTTAATCAGAAAAACTCAGGATTTGAGCATTTTAGTTTCTGTCCCTCTCTGAACTCCCTATTGTTCCCAAGACTTTCCTACCTTCTTATCACTGATGGCTGTGTTTGTGTTGGGGGGGTGAGTTACAGACATTAAACTATCCTTTCTCCCCTGTCACCCTTGCTCACATCTTTGTTGGCACTCAGTAGTCTGTTCTTCGCAGCCCCACTGCTCAGTCTTCAGTGGATTGCCTGGTGCATTGTCATGTAAATATTTGGTTTGAATGCTTCAAATGTCACCTCCATTTGATCACAGCTTTCACCCATCCCTAATACATGGTGATTTTGTACTTTGGTACATAAAGCAATCCTGGCTAACCTATATTTATACTGGGATCCAAAAGGTATTCTGTAGGCAAGAAGGATAGCACACTGCAAATGAGTTATTTTCTGCTCATCTAGACTATAAACAGAGTCACTAGGTACATCCTCTGTTATTGCCATTGTAGAAGAGCTTTATAGATCTGCAGTTCTGAGTCACATAGACCCACAGCCTCAAAGGTCTTTAGGAACCTAATTCCCATTGATTTAAACTGAGACATTAACCAAGAAGTCTCAAACCAGCTTCCAACCGTACAATGGACACCCTAGTCACTTCATTGCTTGAAGTTATCACAGAATATTAGAGTTGGAAGGGACCTCAGGAGGTCATCTAGTCCAACACCCTGCTCAAAGCAGGACTATCCTCAGCTAAATCATCCTGGCCAGGGTTTTGTCAAGCCGCAGCTTAAAAACGTCTAAAGATGGAGATGCCACCACCTCCCTAGGTAACCCATGCCAGTGCTTCACTACTCTCCTAGTGAATAAGTTTTTCCTAATATCCAACCTAGACCTCCCCCACTGCAACTTGAGACTGTTGCTCCTTGTTCTGTCATCTGCCACCACTGAAAACAGCCTAGCTCCATCCTCCCTGAAACCCCCTTTCAGGTAGTTAAAGGCTGCTATCAAATCCCCCCTCATTCTTCTCTACTGCAGACTAAACAGGCCTAGTTCCCTCAGCCTCTCCTCTTAAGGCTGGGTCTACACTGACGGCGGCAAATTCGCTGCCGTCACATCGATTGCTCTGGATCGACTGAGCGGTCTGCATAGACGCGCTCAGTCGATCCAGCAAGTGACGCAGGAAAACCACCACGGTAAGTGGCGTAGCGCTGCGTCAAAGGGAGCGCTGTTCCCTTCGACGCAGCGCAGTATGGACGCCGCGCGGAGGAGACGCTGCAAAGTCAACGGGAGATACGCAAGTGATTTACTTGCATATTTCTGTCGACTGCCACCAAATCCCAAAAGTAAGTGTAGACTGAGCCGAAATCTTGTGCTCCAGCCCCCTTATCATTTTTGTTGCCCTCTGCTGGACTCTGTCCAACTTTTCCACATTCTTTTCATAGTGGGCGGCCCAATACTGGACACAATACTCCAAATGTGGCCTCACCAATGCCGAATAGAGGGGAATAATCACTTCCCACGATCTGCTGGCAATGCTCTTACTAATGCAGCCCAATATGCCATTAGCCTTCTTGGCAACCAGGGCACACTGCTGACTCATTTCCAGCTTCTTATCCAATGTAATCCCCAGATCCTTTTGTGCAGAACTGCTGCCTAGCTCGTCGGTCCCCAGTCTGTAGCCGTCTTAAGTGCAGGACTCTGCACTTGTCCTTGTTGAATCTCATCGGATTTCTTTTGGCCCAATCCTCCAATTTGTCTAGGTCCTTCTGTATCCTATCCCTCCCTTCCAGGGTATCTACCACTCTCCCTAGCTTAGTGTCATCTGCAAACTTGCTGAGGGTGCAATCTACCCCCTCCTCCAGATCATTAATAAAGATGTTGAACAAAAGCAGCCACAGGACCGACCCCTGGAGCACTCTGCTTGTGACCGGCTGCCAGCTAGACATGGAGTCATTGACCACTACTCGTTGAGCCTTTGCTCTAGCCAATTCTCTATCCATTTTATAGTCCATTCATCCAACCCATACTTCTTTAACTTGCTGATAAGAATACTGTGAGAGATAGTATCAAAAGCTTTACTAAAGTCAAGGTATATAACGTCCACCGCTTTCCCCTCATCCACAGAGCCAGTCACCTCTTCATAGAAAGCAATCAGGTTAGTTAGGCATGACTTGTCCTTGGTGAATCCATGTTGACTGTTCCTGATCATCTGCCTCTCTTCCAAGTGCCTTAAAATGGATTCCTTGAGGACCTGCTCCATGATTTTTCCAGGGATTAAGGTGAGGCTGACCGGTCTGTAGTTCCCTGGATCCTCTTTCTTCCCTATATTTGCCTTTTTCCAGTCATCAGGGACCACCCCCAATTGCCACAAGCTTTCAAAGATAATAGCCAATGGCTCTGAAATCATGTCAGCTAACTCCCTCAGCACCCTTGGATGCATTGCATCTGGCCCCATGGACCTGTGTATGTCCAATCTTTCTAAATAGTCCTGGACCTGTTCCTTCAGCACTGTAGGATGTTCACCTCCTCCCCATTCTGTGCCGCCCAGTGCAGTAGTCTGGGAGCTAACCTTGTCTGTGAAGACAGAGGCAAAAAAGGCATTGAGTACCTCAGCTTTCTCCACATCCTCTGTCACTAGGTTGCCTCTCCCATTCTGTAAGGGGCCCACACTTTCCCTAATCTTCCTCTTGTTGCTAACATACCTGTAGAACCCCTTCTTGTTCCCCTTCACATCCCTTGCTAACTGCAACTCCAATTGCACTTTGGCCTTCCTGATTTCATTCCTGCATGTTCGAGCAGTATTTTTATAATCCTCCCTAGTCATCTGACGAAACTTCCACTTCTTGTAAGCTTCTTTTTTGTGTTTAACTCACCAATGATTTCTTTGTTAAACCAAGCTGGTTGCCTACCATACTTGCTATTCTTTCTGCACATTGGGATGGTTTGTTCCTGTGCCCTCAATAAAGTTTCTTTAAAATACATCCAGCCCTCTTGGATTCCTTCCCCCCTCATATTAGCCTCCCAAGGGATCCTGCCCATCAGCTCCCTGAGGGAGTCAAAGTCTGCATTTCTGAAGACCATGGTCCATATCCTGCTGTTCTCCTTTCTTCCTTTTGTCAGGATCCTGAACTCGACCATCTCATGGTCACTGCTGCCTAGGTTGTCACCCACTTCTACTTCCCCTACCAAATCTTCCCTGTTTGTGAGCAGCAGGTCAAGAGCAGCATGGCCCCTAGTTGGTTGCTCCAGCACTTGCACCAGGAAGTTGTCCACAACACAGTCCAAAAACTTCCTGGATTGTTTGTGCTCTGCTGTATTGCTCTTCCAGCAGATGTCAGGTGATTGAAGTTCCCCATGAGAATCAGGTCCTGTGAACTGGAAACTTTCCCTAGTTGACTGAAGAAAGCCAAATCTACCTCATCCTCCTGGTCTGGTGGTCTACAACAGACACCCACCACAACATCACCCTTATTGTTCTTGCTCCTAAGCTTAACCCAGAGATTCTCAACTGGCTTACCTCCAGTTTCATACGGGAGCTCGGAGCAATCATAGTGCTCTCTTACATACAGTGCAGCTCCTCCACCCTTTCGCCCCTGCCTGTCCTTCCTGAACAGTTTATATCCATCCATGACAGTGCTCCAGTTGTGTGAGTTACTCCACCAAGTCTCAGTTATTCCAATTATGTCATAGGTTCTTGACTGTGCCTGGACTTCCAATTCCTCCTGCTTGTTTCCCAGGCTTCTTGCATTTGTGTACAGGCACTTGAAATAACTAGCCAATTGCCCTACTTGCTCAGTATGAATCAGGAGGCCTCCCCTGTTGCACCCTCCTCCTTCTGCTTCCTTGTGGTGTCCCACTTCCACACTTACCTTTGGGCTTAGGTCTCCGTCTCCCATCAAACCTAGTTTAAAGCCCTCCTCACTAGGTTAGCCAGCCTGTCTGCGAAGATACTCTTCCCTCTCTTCGTTAGGTGAATCCCATCTCCTCCTAGTAATCCTTCTTCTTGCAACAAGAGCCCATAATCGAATAATCCAAAGCCCTCTCTCCGACACCACCTGCATAACCACGCATTTACTTCCGCAATGTGACGGTCCCTACCTGGGCCTTTTCCTTCAACAGAGGATGGACGAGAGCACCACTTGCACCTCAAACTCCTTTATCCTTCTTCCCAGAGCCACATAGTCCGCAGTGATCTGCTCAAGGTTGTTCTTGGCAGTGCCATTGGTGCCCATGTGGAGAAGTAGGAAGGGGTAGCTGTCTGAGGGCTTGATGAGTCTCGGCAGTCTCTCCATCACATCCTGAATCCTAATTCCAGGCAAGCAGCACACTTCTCTAGTTTCCCAGTCTGGACGGCAGATGGATGACTCCGTCCCCTTGAGGAGGGTGTCCCCGACCACCATCACCCTTCTCTTCCTCGTGGGAGTGGTGGTTGTGGAACCCCCATGCCTAGGACAATGCATCCCTTGCCTTCTGATCAACAAGGTCTCCTTCTGATCCATTCCCTCAGATGAGTGTTGCAAATCATTCTTTGCCATAGTATCTGTGCAGAGAGCCTGAAAACGATTCCTTACCTCTATCTGCACGGTGGGCATATGGGTTCTCTTTCTTCGGGAGGTCACATGCTGCCAATTTTCTTCCCCGTTCTTCAGTTTCCCCTGCACAGCCTTCTCTGAATCTTCCTCACACTGTGCCTGCAGTAACAAATCATGTCTTCCATCAAAAAAGACTTTGTTTTCTTTCATGCAAGGCAGGGTTGATATTTGGGTCTCTAGTCCTTTAACCTTCTCTTCCAATAAGGAAACGAGCCTGCACTTTGTACTGATGAAGTTGGCTCTATCCTGTGGGAGGAAGACAAACATAGCACATCCAGTGCCGGTGACAACAGCAGATCACTCACTTTCCATATCTTTCCTCTGAGAGCCTCTTCAGATGCTGTATTTACTGCCCAGCTAAGTCTGACCCGCTGTGGGCTCCCCCGCCAGGTGAACTCCCAGGCAAACGCCTCCTGTTTGCCTCTCCTGTTCGCAACTGGCTGCTTCTTATAAGGCTGCTGACTTGAAGCAGTTGCCCCAGCTCAGTGGCTCCCTCTGCAATCAACCACTCAAGGCCTACCTGGAACAAAGCACTCCAAAGTTACAGGGTCTGATCCGACAAACCCTTAATCATCTCCGGATTCCCACCAAGTTTCATGGAACTAGTGGCCTGAGCAAAGGCTTGTAGGTGTTGATCAACTTTTTAACTTCCAGTGACATGATCTAAGCACGTGTTACCTCTGAGGGACTAAAGTCCCCAAGGACAATCGAAAATCTCAGTCCACCACTCTAGACAATAGTATCCAAAGTGTCCCATAGGTCAAAATTCATATCATATTTTTTCCTTGGTTTTAGCCTTTGTCTGACCATTAGGTTACCTCTGATTAACCATCCTCCCATGCTCATAACTCAAGATAAATCAGTTAGTTATTGCTATCTTCTTCCACATTACATGCCTTCCACACCCCACAAAGACAGATCTAAGCAACAGACCGAATAATCAGATGGCGCTGATGCAACTGAACATACCTATGGACCTGCCATTTCAATCCACATGGATCCAGACACTCCTCCCACTACAGAGGGGAAGATGGCAGAAAGATCCTATTTCCAGCACTCCCTGAGGGTGGGAAAAGAGCCAGCCTTGCTTCTCCTGCCTTCTCAGTCCATGTGGCTCCAGCCCCTCTCTTAACTATAGCAGCTAGGATAGGAAGGGGCAGGGAAAATGGAAATCTCCTGTCTAGGCCCAATGGGGGTAGCAGCAGGATGAGGCAGTCAAGCCTCCATATCTAGTAAAACCACTAAGCAGCATGTGTATTTTTCACACGGTAGCTAAATCAGGTATTTTGCTTTCCCTGCTATCTGAGTTAGACAACGCGGGCCTATCTTTACTCTGCACCCATGATATGGAGTCTATTAAAACAACGGTGAGCAGTGATTTCTTGAGTTTAAAAAGTAAGAATTCGGTAGCCCCGATTTCATGCTCCCTTGTGGCCACTGGAAGCCACCTGTGGGGGGAGAGAGGGCCTGCAAAGCTTGCAGATCTCCCCCCTGGAGAGAGCCCTGACAAAATAGGGCCTCCCTTGCTCCCGCTTTCTCTCTGCTTAAGCAACGCAAGGTAGAGACCCTATCATTTGGGAATTTACAATTATTTCCTGCATGTCTCACCACCGATAGAGCTTGATATGATGCAAGGAAAGCACTTTGAACGCTGCAGTCCTGGTGATTATGTATTTCTTTGTTTCATGTCTTCATTGGACCATATGGGCTCCCTCTGCTGGCTAATACAGCATCTGAATGTCCAGGAGAAAACAAAACCGAAAGATAATGTCTAGCAAGCCGGCAAGTTTTGTGCTCCAGAATGTGGGGCTAATTCCCCAATATGTGGCTCCAGTTTCACACTCGTGTAGCCTCGCTGGTGTTAGTGTAGTGAAACCAGTCTGATGCAGATGCAATAGTAGGGAATCAGCCCCAGTAAATTCAAATCTTGTTGGGCTTCATGTTTCCATTAAAAATTCAATTTGTATTAATTTATGAACAGACGAAGGCATGCTATTTTCTATCTAATCAAACAGACCCTTTCGTACTTCAGAGGAGATGAGCTGGAATTAAAAGGGGCTCTCACAATAATGTGATAGCTGCAGCATAGCACTAGCTGCTTAAGTTAGAGGTAATAACGAGGGACTGAATAGCTTGCTTCATAGCGCTACGTTTCTGAATACCAGAGGACATATGAGCCCTGACTGCACCTCGCTGAACTGAATTTAGGGTTTTTTGTGTTAAATTAGCCCTTTCCTGACTGGTGTGTGTATTATTATTATACATTACACATATACACCAAGCCTCTGAAAAATTAGGCCCCTTTAAAGGCATCTTACGTTGGGCACACTAAGTGACATTTGAAAATGCAGGCTGCATGGACTAGATCCACAAAGGGGACTTAGACTCCGCTTTGCCATGCTTAGCATTTAGGTGCCTTGCTGCCTAACGAAATCCACAGTTCTGAGTTAGGCACCCAGGCTCCCTGTGACCCGCCCAGGCTCTCACACATACGATGCATGGAGAGAATTGGGCACGTAAAAGGAGGCTTCACAAAAGCCAGCATGTTGAGCAAGGAGCTGGCTAAACTAACCAATAGGAAGTGCCCAGGAGATAATGGGGCCTAAGCCCCAGCCTTCAGAAGGGGTTAGGCCCCTAACCCTGGACTGGAGGGTCATGCCTATCTCCACTTGGGGTTCACAGGTCTGCACCCTCTGCTGGAGGGAGGCACCAAAGCCAGGTCAGCTCTTTCTCACACCAAAAAAAAAAAAAAAGAAGGGGGGATATCACTGTCCCCTTAATGCAATAGTCACAGCGCTCAGCTAGCTGTAGGAGACCCAGGTTCAAATCTCCATCATGCCTAATTTAGAGAAGGGACTTGAAACCAGGGTTCCCCTTTCCCAGCTGAGTGCCCCCAAGCAATTGGCAAGGGGGTGGGTTTCTCTCAATCTCTTTGGTTCAAGCTGTTCTACTTTTTGTAAAATACCCATTGAAGCAGCAACTGGAATCAAGGTGTCCCACATCCCATGAGAGTGCCCTAACCACTGGGCTATTGGTGGGAGGCAGGGGAGAAATCTTCTTCTCCAGCTGTGATCTGATCAGGTAGGCTGCCTCCGAGCACAGGACTGTGCCCGCCAAGCGAGCAGTTGCTTAGTTTGAGGACCTTGCCGGAGTGTAGGTGAGAGTTAGGCACGGAGCTTCTTGGCAGCGTCAGAACTTAGGCAGCTTTGTGTATGCTCACCAGCAGAAAGTTAGGTCCATAGGGCATGTAGGCACTCACAGCATTAGGCAAGGATTTGGAAGATCTAAATTTCAGACTTAGGCACCTCCCATGGCAGTTAGGCACCTAAACTCAACCCTCTTTGAGGATCTAGTGCTATATGTCACCAGACCTTTATAACATGATCCACAGAGCAGGATGTACAACAGATGAACTGCCAAAGGACTGCTCATGGATGCAGCCAGCTGGAACAGACGGCTGGCACCACCCAGCTATTGAGACCTTCTGCAGCTGAAGCATTTAGCTTCGCTATTTGTGCCACTCAGCATTTCTGAAGAGTTTAGATTCTTCTAAAGTCTTGTTTTATGAACCGGACAATAGTGATCTCCTCTGGTCAGATCATTTAAAGAGACACTGATGCCTCATGTAAATCTTAGGTATTGCAGGAGAAAATCTGACGGGGACAAATTCTTCTCTCACAGGGCATATTTCTGGGGTGCAAATAGTTGATTTCTTCCCATTTAAGGATTAAAGAGACAGAGTGTAGCTGCATTCAAGTGCACAGGAGCAGGTTTGCTCTTCAAGGCTGCCAGAGACATGGTGGCTCCAAGCCTAGAGATACTCAACCTCCCTTTTGTGTGGTGTGAAGCTAGAGTGGATGGATGAGCACCAGTGAGCCCAAAACTTGTTAGGGGGACAGCAGGCTGCATGTGCTACTACTGCATCCTGTGGGGATGAGCATCTGCAGGCTGGCCGTACAGGTGACGTTTCTGCCCTCCCCCATATTCCCATGAACAAAGCCTTTTTACTCAGGCTTTGCTTGCAGGACCCAGATTTGGACCTTAGACTATTTGCACAAAATTCCGGATTTTCTTGCCTGCGTTAGGAGTTCCTCTGCCTTCGCTGCCCATGCCTCACTTGAAATTTACATTCCCCTGCCTACAACATTATGTTAATCAGTGCAAGGATGTGGACCAGATACTTTACTTCTCCAATTGTACATAGCTTTAGCTGCAAAGATGAGGGCAGATCCTGCATGTGTAGAGGTCCTGAAAGTTTTGTCATCAACTTCAGTAGGACCCAGGTCAGGTCCCTAGTGTGTAATACTAGATCCCTGGTACCCAAAGTCACAGCTGTACCTAGGCACCATTAGAGGAATGAGTGTCATTGTTAGCCTGCTGTTGCAATTTTCCTATTAAGTCACAAGTAGTTTGTGGGCCTAGCTCATGTCTGCGGAAAAATATGATGTACAGGACTGCAAACTCCTTGTGATTCCCCTCACTGAGTTGCTCCTGGATCATTCAATTCCTGTAATGAAGCCCTTATCTTTCTGTTTTCAGGTGTGAGCATGCCTCAGTTTCCCTTGCAGAGCGTGTCTTGATTTCCCTTTCTGTTCTGCAATCTCCCTCTCATACTAGGGAAATTCTGGGTGGTTTTTGATGGTTTCTTCTGGCCAAACCATTAAGTTCTCCCCTTCCACAGCAACCAAGAGAGTTCAAAAGAGAACCGCCCTTCATCCTTGTTGGGCTCATTACTCCTTCACCCGCCCTAGGCTCGACAATCTTTTACCCGACTGACACAGAAATAAGCAGTTCCACTCCCCCCTCCTAGGTTAAATAGCCCCTTAGCTCTCTCAAGGCCGCTGCTTGAACCTTCCCTTGATGCAGGAGAGTGCAGAGAGATTTCCTCCAATTCTCACTGGTATTCCCCTTCAGAGGAGCATACATCAGGGTTCAAGTCCACACTACTGCTATGTTGCCTCCAGCCTTTCCTTGCCATGCTCTAGCCCTCCCCGGGGTTCCTTGTTCTTCTCCAATCTGTCTCTAGGCCTCCTCCCAGCACAGTTCCCACAGCCCCTCCTATGCTATTATCCTGCAATCTTGCGAGAGTACTAGACTCCAGACCCGCCCTTGTCAATAGTTTCTCCCAAATTAAGCCAAAAAAAAAATAGGAAGTTATTAGGAAAATTAGATCTTAGGAAAAAACTTTCCAACTCTACGGCTAGTTAAGCACTGGAGCAGGTTACCTGGGGCAGTGGAATTCCTGTCACTGGAGGTTTTTAAGAATAAGCTGGATGACCAACTGTCAGGTCTGGTCTAGATTTACTTGGTCCTGCCTCAGCACAGAGGACTGGACTAGAAGTCCTCTCAAGGTCCCCTCCAGCTCTACATTTCTATGCTTCCAAGATCTTGCATTATGTTCAATTATTTGAGATCTTCTGATCTTAATCCTAATTTCCTGGACTCCACCTCATATCAGTCTCTGCCCAGACTACATCCCCCAGAATGCCCTGGTGAGGGACTGTGCAGAAGCCAGGACTATGCCTGGCCTAAAGGCTCTTGTAGAAAAGTGGACTCATAGCTGGCACGCCCCCTCATGACTCAGTGTGACGTAGCAGACTCACCTTCTCTAGTGCCAAAAGCCACTCTGGTCATGCAGTAGTCTGCCTCTTCTTGTGACTCAGCCCTTTGGCCAGGTCACTTTTAGCCCCACTCTTTCTGAGGTGACCTAAGAGTCCAATAAACTAAACTCAAATAAACATAACCCTTCACTCCTATCCAACTCAGTCCACCACAGCCTCGTCACTCCTTCCCAGGCTCTGCAGGGTTCACCTCCCACTCCTGCCTGGAGCAACACCTCCCAGGGCTTTCTCCCTAGAAGCCTGATTCCAAACTCAATAGTCCTTCTTCTTCTGTCATGGGGTTTACACACCACTTTTTCCAGCAGACTGGTAGAGGACCCCAAGACCTCCTTCTTCTCTGGTTTCTAGTCCAGCATTCCTAGGGCAAGTAGTGAAGATCTGCTCCCTCAGTCTCTTCACAGCCTCCTCAAACTTCTTCCTGCCTTGGCCTTCCTTCTGGCCCTTTTCCACAGCCCCTCCCTGGGCTCACTGTTCACCTGGCTCTCCCTAGACCTTTCCGCCATGCAATCAGAGGAACTGCTGAGTTCTTCCCTTCACTCCCTGCAGCCTCCCCCTCATCTGGGCTTCCTCCCTTTATGCTCACCCCCAAACTGGGCTTCATCTCCAGCTGATCCTGGCCCACCTTCCAGGTGCAACCAGGTGCATTCATAGGCCTGTCTCCAGTTAACTCTTTCATTACCTGTGTGAGGTCAAACCCCCTCACAACTCCATTAAGTGTTCATTCCATTACAATTCCCCTATGGAATAGTCAAGGAAATCTGGCTATAGAATTTGCAGTTGAATCCACCCCTTGCTTCAGAATTGCATTCCAGAAGCTGAGATTTCATTAGACAAACAAACCAAAAAAGAAACCCAAATCTTTCTAGCCCTTATGGCACTGAAGAACAGCTTTAACATGTCAGGTAAGTGTCACTAATGCACAGTTGTCCTTGAGAAACTTCAGGCAGTCTGAAACAATAGTTCTAGGTGGGAGTGACCTTTGTTTCTCAGCTCAGTAAGCTGTTAACACTGAAACCTAAGGATGATTATTTAACTATCAACGTTGTTAACTATTTCATTGCTGCTCACTTTAGTAGCAACGCTCAGCTAATGTGTTTATCTGCTGAAAACATTTTCCTGAGCTGTAGAAAGTACTTGATTTTGTAGTCCACTAATCTAGCAGCCTTTGGGAAGCCAATGCCGTGGTGTCATGGAAAGCAGAATTTGACAAAAGAAAGAACCAACACAAATATATACTATGCTGGTTTACCTAGCAATAAGCATATAGAACAAAGGCCAAGCCTTTCAGCAGTACCTTATGCAACACAAGATCTTGTCCTGGCTAGCAGTGTTACTCATTCTCAAGCAGCACTCTACAACATTGAGATTATTATCAGGTTTATTTTTTGAATTCTCTAGAGAGAGCTAACATGCTGAATAGCAGTCCCTTCCCTGGAGCACTCTGATATCTCACTTAGGAAGACCTCAGTCCAGTGAAACACTTTAGCAGGCGCGTAATGTTATACATGTTGATGGTCCCACTGAAGCCAATGAAGAAGTCAGTGCGACTACTCACATGCTAAACATTACACACTTGCTTAAGACATTAAGCTTTGCAGGCAGAGAAGAGTTGCAGTGGTAACAGACTAGGACCAGATCTACATTTCAGAGTTCTGTTGTCATAGCTATGTCAATCAGGAGTGTGACAAAACCACAGCCCCTAGTGATAAAGACCCAGCTATGCGGACAGAAGAGAGCTGCTGTCGGCACAGGTAATGTCATTTGAGGAGGTGGTGTTACTTTGCTTGCAGAACTCCTCCTTCTGTTGGCATATGCTGCATCTACACTAGGGGGATTCTGCCGATACAGCCGTGTCAGCAGAACCTATGTAGTATAAACAAGACCTCACAGAGACCGGGAGTACTCGCAGCAGAGGTTCTAGATCCAGATGTCCTCACTCAGTTCTACTCAGTCAAAACTCCCTCGGGCAAAATCCTACAGTCCCTACTTCAAGCTTACTCGGGGAGAACTCACACTGATGGGCTGTAAAGACAGAGTGAGGACTTTGGGCTTTGGACCAAGCAGGAGCAAACAGCAAAAGCTACAACTACAGCAAGTAGTAGAAGAGGGTAATGATGTCTAGTGGCAGGGTCAGATCCTGAAGTCTTTGCTCTGGGCAAAATACTAAAGTCTCTTCTCAGTCTTTATTCATTTATTACTCAGGGCTTGTCTACATGACGACTTAGGGTGTGGCAAGCCAGGGTGTGAATTTGCAGCTTACTAGCCCACGGTGCACTAAGTCACTGCGTGGTCCCTACTAAAAGGTTCTGTAGTACACTTGGACATACTCCTGTTTTAAACTGGAATGTATCAAAAGGCACTACAGAACTTTCAGTGCACAGTCACAGTCCACACAGTCAGATAGCGCGTGGCAGGATAGCACGCTGTAGATTCACATCCTGGCTTGCTGTCCTGACTAAGTTGCTGCATAGACAAGCCCTCAGACAAAATGCTCACTGATGGCATGCAGCCAGATCCTGAAGTCCCTGCTCTATTTTCCCTCCACCCTTATTCAGGCAAAACTCAGCATTGTTACAGTAAGAGCTTTTCCTGAGCAAGGCCTGAAAAAATACGAGCCAGGATTTTAGGACTAAGTAATTGGAGGTGTTCAATATCAATCAGGTTTTGACACAATGACATCAATAAAGAGTTTGGACTGAATAAAGACTGAGTAAGGATTTAAAGATTTGGCCTAGTAATTAATCAAAGACTAGAAATAAACATTGAAGCCAACAAGGCTGCATGAATGTAAGTGAGGGCAAAATTTGGACCAATATCTTTCATTTGGGTTTATAACTATTATTATAATTTGTATTTCAATAGCACCTGAAGGCCCCACCTGAGAGGGGGCCCCTTTGTGCTTGGTGCTGTACAAAGACATGGTCAGAGACAGTCCCTGCTTTGAAGAACTTACAATCTAAATAGCCAAGACAGACAAAGGTGGGATGGGAAACAGAGGCACAGAGTGAAAAAGTGACTTGCACTAGGTCAGAGTGTAGATCAGTAGTAGAGTTCAGTGTACAAGCCAGGATGTCTCAGTCCCAGCCCTACGCTCCAATATGACTTCTCAGTATATTTGTAGTCTGGAAGCTTTATGTCCCTTCTCCTTTTCTTAACATTCATAACAAAGTAAATGTTTAAAATAAGAGAGTTCCCAGATTGGAAGAACACCACAAATAATGGTGGAAGATCCAGCAATATTAAAGCCAATGTCTGAGAGTCACCAAAATGCCTGCACTGTTTGAACTCAAAGTCTGGGTCTGGGGTTTGCATACGAAGGGCCATACGGTTCATACAATGTGCAGCCTAGGGCAAGAGCTCTGTAAATATTTTTTAGGGAAAGGATGAATGGGTCTTTCCAGGTTAGATCTGCAGTGGGACTTAGGAAAGTAACAAATGGATTTGGCTCACCTCTGTTTTGGTACATTCCAGCTGTGGAATTGACGGCAGGTCCAAATGAGCCATATGTTGATGTGGTTGAGGACTCTGGGTTTCCTGTTAATTTAAAGACCTTTTTACACATTATTAAAACCCTAGAAGGGAAAGAAGAGATGGATAAAAAAATAAGGTAAGAATTTTTGCCCTAGAGGCACAGGTAAAATCTGTAACAGATGCTACGCCCTATGGCTGAGCTAATTATTAAATGAGTCACCCTGGTAATAGAAGCCTTAATAAAGGCAAGCACAGAATGAACATCTGGAAAATAATATGAGAGGAAAAATTTTTCATATTTTGGGACTCCTTACTGGGTGGGAACTACTGGGGGAAATTGCTTTAATTGCTTGTCTGAGAGAATGAAGCATGAATCTATTCCCAGGTTGGCAGCAGCGAAATAATTTTGTATTCCTCTCTGCTTTGCTCTCCCACCACCATGACTTTTACACTAAGGACCCGATCCTGCCAAGACTGACACATGTATTTAATTTTAAACACCTGAGTAATCAATTCCACTGAAGTCAATGGGATTGCTGGCGGTGTATATTGTTATACAACGGTGGATACATTGGTCCAAGGAGCGAGACAGTAGCTGAGAATGTTCTGAAAGGACTCTCAGAATTCTTGACTTGTGTTTTGGTGCTGATGGCTGCAAATATATTATGCTGTCTCATATATTAGTCTCTCTATATACTGCAAAGGGTGTGCATTCTTTCTGGCCTCAGCCCTGGCCCTCTCACTCCTCACAGCCCATCGGGTCTCTACTCTGTCCATGGCCACTGGCCAGCATGGTGAGGTCTCTGCTGGGTTCAAGGGGAGGTGGTGGAGAACAGTGCTGCAGAAACAGCTGACCTCAGGAAGGGGTAATCCAGGCACAGAATCCTCCTCCACACACTGGCCTTAGGAAAAATAGGATGAAACTGAGGAAAAGAAAAAGGATGGTGAATATCAGCAGTCTATTGGACTGTCTCATCACGTAGACATTTTACACTATGCTGGACAATGCACTCAGGAACATTGCAGGGTGCAGTCCTTCATTGGCCTTTTCCATCCTGATTCCTATAATGCCATGGTTTAACCTGAGTGGATGGGTGGATCTTTAAAACACGCTCTGTTATGTTTCAGTGTTGTTTTAATATGATTGTAGTTCATCCGTTTATGATTTCCTTTGGTGACGCTGTTGACAATCCTGCACTCCCTTCCTTTCATCCTCTCTCTCCTCTTTCCACTATTTTGTCACTTCTTCCCTCTCCCCCTCCTCTCCTCACAGAAAGACACACTTCAGTACTAAGTATTAGAATTGTCATAACAGCTAGTCAAGGGTCAAGGCCCCTCGGTGCTAAGCACTGTTCAGACATGTAGCAAAGAAAATAGTTCCTGCCCCAGAGAGCTTGGAGTGTAGCTATCAGACGGGAGGTGACAGACAAATGGCGATGGAGGAGGACAAGCTAACATTAACAGAGCTCAGCAGAAAGATGGATGTCTTGGGTCCCCTCTTTTTAAAGCGACCCTTGGTTTCATTACAGAACAAGCCCTGTCACTCCACTTCTTAGCTCCTGCAGGCAGTCGGGATGCCGTTTATCTTTACTTTCACTTCAGACGGTAAAACACGAGCTGTTTGAGATTTTGCTTATAACAGTAACTCCGAGCAACCAAACCGCTTGCAAAGATGCTGAGAGCCCTAACTTCAAAGGAAAATATGACTAATAGGCCACGCCTCTCTAAATTTCACTTAAACAGCTAATGCAGGAATTTTGGAATGCTTCAGATTTATGTTTTTCAAGATGAAAATGCAAAGCCAAGCACAGACAAACGCTACACTTCACTCGATCCTCCTCGCATAGTGTGAAGTCCTCTGGCACTTTGTGGTGCACTACGGACACCCCACAATGCACTGTTCTGTGACATCACTGTTACCACTAGTCCCAAAAGCAGCTGAATAGAGTCCTGAAAGGTAATGTGCAGCTACAGATTTTACGCAGCCAAAGTATAGGAGGATGTCTGTAACACTGGTAGACCAGGTGCCAACTGTTTACAAGACTGTAGGCAACAGCTGAGCACTGACAAAATCATAGCTGGAAACCAGACTAGCTTACCTGTCTGTTACTACTGTTCAAGATAGATTTAGTGTTTAGACTCTCTAAAATGTTTGTAAATTGCTGCATGCATTAATCTTACTTGTACCAGCTGTACCCCATGCTACCAGGTGGTAAGTAAGTTTTGCTTTATAAATGTAAAAATGCCTGCTCTGAACTTGTGAACCCAGGCTGGAGGAGTGGTTCCCACGCCCATCAAGAAGGACCATCAAAACTAAACGGTCCATTGTAGAACATCATGATACAAAGACTGGACTAATGGCTCTCTTACACTTGTGGAGGTGCTATGCACAAAGAGGCTCATCTCATCAGCTTAAATTCTGGAAGAAGGAAATAAAGATAGCTGACATGAAAACTCTTCTCTTTGCTGTTTGATCTGTCCAGTGCTGACAGATCACTGCAACTGTGTCACCTTTTGGAACCATACACTGTAACTCATTTGTATATATATGTTGCCTGCTTTAATCTGTAAACTACTTCCTCATTTATTTTTCTTAGTTAATAAGTCCTTTGTTAGTTTACTATAGCATTGACTACCAGTGTTGTCTTCAGTGTGAGATCTGAGGTACAAAATTGAGCTGGAGTGAGTGACTGGTCTCGTGGGACTGGAGGGAACCTGAATATTTTGTGATCTTTGGTGAATGGCAACCAACTATCACTAAATCCAGCTTAGCTGGGTGGCAAGATAGACTGGAGTACCCAAGGGGGCTGTCTGTGACTCCATGGTGAGACTATTATTTGTTACTGGGTTGATGAAATCTAATTATAGAACACACCACCCCAATTTGGGAGTTTCTGCCCTGCTTTATAATCTCTTCAGACAGTGTGACAATGCTATTTAAAAGTAACTTCAAAACAGCTGAATATAATTTTTTACTAGCTGGTTTCTCCAATCTTCCCTTCCTCCTCTCCCCCATTTCCACAAGATAATGGAAACCTATTTTATAAATGTGAGGATCCACTTGATTTCATAGGGCATCTTTCACAGATAAGTGCAATCAAACACTTCACAGAACATTATGGTGACCCGAGGAAATAACCACTAATGAAAGACATATAATTCTGGAGCTAAACTGTATAAGAGTTAGGTGCAATACATAGCATGGGACAGAGTAGCAAAGAGAGAAAATAGGTGGCATAGACAAGGAAGAGAAAGGGTGAGCTGAGATTCCAAAAGAGCTGGAGAGGCAGAGGCTGAGGGGTAGAGAAAAGCTGTGCCAGGTGGCAGGAGCTGCAGAGAGGAAGGTCCTTGCACCAAGGCCAGCTGCACGTTGAGAAGGGAGAGAGAGATATCTTGCAGCAAGCCCATGGAGGGTTTCTAAAACAAAGGCAGATGAAATGGTCTGCCAATAAGGCTGGAGCTGTGTGTGTGTTGTGTAGCCTGTAAGTGCATATGTACACACAGGTATCTGTAATCATCTTAAACATGTAATTATTACTTTTTAAAAACAACTTCACTTTGTAGTGAGTAATGGCTCCTAGAGGCTTTTTATAATTGAATGATAGATAGGGTGTCTTGTTCTCATTCCAGGAGACTGCAGGAGAACCACTCAGCTTCCCTTCGCACTCCTCTGTGATGGCCCAAAGGCCTCCCAATACTTCAACTATTATCGCCCTCTGCGAGCCCTCTCCTTTCACACCTGCGGCCTCCTCAGAGCATCACCAAGTGCAGGAATTTTGTCCCGGCCAAAATTATTGGACTGGCTCAAAGAACGTCCTCTTGGCTCGTGCCAAATCATGCTTCTGAAGTGCAAAGATCGAGTTAATGCAGCGAGGTCCACAGCGGCCCGCAGCACACACGGAGCAAAGCGACAACGGGAAAGAAAACTTCGACGCTTTGCGTTACAACGGAGCTCCTGGAAAGCGAGGGACGCCCCGCCTCGCCCTGTCCATACACAGAGTGACAGTGGATGGGTCCTATTTAGCTTAGGGCTGTGGGAGCGCTTGGAGGCCAGGCTCTTGGCGGAGATGGGAAGCTGCCGGCCTTCCCCTCCCCTGGCGATGCGGGCGGCTCGATAAACCCGCCTCGTGTGAATGGTTCCGAACGGTTCACACCGGTCCCAAGAGCCCCCAGTCGCTTCTTGGCTGCAGCGCGGGCGAGCGCGCTTCGCCCTTCGCCATGTGCAGCGCCGGGAAGGGCGTGGGAAGGAATCCACGCGAGGGAGGAAAACCTACGGCCAGCAGCCGCGCCCCGGGGAGGCAGGACGTTGGATCAGCTCCCCGGGAGCCAAGCCGCTGCTCCCTGGGCCTGGCTGGAACGTGAACCCCGAACTCCGCCGGGCTCTTCCCAGTGCCAGCAGCGCGCTCCCAGCCAGACTGGGGCTGACCCCACGCCGCCCGTGGACGGAGCTCTGGGCCTCCGCAGGTCCCGTCCCCCGCGCGTGTTTCGGGGTCGCTGCTGCCCCTTTTCCTGCCGCCCTCTGTATAAAGCTGCCCGCCCCAGAAAGCCCCACAGCCACAGCCCCAGGGACAGGGGCGCCCGGTCTGCAGGAGAGGAAACGCCAGGGATCTCCCCGCGGACCGGTGGCAGCCCCCACACACCGGTGCGGCCACGCGGGGACCGGGATGCGAAGAAGCGGGGGGCTCTGCCCGCGCCACGCCGCGCTCCCCCCAGCGGTGGCTGTGAGCGCGGGGGAAGGTTGCAGAAGAGCCCCGCGCTCTCCGCCCTTCCGAGACGTGGCTTTGGAAAAACGCTCTTGGGCAGTGACTTGAGGGGCCGGGCGGCCGCGATCTCGCCTGGTTTGGGTGGGAATGTCCCCGCCCTTCCAGAAGCAAAGATCGCAGGTCTTTGTCTGAGCGATTTCGTTAGCTTCCATCGTGCTTGGAAACGAGCTTTTGCGGGGGACGGATTTTATGTCAGGGAGGTCCCTGTTCCTTTCACCAGGCATCCACTTTCCTCCGCGAGATTTGTTTGTAGCACTTCAGCTCCTTTTCGCCTTGCTCACTCTGCTCGGGTGATTCACAATTGTACCAACATGCCAGCCCCCAGCTCTCAGTTCTTTGCCAGCTCCACACTGCCCCAGGACCATGGATCAGGTCCCGAGCTTAGTGACCGCAGTGTAAATCCGGAGTGGCGACAGAATTACGCCAGGGTCACTGAGGACAGAACCGCTCCCGTCTCTTGCAGATAGGACGCGCGCTCCAGAGGCGTGCACGCCACTTTCCATCCCGCCATCACGTCGCCTGGATTGCGATCCACAGCTAAACGAGCACTCCAGGCATTCCCCGTGGCATTAACCGTGACCCGCTTGCAGACATCTCGAGGGATGCAGCACACGAAAGCGAGGGGTTGCGGACACGTAAACCAGAAAACGGCTGCTTGTTTCCACCACATCAGGTGCCAGCAGTCGATGGAGCCTGGTCCTTAGCCCACCTGTTCTCTCTCCTTGCACTGCAAGCGAGGGATGCTGTACCAGCGCTGGATGCCAACCTGCCACTCGTGCTGCATGCAACCTTGGTGGCTACGCAGGCTTCCTCTATCCACCCAAACGACTCGAGTCCGCCCCCTGCTGGAAAAAATAGGCAATGGTCCATTACAACATGCGGTCGCAATTTTCGAACCGGGCTGTTTTCTTGTTCAGAAGGAGTGCTGTTTGGTTTTCTCTTAAAAAAAAAACACATTCTGAAACGAAATTTAACGTTGCTAAATAGTGCAATCACAATCAGCCTTTTGGGGGTTGTGGAGGGGGGAGGATTGTATAATGGTTCACAGATTGTGAAGAGTCTACACTTTAAAAATTGCCATCTAACTTAGCCCTTTGTGTAATTAGACTTGAGTGTCGCTCTTCTTTCTGCCCATTCACGTCTTTATTTAAATAAGAGAGAAATGAAAACATGTCTGCCGCGTGGCAAGCCATTAAAACGTATCCTAACAACACTCCTTGTTGATTGGCTTAAAAAAATTAGACGCAACTCTAGGGTAGCCTCTGAGGTTGTAATTGACTTTTAAAGACAAACAAACAAACACATAAACAAAAAGCCCTCACACAAAACCCATGTTGGCTTGCTAAATCATTGCTACAAAAACAAATATGAGTGGTTAATAAGAACAAACCAGATTAGAACCTACCAGGGCTCTGTCCCATTTGGTTTTGTTATAAATGGTTTAATATGTTTTTCATTTCTTCCAATATGATGCCAAGTGAGAGCTGTTCATATCTCAGTTTCTATCATTTCAGCTTTGGGAACCTATTCCTCGTAACACAGAGTCTGTTTCTGAATCCCAATTCAATAGGGCTTATCAGTTTCCCACCACACAATTCCACTCTTTAGTATTGACTTATGAAAAACATCTTTACACATACTCTTGGGGCACAAAATGTTCTTTTTGTCGAACCTTTCTTATAAAACGAGGAAACTTTTCTGTCCCTAAGTGCGATGAGGCTGTGAATTCAGAAACCGTATTATGTAGAACTAATATTCCAACTTCCCAGCGATAGCAAAGTGTGTGTGTGTTTAAACTGGTAACAATTTCTCGGGAGCCTTTCCACCCTCTCTAGCCACAAATTCATTTGTTTAAGGTTTTTAATATCATAAATGGAAAGCTAAATGAATTTCAAATTGTAATGTTGATGGTTAATTTGAAATCTATCACTTGTTAGATAATCCTGTTAGTTGCTTGCAAAAACAAGGGCTCCCTTGTTGTATAATCAGTAATTATAACAGGCGTTTTATGTTAAATTATACCTAATAGGCAAGACAAAAAGGGGAATGCATTTTCTGATTGAGTTTCATTCCTCTCTAAGAAAGAAAACTCTTGTCTATAGCGAGCAGATTACTGAAATTATACACTTTGGAAATAAAAATAATTGGGGATTTTAGACTGGGGGAATTAGGAAGCAAAAAATGTGACATTCCTGTAATTTCCTACTGAATTTTGCATCTTAAACTCATATTGGCTCTAATAGTATTACAAAGCTTTACAACCACAGGATTGGTTCAAATCCTTGGGAGCTGCTTTATTCCTCAACCCTGTCAGGCTCAGGGAGCGATCTGTTAATGACACACAAACAAATATCAGCTGTGGGGGGAGCCCCTCTCGCTGAAAAGAAGAGCGCGAAGGCTGTCCCAGGTGAGGAGTGAATCCATTTTCACTGGGAGGACTTTTCCTGGGCAGCCGTCCTTCTGCAACTGGACCTAAGCATAGAGCTGCCAGGGCTGGGGCGAGGCCATCGTGGTGGTTTTTGGGCCGGGGACAGCACTGAACCACTCCATAATCCCCCCCACGCTGGTGGCCAGGAGTTGGCTGCGGGGGGGGGCGCTACATTCTAAGGTCTCGCCTACTTGCCGTCAGCCCGCGGTCTGCTGCTTTCCCAGGAGCCAGGCGTTTGCTCGGGGAGGGCTGACGCTGGGGTGACGCCTTGTTCTTACAGTGTTCCTCGTCTGCGGCTGCTGCGCTCTGCCGATTCAGTGGCTTGGGCTGCAAAGCTGCGGGGAGCAGGTGGGGGGGAAGGAAACGGAGCGGCTCCCAGCCCAGCCTGGCCGCCTCCCAGGACTGCTATTTTGAAAGCTGCCTCTCCCCTCTGGGGTGCAGGATCGGCGGGTCAAGTGTCACTTCCTCTCTCAGTCAATCTCCAATATTCCTTGTAATGTTTGGAAATGGATGAATTCATTACACGGGGACATGTGAATGGGGCGAGGAATCCATCCCCGTGTTCAATCAATAGCCTCCACTAATGGTCCATTTTGCACAGTGAAATATGATATTGTGGGACCGGAAAAAGGAGTGGGGGCTAATCAATATTGTTTTGCTCCCCCCCTCCCCGAAAAAGAACAAAGGTCATGGTAACATGGGGGGTAATAAAGAATGGGTCCTTTTTATTTCTTGGGTGTAAATCTGGTTGTAAATAAACGCTGGGGAATAGGATGCGGCGAGGAAGTGGGGTGCACCAGAAATAATATTGAGAGTAACACACAGAGGGCTACAGGAGACACCGAATGGAGAAGCAGATTCGCCTACAGTCCCAGCGAGAGCCCATATTTTGCTCTCCAGGAAATCCGAGCAATGGCTATTTAAAGCGCTCCCTGGCTGTTGCAGAAAAGCAGACGGATTGAAAAACGACCGTGCTCGCAAGAGCTGGAAGCTGAAATTGCTCGGGAGGTGCTAAAGTAAAACAAAAGCGGTGCCCGAGGAACAGGGAGAAACACAGGCGCCACTAACGAGGTCTAGAGCAACGCTTCACAACCGAGTGTGTGTTGCAGTGGTTCAGATACGGCGCGGAAACGATATCCCTCTCCATTTAAATGTCAGGTGTTTGTGTTTAATGCTTCCCAGAAAGCTATCCGCAGCACAGCATCGTCTCTTAATGGAGCCTAAAAAGTGGAGTTACAGGAAGGAGAGGTTGCCAAATTGAAAATTAGCTCCTCAACTTCCAGCCACTCCTTACCTGCCTCCGGATTTCTCGTTCTCCTCTATTTTGTGGTCTTTCATCAATCAGAACTTTTAGTGCAGCCGCTGTTTCTCTGGCAGTTTATTTCAGGACCTTCTTAATTTTAACACCCCGCATCAGACTAGTCCGTGACTCCAGAGACAGTGCCTGACCAATACAAAATGTTTCCTTTCAGTACAAATAAATAAATGAAAGCCAATGACACTGAAAACTTCACGACTTGTCATTTGACTTACAGGGTAAACCCAGGCTGTCCAGAACGAAAGGAAACCTGAGAACGTATCTGCAACCTTGGGAGCTGGACCGACAGCTTATTAGGCGTGTAAATATCCTGCTAAGCTTCTAAATATCTGTTTGTACACATTGTAGAAAAAGTGGCATGTGCCTAGAAAGTTAAGTGTACACAGCAATCTGTTTATTCCTCCCCTGTCTCGGGATCTAGAGCAACACGAGATAGTGGAAATATAAAAACCCCTCCCCAATTTTTGTTCAGGATTGGGTTTGAGGGTAAAATGGTTTAGTTTTGGCATCTCGGGAATCCGCTATGTTGTGAAACGTTTAGCACAGATCACAGTCCATAGGTAGCCTTCCAGGAAAACCTTGATATAAATGTTGAAGGCAACTCAGGAAACATTCAGATGACTGATGTCATAGTTCCCTTTAGTTTAACTTTTCCATCGACTTACTCCCAGAACACCGCGCCCACACTGCTTCTTATTACCATTGTATGATACCCCTCACTGTTGATAAGGGTGAGCCAGCACCTTGAGCCACGCTAAGCCTTTTAATATTCAAAGAGTTATATTACACTGTTACATACATTTTTCAACCGCGTCCTCTATTTCGTTTTCAGCTAAATGCAATGTAATAAGGTATTAACTTCAATACTCAGAGTATTAAAGTTAATTATTTGTGCGTTGGATCGCCTGGATATACACTATTTTGACCTCTTACAACTTCCACTTGTTTATTGACATCATTGCTTACTCTTCCGTATAGTGTGACTTTATTTAATTCATTGAGAACACAGCAAACCAAACAAAATTCTATTCCTTATGCCATTCTCAGTAATTTATATTACATAACTGATTTGTACTGAAGATAATAAATTATTTGTTTAACTACAGAGGAACTGATCTATATTTATAGTTCTAGTGTATGGGCAAAACCTAATGGTAAATTGAAATGCACCATTCTTTGTAACTTTTTTTTTAATCTTAAAATTATTCTTTCATTAGCCATTCCTAAAAATGTGACAGTGTTTAAACGTCAGAGTTATTGTAAATACGTTTAATCAAATAGACCCTTGAGGAAATCTCTCTCTATAAACATACAATCTTGTCCTTTAAACATGTCCACAATCAAAAAATCTAATTAAAAACTAATAGGAGTGCCATGTTTTGTTAATTTTTCTAACTGCCTGTATGAAGCGCTGAACCAAGCTTTTTCTCCTGCGAAGCAAGTTCATTTCATTTTTTACATATTAGATGGGAGATTTCTCCTGCCTGCTAGCATTTCAAACATGATGTGTCAGGATGGGAAGCAAATGTTGTTTCAGCAGGAAAGTAGTAATAACAAAACCATTTATGCAAGCACATTAGAGCAGGAGGAATCATGCCTGTTAGTTAAAATTTTTGAGCCAGAAAATTAAAAACAAATATTTAACTTCGCAATTTTGAACCCCTGGCTGCAACTGCTGTTAAACTTTTACAATGCATATTCAATGAAATAAACCCAATTTTTATACTAGCTCAGGGAAATGGTTTGAATGCAGTTAAAAAAATCAGAGTTTGAATCAATTCCTTTTTACAATACGTAGGGGATACACACAGGACAATAGCTGATCTGGATATAACTTTGTCAAGGGGTGACTTGTCCTTTAATCATCTCCGCGCCCGTGTTTAAAACACAAACAAATGAATTTGGTAAAGAATATTTTATTTCGTCCTCGTTTAATGTTTTTTTCATGAGGAGACGAAGGAAAGGCGTTTAAGACAGAGCATCACTGAGGCGCACTGAGGTTTTGTTCGCAAAGGAAGTGTTATGCGAGGGCGACTAATAAAACCAGTGCCTGGTCCAGAAACATACATTATCTGCCCTCACGGCTGTTCGATTGTGACTATTGCTAGATGGAATCGTGCTTATTACATAGGCACGCCCGGATCGTAAACCCCACTGATAATTTTTCTCTCTACAAAGGACTTTTACTGAATCGATCACAGCTGCAAAATAGCCATATTGATAGAATCCAGTTGGAGTCAATTACCGACCCCCGGGCAGGCTGCCCGCGCAAAAATAACTCAAAGAGGAACGTGAGGAGCCGGATTCCTTCCCTTCTGTGCTAATTCAAGCCTCATTTTGTCCTTTTCCCATGTACTCGGGCAGGTATTGTGCTCCAGAGTGTAATATTCTTTCAGAACCAAACACAACCACGCATTCGGATTATATTCACAGACAGGGTCAAAATGACGATTCTCGTCCGGGTGTCCGTGGCTGGGTTCTTTTTTTTTAGATCTGTGTCTTGATTGCCCTCAAACTAAACCGAAGAAAGGGCCGTTTGGTTTTAGGGAAATGTAAATGGAGAGTTTCTTTTCATTGCAGCACAATATTTATACTTTTGACCCACGTTTCCTGCCGTTTCTGTCAGTTACAGCTGCGAGGGTGGGTTTTGTTTTGTGTTAGTTTGTGTTTTAAATCCAATCTGTGAAAGCGAGTCTGAAGGCGGGTGTTATTTTCCTAGCCCTATAAATCTGCTGGCCAACCGTACTGAAATCGGATTAGTCAGAACTCTAATCACAGAGAGGGTGTTCCAGTCTTTGTTCTATTAATATCCGTTTCCAGGCCGATAACCGATAGCGGGGTGGTGAGCCCTGATTGGACTTTGGGCCTAGCAGAACCTCTCTGCTGCGGGGAATCTCAATTCCTGTTTAAAAAGGGGGAAAAAAGTCGGCCAACATAAATATGGGAGAGGACTAAAAATGCCCTGTATGCTCATGATTTATCCATCACCCTGTGATTCAGATAAGCCTGGCTGTTTGTGTAGGTGTGCAGGACGGGTGTGGACACACAACTGCCTATATCTGCTCCTTTTAACGTGTGTAGACAGATGTAGATGTATCTGTATGTCAGTCATACATACAGTGCTATACGCCTATCGCAGGTGTGAGTCAGTGGCATGGCAGACAGACAGACAGACAGAGTTTAGTTAGCCCAGAGATGTATAACAATCCGATCCAGCGTCGGAATTTCTGCTTTACACCCCAATTGTAAGCACTCTATCCAGCCCCTCTCTGTCCTCTCCCACTAGCTGAGGCCTGTCAGCCATTCACACACGTAACACTAATACGGCTCAGGTAAGGTATTGTGACTGCGATAGAGACACACGTCAATCACTGGCCCATGGATGGACTGACAGACAAATACCCGGCCAGGCTGGACTGACTACAGCCAGCTCTGACACTTGCCCCGGCTCCGGCAATGTGCAAACTCCCAGGGATATAGAAGCTGAGAGCAGAGAAAATTAAAATGTCACAAATAGTATTGAACTTGGAGCCAGATAGCAGAGACGTGACTGAAGTTAAAGCTCCTCAAGGATTTTCTGGCTTAAAGATACAAGTATCTCCGGAAAGTGGAGCAGAGAGACGCGGGCCCTTTCCCCCAGCTTTGCCTGAAGAGATGTAAAACTTTATAACATGTCTTTGAATTTAAAAAGCCAGGCAAGCAGCGCAGGCCAATGGACTAAAGTTGTCCCAGATTTGTCCACATCCAGGCAGATCAGGGAGGTGGGGGCAGGTGTAAAACAAAATTCCCAGCCTTGTGCCAAATGATTTATTTTTACACGACGCGATCAAGCGTGGGTTTGCAAATGCAGCTCGTTATAAAAATGAACTCGGCAAGATTTGGTAGGGAAGGAAAGAGGGATCCCCTGACTTGACTTCCATAGGTCGTGCCAGGTAAGATCAAAATGGAAAAGACTTTTCTTTCGTCGGACCTAATGAGTTTTGACGCAGCTAATTACAAAGGGGCCCACCAACGATAGTGCACAAGATACCCCAGGCAAAACACAGCAGCGCACACTGAACAAACACATGTAGACAACAATTAACCCGTAGAAAGTAAATACAAACCAAGCTGCACCTCAGAGCACATTCCTTTCATCAGCATCGGCGCAATCTGGTTTGCATTTAAATAATGCAATCTGCACTCTAAGTGCGCGTACATTTAATTTACTGCTAAGGTATCTTCTTCCTGCCACATTTTCCTACTTGACAATCTACCCTGGAAATATTTGCAAGGGAATTTGTAAGCAGTGCCGAGAACACAACAAAGCATTGAGATTTCACCGGACTCAATGGCCAGGTTTTACCTACAGCCCAAAAGAAGCTTCCAGTGACTATTCCAGTGTTGTAGGAAGGATGATCAACGCTATTCACTTCATGTGACTTATTAGTTAGGAGCGTAGTTTATCTGCTTAAGTTATTGTTGATTTTCTCTCGACACTATTTTATGAGAGTGTCAATTGCATGTGATATATTCTGCTCTCTCTTAGATCATGAAACCCTTGACTTAACACCCAGTTACTCCTGCTACTCAATAATGGTCCAACTTTCTTGAGCCTTTCTTGCTCATTACACAACGCTGTTTAAATTTCCCTTACGGAAAACGATTTCTTCTAGACAGTGTTACACGTTCTGATCCGGCTGCCGAAGCTGAGAACATGGGGCAAGAAGAAAACAAAAGGGCCAAAGAAAGAATTGCCTTTCATAGCAATCAAACTCTCACTTGGTTGCCTTTTTCACTCAGACAATCCTGCGCCGAACCGTCTTGGTTGGGGCTTGAGGGGGGGCGGGTTATTCTGTTCCTAGAGTTTTTTAAAACCAACTTGTGTTTAGGGTTTTTTGTTTGCTTGCTTGTTTAAAAGAGGAAATCGCTACCGAAGAAGCCTGCTTCCTTTTTTTGGAAGTGTCCTTACATCGAGGGAACGCAAGGGGGCAAGAGGCGTTAACAAAGGCCTAGGGAACCGAAACCTGGTTTTTCTTCATCAAATAGGTTATTACATATTACAGTGGTAGAAGTCATTTTTGCAAGGTTATATACGTTTCAAATTCCACACCAAAATCTTATCTAATCGTGCACCTTTTGGGCACAACAAATATTGTCTGAAAAATAACACAATCAGGCGGAAACAATATTTAAAATCAGAGTAAAGAAGAGCACAATTTATTTAAGCTAGCCATTAATCCTACTTACCTTGCTGATATTTTGACCTAATCCTATTTTCTCCATGCATTATAATGACTGTGAAATGACATATTTTGTTCTTCTGGCGGACGTTTTACATGACAAATATATTGTTTGTGCTTTTCCTCTCGCCATAGGTAGAGAAGCTGAGATCTGTTCCTAGATTCCTAGTGTCAGGGCGAGCTGGACCCCTTAGAAGTTACACAGGCTGTATGGCTAGACGGATTCCAAATGAAACCACTCAAGGGAAACTTCACTGGAGACAAAAACACATTCAGTTTCCTGACTGCTACTTTCCTCCCAGAGTTATTTATTTGGGCAATCGCAGGCTAAATAAATGAAATATTCAATTACATACCCTTCACACCAGCTCATAAGATTTTTCAGGATCCTTTTTTTTCTCTTTCTCTTTTTGTTGCTTAAATAAACTATTTGGGAGGGGGGGGGTCCGTCCGTCCAAGTCTTGTTTGGCAATTGGTGCATTACATTACTTATGAATTTGGCGGACAATAAAGTCCAGTGTTGATCAAATAGCCCGTTTATGCCATTTCCCAGGAGGTTAGCCATTACGGCAAAGCCTTGCTTATTCTTTCATCTTTTCACACCTTCCCCTTCTCCAGACTTTCCCCCAAATGTCTGAGAGCTGGGGTGTGCACCAGTATTGGGGATTTCACTGGAGACAGAGACAAATCTTTTCAAATAATAATCCAATGGCAAAATACCATGATCACCCCCAAGAGCTGAAGAGCAACGTTTGTTAATACTTCTTCCTGGCCTTCCATTTCATTATTTATTTCTAACAAATCCATGGGCCGTGCCTATCATCTCTCTTTGAAATGCCATGAACTTGGTGTTTTAAATCGAACCAGCCTGGGTTTTGTTTTGTTTTTTAGGGGCAAGACCATGGAGATTGTCAAAGGGCCCCGCGTTTGCTTTTCGGCGTGGTCACAAAGCGTTAAAGCTTTATCGAACAAAACGGCTCTGTCTGTCTGACCCTGGCCAGACAAAAGGCAACTTCCATTTCCCTCCATGAAAGCAGAGACAGGGAGCAAATGTACAGTGCTAAGTGTGTGTTGGGGGGAGAGGGGTTAAAAGCCCAGGTCAGGGCATAGATGGGATGGGGAGGGGGCTTTTTGTTTTATAGCTGAGCTGATCAGATCCCAGCTCGGGTTTAAACCCCGTTGTGTCTCCAGGGGGCTAGGAAAGCTACCTGGCTCCTTCTCCCCCTCAGAGCTACGAACCCGATTCGTTCCGGAGTCATTAGCTGCGCCTCTTTAGCCGATGTCATTGGCCTAATTAAGGTCAGTGAAAACGGCGCCAAAGCCGCCCCTGAGACAGCTCCGCGCGTCCACACCTGCTCTCCTGGGTCGGGTGCAAACCGAACCCGCCTTTCCCTGCGGCTCCCCGCGCACAGGCCTGGCCGGGGGACCCCTGGCCCAGCCACCTCCCTGCCTGGGGACCCCTAGTCCCGGGCCGAGCCGTGGGGGGCCGGTAGGCTGGGTTGACCCTCTGGGGTGGGAATCACACGGCTTGAGCTGCGGGCGCTGTCGTGAGGGATCGGCCCCCGCCTGCTCAGGGCAAGGGACAGTCCGCCCCGGCAGACGGCTTCTGCGGGCTCTGCTTGGGGGGCAGCGGCTCTGGGCCGGGCCAGGAGGCAGAGGACGGGAAGGAAAGGGGGGTGCCCGCACATGGGGCCGTGCACGGCGCGGTGCAAACACACACGCGGGCTCTGCTGCCTCCCGCACGCGTCAGCCTGTCACCTGCGGGTGCCCCCGCCCCGCGCCGCAGGGCGCTGCACCCCTGGGCACCCTCCCGCGCCCCGTCTCAGCCCCGCGCCGCGCGGCTCTTCCCCCGCTTGCCGAGTTCGCCGCAGCCGGGGGGACCGGCCCCGGGAGAGGTTTTCCCCGTCTGGTCCCTTCAGGCCGGGCTCCACAGGTCACTGCGGGCTAGCCGGGGCCCATCGCTGCTCTAACGCTCGTGGCCCGCTCCGCACAGCTGTTTCCGGAGCGGGTTTGTAACCCTGATGAAATGGAGGCTTTTCCTCGTTGAAGTCGCCTGGCCCCATTCTTTCTGGTCCATTCTTCGTGTCCTGTTTGCCTCTGGACTGGCCCGAGGGTGAGGGTGAGTTTGGTTTGCATTGGTGGCAGGATGAGGGAAACGAGTGAGTAACAAGCGTCCAGCTCTGTGCTTGGATTTCCTTTTTAGAAAAGGGGGGAGGGCGGGGAAACTTCAGAGGCAAAGTCTAAACAGAGATTGTTTCCCCTGGGAGAGGAGAGGGGGCTAATTCTTGGTGTTTGATTTACAGAGAAATAGTAGTTTAAGTGGCAGAGAAGTGGGGGAAGCATGGTGGTGCTGATGCAATGGGACAGGAGTTTTCCCACCTGTGTTTTCCACTCCTTCCAGGCCTTGTAAACAACTGCACAGACTTGTCTGACAGCTGACCCAAAAGCTTGCAAGCAGGTCCACATCCCTGCCACCAAAAGCCAACGAGCAGCAGGACATCCCTTCCTCCCCCAAAACACAAAGCTCTCCGGTGTCCAGGTAGAAAGCTCCTAAAAAGTTGCCTATAGACGAGTTCAGCAGCTCCACTCCAAACAACTTCCAGCTGCCAGCCTGGGTTCTTAAGGCTGTTTATAAAGCAAAGCAACCCTGCTGGGAAACAAGCAAGTAATAACACTAATGTAAAAAATCAAAAGGAAAGCAAAGAAACAGACAAGCGCGCCATAGGTAATTCTTTATGCTAGAGCCAGTACAAACAGGCGCAGGTTCCTGCTAGCTGTAATTGACAGATCAAAAAACAGAAGTAGATACAGGGGGCTGGAAATATTCTCCTGTCAGAGGAAGCCCAGCTTCTGACGCATGCAAAATAAAACCGCCTGCAAGGGCTAGGATCTGGTGGTGTGGCCGGGGCTCGCTCCCAGGCTTTCTCTGGAGGGCAGCTCTTTGCACAGACACATCCAAACCTCATTGAGTCTCTGAGATACAAAACTGGTGCCATCACCCTCAGCCTCTCCCCATTGGGGGATTGGAGGGCAGGGTGACAAGGTGACAAGGGCTAGGGGATCAGTCTGGACCACCGCCATCCCCTCTCTCCAAACATATCAACATTCCTGGAGGAAAAGAAGCTTCTCCTCTCCTGTAAACCGAGGCCACTGAGTCCTCCCCAGACTCAGCCTCTGGGTGGGTGGGGCAGAACAGTACTGCCAACTGCAAATGTTCAAAAACCAGGAGTCAGGCTCACCAAAAATCATGAGATTATGTAAAAACAATAGATGTGGTGTTCTTTTGTTTGCCGTCTGCTTTTTGAACCTGTGGGTTGCACTGGGGTCACATTTTGAAGCTGTCTCCACAGCCACTAGGGTGAGAAATTTACTTTTTCTTTAAGAATGAAGGCTGACGTCATCATGGATCCACTTGACTCCAGGATCTGGGGCTTTAAGGAAAACAATAATTATCATGAGACTCATGACAAAATCATGAGAGTTGGCAACACTACTAGAGGCATAGAGCCAGGGAAGCCAAGACAGAGGAGTTAGTGACTGGCGGGGGAGGAGGGGATCTCTTCCCTTTGGACCTAGTCAGCAGTCAGTGAAGGGCTCCCAATCTTTTTGTGCTATGACCCTGCAGGTGGCAGGACTTCAGCATTAGGGGTTGGGGATGTGAGGATGCCTTCCCCTCCTGGTGCTATCACTCCATCTGCTCTGTCCAACACAGCCGCACAAGCCCCTTCCCTCCTCTCCAGACAGGGGGTGCAGTGCCTCAGAACATCCTCCTCCTCTTTTCAGCCAGAGTGGATAACAATGGATGATTCTGAAAAAAATTCAAGTATCTGATTTTTTAAAAATTGATTTTTTAAAAATTTAAATTAAGTACAGTTTTATTTTTTTAGCAAATAAACCTATTAAGTTGAAAATTTGCAACCTATGCTAAGACCTCAACTTGTTATAGTCTCAAATCATCTCAGATCACAAAACATAATATGAAGCAGTGTATGTTTGCTGCCAAGTTTTAAAGAAAGTCAAACCACTCAATTGGCGGGAGTTACTGGCACCTGTAACCAGAGTCTGTTGCTAGCTTTTGGCAGGTGCAGAGAGAATATTTTCTTTCAGTTTATTCAGCTAATTCAGTTCAGTAACTAGTTCATTCAAAGTTAAAAAAGTCAATTAGGAGTTGAAAAAGCAGGAAAGCTTGTTTTCCTCATCCAAGCTATGAATAATAACAATTAGGTGTGAGAGGATGAGATCAACTAGTTCTAAAATTTTGAAGGACATACATGACGACCATAAACAATCAGTTCAATTCCCTAACTACAGTGCATACTTCCTTTGTTTAATAAATCAGTTATTTTTAAATACAAAACATATTTTGATTAACTTTTTGATACATTTATTTTTCCTTATGTTTCCAGTACATAATACTTTTATTTAATAATTAAAACAATTACAATGCTGGGTCTTTTTTAATATATTTTAATTGAATTTTAATTGGCATCCAACCAGAGCATGACACAAATTGCAAATAACAAATTAATGATCATCTAGTAAATGAACTAGAAATGTACTAAAATAATAAAAAATGTAAAAATTAAGAATCTGAATAAATGTATATTCAGTTATATTATTGCTTAAATAAATTGGTATAGATATAATACATCTTCCTGGTTAGCAAAAAGAAGTACCAAGTTTAGTGTAGAGGCTTCATTTAGTTGCAAATCAACATGTTTTAATGATCATTAGCCAACTAAACCCAACCATTCCTCAGCAAAATAGTATAAATGGAAAAGACGATTAAAATCAATTATTTAAATTAAGGTTTCCTGCTAGCTGATTTAAACCAGAATTATAATCTGTGATTGAAATCAATCCTCACCCTGTTTTTAGCTCTAAGCCCCACCGATACATTGCCCCTGAGCACGCTGGGAATTCATTGCTGCATTAGGTTCCACTCAACTCTGAGCCGCAGGGCACCCCCTGAATGGCTTCTGCCCTTCCTCTCAGTGTGGCATGGGGGACCACATAAGCCCAGGCTATAGTGATAAGCTGCTCATTAATCAATCTGCCTATTTATCTGTCTCTCTTCGGTTCTTACATGGCCCCTGTTACTGTAGTATCTGGGTGTCTCGCAATGTCTAGTGTAGGTATTGTCACAACACCCCTCCAATGTGGAAGAGTATTACGGTTCCTGTTTACAGAAGGTAACTAAGTGATGCCCAACTTCACACTGCTTGCCAGCCTCAGGGCTCTGGGATTCATCTCCCCATACACTGCCTTATAAGGCACCAACCAGCTCTGATCTCTGGGGGATGCTTTGTACTTTAACCCTCAGCCCCACCCCTGAATCCCATAAATCCATTCCCACTGCAGCAGGTCCCAGGATACAGTACCTATAACCATCAATCCCTAGGACACACAACACCGGCTACCATGCCTCCCTCTGAGTCCAATCCAGCACTGAGTAGGAGAGCAATGTTCTGCAAGAGAGGCTATTTTTAGATTACAGCAAACCAGTGGCAATTAAAGATCCTCCTTCAAACCAGTTTGTCCTGTTACATTCTGCCTACCGGAACTGCCCCTGCAGACTTCATTGAACGGTATTGTTCTCCACAAACTGCCCTGAGCCGTACTGTAGTGTGTGCGCTGTAAGGCGCTGCCCTCAACGTGGCTGCATTTTATTGATGGATGGATTTATCCCTGCAGACGTAGCTTGTAAGATATCGCTAGTGCTTTGGGATCTTTGGCTGGAAAGTGCTCTGCAAATATTTTTGTGTTTATATTATATTAGCAATCTTGGATCAAATCTTGCAATTCCTGCACATGCAAAAAACCCCAAGGACAAATTCAGCTATAACCAAGCAACTGTACTGACTTCAGTGGGGCTTCTCAGGTTTAAAAGGGAGAAGACTTTGGTCCCCATTAATGTCAATGGGAGTTTTGTGTGACAAAATCAGCAGTATTTGGCCTGTTGTTATTTTCCTTCCTTTGGAATTCCTTCAGTTTTTGTCATCCTCTATAGACATTAGGCCAAACCACGCTCTTATCTGTACCTGTAACTCCTTGTTCGTGTGCTTCCTCAGGCTTAAGTGAGGACAGAACTTGGCCTGCTGTCTGTACACATTAGACTGATTATATTCAGCATTGACAAACAATGCTTCACTAGATTAGCTATGTTATTTTATTTCCGATATCCATATTGATTTTCACTCCTGCTCATGAAATGTTCATTTCCAGCTAGGAAACTGCCCCCCTTGATTGAGTGCTTAGGTGCTGCTGCTGGAGTACACGAATTATCTGTTCTACATTCAGGACTCTGGACTCAATGGGCTTGGGGGGTGGAGGAGGGGTTGTGTGGAGGATCACAGCTCCCTGTGCAAGCAGCACTTGGATTGCTGGAAGACGAAAGCTATTGCTAGGATTTTCCTCCATTCCTCGAATCTGGGGGCCTGATTATCTTCTCTTTTGCATGTTGGTAAATCAGGAGTGACTTGCTGAAATCAGTGGAATTACATTGGTGTATATCTCATGTCAGTGGTAGGCAAATCAGGCCTCTCTCACCCTTGCACACCCACACAAGGCCAGAGGGAATCTGGGCCCTACAGTGACTGGGGGGTGGGGTGGGGTGGGGAAGGGGACAAAGAGGGAAGGCAATGGCTTTAGCTGGAAGTTGAAGATCTGTTTTAAATGTGTAGTAGTGAGGGTGAGAGAATTCCCTTCTGGGATCTGAGGGAGGAGGAAGTTGTGTGGACTCATTCAACATTTTTCACAGAAGAAAATTTCCATTTTTTGACCAGCCCTACTCCATTACTCAGGCAAGGAGTCCTACTGACTTCAAAGGCCACGTACTGAAGTGTTCTGAGGATTGCTTTGCTTTTTAAATCGCTTTTAATGAAAAAGTGCCTAACCTCCCAGTGAGGCACCATCTCACTGCATGGAGCTGACATATGTTCCAGTGGCAAATAACGTCAAAACAGATCACACCCTCAAGATCGGCATGCAGATGTGCTCCCTTTCGTGTTGAAGGGGGACTCAGCTGCATCTGTAATACTCTCTCCCCAGCAGCCATGGATCCCCATCCCCTTGGTTCCCTCAGAATCTGCCAGGTTTGGGGATGAACCCGCTGGCCTTTTCCTAGGAGAGCAAACTCCATCCCTTAGTGAGATAACGTAGGCAATCTTCACGTGATGATCCTCATGGAGAATTCCCTTTCCAGAGCCCTCTGTCATGAGATGGGAAATCAGTACCAGTTACCCTTCTCTATCATATCTGAGAGTCTATCATATGTGAAATATTGCAGCATCAAATCCCCACCCAAAAATCTTGTTCACCTCCAGTTTATTCAGAAAAGTTGAAAGAACACAACTCTGATGGAGAAAATAACTTTCCATTGGTGAGAAATAAGGAAAATTCATTAAAATCTGATATTCCATGGATGAATTAATGGATCTCATATGTCATTACTAAAAACAATTTTAGCTTACATTTATAACTCACACGCACAGGGTTGTGCATGGGACGTTTCTTGTGCCAAAATTAAGAACATTAGAACAGGAACCAAACCCTTAAGACTTGTATGTTTGCAATGCTTTGTAATAATGACTGTTTGGGATAGCTGTCGAAGGCAACAGTTCCCAGCCTGAGGGGGGCACCAAAGATTACAGGGAGTTCCTGAGACATCAGTAATATTGAGGTCATTTAGGATCCTGAGCTCCACACCGGGTGCAGAAGTCCTCTCGAGCTCCACGCTGGTCAGAGAGGACGAGCAGCACCCCTGAGCTCTGTGCCACCCAGGTGCAGCCTTCCCGAGCTTCTTTTGCACCATTATAAGCAGCCGCTCAGGCCTTGTTTTTTGATTGGTTTTGTATATCCCTTGCAAAATTAACAATGAAACAATAAAAGAATACAAAATAATAGTTCATTCAAGTTCCTTCTAAAGGATTGATCCTTATGTGATTTCTGCTGGCAGCAAGTTGATAATAATAACTTAGTAAAAACATTTAAAATAAATAAAATGAACTGCCAAGTTATCTCTCGGGGTTTCACAGCTTAGTGTTTGCCTTTACATCTAAGCTCTTTGTGTCAGGGACTCTCTTTATTTTGTCTCTATGTAAAGGCCAAAGCACATTGTCAATGCTAAATAAATAATAACTGAAGCAACTGTAACACTGTGCCCACAACGTATATGAAAATATGTCCTTTTAATTTCTGGAACTATGTATTTCCTTTTCTTTAGGTTAGGTTTCAAATCATATACTGTAATGTTATTTAAAAACATCACCCCACCCTGGTCTGTGTAACCAATCACATCTCAGATATAAAAACTAAGAATTTTTAAAATTTAATTTCTTTGTCACTATCTAGGCCCTTAGTTTACTTTTCTATCTTGAAAAAAAACCCTGCATTTATTTTAGAAAATAGTTTTGCTTCTAGTTAGTTTCCCTCACTAGTTCTCATGCCCCAGCAAGATGCTGTTGTGTCTGGGTTGTAAGTACTGCTGGGGAATGTTTAAATCCAAAACAAAAAAACATTTGTCATCAACATTTTAAAATCATGAAAAAGTTTGTAACCATCTATCTTGGATGGTTTAGACACAACAAATCCTGAATCTGAGCAGGGGGTTAGATTAGATGACCCTTGCAGTTCCTTTTAACCCTATGATTCTCTGATCAGTTTTTTGTTAAATAAATAAACTTAAATTTTGACCCAAAGCTGCTAGGCTATTTTGAAATTCTTGTGCCATAAACCATCATTCATCATGAATTATAGGGCACTCATAATGTACGATATATTCTCATTTATGGGTATATGGGTTTAAAACTGTAAAATAAGAGGGCTTGACCATGAGAATTCAGTATATCGAAGGAAAACACTCAGTATTTTTTATTTATTATTATTGTAGCACCTAAGAGTTCCAGTCATGGACCAGGACACATTGTGCTAGGTGCTGTACAAACACAAAACAAAAAGATTTCCCCCAAAGAGTTTACAATCTAAGACTAAGCCAAGAGACAGCAGATGGATACAGACAGATGAATGGGGGATTACAAAGAGACAATATTCTTTAAATCAAGATTTGAGGAGCTCAGTAACTCAGCCAGAGGGTATGGGTCTAGTATAGGACTGGGTGTGCACGGTTCCATGGCCTGCACGGTGCAGGAGGTCAGATTAGATTATCATGATTGTCTCTTCTGGCCTTAAAACCTTTAAAATATATTAATCAGTATGACAGGCAGCAGCCTCAGCATATCAGCAGCCTCGCAGTTATCAGGTTTTTCTGTAGGCATCGCAGCAAAGGAGAATTCTAAGGAGAGACCTGAAGGAGACCAATGAGGTGGCATCATACATGCGTACGAGGAACACCTCCAAAGCTTGAGAGGCAGCACAGGAGAAAGCACAATGGTGCTTGTTTGAAATCTTCCCTTCATTTACCTCACATGATTACCGGAGGTTTTTCGCCTTCCTCCGCAGCGTGGGGCATGGGTCGCTTGCTGATGGATTCCCTGCAGCTTGAGGTCTTCAAATCTCACTTTTGAGGATTTCAATCACTCAGTCATGGGTTCGGGGTTGTTATAAATGTGTATGGGTAGGTTTTGTGGCCTGCTTTGTGCGGGAGGTCAGACTAGATGATCATATTGGTCCCTTCTGACCTATGAGTCTATGAGTCTATGAGTCTATGATTGGGCCCAAACTTTGCAAAATCAAAGTCTGTGTATGCTGGAGTTGTGGTTTTGTTACCAGAAGGATGGTTCTTCGCTCTGCAACATCAGTTTTATGCCAGTGTCACTCCACGGCAGCCAACAGAGTTTGACCAGCATAAAAGTTCTGTAACAGAGGGAAGAATCAGTCTCCTAAAGTGTCGAGTAGTGATTATGCTTGAGAGAAAGCGCTTACTTGAAAAGGCTAGCAACAGTGATGGACTGGGACTAAAAATTGGCCCTGGCATTTAAAGCACACTGGCCAGGGCGCTGCTGGGCCCATGTGGTGGGAGAGGGGCGGGGGAAGGGCGGGGCCGGGAGGGGGAGCAGAGTGGCCATTATTATCCAGTGCTGGGCCCATGTGGTGGGAGGGGATGGGGCTGGGAGGAGGGAGCAACCGCTACACTCTGGCCAGGACACCACTGGGTTCACGTGATGGGAGAGGGATGGGGCCCGGGAGGGTGGAGCGGCTGCCACACTTGGCCAGGGCCAGCCGGAGGGCCAACTGGCCCACCAGCCTTTGGGTGTACCAGCCCCTCTGGCATTTGCCAGAACTACCAGATGGCCAGTCTGCCCGTGGCTGACAAGGCCTTTTATCTCTTATTGTTCAGTGTTAGTATCAGAACGTGGTGAACAGCACAAAACCTTTCCCTGGCATAGGCACTCAGAGTTCAAAATGAATTTGCTTCTGTTGCATTCACACAACTTCTGCATTCACTTTCTATGAACACTTCAGTGATCAAATTTTAATCACAGAAATGCTTCCAGAAAGTGAATTTTAAGAGCTAGGACTGGTATATTTGATATGCTAGATACAGCAAAGGTAAGGGTCCCAAAACCCCAGGTCAGTTCCCTGAAACAGAGACAATTGGACAAGTCATTCAAAGGTCTGACTGCATCTTCCCAGCTGGGACCCTGCATGCATCTAGAGTCATTGGGCCTGATTCTCTTCTCACACAGTGACATTCCATTGAAGTTAATGGAATTACTCCTGATTTACAGGGGAATCAGGCATGCTTTGTGTAACTAGGACAAGAGAAAATTATATTTCAGTTCTGCACCCAGCCAGTAAATCTCACAGTAGCCTGAGTTGTTTTTTTTTAGGAAAGATGCCTTGGGCAAGGCTTGTGTGGCCCAGAAAGGAAAAAGTTTAAAATTCCCTGATCCTGCTTATCTGTAATTTCTCCCTAAACTGCTGCCCCTCCTTGTGAGAGTAAAAGCCACACTATCTCCTTCAAGCCCTTCTTCTGATGAAGTGCATAAGTTACACTCATCCCATTAGGAAACAGAAGCACTACCATGTGACTTGTGTGATCAATCAAATTGAACTGAGTTCAGATATTGAGAATCCAATATTTGCAGTAAGAGCTGCTTGAAATTAATCCAGAGCGTGAATAAATTAGTTGATAACAAATCATCTTGAGGAAATCCCAATCTATTTGTAGTCACTCTGTGAGCAGAGACAGCTAAATTCATTGAATAGAGGATTCAGCTCTAATTGGCACATGTCGTGGGTTTACTCTACTGAGCCATGCATATTTTCCTGCATTCTATTCTTAGTTGCATTTTGAGGTCCTGATTCGTGTAGCTCATCAGCATGACCCAAAATGCATGAAAGTAAAGCTGCTGGCAGTATGAAAACGTTTAGACCAGTAGATTGTAATGACGCTGAGGTTGGAGGAGCCCACATTTCAAGCTAAGTTCTTGTCTCCGATACATCAGTGCAACCCTGCAGCAACCACACTGGACTAGTATCTGACCTCATTTATGCCCGGGCAAATCCAGAGTAACTTCACTTTACAGAGGATTTATTGTGGATTGTCCATGAGTAAAGGAGATCAGAGTTGGACCATAGGGCTTGATTTTTCTCCCTCACACAGGTTTTATATTGTCATAACTCCACTGTGTGAAATGTTGGTCCTACTACACCAGTGGTTTTCAACCTTTTTTCATGTGTGGACCCCTCAACAATTTTGAATGGAGGTGCAGACCCTTTTGGAAATTTTAGATATAGTCTGCAGACCTCCAGGAGTCCACGGACCATAGATTGAAAACCACTGCTAAAGTTAGTGGGGCCAGATTTCATCCATTAACGTCAATGGAATTACTCCTGATTTACATTGACATAAGAGAGAGAAGAATCAGGCCTGTTTATTTTAGTGGCATTACACAGGTGATCCTGAATGTGGAATTTAGGCCTTCAGCTTGGACATAGAAGGACACTTTCTCATGTGAGGAAAAATTATAGAGCAGATTCTTTAAACAGAAATCCACATCAACACAGAATGTAGTGTGACAAGTGGGTGGATCCCTGCACAAAAAGCCATTTTCACACTTCTTGAAAGAATATGTGTAGAGCATTGGTGGTCATCCCACATCCTCTGGTTTGGAGGGAGGCCACCCTGCTTCACTGCTTCACCGTGATCAGAATCCAATAGCAGGGAGATTAGCAAACCAAGTGTTAGGACCCTAACCTCTTTTGCAGGGCAGGACAGTAAGCAGGCTATGGGTCTCTGGCCCGCAGGCAGGGCAGAGCACAGGTAGACACAGGCTGTTTGGCTTTGGGTGGGAAGGCTGCCACTCCAGAGTTCGAGTTCAGCAGGAGGAGGGGAAGGGGGACTGGGACCCATTTGGCTCCACCGGGTCCCATCCAGGGCCCTGACAATGGCAGAAGGCTCCGCCACTGGGTCACCAAGATACCACCAAGACACACTGATTCTGGTTGTGATAGCAAAACCTGCCTGAAGTCTGGTTTCCTTGGGCTACTTCCTACCGCAAGCCAGGGTTTGAGCTCCACAGTCCAGTGGTCCTCTGTCTCCTCAGGGTAAATGGCAGCTGGCAATCCTAGCAGCTCTTCTCCAGATTAGGTCCCCGCTGGGTAAACAGCAGCCAGCAGCCCCAGCAGCTCTTCTCTGCAGTCGGTCTCCTCTAGGGGCAAGGTGCTCCCCCGCTCAGTAGCAGAGCCAGGGGCCTGCATCAGGCAAGAGACGTGTCTCCTTCCCTGACTTGTGTCTCAACTGGGCTGGAGGACCCACCTCTTATACTTCCTGTCTGACCCCTCAGCTTCCAGCATGAGAGGCTTGCTCGGCTGGCTCCCTCCATCAAGGAGCAGCGGGCGGTCCCCTTCCCCTCTGGCTCCAAGGAAAGTTGCATTACATCCACCTCATTACAATGTGAGTCTGTCTTTTTCTTTGGACTGCCAAGTAATCCAAATATGTAGCATTTTCCAAGTAGCAGAGGCTACATTTTCCCTTTGTGAAAGACTGGTAAAGGTCATTCAGATATCATATTACGTTAGCTGCCTTTTGTATTCCTTTGCTTCTTGTAAGTGTGAAGTTGTCTTTTCAAGGCTTTTCACTAGTCTTCAACTTTTTTATACACCAAATATTTTGATCATCTGCATGGGGCCACATCCTGGGCATGTGTAAAGCAGCACAGCTCCATGGAAGTCAATGAAGCTATGCTGATTTACACCCACGCAGGAGCTGAATCATAACATTTTCACAAAACACTAATTTCTGGATTTTTGCACAATATGCAACTTAAATTCCAGCTTTCCAAAAATAGTTTATCTTTCTTTACTCTGAAGCTAAGCTTGTCAATTTTGGTTGGACGCATTCCTGGAGGTTTCACCACATGGCATAATCTTTAATTGGAGATTAATCTTTAACTCCTGGAGACTCTAGGACAATCCTGGAGGGTTGGTAACCTTATCTGAAGCCTTTCTCTCACTGACAGCCATTTTCTAGATGTACAGTATTTTCTTGCCAAGTTCTGATCCAACAATTTAAATGTATTGCAAAAATGTGATTTAGTATTCTCATAGTCTATCTTCTAGATTCCTGAAGTGCATTGAAATTTCATTCTGTTGACTGTAGTCTTGAAGATGATGGCTCTTTTAGATGCCATTTTGGAAATAAGTCTATTATACCCTGCTGTAATGATTACTGATTTAGGAAAGAAATCAATCTTAGGTTATCCGAAGGCCCAATCCTGCAAGGGGAGAGCATTGTCAGCTGCCACTGAAGACACCTGGAACTGAAGCTACTTTGTACCTGTCAGGAGGTGCTTGAAGGATTGACTCCTAAGCAATAAACCTATACAGCTGTAGCTTTTATGAGTTTAAAACAGTCACTTTTGTCTTCTCGTGGGGAAACATTCTATTGAATTCAGTAGAGAATTATAATCATTCTGTGGTATTTTTTAATCAACTATTGAATTCTACAGTGAAGATATACTTATCTATTAAATTATACAGGATGGTTTCCAAATTGTACAGGAAGGACATAATTCTCTGTTCAGTTCCCTAGTATGCTTAGAATAATTTCTATACAGATTTACTTAATTTCTAAAGAACCCTACGGGTTTTATCCCTTAAACTCATCTAGGACTTAAGGACTGGAAATGTCTGACTGCCTATGATGCACATTTTATTCCTCTGTAATTAGAGTGAGATTTCAGAAGCCACAGTAAGTAGGAGCATAGGATTGCATTGTTATTTTTAAAAAGGAAATGTCTGGACAGATAGTGAATGAGTCTGAATGCAGGATATTGTCAAACCTAATTATGGTTTTACCATGTTTAGAATAATATATTAATCATTTCTTTGAAGTTGTATTTTGGAAAGGATATGTCTAGCTTTAGTTTTGTGGTGACTGAGAACCATATATGGGGGGGAAACCTAAAGATATATGATGGATTTCAAATATGATACAGTAGGAATCAGTTTATTAGACAAGTGTCTTGTGCTAAATATTTCCATTCATTAGACATATAGTTGAAAAGTGCTCTGTAATTATGTATATTTAGAAGAGAGGAAAGGATAGATATGGGAATTATTCCTCTCTCAAAAAACCAAACAAAACAATGATGAAGAGATATTACCTGTTTAGAAAGAGAAAATAATCAAATGTCTACATATGTCTTCTGCTGTCCTGTCAAAGAACTTGGTATTACCGAGTGATCCAACAAGCATTTTGTCTCATCGTTCCATCAGCATGTGCAGCATTTGGCTTAGAAAGTAGGAGAGATCTTATTTGGGTTTAGTTAAAGATTATTTCATATTTCTAATATTTTTAAAGTATTACATTGTACTAAGCTGGTAATAATTAAACAGAGGAACACATTATTACATAATGGCTACTTAAGTTGTTATAGAAGCCTAAGGCAACTGCTGAGGGTTTATAACAGGCATATGAGCCACTGTACAATGATAAAAAACCATGCTCGAAGGGATTTACCATTGGTTATATTGTTAATATAAAATCTATTGCTTAAATTAGTGGTTTTATACTTAATTTCACTCCTAAATGTGGTTTGAATGGAGATGTGAAGGGACTAGAAAGGGCATTTCATAATACATAATACATAATTCCAAAATGTTATGAAAAATATCTTCCTTGTTAAGCTGACAATACTCCAGTCTCTGTTTTACTGCAGGGATTTCTCTACATAGCATGTTCAGTACCTTCAGCTGGTGTAAACTGGTGCAGAGGAGCTACACTGATTTTACACTTTCTAAGGAGCTGGCTTTCCAGACTTTCTTCCCCAAAGGAATCTTTTTCCACATTTGGATTTACAGCATTATTATGCTTCCATCAAAGAGATAGGAAAATCCTCTGTTTGCTATGAAAAGGAGGTTCCATATTTCCATTCTTAGAATAATATGATCAAAAGCACTAGGCCAGATCATTCTTTAATTGGAAGAGACTGGAAACCCCATGGAGTCCCCTCCTGTGAAATTTCCCCAGCATCATTCCTTTGGTGGACTTAAAAGTGCTGCTTCAAAAACCAGCAGATCCTCCTAGAACAGCAGAGATCAGAGCCCTTAAACTGGCTTCCCCATGTCTTGATAGCATGGCTCCTTCAGAACTTTCCTCTGCATTTGGAGCCTCTACCACACCCTCTCCTGAGGCATGGAAGGGGAACTGGGTAATCATTAGCTTAGAATAGATTTGCAGGTCTGAGTTGGGTAAGATGTCACCTTCATGGCTGTCCCCCTACACCTCACTCTACCATGCCCCCTCACCTATAACACAGGGCTTTGGTGGAGTCACATTGGTGATTAAGTATTTAACAGTCAGATGAGACTTAAAACCAATGTCCTGACCACACGTGGCAATTTTTGTAAAAATTGGGGTGATAACCCTGGTGTCCCATTCAAATTCCAGTTCAGATAATGACATTCTGTTCACCCACTTTCCCTCCATAGGCACAAGTGGACACACTATTCTTCTTTACTTACCATTCTAAATTGTTTTGTAGTGTTACAGCTGCTATGTTCCACCTCAGGGTCAGCTGCATTTCAGTGAAGGTACCTAATGCCGCACTTACATTTCTTTCAGGGGTGTTGTGGACCTTAATTAGTTATGTTCAAATCCTGCAGTCCGTAAACAAGCAAAACCTGCGGTCAGTGGGATTTCTGCCTGCTAAAAGATCACAGGATCAAGCCCTTAATGTTTGCAAAAATCTTTGGAATCCTCAGATAGGTACAGAAATGACATGTACTATTACAATGTTGATTGGCGTGTTCTATAGACACCAAAACAACTAAGCTTATGGTTTTACAGATACTAATTGTGGCTCGTGCATGATACACTATACCTAAACTTCAAAAATGTATTGGGTCAAATTCAACAGTTAAATCAGAGTAACTGGAAATAGAACCTGGCTTGTTCTGTTTACCTTTCCTTGCATCTTGTTTTACATAAAAATCCCACTTGAGGATCTCTCCTTCCAGTTGTTTTTAAGTGCACCATACAAAATCTGACTCTTATGATCTTCAAGGACTTTTTAAGCAGCTTGATTACCAATTATGCTCCCATTTTCTGGTAAAAAACACTGAAAAATTAATAGGCAAAGTCTGGATACTAACCTTTAATGACAATATTCACTGCAAAAGGAAAGAGAATTTTCCCCTGAATTATGCCCGCTAAGTAAAGCAGCTGGTGTCTCTCTTGTGGAATTTTTGTCATAAACTCGTCTGCCAATCCAGGGCATTTTAAATCTTGCCTAGAGTAAATTCTTGATTTATAAATTTTTCTCCGTGGCTCTAGAGGCCTGAATCAGGTTTAACTTTCCCTAGAGAGACTGAGAGGAAGGCTGATAATGGTAGAACAGGCTGATGTTCTGTGGCCCAGGCCAGAATAGTAGGTACTAGCATCACTGACAAACAGGTCACTTATTAGGTACCTACATACCAAGTTAGGTGCATAACTTCATGCACTAATGACTGAAAATTGTAGCCTTACATTTTATTAGTCCTTAGTCAGACAAACTCCCATTGACTTCAATAAAGAATTATATGGGCAAAGACTGAGAAAGAACTTCAGTATTTGGCCCTATTAAAATAAGCTCTTTGACGATGTCCAATAACATACAAAAGAATCAATAAAACGTACTGGCGCTGACTCTGCCCTCGTTTGAGTCATGCTTCTAAATTAGATTACAAATTTCCCAGGGCAGGGACTGTTTCCTCAGCTGTGTTTAAACAGTGCCTAGCACACCTTGGCCCTGATTCTGGTGGGGTCATAATATAAATTATTAACAGCAATGAATACAAAAATTCAGTGGCTTCCAACACATGAAAAAGGCAGCAGAACTTCTGACGTATCAAATAATGGGAGTTATTTCTCTTAGCTTGTATTCTGAAATATCCTTCTACCAGATCCTGTCCTTAGATTTCTGTAAATCTGCATTTTTCCTTTGCATTTCTAGGTTTACATTTCTAGTAAATACAGTGTTTTACCTACACAGTTGCCCATAGACAGGACCAGGGCCCAAGCATAATTTTTTTCAGGCCTAGCACAAACTTGTAACACGGGCCCCCTCCGTCACACATACCACAATCCCTCATCCCATACATACAATCTCATGAGCCATGAAAAACGTTTTCCGCATGGTAACGGGGGCTTGCAGCCTGGGCCAAGCCCCCCAGGGCCTCTGGGTCCCAGTAAAATGTACCCTTTTCCCCCTCCATGTGGGGGCCCTGGACAGGACCCTATTTAAAGGCCAGATTTTGCAGGGAGTGACCTTGTTATAAATCAGTCAGTGGAGTTACTCAGTTTACCCTGGTGTAAGTGAGATTAATGTTGGTCTGATGAGGCTGCCTGGGGGTACCAGGCAGAGTAGAAGTTAGACCATATTTTTTTGCTGAAATGGCAGTCCTTATGAGCCAATACCTCAGTGAGCCAGAATATAATCTACCAGTATTAACTGACCCTTCAACATGTTAGAGACAAGGTGGGTGAGATAATATCTTTTATTGGACCAATGGTGAAAGGAACAAACTTTTAAGCTCCACAGATCTGATCTGAACTCTATGGAGCCTGAAAGCTTGTTTCTCTCACCACCAGAAGTTGGTCCAATGAAAGATATTACCTCGCCCACCTTGTCTTTCTCATATACTGGGACCAACGCAGCTACTCCAACACTGCAATCTTCAATATGTTATTCCTTACAAAGTACAGATAGTCCAGCAAGGTACTGTCTCTAGTCAGCAGATCGAGGGAAGTGATTATTCCCCTCTACTCGGCATCGGTGAGGCTGCGTTTGGAGTATTGTGTCCAGTTTTGGGCCCCTCACTATAAAAAGGATGTGGACAAGTTGGAGAGAGTCCAGCGGAGGGCAACAAAAATGATTAGGGGGCTGGAGCACAAGACTTATGAGGAGAAGCTAAGGAAACTAGGTTTGTTTAGTCTGCAGAAGAGAAGAATGAGGGGGGATTTGATAGCAGCCTTTAACTACCTGAAAGGGGGATCCAGGGGGGATGGAGCTAGGCTGTTCTCAACGGTAGTAGATGACAGAACAAGGAGAAATGGTCTCAAGTTGCAGTGGGGAAGGTCTAGGTTGGATATTAGGAAAAAGTTTTTCACTAGGAGGGTGGTGAAGCACTGGAATGGGTTACCTAGGGAGGTGGTGGAATCTCCATCTTTAGAGGTTTTTAAACAGCAGCTTGACAAAGCCCTGGCTGGGATGATTTAGCTGAGGTTAGTCCTGCTTTGAGCAGGGGGTTGGACTAGATGACCTCCTGAGGTCCCTTCCAACTCTAATATTCTATGATTCTAATATACACTATGCAATTAGGGATGCAGCATCTCACAGTGCAGTAAGCAACATGCCTCTCAAAGAAGCAAAACCCATATCACATGCCATATTTTTCAACTATGCCATGCAACCTAGGCTTTGACCTGCCACAGTTTAACAGCCAAACACTGACGTGCCTTTGCTTTCACTGAGGCCTGCCATATGATCTGCTATGATCTCCTCCTGTGTTTTTGGTCCATTCTGTTCCATCAGCTCACATGCTTTGGGTGTAGTCCGGCTCTCTGTCACACTGGTATAAATCTGGAATAATGGCATTGATTTCTCAGTAGAGTTACTCCCGGTCTACAGTGGTGTGGATGAAAGCAGAACTCTCTTTGTTCTGAAACTGTTCAGAACAATAACAAATATTTTCAGCTGAGTGAGTGAGTGAGTGAGTGAGTGAGTGAGTGAGTGAGTGAGTGAGTGAGTGAGTGAGTGAGTGAGTG
>ML675603.1:15274801-15337301 GCA_007922155.1 Mesoclemmys tuberculata
GTGAGTGAGTGAGTGAGTGAGTGAGTGAGTGAGTGAGTGAGTGAGTGGTCAGTTACGCTCACTAAAAGCCTGATTCTGCTCCCCTAAAAGCAATCCCCAACCTTGACTTCAACACGAGCAGGACTGGTTCCACCAAAGATAGAATAAGTGTTTTTTCATTTGCAGAGCCATGTAGGGGGCTAGAAACTAGGGGAAACTACTGGGAGAGGACTAAATCCTCAGCACCTACAACACGGTGTGGCTTCACTAGGAACTGAGATTGCTCGGTGCCTTTGATGAGAGTTCTGTGAGAGTAAAGATGTCTGGATTTGGGCCTTGCTGCCATGTAACATCAGCTGTTTCCTTGCTGAGGTCCCAGACTCTAGCTTGCCCAGTGCACAGTTTGAGGGAAGTTTGGCTCTGCTTACTCATTTTGCCATGGCCCTACCCCTCCAGGAGATCTGCCGTCACAAGTACAAGGGCGTGCAGATCTGCAGATCCTGGCTGGTTTGAAGATGGCAGAAAACTGGCGGATCAAAAGTTTAGCCTGGAGGCTACTGTCAGTTTTCTTAAGCAAATAACTTCATACTGTTCCCAGAAGCTGTAGTGTGGATCTTGTGCCAGGAGACCAGCACGAATAACAACAGGAAACTTTTCTGCAGTAGAAGGGCTACATCTTGTCCCCTGCACCAACTCCAAGTAGCTGGGATTGGCACAGGAGCTCTGTGAAAGTGGGGAGAGGAGCTGGAATCCCCCAAACTCTGACATGAAGAAGCAGCAGAGCTGGTTTCTGGCAAATACTGCAGTCCTGCTGTAGCTGTAGCTCCCAGTTCACTCATGCTGTGCTCTGTGCTATGGTGGATGACAGATGGTGAATCTACAGAGCACCTACCATTCCTGACTCCAGCTGGATCTCTGTGCCAGCCCCTGCAAGATCTTCTGCATGCATGTGGCCTGCATGAGGCAAACTGGGAGGTGTGGACTCCTCAGGTTCTGCCTCTCCTCTGCCTTAGAACCGCACGGATTCCATTGCATCTGCAGCCCCCTGGAGCCATGGAGGGTAGTGCTGTATCTGACACTAAGTATTGCTTTAGGATTAGCAATGGCATCCGCCACAGGTCAATGTGCATGAGCATCCAGAAGTACAGATCTGATATCCCTGTGAACTATCCAAACCTGAGATGTTACCTAAGGGGCCTGGAGATCTCATGAGACCAGGGTCTCACAAAATTGTTGGAAATCCCAAACCTGAGATACCAAGAGGCAAGTGTTCTTTGCGGTATTTTGGTGACTTTTGCTTCTGGTCAAAATCAGGAATTGAAAAGGTACCTGTAAAAATTAAAAATAACTTTGGTAAAGGTTTGGTTTGTTTCTTCGGTTGAGCCAAGGTTTGGTTCAATTCTTATTCTGATTTGAGCTGCACTGGTTTGCTTAGCCACTAGGTGTTTTTAAACCAGTTTGTCTAGAATGTTCATCAGTTTAAATAAAAGAAGAGTAGTTGGAAACCTGAAACATCTTGAGGACAATGACACACTTATGAAGAGAAAACTCTCATGGTTTCAACTTTGAAGTACACTGTGGAGGACTGGATGTCTACAGTGAAATTCACTGGTGGTGCAGGGGGTATTTGCACAAGGAACTCAGCCCTGTGGAGAGATTGTGTGGAGGAACAATTGGGGGACACTTTACTTTAGGGGTGTCTCTGTATTTCCTGCATGCTGGAGAAATGAGATCTGTGCTGAACAAATCATAATGCTGTAGCAGGGACACAAGATTCACAACTTCATGGATCCAATGGCCAAGACACATATTACATAAGGTGTATGTAGCAGCAGCTGTCTGCCCATCGAGAGGGGGGTAAATTCCATCTTCTTTATCCCCTGCTTTAGGCCTGATAACTTGGGATTAAAAGGGTTTTGACAACAGGTGAAAGAAGGGCCAATTTTGACAGTGCGCCCAAGGGTGGCGCCTCCCTTGTTCTTCTGGATCCACCCCAGCCTTTCCTGGGCAGGCTGCACCCTTTCTTCAGTGAATGGGCAAGCGATACCTCGGACCACCAGGTTTTAGACATAATATGCAGAGGTTACGCTGTACAATTCGCAGCCTGTCCACCAAATAACCTCCCCCACCCCCCCATCCCTCTTCAGGGACCCCTCTCATGAGCAACTCCTCATACAGGAGGTCAACAACCTCCTCAAGCTGGGGGCAGTGGAACTGGTTACCCCACAAGAAGTAGGGAGAGGATTTTATTCCCATTACTTCCTCATCCCGAAAGCAAAGGGGGGCCTAAGGCCCATACTGGACCTGGGTAACCTAAATAGATTCATAAAGAGACTAAAGTTCCTCATGGTCTCTCTAGTCGCCATTATCCCAGCTCTGGATCCAGGGGATTGGTTTGTTGCCTTCGACCTAAAGGATGCATACTTCCACGTATCGATCTTTCCCAGCCACAGGCATGTCCTCTGTTTTGTGGTATCTGGTTGCCACTACCATTTTACGGCCCTCCCATTTGGCCTTTCATCTGCCCCCAGGGTAATCAACAAGTGCATGGCGGTGGTGGCTGCCCATCTCAGGTGGCGGAGGGTTCAGATCTTTCCGTACCTGGACGACTGGCTAATAAGGGGCAAGTCCAGGGCCCATGTGCAGGACAGTGTGTCCTTTACCTGTGCCACATGCAACAGGCTGGGGCTGCTCATAAATGAGCAAAAGTCCACGCTGTCCCCAGTACAACGAACAGAACTCATAGGGACCTCACTAGATGCTGCAAGAGCCAGAGTCTTCCTCCCACAAGCTCGGTTTGACGCTATGGCCGTGATTATCACCCAACTGCACAGGTGTCCGACCACAACAGCCAGGCATTGCCTCCAGCTGTTGGGTCACATGGCAGCCTGCACATATGTGGTGAGGCTAGCGCATCTCAAACTCAGGCCGCTTCAGGGTAGTCTGGCCTCGGTGTATGTGCCCAGCAGGCACTCCCTGCACAGGGTGGTCACAGTCCCCCCTGTGGTGTTGGGCTCCCTGAATTGGTGGCGGAACCCCAGGGCAGTGTTGAAGGGAGTTCCCTTCGGGATCTGGTCCCATCAGTCACCCCGATCACCGACGCCTCGGATGTGGGGTGAGGAGCCCACATCAGCGTCAACCTGAGCACCCAAGGTCTCTGGTCAGAGGAGGAGAGGACCCTCCATATCAATGTGAGGGAGCTCAGGGCAGTCAGACTGGCTTGCAGAATGTTCCTCAGGTTCCTAAAGGGCAGAGTGGTACAGGTGCTGACGGACAATACCGCAGCCATGTTCTATCTCAACAGACAAGGGGGGGCACAGTCTTCGGGCCTGTGCCGGGAGGCAGTTCCACTTTGGGATTTTCATTTATCTGCCTCTCACCTCCCGGGGGTCAGGAACAACGAGGAGGACTGCCTCAACTGGTTGTTTCTACCCCTCCATGACTGGTCGCTCCATGACTGGGACCTGCTGTTCCAGGACCACGGCCAACTGCTGTACCCGGACCTGGACTCCATGCACCTGATGGCCTGGAGACTTTGTGACTGACAGAGGGAGAAAGAACCTGCTCGGTGCAGGTCCAACAAATTCTGCTGGGCAGCAGAAAACCTTCAACACAGGTCGTGTACCGGACCAAGTGGAGAAGGTTTACCTGCTGGATGGAGTCTCGGGGGTTGCTTCCAAACCTCTCCCCTACTCAGGCCATCCTGGAGTACTTGCTACAGCTGAAACTCCAAGGCCTGGCCCTGGCCTTTCTGAAGGTCCACCTGGTGGCCATCTCGACCTTCCATCAGCCGCTAGAGGGGAGATCGCTGTTTGCCCACCCTATGTCTATCAGGTTCCTCCAGGGGATGGAGAGGCTATACCCGCAGGTCCATGACCCGGTGCCTCCCTGGCATCTGAACCTGGTCCTCTCCAGACTGACAGGGCCCCCCTCTGAACCTATGGCTTCATGCCTGCTGCTTGTCCTGTCATGGAAAGTAGCCTTCCTGGTGGCCATTACATTGGCCAGGAGGGTCTCTGAGATTCGGGCACTGACCTCGGAGCCCCCCTGTACAGTGTTCTTTAGGGATAAGGTGCAGCTGAGACCACACCCAGCATTCCTGCCTAAGGTGGTCTCCCAGTTTCATTGTAACCAAGATATCTTCCTCTCTGTGTTTTTTCCAAAACCACACAGTTTGGAGGAGGAGCGGAGGTGGCACTCTCTGGATGTGAGGCGAGTCCTGGCCTACTACATCGACAAGACGAGACCCTTCTGTAAGACGATGCAGCTCTTTGTCGCCTTGGCAGACAGGATGAAAGGATCCCCAGTCTCCACCCAGCGCATCTCCAAGTGCCTTATGTACCGCAGCATGAGCGCGGTACTCCAGGGGGTGCCTGAGCCAATCTTACGGGGTCTGGTAAGGGGAAAAAAGTTCTGGGAACCCGTGCACTGAGGCGTGCACTCACCTATAATGGAATGGATATGAGCAACACATCTTGAAGAACAACAGTTACTGGTAAGTAACCATGTTTTATGGTGACTATAGTGAGAATCCTATTCACTGTTAGGGTCCAATTGTGCCACCTTTAACACATCAGTGGCCACTTACGTGCAGTCACCTGGTCTGAAATGGGTCTGTTTATGGAAATGTGAGCTCACCAAGGTGACTAGAGGCTGCACAATCTAGTCCCAGGTATGTGAATTCCCCTTCTTTCAGTATATCAGAGTGAGGATGAAAAACAGGATCTGGTTTCCCTCTTGATTCGTGTTTTTGGGGAAGAGAATGGCATTTCATGAAAAATCATTGGTAGTTCTGTGCAGCCACACAAAGCAATTTTCTGAGGCCAAACTATGCTGTTCAGAAACCTACTGAGCCCTGTCCACAAGGTGAAATAAGCTAAGACTGGGACCTTCTGCAAGTAGGGAGCTCAGATCTAAAGGAAGCAATTTTAAAACACAAATCCTTCTCTCAAGGCCCCATGCCCACAAAGAAAGTGGGTCTTTTCTGTAGGCTTCATTGCACATGGATCAATCTTATTGCCTATATTGTTTAAAGGCTTCTCGTGAGATAATTTCTGACCAGCCAGAGCAATGTCAGCATACTGATGATACATGGCTTTATAGGGCTGATCCAGAGCTCTTTGAAATCAAAGGAAAAGCTCTTGTTGACTTCCATGGGCTTTGGATCAGATCCTATTTCCTTCATCCCTTAAACCTTGCAGATTCAGTGCCTGATCTACCAGAAGGCTTGGAAGATAGTGTCAGCTGGACACATAAGAGCGGTCTTGCCCTCAGCCCAAGGAAAGGAAAAGATGCCTTGCTGGGACAGGTGGTCGGTATGACGTGGCTCTTCCCTCCTTGAGCCTGTTTGTAGAGGCAAGGGAGCCCGTGCCGTTCAGAATCATGGTGCTATTTTTGCTCACACCCTTTTCCTGGAGTGCCACATAACGTGAAGGTGTTTGTCCCAGATGTGCCCTTTGCACAGGCTGCCCTTTGTCCGTGATACCCTCCTGAGCGCACCACACGCCATCATGGCCAGGAGGTGTGGATATTGCCAAGCTTCCTGCTGAGCAGGGCTTCTCTAACTCTTGCAGCTAATCCAGGATGCCGCAGCAACTTGCCTCCAACTTGGCTGCGGCAATTCTGAGCCTATTGCACCCATCCGGTGTTCTTGACAGTGGCTGCCTAGGAAGTGGCCAGCAGATTATAAACTGATACTCTTCTCTGAGCTGTTCTCAGTGCATGCCCTAGTTATATTCAAGACTTCACCCGTGAGCCTCATCCTGCCCACTACCTGTATTCATTCACCCCTTTGTCTTCCAGGCATTTGATCTCTCAGGAGGATCTTTCCCTTCTGACAGAAACACATCAGGAGGAAGGAGCACAAGGAGAGGATATTTCTGCAAGTACACTTCAGACAGATTCCCCCGCAACCTTCTATTGGGAGAACAGGCTCTGGGCCTGACTCCAAACCCTGTGAATCCCCAAGGATCTGCATGGATCCTGGGGATCATCGGACGGCTATGGTTATCTGTGCCAAGGTCCTGTGTCTCCACTCCAGTTCTGGTCCCTGGCAATCCCTGAGCTTCGCTAGCAGGGAACCACACTAGCCCAGGACCACTCCTTAGAGGGAGTTCCCTGCTATGGTCAGATACCATGGACAGTACAGCCGACGATGCCACAGTGGCATCTGAGCCCCTGTTCTGTGTAGGCGGTGGAGAGCCACAAGAGAACCGCCCTTAGTTCTGCGTGTGGACCTGGGGAGTATAATTGATCACCCATTGGTAATCAGCCAAAGCTCATACCGTTGCTGAGGGGGATCTTGCCTCTCCGCTGATTTATAATGACCTGGGGCAGATTTTATAAAAGTACAATTCTGGGGCCATTCAACCTGAACATGCAAGTCCCTCACTGGTAACATTTATCAAGCACATGCAAGATCACATCCTCGAAACTCTAGCCCAAATGTACTAGTGTTATAGGTAGAGGCATGGCCCACAATACTTTTATACTCCCATCTGAATGCACACACTGGGATTTATGCACGCAGATCCTACTAGTGCTAATGGGAGTGGCATGACCTAATCCCTACGCATTGCACTGGGAATACACTCCCCAGGAAACATGCTCCTTTGGATGTTTTTTCAGCAAAATATTTATGCAGTGAGTGCATCATATTCTTGCTGCACCACAGATCCATAAGAAAACAGACAGACAAGGGTATATTGGAAAATTCCAAAACAGAGCCCTAAGTATTTGCTAAAGTAACCATAACTGTCTGCTAGGCACTTGACACTTAGACATGAGAAGCTTCATCTGAATGCTTTATCCTTTTATTCAATAATTCAGTAAACCAGGGCAGAGGATTTTTCACCAGCAGTTTTAAAATGAACTTTATTGCAATTCAGACAGATACCTTTCCCCTGCAAGGCCATAGGTTTAATAAACACATAGGCTTACCCTTGAGCTCAGCAGGGATCTCTAGTAAGTACTTTATGACAGATTTGCCACTTTTTTGAGAAATAGCAGAAATGCCAATTGTTGGAGCTGATAGTTTTATCAAAGCTTCTCTCCTTCAGGGTTTTATGTGTAACCTCGCAACTCCTTGCCTTGGAAGTCAGGAACAGAGCACAACAGAATTGGAGGGAAGGATAAAAAGTCAGGTTTCCCAGAAAAAATGAATAACGATTATCTGTTTTGATGGTGGTTTGGAGTAAAGAAATCTTGACACTCACAAAAAATAAAAAAGCAACCTAACCCGTTTTTATCTCTCATCCTAACAAGGAAGAACACCTTTTTGATGTAAAATGAGAGGCTATTTAGAATAGATTATTTAAGTTCTCATACCCCTTGTGACAAGTTCAACCAGTGCTACCAACAATTAGTTGCATTTCTGCTAAGACTTGCCCTGGGAGAATGTCAGAATACTGTCTGACTATGATCTTGTCCCTACATGTGCTTAGAATCATAGAGTCATGGACATGTAGCACTGGAAGGGACCTTGAGAGGTGATCAAGTTGAGTCCCCTGCACAGAGGCAGGACCATGTAAACCTAGACCATCCCTAATAGGTGCATGTCCAACCTGTTCCTGAAAACCTCCAGTGATGGTGATTCCATAACTTCCCTTGGAAGCCTAGTCCAGAGATTAACTACACCTAAAGATAGAAAGTTTCCTATCCTAAATCTCCCTTGCCACCGATTAAGCCCATTACTTCTTGTCCTACCTTCCCCAGATCCTTTTCAGCAGTACTACCAGCTAGCCAGTAATCCCCCTTTTGGTAGTGGTGCGTTTATTTTTCCTTCCTAAGTGTAGTATTTTGCATTTATGTCTATTGAATTTCATCTCGTTGATTTCAGATCAATTCTCCAGTTTGTCAAGGTTGCTTTGAATTCTAATCATGTCCTCCAAAGTGTTTGCAACCCTCCCAGTTTGGTATTCTCATCACTCCGTTATCCAAGTATGCAACAGTGGTCATTTCATATCTCTTCTATGAACCATCCACCAGAGGAAGTGCCAACTGTTGGCGGGCAATGCTAACAAATGCATGGACTAGGAAGTTAGTACTCTGTACTTTATTGGCTCCAAGTTTCTTCTTATAAATGTTAGGTCCTCCTAAGCTATCAATTCCATGTAGGTCAGTAGATCCTCACAGTGTTTGTCTGCAGATTCTGTTGGTGAAAAAGGTTGTGTCTCCCTACAGAGGAGATATGGTTAGTGCCATAAACCTGTGGATACTCCCAAGATCTGCACAGTCATCAGGGGAGCTCCTGTAAGTTTGCGCCATCTGCATAAAAGTCTGTCCGTGTCTTTCTGAAAACCCTTGAAACATGGCTCCTGCAGGAGGTGGAAACTGTATCAGTTACAGCAAACTAGGTCTGCAATGGCCTGTTCCAGTTTGCCCTGCAGACTATAGGAAGGAGAGTAAAGAGGAGTCTGACCCCGAGCCTGCTCCCACTCCCTTCTGACCCAGCAGACTTGCATCCCTGCATGGTCCCTGCAGAAAGTCTTCTGGCCAAGGGCATGGAGATCATATACTGCAAAAGATGCGTTTCCCCTTCCACTCTTCCCTAGGCCAGAGCTATGGGACACCAGCTCCTCTCTGCTTGTGGAACTAGGGGAGAGCATGTGGTTCTTAGCTGGTAACGCTCCAGATTTACTTCTGAATTCATTTGACAGAGGGATGCGAGGAGGAGAGGGTATCTTTAACATTGTCAAGACAGGGCCACATTCTGAAGACCTTACTCAGAATTGCCTGAGTTTAGACAGAGTAAAAACTGAGTCAAGATTTGGCCTGCTCTATGGTGACTTACTATTCTAACTTCAGTTCCGCTGAGCTCCAGGACTAACTCAGTGGTTAACACTAGGGCTCACTGACACAACGCTGCCCCTGCATTGCAGATTCCATCCACCTGGGTGGAGGAGGGAAATATGAAGGCATAACCATTTTACTGGAAGTGCTGATCTAAAAACTTGGCATCCTGAACCCAATTATAAATTTGACCTGTAAGGACAAAGAGACCACATGCTAGTCAGCGACTGTGCCAGACTGCCAGTGGGGAGGTTGTTCTTTTTGCTTTGGGTTTTATTTTTAGGTAGAGCCCAGAGATGCTAGCTGGCTACTGTGATACAATGTGCCAGAGAAGGATGTTGGGATGAAAAGAGTTGATTCATAAGACCAGTAACTGTCTTTCTTAAAATAGCATAAATTAAAGGCATTTGATCAAACATTTCTGGATTGCTCAGTGCAATTCTAATCTTTTGATGTGAAAAGAGCTTTAACCTGCTAGATGATTATTGTTACAGTAATGCCTCAGGGGGATTGGGGCTCCATTTTGCTGCCCCAAAATGTTGATTAACTAGAGCTAAGATAGATCATGGGTGAGAGAAAGGAAGTACTATTATGTCCATTTTATAGATGGGGAATGAAGCATGGAAATATTATGAGAGTCACCAAGGACATGCAAACCCAGATCTCCTAAGTCCCAGTGTGGTGAGTTAATAAGATCACCTTCCTCTCTGAGAATAATTCCTGGTTTCAGATTGCTGGCTCTCTAGTTTATATTAGAGTCAATAAGGCAAATTCTTCCCTGCTGTAATACCACTGATGTCAGTAGAGTTACACCAGGGATGAATTCGGACCATTAAACTAATCAGTTGGTCAAATGCCTGAAAACTTTGATTGAATGCCTAGAGGTATCAGTAATTACAAGTAGCAGGATATTCTCTAGTTTTGACTCACTATGGACAACATTTGTCCTTGGATATGTGACTACTGATTGAAGCAATTGCGGCTCAAATTACATTAACTGTTGTGTGCCAGTTTCTTCCTGGATTATTCAAATCTGCTGGTTAGCATTTCTTGGGCCCTGAGCAGTTACTTTTAATGGATGACTGATATCCAGAGGACATTTAATGGAATAGGTTCTCTCAGTCTGCTCAGGACTTATATAATTTTCACTCCATTTCTGGGGACACATGTCAAAAAGGTTCTGAGAGAACTTTCCCACTCAGTGTCCCTTATGGGCAACCCAACACCATACAGTCCATTTTCATTAATGTTCAGGAAAACACAAGGAATGTTGCCTGAATCTTTCTGGGCTGTTCCACATATGGAATAGCTACGGCAATATTGTCTACCTTTTCAAGAGCAACCAATTCGATTTTAAATTGGTTTCCTGGTACATTTTGTTTGCTCTTGCTAACAATCATTTGGTAGAGTTCCAAATAGCTAAATAAACATCTAGCATGCAAGGGCCAGATCCTGTAAACAATTACACATGTAAGGAAAATTGCTCATAAGCAGAACTGTCTATATGTTTGGTTCTTAAAACTATATATATAATGGGGGCTGCCATCTTAAAGCAATTTCCCAGACAGGTCTCCACTGGACATGACAAAGTACTGTAGGACTGAAAAAAAGTGCCTTTGCCATTAAAAAGTTTCAAGAGTTGAGAGAGTTTCAAAATTATTTTGATTTTGGTTTGGTTTGGGTTGTTTAAAAACAAAATTAGGGTTATATAGTAGCTGATTTAATAAACTAACCCAAACATTTTTTTAAAATTGCCTTACATGAGTAGTTCCCATGGAAATCGTTTGTGACTTCTCACATTTAATTTGGCTCCATAGAGAACATTCCTTACAACAGCTTTTTCTGATTTCCAATACTTTTCAACAGCAAATCCGACTCTTTCTATAACCCTACTTTCTATCATGAGTTGTCAAAATGGCAGTTTCTGTTTTCTTGGTAATAAATCTCTTTATTAAATTGGGTACTGACAACACTTATTAGTGACCAACTCTCCTTTGTAATTAGCTCTAACCATGAATGAGAATTTATTGTGCATTCCATTGGACATTTTCTTTAAGGTGCCATTAAAGGTTTTTTTTTATATTTCTATAACTGCTTCCAGATCATCATGGGATCTTTCAAAAGAGAATATTTTAACAAAAAGCTGTGTGCAATTGATCTTGAAAAGACACTTGCAGTTACTTAATGGTGGGAAAGGGTAAAATATGTCATGCTATTTAAAGATATTTTCATGTTAAACTATAATAATAAAACTACTCTTAATTCGCTAACAGTGAAATCAAGGACAACACGCAATGAAATCAGGGACAATAACCTAGATAAACTACCCATTTTAGCAACAGCCTCTCAAAAATGAACTAACTTAGGCTAGAAATATATATTTCAATAGCTTTTTTAAACTTAAAAACAATTTTTTTTTACTGTTAGTTTGAAAACCCGCTTCTGCTTCTAAACTACCACATAGTTTGGGAAATGCCACAGGATGAAGAGGGTTAGAGATAGGTTGGAAAATCAAGGCAGTCCTGGAAAGTCAGTGGTAGAAGTAGATTAATAGTAAGCTTCAAAAAAAGACAAGTGCAGTCCTCAGTGGGATATCCATGATGTGAGGCTCTGGAGATGGAAGGTACAAAGCAAGGGAAGGAAAGATCCTTTGGACATGATTAGGGTTGTGGGAAATGGCTGAGGGACAGCAGGAGAAGAAGTCTGGTCTATAATATTTCCTTCATTCATGTACTGATTCTGAAATGTACCAGATTTAGAGCACTGAAAAAATGGAGTTGTCTGTTTATCGACAGAATAGGCACAATGTGAACAGCAGCAAGGCAAGTTTCTCAAGATTTCCACATTAGTGCCTCATAACCTTGATCTGGACGGATTACATGTAAGAGGATAGCTACACAGGCTGGAAAGATGCTGCTTTCCTCCTGCAAGTGGCTGAGTGCCCTTAGAGAAGGCCAGGGAGGAAAAGCACCCCGAACCTCACAGCACCAAGCCTTCAAACCTTGATCTGTCTGTTGAGAGTATGACTGGGGATTATGGTTTTTGCAGGATAGATATCTACCCACTAGAAACAGGAAGTGGGCCAACACACTCATTTCAAATACAGTTGTCAAACTGATAACAGTGAATGACTTTCAATTTGCCAGCACTGACTAGGCCCATATCAAAATCTCCTGGAGGATGAAGGGTTTAAAGCAGGGGGAAAAGGGGAGACCCTTCTGGTTTTGTGGGAGGACATTGTTCTATGGTCAAAAATAATGTTTCCATTGAAAATGTTGTCAGCCCATGAAATCTGTGGCTTGAGGAGCAGAAGGCCAAATTAACCAGCCGTGTAACTCCCCTGATGTCACTAGATTTACCTGAGCGATGTTTGGCTGCTGCATTTACAGCCTCCCAGGGCGCCATTCTGCAGCTGAAAAACTGGATTATGCTTTGGCCTAGAGGACCATGATGGAAGAAAGTAAGAATTACCCTTAAACTATGATATGGGCTACCGGGACCTTGAGTCCGACCACGCTGGGGCTAGCAGGCGCTCTGTGCTCACTTACTTCCCACCCTGGAGGAGGTGGGGAGCACCTTAGTTCTACTCCACCTACTCGTGGGCCAAAGTAGCTGAGCAAGCACAGGAGGGGATAATAATTTGCAGCTGGTGTAGCCCAACAGTGAATTGCTGCTCTCGTGAAACAAGAAGGAAGCAGGGGAAGAATTATACCTCAGAGGAGTGTTGCTGCGTCACGCTGCCTCCCAGGGCTACTCTTGGGTTTACGTAGCTTACATCCCACCTCTTGCTCAGGATTGTGCTGGAAGTCACAGTCTAGTGTCCTAAACATTTTCCAGCTCTCTGTGGCATGATGGAGCTCCTCGAGACCCCTTAGGTTTATTAAAATCTTAAATGCTCTGCTGAGAGCAGCTGCTTTCATCAGCTCCTGATCTTATAAAACTGATTTGATTTTCTTCTCTTTTCAAAAAGGTTTTATTTTTTAAAAATCATATGCTATGAAAAATCATTAGTTAAATTAATTTTACGGCTCTGAATAAAAAGCCCCAGAGATAGCTAAAGATATGAGCTGATATTCTCTCCAGAACTCCTGCTATTGTGCTTCTGGATTTCATGGGTCTGAAAACAGTGTGTGTCCTTGCTTGCCATATGTGCTGTGGTATCTGCATACAGCAGAGTGAGTTAAGGACTGATCATCTCTCTTGATTTCTAGCCATGGCTTAATTTCCTTGCAGCAATGTCTCTTAATTTCCTTACTATGGCGGATTTAAGTCAGATCCTTATTGTTATTTTAACATATATGCTGTGGCTTATTAGTCATAAGCATATACAGACAAGACCTTAGTCCTCCTTTGCTCCTAGACAAACACTGTTTGTTTGGTTGACTGAGCTCAAAGATTAACTATTTTGAAATGATGGGCGATCAAGCCCTAAACATTTGTGCTGCTGTGATTTAAAATGTAAATAACAAAATGTCATAATGTTTTTATACTATTGTCATAGGATAATATAATTGATATGGAAGAAAAGAAGTAGAAAAACATAAAAGGGAGATAGAAAGTCATGGTAAACAAGAAAGCAATAAGGGGAAGAATGCAGAGGGGATACTGTAGTATGGTTGATTAAATAAATATAGAAAAGAAATACTGACTCGGGATATTACCCATGATAGAATATGCTAAGCAAACAAGTATACAAGAAAGGGTTAGAAGGAGCTCTTTGGGGCTGGGACTGTCCTTCTCTAGAGGCAAGCTTCTGCCATCCTTATTCACATTGTGCCTGGTTTTCATACCCCTATTTACATTGAATAGTAGTTTGCTCCCCACATAATCCTATTGGTCTCAGTGGGAGTACTTGCACAGTCAAGTACCATTCAGCATGCATAAGGGTGGCAAAATCTGGCCTGAGGCACATGCAAATGTATATACATAAAGGTGACAGAAAGGTAACCCTATGCATATATACAGCACCTAGCACAATGGGGGCAGCTGGATGGTACAAGAACAACAGTAACAGTAAGGACAATTGGCAGGACAATAGACGAAAGGCAGGACAATAAACTTGTGGCTAGGAAAAATAATTTTGGTGTGGAATTAGATGGAGGAATTACCAGAAGTCTTTTCAGTTCTGAGGAATAAACCTACCCTCTGTTTGTGTGGATGTATAAACCTTTGGCAAGAACTAAGATACTTACTCATAGTGTATGAGAGAGCCTACTGCCTGGTCTGATAATCAGCAACACAAGTATTTAGTAATGCTTTCATGATTCTTTTGTGTTTCAAAAAGTTTAACCTCCATCAAATGTATGTTTTTCTGTTGAACATCTCACCGGAGGCTAAATGAACCTCACTTAGCCACTCCTGTCTGTCTCTTACTTGGAATGTAACTTAATGATTCACTGTCTTCCCTTGACTAACACATCAGCGTAGAGAATGTGCCCTCTCATGATGGTAAGCCTTGTTTAACCTCTGAGGAATAGTAGATATCCTGACACCTGATGTGTGACATAATCTATCCAGATGAGAAAGAGCTATCTGGCCACCACATCTCCTTAGATCCTTGATCTCCATGCAAGGGCTGTCATTTCTCACTGCAGCGACTTTAATTCAGAGTTTGCTCTGAACAAGTGGTAGTACGCCTTGCATTTGATATCGCAGCTCAAAACACCATACCTTCTATCAGACTTACCGGATGAGAAGATTTTTCTACTCCGTTGCTTTTGCATAGACACACATATCCTAAGGATTTCAAAGGGCTTCGCAAACATTCATTAATAAAGCTCTTGCATAGTAGGCACTTAGTGTTATACCCATATTACAGACTGATAACCTGACGGTCAGAAAGGTTGATAGATTCGTCTACGGTTAAGGGAAGGTTAGCTAGTCAGTGACAGAGCTGGGAACAGGACCCAGGAACACTGACTCTCCGAGCCATGTTGTAACCATTAGACAACAATTCCTTTCAACACAACTACCAACTAACTAACCGGCAAAACCTCAGTAGATGATATTATTAAAGCCCATAAACCAGACCTACAGTTCTAAGTACATATGGTGAAGGTTTCAGTGACGGCAATTGGCACCTTTCCTGAATCTGATTTGCTGGAAAGAGTTGTTAACCCTTTCAGAATGACTGCTTCCTGGCTGTATTCACAAGACCTTCCAGCACCTAGCATCTGCCCCTATTTGATGCTATTCACTTCAATCCTGAAGGAGAGAAGGAAAGAAACATGTACACTAGGAAGAAACAGGAAGACATGGCACATGAAACAGGTGAAATCGGCTGGTGGCAGCAAACTACAGTAGCTGCCTTTAGTATAGATGAGAAAGCATCTTCCACTTGTCTGGCAGCAGTTGAAAGATCTTTTCCAGCAGAAATCTCTGGTTTGGGGGAGTTCCTAATTTGATCATAAAAGTATCAAATGGAAAGCGAAGGAGGAACTGGCAGGAAGCCAGCAGTTGGCGGGCAGTGGATGCAATATAAATATAGTAAGGATGAGATGTGGAAAAGTGCTCCCCACTGACCTAACTCTGCTGCCATTATTGTCAAAAGGAGTTTTACCAGCGACTTCAAAGGGAGCAGTGTCAGGCCAATGCTGAGCTGAAAAATGCCACCTTTTTGCAAGAACTTTTTCTTAGCTTATTTTCACCCATCCAATTCCTGTATCCATGGAAACATGACCAGAAAATCTGCTGGTAAGAGACAGCTGGGGAGTAAGAACTCCCCTGTGTAGATTTCAACAGCCAAAAGCGACGCAGGGTGGTTTGCAAAACATGGACTCTTGATAGCTTTGGGGCTCCTGACAGCTTGCAAACTTTTTAGGTTGGGAAAGTATATATATATATTAAAGTTTGTTATTTAAGCAAAAATAAAATTACTCTTTTGGAAGTCCTCGCCATCAACATTATGACCCTGGAGTTCAGCTGAATTGCAAATGCCAGAGGCCAGGCGCACGGTGTGTGTGCGTAATGTGGCATAATGGTCGTCTTTGCAATCTCTTGACCCTGGGCTGCTGTGTTCAGGGCTAGTCCTTTGGTGTAAGTTAGAGCCGTCTTCCAGCCATACCTCCATGCCAGTTGCAGTGGAAGGGATGATGGTGTAGAATTCTATATGCACATTACCCCTCAGCACTGGGGTGATCCTCCCAGAACTGGAAACCCTGTACAGCTAGACCAGTGGTTCCCAACCTGTGGCCTGGGGGCCAAAAGTGACCCACAGGGTCTTACAAAGTGGCCCGCCGCTCCCCTCCTGCTGGCTGCAGAAGGGAGCCGCCACCTAAGGACCCAAGTGAAGCACGTTCCCACAGGGCTACGAGACCGCTGCAGGCTCCTTACTACAGCCAAGGGGGCGGGAGATCAGCGCTTCCCTCCCCCTGGCTGTAGCAGGGAGCATGGCAAAACACTCCTCCTTGGTCCATAGGTACTGGGGTCCCTGCTGGAGCCAGAGGGAGCGGAGATCAGTAGTTCCCTCCCCCAGCTCCAGCAAAGAGCAAAGTCACTAAGTGCTGGGGTCCCTGCACTGATCTCCCATCCCCCTGACTGCAGAAGGGAGTCACTGCCTAGGGACCCAGTTGGCATGCACAGGGCTACAGGATGTGTGTAGTTTCCCTGCTGCAGCCAAGGAGACAGGAGATCAGTGAGAAGGCTGCTTCCTTGCTGATTTCCTTCTGTCTGGCTGCAGTGGGGGTAGGGGGGCAGAACCTACGATTCTTGAGGAGTGGGGCAGGTCTCTAAAAATCCATGCCTTATCAGGCCATCCACCATGACTTAGCTGCCAGGCCACGTGCTTCAGTGTGTATTGACAATCACACATCTACACTAGCGCTTTGTCTGTGAGTGTGTGGCATACTGCAAGTGATCTGTAGGTGTACAATAGTCAATGTAAAAACGAGCACAGTAGCATCAAAATGTTTACTTTAAATACATAGTGATTTATAGGTCTTAATGGTGTATACGTCAATATGATTTTTTATGAGCTGATAGACGGGTGGCCCTTCAGGGCTGTAAAAATGATATTTGTGGCCCTCAAGCCAAAAAGGTTGGGAACCACTGAGCTAGATTCTGTCAGGGGTATGATACAAAGTAGCCACACCACACTAGCTAAGTTTTACCAGGTGCCTCCAGTTTTTGAGAGGCTTAATCCACTGATGAGGCATAAGCCGCTGACAAGGCCTGTATAACCCAACATCTTGCGTAGTGTGCCTATGTATTTATTTGAGTATGCAGTGGTGTGTATATATATATATGTTTAGTATGTGTGTGTTTATACCTATATACATATATAAATAAGATACCATATTCTAAATGTATAATGCAATAATAATACACTCACCAGTGGTAGCAAGAACAAACTATACACAGGCATTTAATTGAATATACAACCAACCTCTCAATTCTTCGATATTTCATACGTACCTGTTGTATTTCTATGTAGCTGAGGTACCAACATGCCACGTGACATAACTACAGGAAATACTGGCCCAAACTAGCACCTTCTGAAACTATGGCTCCATTTCCGCTGGTCGGCATTATGTGACCGAGCAATGACGCTTCGAGAATTGGTACTTCCTGAAATGACTCCATCCACAATGGCACTAGGCACTTGACTGGAGAACAGGTTGGACAGTTAAGCATCCAGGGCTTGGAAAATAGACATTAGTTCATGAGCGTGAGCAATCATTAATCACCCTGTCTGTTGTGTTTAAGAATCCAATTTATATCCAATGTATATATTTATTTAGTGGGGAGCAAACTCTACATACACCTTAGTATTTGCTATTTTTGATGCCTGCTATAACCTCCATGTTCATTTCTGGTCTGCCAGGTCAATCACCAAGTTTGTTTTTTCAGTCTACCATTCTGTTACTACAAAATTAAAATACTAAAACAAATGATCCACTGTATTTATAGCACCTCCCAGAAAATGTGTTGTTCTCCCTCTGCTGTTGCTACTTTAGCAATGAATTGATTTCAATTACAACACAGAATACAAAGTGTACTGTGCTCACTTTATATCATTATTCTTTATTCCAAATATTTGCACTGTAAAAAAGATAAACAAAAGAAATAGTATTTTTCACTTCATCTCGTATAAGCATTGTAGTGCAATTCCTTTATCATGAAAGTGCAAGCTATAAATATAGAATTATCATTATTTTTTACATAACTGTACTCAAAAACAAAACAATGTAAAACTTTAGCTCCTACGAGTCGAAGCATGAAGGGGCATACAAGTTAGTATCTCTGGCATGTAAATACCTTACAAAGCCGGCTACAACAGTACCATGTGAACCCCTGTTCTCACTTTCAGGTGACATTGTAAATAAGAAGTGGGAAAAATTATCTCCTGTAAATGTAAACAAACTTGTTTGTCTTAGCGATTGGCTGAATAAGAAGTAGGACTGAGTGGACTTGTATGAGGTCAATTGAAAAATGCAATTCCTTTTGTTTATCTTTCCTACAGAGCAAATATTTGTAATAAAAAACATCTGTCGTATATATACACACACACACACACCCATCTGTTGCTATGTCTGTTAGGGAAGGCAAGGTCAAAAAAATGCACCTTGCACTTAGAGTGGAAGGGTGAGATTTGTGATGGTTCTTAGTTCCTGGGGGAGTTCATTCCACAGTCTATGACTGACCCCCAAGAAAGCTTTGTCACTTGTGCAAATGAACTTTATCCTTATTGTAGAAAGTTCTATTGTGCCACAGGAGTGAATCTGTTGACCACAGTCTTCATCCTGTAGTTTTAAGTATACTTTTTTTATGCCCTGAGCCCAGGCTTTTGAGCACCTTGAAGATAAAAACCTAGACCTTTAACTTGATGTGATATTCTATGGAAATTGAGGGTAGGACAGGTTTGGTGTATTCACGGTAGCCAATGTTGCTGAGGGGACGAGCTGCAGTATTCTGTACTATCTGGAGTTTTCCAAATGCTGAAGGCTTCATGGCCAGGTATAATATATTGCAGTAGTCCAGCCAAAAGGTGGTGAAAGTCTGAATAACTAAGGCTATGTCTACACTAGAGAGCTTACAGGTGCACCGCTGTAAGATCTCTAGTGAAGCTGTTGTAAGCTGACAGGAGAGAGTTCTTCCATTGCTGTAATGAATCCACCCACAATGAGCGGCGGAGCTATGTTGGTGGGAGAAGCTCCCCACCAACATAACATTGTCCACACTGGTGCTTATGTCCGTGTAACTTATATAGCTTGCGGGGGGAGGTTTATTCACATCTCTGAATGACATAAATTATATCAACGTAAGTGGTAGTGTAGACATAGCCTGAGGCGAGGTCATTATTTGCCAGGATGGGATAGGATCTCCAAGCCAATTAGAGATAGTAAAAAGCATTACGCATGGATTCTTCTATGTAACAGCTTAGCATTGGTGAGGAATTTGGGAAAACACCTAAGCTACCGACTTAACTGATCAATTGTGGGTGTGTACGTCAACCAATGGAAACTGCACTCTGGCTGCAAACTCTTCAAAATGCTTTCCTCTGTCCATCAACATCACTTCTGTCTTGCCTGGGTTCATCTTCAGCCAGCTGTACCTCATCCATGAGGCCATCTTGAAGGTAGGATATGGTCGTCTGTGATGATGGGTAACTAAATCTGTCTGTCATGTTTATACTGCTGGAACTTGAGTCCATGGAATCTGGCCATTTCACCTAATAACTGCAGATAGATGTTGAATAGGATGGGAAAGAGAATAGATCCTTGTGGGACTCCACAAGTGAGGGGTCTAGTAGTGGAGGTGCAGTTTCCCATCACTACTCTTTAGGTGTATGGCTCCAGGAAGGACTCAAACCATTTTAGTGCATTACCCAGCACCCCTGTTACCTGTCTCAAGTGAAACAACTGTGGTCAGCTGTGTTGAATGCTGCAAGAGGTCCAGAAGAATGAAAATGGATGTCTTCTCTCTATCCATTGGTAGCAGAGCTGATCCACCAGTGTTACTGAAGTGGTTTCAGTTCCATATCCTCACCTGAGTCCAGATTGTGCTTGATTGTAGGCTTTTTGACTCAGTATTCCTAACTGTACAATGAGGATAATAATACTTACCAATGCACTTTGAGATCTATGAATGAGATGTGCTAAGTATCATTATTTTTTAAGTGGTGACACCTTCCTCCATCCCTGCTCACCGCAAAAGGACGTCTCTTCTGAAAATTAGAGATAGAGCAAAACAAGAAGAAAGGGTATTTACATACCTGAGAAAGTGACCCTCTATATTTAAAAATAAAAACTTTCACTAAAAATCTGCTTCACATCACGTGGCGTGGTGCCTCTGTGTAGCTGCTGACAAATTTGAAGACCTACCAGCCTTATCAAAGCAGGGCTTGCATGTGCAGCACATTACGTGAACTTTTGTTTTTACACAGTTCAGGAAAAATATTGTCTTTACCACTGACAAATTTCAATCTCTTCATTTTCTTGCTCATTTATAAACTAACGTTTTTTACTCCAAAGTTTTTGTGGTTGTCGAATTTTTACGGTGCACAAGTGGTACGAACTCTATGTCAATAAGGAGGTGAGAGTTCAGGGAGTCAAATCTGGAATAACTCACACATCCAAGGACTGGAACAGCGGGGAGTATGAGGAAAAGCATACAGCAGGAGGTTGTGAATCAAAATATGTCACCCATACTTAATCTACAACCCCTTATACCATCTTCTCTTTGCTGTGAAGGTAATACCCAGGCAGACTCTGTGGCATAGTGCCATCTTGTGGACAGCACATGTACCTAACAGGAAGTGCAGAGGAAGTGGAGGAAGGCTAGAGACAAGAGATTTGAAGTTGTCTAAGTAAGAGATACTGAATCCTGTTGATGTAATTGTTAAACAAAAGCATTCCACTGAAATTTGAGTCTCCCTGTTTTGTCAAGAATGCTAAAGACTCCCTTGGATTCTCTTACATCCCCTTAGACCAACTTACTGACCACACACCAACCTGTAGTTTGTATCACCATTTACATCACCTCTGAATCTGGATCCACATGTTTCTAATTTGGTATTTAGAACCTGCAACACCTGGTCATTCTGGATGTGTCAAGCCCTGTGCAATGACATGGGAGTACAGTGATGTGACAGTTACAGTTTTTCATTTCTGGAATGAAGTAGAGATTGGTCTAAGAAAGCATGAGGGCTAAATATTGTTTGCTTTTTCCTCCCTACTTGTGGAATCCAAATTTAAAGTAACTCACTTGTCACATTGTCAAATCATTGTTTCTATAGATAAAGTTGGTTTATTTACTGTGCCCACATTTGAATTTTAGCCATTGCTTTCTGTATGCTACTAGGTAAACTGCCCATTTTGAATCTAATCATCAATATGGCCCCAATTCTCTATTTCCATTGCAAGCAAAGTTCCCACTGACTTCAATGGAATTTCCTTCATAAAGGCCCAAGTAAAATCACTGAATATATATGTTTTTAAAATGATGAGTATGTCAAAATTGGAGGAATGCCAAGGCCAAGTTTTTGTAAACACTTTGTAAATGATACAGTTTTCCTGAGCATCTGTTCATGAATCATTTGCCAACCTTTTGGATCAGATACAGGTTATTTAGACAGCTAACGCTGTAAGCTAGAAAGAGAGAATATGACTTAGCAATTATCAATTACTTAGCTTTAACTACACAATCTCTTTAAAGAATATAATCTGTAGTCATAAAAGTGCCTATTATAGTTACATTGTTTTAAAAACAAATGTTCTCCAGGATACAAGCACTGAACAGCACATTTTTAATCACTGATTCCTTTGGAGAGAAAACACCAGTCTTTTTTTTTTTAACTTTGTATTAAGGCAAAGTTCCAATAAAACATTAGCTTGCTACATTGTATATTACTTATTCAGCATTGAGTTAATATTCAAATAAACTGGCTAAAGACACAAAGAAGAGTGTTGTATCGCAGTTCACAACTCACACGCGGAAATGCAGAATGGGCATGTTAAGGATTGAAATGGGCATGCGGTAATTCAACCCACGTGTTGGAAGCAGTGTTTCCAGATTAGTATCTAAAGCAGCGACAGCATGGATGGTATCATACAAGCCCTTCTTTTCAACATGTAGCACTGAGTATATTCCATATCAAAGACTACGAGGTTATAAACTTAAGCATGAATTCTGATTTTTCTCGATCACCTTCCATACACTGATAACATATGTAGAGAGCACAGTAATGTGACAAGAGTCCTTTCCCCATGGCGTTTCAATCCTATAATGATGCTCATATGGTGAGCAAAATCTTTTTATGCTATACCTAGGGGCAAACCCTCTGCCCAGTGCCCAGCTTGAGGAGCTGGATGAGGCAGTGGCCAGATATGGAGGGTAGGAGGAGGAATCTTCCTCCCATATATCTCAAGTGTGCCTCACTTCAAGGACGTCACTCATTCCAGTACCAAAGTTCCCTACATCCCACACAAGGCTAGTGTCCCCTCACTTTTACTGTTGAACTAAAGAAGCAGGAAAGGGAAGCTAGAGAAAGAGCTATGCAACGGACAATCTCACAGCAGTTTAAGTTTCCTGCCTTCATAACTATTTTCTGTTCCTCACTGTGAGTCTTTGTCACATGTTGCATCCCACATTTGAGCCTTGGGGGCTTGAGGGGAATCCTTCTTTGGGCAGTGGAGTGTTTGCAGAGCCTCTCCTAGAAGCTACCTCAGCCCAATGGCTGGAGTAGGCTTCATAGGGTACGTCTACACTGCAAAGAAAGACTGCTGGCAGCGAGTTTCAGAGCCTGGGTCTGCTGACTCAGGCGTACGGGGCTCGCACCATGGGTCTAAAAATAGCAATGTAGACGTTTGGGGTTGGCCTGGAGCCTGGTCTCTAAGACCCTTCCCTCCCCCCTCACCAGGTTTATGAGCCCAGGCTTCAGCCCAAATGTCTACACTGCTATTTTTAGCCCTGTAAGGAGAGCCCCATGAGGCTGAGTCAGCTGAGGTGGGTGTACCCATAACCTCGATTTGCCTCCTTATCACTGGGGGATGTTACAGGAGGATCCATGTAGCAGGCACCCTTTGGCCTGTCTTTTCCCCCAACCCAGTCTGACCTTTCTCTGGCCCACTAACCCATAGTGAGCTGTGCACTGTGCAAGAGGTGTGCTCTCCTAGTGTAGACTCTAGATCCTGTCCCCCACGTACACTGGAATCACACTAGTCCAACTGTCAAAGGATTGGTCATGGTCATACAGGTGAGGGCTGGATTTGGGCCTAGTCCTGCTTTCATTGAAGTCAATGGAAAGTTTGCTATTCACACTGGTGGGAGTAAAAGCAGGCCTTTTTCACAAGGACCTAACCCAGATGAATGTTCCTTAGACATCAAGAATGTGATGCTGCAGCCACGCCTGCTGCATTCCTGGGATGGCTGTGTGCAGAGAACTGCAGGACTCGACCCCTACCAGGAGCGATTAAACAACCTTACACCCTTTTTCCACCTCCAGTTTCTGTGATTCTCTCTGTGTTTCCCTGTTTCATTTTATTCATTTCTGACAGAAAATACAATAAACAATTTCTCCTTAATGAGAAACGTGAGGAATGCACAAATTAGCAGTCACCACAAATCTAAGCCAAGGGCAGTTGGTTGGTGAAGTGCTGTCATTGCCAAATACCATAAAGTACCATTCACATCTCAATTAGCTTCTATTTTTTTTCTTATTAGGTTGTGCAGAAAATCAAATTTCAATCCATATTTCTAGCAAAGCAAGCACACAGGAAAGTCTTGTTTATTTAGGTTCCAATGCTGGTATCTGCCTAGAATTCCTTGCTGATTGTAAAACAGCAGATAGAATGATTACTCCAGGAAATTTATCATACTCTGAAGGGAAAGCTTATCAGTTAGGGAATTTATTTTAATGTGTTTATGGCCTGGTTTTCAAAGGTGCTGAGCACTTCCCACAGCTTCTGAAATTCAGGCCATCAGTCCATTGTTCTCGGAACATCTGTTTATCAATGCATATACAGCAATATCTGTTTATATCAAAGTCCTTGGTACAGTTTTGGGAGGAGAGCACAGCTCCTAATGTTTATCCAGCATTCAAGATGTAAGTTCAGCCTCTTTCATATGATGCAACAGGCCTGACTCAGTAGCCTGGGCAGGGTAGCTTGTGTTTAGAGACAAAACAGCAGTAGCTACAGAAAGAATGTTGTATGGATTCATTATTTATGTGGTGTAACTGAATCCTACTGTATTTTCCTATTGCTGCAGATTTGTTTTTACATTGCCTAGCACAATGGGGCCCCATTCTCACCTGGCCTCTGCAACCACCACAATAATCTCAATAATCAGAAAAATAATAATGAGGAACTCAATTTTGTTTGGGGCCTCTAGGTGATACTGGAATAAATCATCATCACCATAAAATGAAAAATCTGAGGCTGGGGAAGGTGTTGCCTTTAGGAAAAGATTTGGAGTGACCATGCCAGCTTTCTGTGTATGACTCTCCTTTTGAAATGAAGTATATAGCAGTCACAGAATTGGGCCCATTGTTTTGATGTATGACTTTTCAAATGCTAGTGACCCTGTTCCAGTTCACTAAATTCCTCATTTCTTTGCCCTCTTCCTAATAATTAAAGCTGTGAGAACCTGGGAAACCCTGCCTGGCAAGCTTATTGGGGGTGAAAAACCTTCTGCCTCAGGGAGGTTTTATTCGGTCAATGGAGAAACTGCCAAAAAAGCCCAACAATAAAAGGGATAATTTTATCACAAGGTCAAAAGTCTTTCTGTTTAGTGCCAAATAGAAAAATGAAATCTAATGACTCCATTAGAAACCAAACACTTAAAGCAAAAGGGCAGGGAGGATGAGTTATAACATATTAGGTAAATACTTCAATGGCACATGTTAAAACAGGAATTTTCAAGACAGTTGTTCTGATTCTGCTCTCTTACATCAGTGTGAATCAAAAGTAACTTTAATAAATTCAGTAGAATTACATGGGGATCAAATCCGTCTATGGGAGAGCAGAATGAGGCCCAGCTTTTATAAATACATGTCAGTTTTTCCATATCTTCATCATTGTGACTGGTTTCTCTCGGTGTGGAGCTGCCATTGCTGATGTGTCATCAGGCTGCACCTCCCTACTGTGAACTAGGTTAGGACAAGAAAAATAGAGCTTATCATTTGAGTGCTTGGGAAATCAGAGATTTCGAAGTCATTGGAAGTTAAAGTTTGTTTTAATGATTAATTTAACAATAGTTTTGTTAATTCCCCCACTCCCCTGCCAATAATAGAACATGCTGTTCCATTCAACTCAGGAAACCTCTGATTCCCCATACATTCAAGTAAAGATAGATTCTGAAATCCTTACTCCTGTTGAGAAGTGCCTTACTTCGCAAGTAATCGTCTACATTTCAGTGCAGCAAGGTGCTGATCAACACAAGCAAGGTATCAGAATCTAGCTCCTATTGCGCTGCATTTTCTATGCCTGAACCTATTGATTATGATGACAGCTTTTTGTTGCTATGCTTTTTATTCTTATTCTTATTAAGGCAACAGAGATGAAATCCTTGCCCTGTTGAAGTCTGTGGGAACTTTGCCATTGACTTCAGTGGGGCCAGGATTTCACCCAGGGCATTTTATGACGTAATCTTTTTCATAATTCTATGCAGTGACTAAGGCCTAGTCTACACTTAAAAGTTAGCTCTACATATCTATGCTGACCTATCCCCTAGAGTAGATGCAGCTATGTCGACAGAAGAATGCTTTTGTTGATGTCACTGCCATCATTTGGGGAGTTGGTGTTCCTCTCCCAATGGAACAACCCCTTCCATCTACATTACATCTGCATCTACACTATAGGGTTATGCCGGCATAGCTATGGCACAGCTATCCTGACATCGTCTCCATAGCATGAACATACCTATAAATAGCTGTTACATCACATTGGGGTTTCTCTTTAAGTGCCCTTTGTGTCTCAGTGTCTGTGCCTTGCTTCTTCTGCCTCTGTCATTTAATTCTCCCCAAATAGCCGTCTCTGCTTGGGGAGGTGGTATGGTCTTCTGATTAAGACAGAGGATAGCAGGTAGTAGACTCTTCTTCTATTCTTGGCTTCATCCTGACTTCCGGGGCAACCTTGAGTAAGTCACTTAACCACTTTGTGTCTTGGTTTTGTCATGTATAAAACTATGATAATAAAACTCTTCCTCACAGGAGTGTTGTGGGGGCTAAATTAATTAATGTTTTTAAAGCTTCTGAAATCTGCAGACAGATGGTGCTATAGAAATATACAGCCTTTTTTTTTTTTTTAGATTCACACAAAAATACCCTATTTAAAATGAATCATTGATGTACCAGTCTTGTTCTGAACCTTTTTATTTTATCGGCTCTGATGGGTAGTGGGTGTGCTGACCCTACCATTTATTAAGCTAATCACTATTTACCTGGTCTTTTTCCATGCACCATTTATTTACTTTATCCACCCAATGTCTTGTCATAGGTATAGATTATAAGATTTTTTTGAGACAGGGACTGTTTTTGTTTTATATGTGTGTACCGTGCCTAGCACAATGGGCTCTGATCCTCTGTCAAAGCCTATAGGTGCCAGCAGAATGGAAATAAGAAAGAAGAAGAATAACACCAATACTGGGAACTACTTGAAATGTACCATTTCCAATTTGCTCTTCATCACAAACTTGATCGGGGAAAGGTAGGAATTGTGTAGGCCAAATTTCATGTGACTAGAGGGTTTGTTCACTCAAATTAAAATCTATGATAAGCATTCATCACAAGAGCTGTCATAATGTAAAGATATTTTCATAAATACTGCCTGATTGGTGGCTGTGTTCATTCATCAAGTCAAGAACATGTACACTCAGCTACTTGTTCCTAATGCACTGTTCTTAAGGGAGTCACAGTTCCATTTACTGCTTTTTTTGTTTATTTGATTTTTGTTGAGAGAATTAACAACAAAAAGTGTATTTTTGTTTGCTTGTTTTTTAAAATAAAATATCCATAGAATAGCCTGACTGCATTTCTTCATTGGCATAAAATCTCTGTCCCCAGACTGGAGCCACTCACAGATAGAGGCACTTGCTTTCACTGTCTGCTTTATTACTTGATGCCAGCATAGGCTGTATATGACAGGGAAGAACCCTGCCTCTGAATTAGGGATTAGGTTACAAGAGAAATAGGACTTTTAACTTTAGTGTCTCAATAATTTATACCCATGCCCACGTCCATGTCATTCTCTTGTGCTCTGCATATCAGGCCTGTAGAACCACAATATCAAAATAGGGCTTCAGTTCCCTGGCCTGATTTTAAATGAATGACTTAGCCAACCCAAGATCTACAGTTTCCAAGGAACAAGAGACCACTGATAATGTTGAATAAACTGAATGCTATGATAGTAGCTTGCTTTGGAATGAGAAGCAAAATATATTCTGACTCCTAAATGAACGGCTTAGCCACAACCTTTATATTTTGCGTGCTGAAACATGACTGTTTTTGTGATGAAAATGGCCCATTTATTCACATGATCCAACATAAAGCTGTTTAGCAACATCATTATAACCGTGTTTCTTTCTTTGACAAAGCCCATTAACCTGACCTTGAGGGTCCCTACTGCTTTGGATGAGTAATATAAATCTGTGACCTCCCAGCTCTTGCAATTTGCATGAGACTCAAGATTTTGTGTGTGTGTGTGTGTCACAGGTGAAAACAAAAGCAATCTTGTTTTTGTTGATGCATATTTTAAGCACCTCCAGGGTTTTCACCGAGGCTCGAGGTTTTCGTTGTTGAAGGCAGAGCCATAGAGAAAAAATTCTGACGTGGTTAATTTTATCTTGTGGCATTTTTTTAGAGTTGTTGCATTTTTTTCCTTCCATTTGTCATTAACATGCCTATGGTTAGTTTGTGATGCTAATGTAAAGCCAATGAAATCTCAAGTGAAAACCTCAGGTTAATTTTTTGGGGAGTCTGTAGATTCCCTTCTACAAGTTTCTCGTAGCATAATTACAATGCTTCAAAATAACTAGGGTGCATTCCTCCCCTGACCCCATGCAAACCACACTCACCTAAACTACATATACTGGGCCTGACTTAATTTGAAGTAAAAATGGAATTATATATATGAAATAAAAAGTAACCAATGCCTTGAATTATTGTAGTTTATTAGACTATAGGAACACCAGTTGAAAAGAAATGCCTCATATAGAATGGCAATAGGGAAAAACAAAATTTCTTCTGGTGCATATTATGAAACTACACATAGAAAGAACCATGAGTTGGGTATGCTCTTTTAAATGAGTAGTGTGGATTGTGTTTTTGCCTCTGAGAATAGAAAAGGCATATTATATTTAGTACAAATATGAGACCAGATTTTTCTCTCAGGCCTAGTCTACACTACAGCTTTTGTCAACCTAACTATGTAAGTGTCTACACTGAAATGTAACTCTCACAATATAATTCACTCTCTACACCAACTTATTATCGCTGCTTCCACGAGAGGCATAGTACTTAGGTTGACGTAGTGTCAGTGTAGACATTACTTTGCTTACATCGACTGTTGCTGTCTTTCAGAAACCAACCCACAATGCCCCACGCTGGCAGTTAAATCAGTGCAAGAACTCCTGGGGAGGACACACACTGCCAACACAAGGAACGTAGTGTGGACGTGTAAAACCAGTCCGATTACCACAGTGGTGGAACATTGATATAACTTAGATCAACTTAATTTTGTAGTGTAGACCTGTCCTTCGTTATATTGGTGTAATTCTAACTCCTTTGAATTAGTGGGTTATACCCATTTTACATGAGTTCATGTGAGATCAGAATCAGTCCTGAGAGAGTTACTTTGGATTCACCCAGCGTAAATGAGAAAAAAACCTAGCTAATGGAGTATCAGAGAGGAACTATGGGAAATAAGATGTACAGATATAGTTTTACATTCCACCAATTTTTAAAACAATTATTAGAGTTTTATAATTCTATGAGAACTGGGGTGATACCAAGGTGCAAGTTAGTTGATGTAATGCTCCCCTGTTTGCCCACCAAGTAATAGACTGTGAATACTGTCTTTTTCTCTACTTTAAATTAAGTTCTTTTGACATGCAAAGTCAGGGAATTATAATAATAATATAATAATAAAGTCCAGTAGGAAGGAGGACATAAGTGGTCGCTGATAACATAGCTGTCACTCTGCCAGGGTTCGAACAGTGAGGAAAGTGAGGATGCAAGAAAAATTACAGTGCAGGAAATCTTCTAAAGTGTGAGATCTACTCTTTAACCACTATAATATTGTCTTTCCTCTCAGCATCCAAATTCCTCACTTCTGATCAAAATAATCCATAATGACGTAGTGAGGTGAGAGCAAGGTTGCGTGGGGCAGAAGTAAATCAGCGTTTTAAAAGGCAGTTTTGTCACTTGAAATGAGGAATACAATCTATGATACCCAGGTAGTATGGTGCTTCCACCACATCTCTTCTCCGTCTGGACAGGGTCCCTTTTGTTTTTCATCAGGCATAACCCTCCTTCAATAGACTCTAATGTAAAAATAAAAAGCTCAAACTGACAGAGAAAAAATAATATTTCCTTCTCCAAAGCTCTTACGAAAATCAGGCTACACAATGAAAATAGAGAGACAGGTAGTAGTCCCAAAAGCAACAGAAGAAAGCCAAAGCTAAAGGGAAGAACTGCAGGCAAGGGACTCCATCCCAAACAGCAAGGGCATGAATTTTTATTGTGTCTTGCTAACTGCACCAATAACATTTGTGGATACCATCAAGCTGTCTCTGTAAAACCCCATATTTAAATGCAACAGGCTAGTCACTGCAGGCCTGATCCAGCTCCCACTGGAATCTTTCCACAGACATCACTGGACAGGGCCCAGTACAAGCTTGTGTCACGGGGCCCCCTCCCATACACAGACCGCAATCCCTCATCCCATACATACAATATCATGAGGCATGAAAATTTTTTTCCTCATGGTAATGGGGGTTGCAGCCTGGGCCAGGTCCGCCAGGGCCTACAGGCCCCAGTAAAGTGACCCTTTCCCCCCCTCCCCATGTGGGGGCCCTGTCACTGGAAGCTGGATTGGGTTTTGTCGGCACAGATGGGTACAGTTCGTGGTACAATGACCAGATTCCCACGTAACTGCAGTGGGGAGGAAGAGGCTTGTTCCCAGAGGGATGAGCCCCCTCAGTTGAGGGGTGCTGTTACAGTGGCCAACTGAATCCGTGGCCCACTGTGGCCTAGATTGTTTGTTGTCCCCTTAATGTCTCACTCTCCTCCATATGTAGAGAGATGAGAACAGAGCCAGGAAACGGGATAAGTGGCCTGGGCTTTTTAATCTGCAATAAAGTCACTAAACTGGGGTCTCCAAAAACACAGGCAGCAGCATCATTCAATTAAGCGCCATGCATGGAGCTGACATTACACTGGTCAGAGATGCAGAGCCTGGGCCATGCAGTGATGGCTTCAATGGAGTGTGGGGGGTGGGAAGAGATTTTTCTCCTCCCTCCCCTCCCCACCCGCCTGGGCCTTTTCAAATGGGCTCCCCCATTCAGAGGGGATTTCTCCACGCCAGGCCGATCAGGAGGATTAAAGAGCAATTAAACCTGATAAATTATCTGCCTGAAACATTTTTTCAAAGTGTCCACTGTGCTGAGGCAAAGTCCCCGTCGCTTCATTTCCCCTGTGAAGGGAGATCAGGGCAGATCAAACACCCGGAGACCTAGTGACCTCCTCCCCTCAGCACAGGGTTAGCAACAGCCAGCAGCAGCCGCAGCAATACGCTCTGCTCACCATCCGCCATACACTGCACCCCGATCAAATTAAATCGCTCTTCTCCTCCCCTTGTGTAAGGGATTTTGTCTTTAGAAAATGCTCAGGCTGTCTTTAAAGCTGAACACCTCACTCCCCGTACCCCTCCCCAATAAAGACCCAAAGACCCCAATAAATAAGCAGCAAATAGTTGATTCATTTAAAGTTAAACAAACAACCGTTTTCTTCGAAGTTCCTGTAGTTAATTTATCTGAAAATTCTCTTTGATGAAATGTTCTGTGGCTTGATTGTGTTAAGGCCACATTTGACTCTGTCTTGAATCTCTAAATGTACGAGGTCCCCAGCACTTTCTAGTGCTTTAGCAGCCATTGCAAGGGGTTTTAATAACAATAATTTGGATTGTCACTTACTTAAAAAACAACCAAACAGCCCTACACCAGTGTTCAGGGATGTCCCAGCTCACTCTGCAGTTTATAGTAATGTCACTAGAGTGTCTTGAGCTAGGCCAGTCGTCTGGCTTTATAACAATTCTTCTACGCCTATCAGTTAAGGATCTTACAAATAGGAATCTTATAACTTCCTGGTTATGCCTTTTAAAAGACCAATAACAAACATATGACCAAATTCCACTCTCATTTTGGCCTGTGGTAATTTGGCATAATGCCACAGCAGACAATTAACCAGACTGTGTCCTCAGCTACACCACAAAACTTCACCGATTTCAATGGAATTGCACAGATTTAACTGAGGGCAGAATTTAGCCCAGTGTGGTTACTCTAGATTTACACTACTGTAACCAGGGGCAGAATTCAGTCCTTAAGGGCAGTATTTGGTCTAGACAGTTGCCACACATCCCAATTTACATGTCTTCTTACTCACATCCCTCATGGTCAGCAGAAAATCCCAACTATATAAGAAAAAGGAGACAATTAGAGCAGAAGCCATGTATCCTTAGTTTCAGGCTGCCTTGGCGCACCAAGGCCTCATGGCATTGCAGTTTGACATGGTGATATTTCACTGTGATGAACAATAATTATGCTTGTGTCCTTTGCCTTGAAAAATATGTGTAAAAGGTGGCAAGGTGCCGCTATAGGCCTATGTGCACTAAGACGTTGATCATGTAGTTGTTTTGAGTGGTCCACTCTTTGATTTCAGTGGGTGTTCCGCACACAGTGCAGATGCAGGGTTGGGCCCTATGCTTTGTCATTTGTCCTCCACACATCTTCCATTCCTTCACAGAAGCTAGGAAAAGAGGTCAAAGACTATCTGCCATGTTAATGCAATGTAATGCATTTCTGACAATATGCCAGTAAACAGTGAAAGCTATACTCTCCTACATGGAAGCACAAAAACCTGTATGTTACCTCAGCTATCGTCTAGAAATCTTTCAGAAAAAGAGAAAAAAGAGAGCAGAAACAAAAATACTGACCTCACGATAAGTCAGGAAAAACAACAGACTTACAGGACTACATATTCCAAGCGTAGGTCTGCACATGTGCACTCACATTTGCAAGTCCAAATAGCGCTTTCATGCAAACAATTGCATGTGCACTTACCCAAGATGAGTGAGCAAATGTGGGTGAACACTTGCATGTTCAAATTTTGTGCATTCCAGTGGTGCTCAGCTCTCAAACTTGGCCCTCAAGGTCAATGTGTACTTAAATGTGTACACGATTACTTTTATTATCGATAATCGTTATCATCTAAAAGGAGGACATCCATTGTAAGCTCAGTCTTCTGTCCCAAGTAGAACTCTTCTGTACTCATAATTGTGCATGGATTCAGGGACTAGAGTGAAAGCCCACTCGTTTTCAGCAGCCATTCCCAATCCCTACCTCTGGCAAATGTACTGTCCACTGAAATTAAATAAAGTTTGGAATTTCTCTGGAAGTTCCAATTACACTGGCCCCAAATGTTTATCTTTTCATGGGAGCTCAGTTCTTTTCAAGGCTCAAACCTCTAAGCTCCTCCTGCTTTTTCCCTCTGATTTTGATAGAGGCACTCATACCCACAATACTACATCAAACTAGTGGCCAAATACAAGACTCACAGAATGTGTGTACGTTTCCTGAACTTCTAAGTGTCTTAAGCATAGAAAGTCAAACTTCTGCCTCTGAAGTCGGGCTACCCATAAAACTGTTTTTGACATGGCAATAGTGTTGGTGATAATTGTAAAACTATACAACTAGCCTGTTTTCTGGCTCTGCTATCTTACCAGCAGCCTTTACGTATAGTTGAACATGTCAAAATACTATAGGGTCTTTAAATAGATCATTCCTGTATAGGATAAGTTCTGTAAAAGTTGTTGCAAAAGGGGAATGAAATTACAAATGTAAATCTATCCATCTCCTCAACTCCTGGAGCTGGGTGAATAGCTCACTAAAATATCCAGGAATATTCACTCAAATAAAAAAATAGAATTTGCCTTGGCTATGTTCATGCCTGTTATGCATTTGCTTTCTGTGGCTAGTCTCATGCATTCATTTCCTGGCTAGGAAGTTTGTGGGAAGAGCACATCTTAAGCAACTATTGGAAAATTACTTGAAATTTTGAAAGCTGGTTCTAAGAGTAATGTTTATCCAGTCGAGGAACAGAGGGAATAACATGTGACTTATATGTCCAATCAAAGTTAAGCAACACAGTGCAAATTTTGACCCATTGAACACGCACAAAGAACTGCTGGCTAGCATTCCGTGGGCTAAGAGTCGTTTTTAAAATTTATCCACACAGAGTGAAATTCACCTCTGTGCAGAAGGCCAGCATAAGACACAGGCAACCCCTAAAGCCTGGTTAAGCCCTAGTCACCACTTAAATTCCAGTTAAGCCCAAAGCTGTCCTTCTGCACAGAGATGAATTTCACACAAACTCAGAAAGATGCTAAATTCCTCAAATACATTTTTATTATTTGTTCACCTTTTTATAAAGATGTTGTAAGGATGAATGTGTGTAACCCGCTTTGAGCTCTTGAATAAAAGGTTTATATAATGGCAAGTATATTGCTAATATTATTATAATTTCATCACATAAATTTAGCATTGAGAATGATAAAGTAGGGTAGGTATGGATCCAGCCATGAGTTCTTTCCAGCACACGTTCTAGGATATATACAGGAGAGGCCTCTGATCTCCTTGCAGAGATTTCCCTGTGTATAAAAAGCATTATAAAATAATAAACACAGCAACAGCAACAACCAGTAACTAGGTCCAGGCATTTGGGCAGGGAGCTGAATTTGAGGAACTCCTGAGTTCTAATTCTGTCTTTGCCACTGACTTCCTGTGTGGCATAGTTCAAGTCACTTCACCTCTGTCTGCCTCAGTTTCCTGATCTCTAAAAGGCGGATGGGACAACACTACAGGAGCATTGTGAGAACTGCTTTGTTGTGCGTGTTTGCAGCACTCTGAAGATGTAAAGCTCTATATAAATGCTAAATTGGTTATACTGGACAAGCCTTGTGAAAATGTACATTAAAAATAACCTCTTCTGCTGAACAGCTTGAGGCACCCCTCAGCAGAAACATTTTGATCTGCAATAGATACACTTGCTGAATTTTTTTAGACAGGAGATCAGTAAGTGAGTGCGGCTTGTGAGGGCAATGACGGTGATCCTGGGAAGAGCCTGAGAAGAATAATTGTAATGTAGGAATCATAGTTACGGTAGGAATCTACCCCTGGTTACTACAGAAGAGAAAAGGGAGTCACAAGAGCTGGAGGCACCGACCAATATAAACATCTATATATTTAAATATTGCCATTTGCAGTGCCCTCCAATTCTTCCTAATTCCTTTGTATCTGGGGACCTACGTGCCTGCTCTAGAATGCAGTCTGAGACTAGCAATATACTGCAATCAATATTGATTAGCAAGGGATAGATGGCCTTGTGCCTGTGGCACAAGACTGGGGATCTGGAGAGTTGGGTGATGTTAGAATTAAGGAACAGGCTGTCCCAGGAGCAGATTGAGTCAACAGCTGCCCTTTATTGCCTGCTCGTTCCACCTCGATGCCGGGAGTGAACGACGGGGGGTTACTTTACAATCCTTGTATCCATAACAGTACGTAAATGTATACATTTCCAGCAACTCCCCATAGATCCTTATTTAGTTACATTAACAACTATAAAATGAATATTAACAACTATATGGTGAATACAATTATACCCGCCCCTGTTTATTGTTTACAGAATTACCTTACAGAGGGCAGGTGCATTACCTTGAACACAGTATGCAAGGGAGGGAAAGAAGATAATATTTGCTTCCCACCAAAGGCCTTGCGCAGGAGGAGAGAGAGTTATTTTTGTTAGCCTCATCCCTTGTGCAGATGGCCAGGAAGGGAGGAAAAAAAGAAAGATAACACGACCTAGAATTCATACTAATTAACAGAAACAAGATTTGCCCATGCCATGACCCCGTTCCCTGTAATTTAGGCCTGACCATTTGTCCAGCTTTAACTCTTTACTCTCCTACAGGTATGTACCAGCTCTGCCACAGATTTTCTGTGTGACCTTAGGCAAGTCACTTTCTTGTGGGCACCATTTCCTCACTTGTAAAACGGGGATAACAATATTATGTTCACATGAGGCTTATTTTGTGAAGGTTGATAAAGAGCCTTATGATCTGCAGGCATAAGTGTTATTGGGACAGGGGTTGAGATTCAGGGAATCGGGGATCTTTGCCCAACTCTGCCAAACCTCTCTGTGCCTCACAGAGTCTCCATCTATAAGATGAGGTAATAATAGAAACCCAATTTAGTAAAGTGCTTTGGTGAATATTGTTGCTATTTATTGATTGTGTTACAGTAGTGCCTAAAGGCTTGAACCAGGACTGGGGGCCTTTTGTGCTAGAAACTGTGAAAACATATAGTCAGAGATGGTCCTTGCACTGAGGAGCTTACAACCTAACTAGAGAAAGAAAACGAAGGATGAGAGGAAGGAAGCATTGCTATTCCCATGGTACAGAAGAGGAAGAGAGAGATTAAGGGCCAGATCCTCAAAGATATTTAGGCACCTAATTCCCAATTATTTCAATGGGAATTAGCTGTCTATATACTTCTGAGGCTATCTAGGTCCAGGTGACATGCCTAGAGCCCTACAGGAGGTCTGTAGTGCAGCTGGGAATTGATCCCAGATCTCTTCATCCTAGTGCATTGACCACAGAACCATCCTTCTCTTTTTTGGGAGAAAGTCGTGTAAAGTGCAAACTATCATTTCATATACTGAAGTGAGGTTGGCAGCCAGATGATTTAAGAACTCATCCCATTAAGAAATCATCAGCGGGAAGCAAATGAAGATATTTAAGAAGGCAAATCAGTCAATAAACAGTATTCCATCAAAGGACAGCATATGTTTCCAGTTTATATTTGGTGATCGCTGGACACAAGAACTCATACTGCATGTTTCTACTATCATCCTTGGGTCCAGCTCCTCCTGTTGTAGCACATCAGATTCCCTCTCATCCACCACAGAAAATCCTTCCTAACATCACTGGGGTCTCAGCCTGCAAATGGCTGCATCATTGACCTTTTTTTTAAAATGTCGTATAAAGCTCCATTTACTCTGTAGTATCCATAGAAATGGCTATTTCACTGCCAATCTTTAGCTTGTTTGCCTGCCATTTTGCCTTCTTCCCCCCCTTTCTTTGTACTGTTCTCTCAAAGGAGAGCCCTGTGGGTTTCCTCTACCTAGTTCTGTGTTGCTGCTCTTATAAAAGGACAGGTCAGGAGGCAGCAAGAGGTTTAATCTATTAAGATTCAGGGCAGCAGCACCGAAAGGTTATGGCAAAAAAGATCACCCATCTGAATGTGCCTGAGCAGACCTTCTGGTCGAGGTCAGGGAGATCTCCACTGGGCATTTACACTGGTGTGAGGGCAGGGATTCAACAACTTCACCAATAATCCACATGGTGGGGCTCAGGAGAGCTGTGCAGGCAAGAATGAGAGTGGTTAAAATGACAGGGGGCAGGTCATGGCACAAAGAGCTGATGAACTTGGAGGATTAGAGGATGCTTGAAGTAGGAGGCATCTCAACCCCTCTGGAGCGCCGTTCCACATGGCGCAGCAGCCATCTTCCCCTGCTATGGAATTCTTAACAATGGGCCTCATCCAAAGCCTATTGACATCAATGAGAGTTTTTCCACTAAAGTCAATGAGCCTTAGACCAGCTTAGCTGCTCTTCCTGGTGCATTTTTTGAATGATTTCAGTAAATCTGGACATTTTTAAATGATTCTGTAATCAGATGACATTGCCATGGAATTCCCCATTTGCTGCCAAGTTCAGTACAGCTTGTCCGCCTTCATTGAGGCCCTTGGCACAGAGTTTAGGTCTAATGGGCTGTGTAGTACAGTGGGCGTAGGCTGGAGGTACAGTATTACTAGGATTTTATCCAGAGTTCTGTGGGAAACATCCCGGGCTAAACGAACAATCAAATGGTATTACAATAACTAGCACAGTCACGGGAATCAGACACAAGCAACCAACGAGCCATTTACTTGGTCTTTGAGGCAGGGACTGTCCTTTTGTTCTGGGTACACAATGGGGTCCTGGGCCCAGTGCCTCAAAAGTCTTTACGCACCTAACTCCCATTGACATCAATAGGAGTTAGGTGCCTAACTATCTTTGATGCTCTGAGCCCTGTTCCACAACTGGGGCTGATAGGTACTATTGTAATACCACTTGCAGTAACAACAACAACAACAATAAATAGCATTGATACTCTGTTATGATTATTTCCCTCTGAATATAACTGGTTTATTAAACTGATTTTATTAAGTCATTTTGCTTGCTAAGCATAGTAAAATAAGTAGTATGTAGAAGTGCATCTATACTTTTACATTTGCTTTAGCCTTAACATTTGAGACTATATCTCCCTCTATGTCTGTTCAGATAGTGTGGGTAATACAGATAGTAATTTCTGGACATGTACTACACTATGCTGCAATACCCTATAGTCTGTATTATGGGGTTTTTATATAAAAATTGGGATGCAGAGAGGATAAGAGGTGGGGAAAAAAGGCAAGGAGAAGGGATGTCCCAAATCCACAAGGGACCCACATAGTTTTCCTAAAAATAAAGGGCCTGATTCTCCCCTCACACTGGGTTTGAAGCGATGTCATTCCACTGGCTTCAATGAGTGAGTCTTGATTTATGTCAGGGTGTGAGAATCAGCATCAAGCTGTCTGTCACAGTTTGCACTGCACTGTAAATTCAGCAAAGCTGTACTATGAAGTGTACATCCCCAGCGCTGGAAGGAAATCAGTCTGAGAGAATCAGCTGTCATTTTATTCAGCATTAGTACTCAGTTCAATAAAAAATGGATGTTCAAAAATCCATTATTTTAAACACAGACAGGACCTTTTATAGGTGCTTACTGGTATGTAAGCCTGAAGCTATGACTTAGATTCATGTATGGGCATGGGTGACATCTCCTTGGAGCCAATGTGGCTCTCGGTTCTCTGCAAGGGAAACAGAGAGTGATCTTATTTACTATCGTCAGAACAGTACAGTGTTGGCAGTCGGCGTCTGGAATGGCTTGTCTGGTAGGAACGGTTGGCATTTGTTACATGAGTCTTTTCACTGAATGACACGGGAAAACCCTGACAACAACATGGTCTAATGTTGGTAATTCCCTCAGACAATTTAAATGCACATATTTTAGGAGAGGAATATCCTCTCTTCTACATTTTCTCTCTCTCTCTCCTCCTGTCTCTTTCTCTCAGACACACACACACCAAATATCAAGGACAATGTGACTGCTGAACTTTGGAGAAGAAAATGAGGCTAGATTTGGGGAATGGAAGTACCAGACAGAAGCAGCAGATTTCCAGCAACCAGTGGCTCATTGTAAATGTCACTCAGCATCTGGGCCCCGCCCCAGTTTAAGGGATAAAGGACAGGCATGGATGAAGTCCGGATTCCTGTAGATGTCAATGGTTGCCTGCTCCTTGCATCCATGCAACTTTTTATTATTACTTATATCATGGGAGTCCTAACAGCCCTAACTGAGTTCAGGAGCTTGTTATGGCCTGCATTGTAAAAGACAGTCCCAGTCCCAAAGAGCCTACAGTCTGAATAAACAAGACAGAAGGGGCTGGAAGAGAGGAATCATTAGTATCCCCATTGTACAGATGAGAACCCAAACACAATGAGATTAAGTGACTTGCCCATAATCACAGAGGAAGTCTGGGGCAGAGCTAGATGTCTGGAGCCAGATCTGAGTCCCCCTTTCCATTCCCCCACTCTGGTCACAAGAGGAGCCTTCCTCAGACTGTGAGCTTGACAGACACCTGACATATTAGTTGCTACAGTGAAAATGAAAACGGCTCAGGGTGTTTCCGCTTTTCGTTGCTGTAAAGGCCTGAGTGTCTTAACGCGCTAGGTGATGTGCCCCTGGGTGGGACGATTCCTCTCCACCCCCAACACAGGGAACCTGCCTGGCCACGCAGACGTATTCTCCTCAGGAGGGGGACCCCGTCCCAGGGCACAGCCAAAACAGGTGCCACACAGTGAGACGCCCTGCGACTGTGTCTCACGTCGAGGCAGCAGCACCAGTAGGATGGACACCAGGCAAGGGCCAGTGCTACCCATGGCCAACCCTGGAGGAGAACATGAGATGCAGGCAGCAGGCTAAGGGCAGCTAGAAGCCACCGATGCAGCGGTGCACAAACCCCACTTCTCCAGTCCACGGGTGGGTCACAAGCCGGGCCTGGGAATGGCTCCCAAGGACTGAAGGGAGAAGGCAACAGAAGGCAGGGCAGAGCGGATCATCTGTTCTGGCAAAGCCTTAAAGGCAGGGAAAGTATTTTCCCAGTAGCTCCGAAGGAAGGGTAGCCCCCTCCCCGCCGCCTCTCTCTGGAGGACCTTCCCCCGCGCAGCGCCTCCAGGCCACGCCCCGCCAACGTGTGCACGGCGCAGCGTTTGAACCCGGGCGGGCGCTAGCTCCGACTGGGCGCGCACCGCACCGCTGTCAGCCCCTCCCGGCCTCGCCGGCTCCTGCGCCCAGCCTCACGGCCGCTGGCTTGGGGCGTGGGACCCCGCGCAGCTCGCTGCCGGCCGGAGCGGCCGCTCTGTTCATGGGCCCCGTGGGCCAAGGAGCGTGTCTTCGGGCCTGCAGTGGGAGGCCCCTGGCACACGTGTAGGTGCTGTCAAGAGGCCAGGGCCTAGAAGCGGCGATGGGGTTAGTCCTCGGATCTCTGGGGAGAGAGGGAAAAGCATCCCTCCTTGACACGCTCCCTTCCGTCTGGGTGAACAGGGGAGACCCACCTTAAATGACCTGCCAAACCCTATGTATTTTTCTAGATCTTAAACATTTATTAGACGACATGCCCTCATTTCTGCTGGGGGGTGAGGGGGGCCCATGCGAGTGTCTGTTTTCCTCTGCCCAGCAGCCGATGCACAGGCCATTTGCTATCTGAGCAGTGGGAAAGGCCATGTCACTTCGCTGCCCCGTGCACATCTGTCCGTCTGGCCTCCTGTGTCTTTCTCTCTGGATGAGTACACGGCTGCCGCAGATCCTGGGCTTCCTCTGTCCTCTAGACCCCGGGCCCAGAAAGGAGATGGGGGTTTTTAAGCACATGAAAAAAGGGGCAACGCCTGTTTTCCCCACCTCCCCTCCCTGCTCCCCCAGGTCTTGGTGGGGATGAAGAAGGGTGGCCGTGAAAGCCGGAGCTATTCTCGGGGCTGGGGACTGTTCAAAGTGAAGAGGGCAAGTAGCTGCTTGCAGCTGGATCCTGTCGATGCGTTTTCTTGGCTGCTGATTCACGTGGTTGTAGCCAAGCAGCCGGCAGCGTTATGGAGGGGCTGAGCAATTTTTAGGGTTCAGGAAATAGTCCCCTCTTCCTCCTGCCCTGGCCCGCTTGCTCCCCCAGCTCGCTCACACGCGCCAGAGACGAGCTCAGCCTTTGGGAAGAGGAAATCTCCCAAGCTGTCCACCAGGAATTTTCTGTCCCTTCCCCAAGCCGGCTGCTGTCAGCAGCTGGAAATGCCCCTTTTTTCACATTCTTCGCAAGCGCCCCGCGTATTTAAAAGGAGTCAAAGATCTCCTCTGACTCTCGCTTCCTTCCCACCCCCCCCAAGTCAAGGAGTGGCTGATTTTTGTATCCCTTGACTCCGATTTTGAGAGGCTTGTCCCTGATTTCTCTGTGCGGTAGGAAGATGGGTCCTTTAATCTCCCCCTAACCCTGTGACCTTCCTCCCTTAAGGAGCTTTTCCCCTTCTTGTCTCTGCTTTTTAAAGCCTTCTTTACAAATAAAAGCAATTTCCTTTTGGAACTGTAACTATGACATGGTGAAATGCTTTTTTAAAACAATAAAGGAGTAAGACGTGGGGGGGCAGCTTCTCTTTTTAGTGTTTGTATTCTGCTGGATCTGTTTGTTTAGATACTTTACATAAGACAGTAAACATTAGGCAAGTTGTAAGGCTTTAATTAAAAAAAGGTGGTGCGCTGGGGGGGAGAAGCCTTTCAATTTACACAGCTACTTAGCGAGGCGGCCCCGACAGACAAGATAAATACATCCTGAGGAATCCAAGAAAACCTAGAAAACAAAGATAAAGGGTAATAGAATATCGTCATATCTACCTCTAGATACAAATAGACAGATAGATCTAGTTCTGTGATGGGGGTGCACATCTATAAGAAAGGTTTATTAATGGCTCCGTTCATCTTACATTATCACAAACACATTTGCATATAGAAATCAATCAAACCTAGAACACAAACAGTAATAGAATGTCTAGCTCTAGAGATATATTTGTGTGTGTGTGAGCTACACATATATGTATACAGTTACCAGATATGTCTGGCCTCTCTGTAGTCTTGAATGCAACATACAAACGTGTGTATAATATTTTAGGATTCTCTGAGCTCTTCAATATTTCACAGCTTAGGTATGTGTGTAAGTATTCACGCAAACCCAGACATCTTTCTTCCTTTCTCATGTTCCATGGGCTATATATCTCAGGATTATATCTATGAGCTTTATCTCGCAGAGGACACACACACAATACAAAATAAAATACAAATCTAGCTATGCCCCCTACGAGTAAGCCTGCAGCCATACATTTTAGCTCGGAGCCAGCTAACAGTCCAACTATTTTCTCTTCTCTCCTTTTGCTTAATGTAAAAAATCTATAAGAGAAAACGCGCTGGGAGATCACAACCTTTTCATTGCAACCCGACAACCTGGCTTTGAAGTTCCTGCCTTTTTTCTCAAAGGCCTGTGTGCGGAACTGGCAGCTCCTGGATGACCCTTGCATTGTAATCAAGCTGATATTGCAGCGATTCATTGGACCAGATCCGTGTAGTGATCTCAGCTCTCTGATCTGTGAGCTGGCAAGAGCCGAGCTGTTCATTCACAAATCCTCTTCAGTGTTTGGGCTGCCACTAGGGTAGCCCCGAACCTAGAAGAAGCGGCAGCAGGAATCGCCTGTGACGCTTTGCCATGAATATTGCATTAGGTGTCTCTACATAGTCAAATACCAAGCTCTGTCCTGCAAAACTCCCTACACCTGGCATTTATTGGGACATAAATGCTAGGTTTACCTTCTGTCTAAAGGAGTTTGCAAACTGATCAGTTATGTTCTGTCAACGTTCATCATGAACGCTTACAAACTAGACTGAGCAATTATTCCCATCCAATTTCCAGGGCTGGGCAGACTTCAGACTTCACAAATATCAAGCATATCGGTTGGCTTGGGTCGTTTTTAATATAAAGATACGAGTTTACAAGCTGATATAGGGACGGGAGTTGTTTAATAAAGGCTCCAGTCTTTAAACTTTAAAACAAATAGTTGGGAATTTGTCTTAAAAATGTTACTCTAACCATGGATCATTGAATCTTTCTGTATTTTTAAAACCCACTACCTACCTGTCTACCTACCGACAGATATTTTTTTAGATGATCAGATTCGTATATTGGCAGTTCTATAAGAAAAAAAGTTTGGTTTTCTCGAAAATGTTTCTTTCATCACACACGTCAATTGCTTAAAAATCATCAGCCTTCGGTTTTCCCTAATCAAAGACATACTGCAAATTAAAATAGTAATATACGTAGCATAAGATATTAAAATCTAGATATTTTGAAAGTGAAAATATTTCAGAGATTTTAAAAATATATTTCTTTTTGAAAAGTGTTGAACCATAAATTCAGTTTTAACCTACTCTCTCTCTCTCTCTGTGTGTGTGTGTGTGTGTGTGTGTGTGTAAATGAACGTTGTATGTGTCTAGTTCACCTCGGTGACTTCAAGAGCTTTTAAAACGTCTAAAATCTGGATAATAACAATGCTAAAGTTGGAGAAATCATATACAGCTATGTTCTAGCATTGTTACTTTCTGGAGAAGAATTGACTAAATTAATGTAAAAAGTGGTATTTTAGGAGGCAGAATTATTCATATTTTGGATACATTGTTTAAAAGGCTGTATGGCTCTTGTTAAGCCAAAATAAAACAAACAAACAAAACTCTGCATTTATTTCCACACTGAGGATCTTGCTGAGAAACTGTTTTATATACTGCAACCGTACTAACACAAAATCTAAAGAAAGGGCGTTTCAGACATATAGAATAATCCCGAATATTTACTGCAAAGTGTTTCTCTGTCTTACCTTCTCTGTGAAGCCACCTCATCTATATTATTACTGAAAACATTGCAAAAACCATAGTGAAACCACAGAGAAGATTGTATTGTTTCATTTTCAGTGTGTTGCTGACCAATAATTTAGCATCGAAGGTGACAGGTCCTAAAAGTTCAGGTAAACTTAGCTTGCTTCGAATCACTCAGGTAATAAAGCTGTGGGATGCCCACTTAAAAGTGCAGATGCTCAGTTCTTCGAAGCAGGTAAACAGTCTGGAAATGAATACTCCGCCTGGACCAGGCTGGTGAGAAAACCTCTGCTAGAAACTGACACTAACAAACAAAGTGACTAACTAGCAAACTAACTAACAAAGTGCGTTCCCAGCGTTCCCAGCCGGCTGATACATTCACTTACTGTTTGTTTTCCAGTGGAGTTTTGTCCATTCACTACTATGTCATTTAGTAATTTGGTGATCAAACTTAACTCCCCCCAGCAAAACAATTGTTTGAAATGTGAAACGTTATTGGAGACGATAAAAATATCCCTAAATCAATACCTTTTAGATTAATCAGAGATTTCATAAAATGTACGTGATCAAACACCAAATGTTTGAAATAAAGATTTGGCGACGATTATCAGTTTTGGAGGGGTATTTTTGCTTGCTTGTTTGTTTGTTTGTTTGTTCGTTCCTGGGAGAATCTTGCCTAATTTGTTTTCCAGATAAAGTTACAAAGAGAGTTTGGGCTGAATTAATCACACAGATACCTAATTAATATTTATCCCAAAGTTTGGTTTGCCGTTTTGGGGGGTGGTAGGAGCGGGTGTTAGCTTGCAAAATCTACAGGCAAAACAGAAAGGAATAAACAAGCCATTTGCAGTGTAGCAATGTGAATCAATTGGATACAAATCCCCTGTTCAAATTACCTCCCACCCAATCCTTAAACAGCTGTAAAGTAACGTTCGGGAGACCATAAAAGTTGATTATCTAGTGGGAAGTTGGGGTAGAAATTACGCAGTTAATTAAAGCATTGACTATTTCTGGCTCCAAGTAAATGTTGAGGTGTAAATCCAAAGGCGTTTCAGGGAATTAGCTACATATGTGGGAAGTCTAGGACCAGATCCCATTTCCCTTTCCTAGTCTCTGTTAATACTCTAAATGGTATAGTGTTGCTGAACTTTACCGTCACAACAGAAGCTGTTGTGTCTGCACGGATTAACTCTAAATCGCAGAAAGAAAATAAAACCATTAAACTTTATGCCAAAACTACTAAAAAATGTCGACAGCGCAATGGAGTTTTGAAGATAAAAAAACTTTTGGGGAAATAACTTTGGTGCATATGTTTAAAAAACTATTTGTTTGTTTGCTTTTTGGTTTTTTTGGTTAGTTGGTTTTTCCAGAATGCCAGGTAGTCAGCTTAAAAGGGGGATATTTAGGTTGCTTATTAAACCCTTGTTTCAAATGATTCCACTCCACGTCTGTCTTAAGGAATCAATGTCTGATGTATCGTAGGCAAGGGTCTAAATGATAGGGCCAACCGCAAAGTTTCATTCTCCTGGGAAATTGCCTCGCTCCTTGAAACGTAAAAGAAAAAGAAATGTCCCTTGGGCATTTGGGGCCCGATTCTGAATTCCTCCGTACGGCAAAATGCCTATTAGCTTCTGTTAATATCTGTGGGGATGTTGCCTGAATGAGGAGTGAAGGATTTGGTCCCTAGAATGCCTGGAGTCACAGCTGATTGAAATTTCGGATTGTCCCCCTCCCCCTCCATAATAAAGCTGGTGACAGGGCGGCTGTAGTTTCGAAAGTGAACTCAAGGATACAGTCAGCTGGGTTTTAGTTCTACTGGTTAAATCATTAGTGGGTACCGTCTAGCAGGCAAAACTTCCCAGTGACTGGCCATTTCAAACTCGCGGGTCCCTGGGAGCTCTGTCTCAGGAAGGCCAGCGGGATCGGGCCCTAGCAGTATTTTGGTGGCGGTGCAGTTGGGAAGGTGAGGGTGCCGGGGTCCTCGAGATCCGTCCTTCCCGAGAAGTTTTAGCAAATCAGCAAGCTGCCTTTGAACGAGAACGGTCCCAAGCTGCCTGGCGTTCCTAACGCTTCCGAAGACGTGCGTGGGAAGCACCGCTGGTGCATTGGGAAGGGAGAACGCGCCATGAAACTCCTGCGATGGCCAATGACACGAAGTTGATCTGCTGTCCAAATCTTTTTTCCTTGTTGCTAACATCTGTTTGATAACCTGGAAATGAAGGGGGGTCTCGTTTTTCAGTCTACCCTTTATTTTGGTAGCTAGCCACTTTTCTTGTCGTTGTCATGACCACATTTCTCTCACTCTTGCAGAGTTTTAGCAAACGCTCTCAGATAAAAGACGATCTCTGTAGAAATCAGCAAGTCCTATGACGGGACTTTAAACAAACTGTTTAACATGTAAACATGCGCTAGATATGATAGTCATCCCGTGCAACATATACAGTATGTGGCTTTCTAGGAAATGAGTTCTTCTCTCTACTGCAAATGGAAATTGTCATGATGTCCATGAGGCTGCTTTCTAGTTATGAGGGGGGAATTAATATTAAACACAATTTGTTCACTTCACAGTACATAAAATCTCCCCCACTTTCCACTTCATGGTCATTCATTAACATACCAACCTCCCAGTTGGTGCATTGTTAGGCTGAGGCTATAGGAATGCACACGAGGTACGTCCATCATAAACAGGTAATAAAATTTTCATGATCCCGGAAAGAAAGTTAAACCCAGGCTTTCTAGATCATCCAGTTACCACAGTTGACAGGACAGTCTTCCTAATGCGAAATGATTAGCCCAAACAATTACAGGAAACGGACACCTGGACTGGTTGCCCGCCTCACCCTGACGGCACCTTACGCCAGTTAATGCACAGAGTCTAAAAAGCGGCTTGGATTTGCCCTGTTCAGCTTTGTAAAGTGGAGGCTGATAGAATATATTTGCTATGTGCATTATTTAACAGAAATCTAGCAGCAGGGTAACAGGCAGCCTTGCAACTATGCTCTTTATGGCAAGGCTTTGTTTTTGTTTGCGGCTTTTCTTTCACTGTACTTTATCAACGTACATGCTTGTGGATCTTTTTTGCACAACGTTTCAGGTTTATTTTAAGCACCAGGGAAGTTGAAGTCCCGGCAGGCTTTCCTTCCCCGTCCATAAAGCCTGTACAACTGGAGAGCTACAGAATATGCTGGCATAAGCATAGCGCTTGTCACATAATTTAGTGCCCAGTTACTGTTCAAAAGCCTGTGTGCAAGGACGAATATGATATGAAAGTCCGGCTCCTTCCCCCCCGCATTCTCAGACCCAGGCTCCAATCGCTATCTCCAAACCACTTGCAAAGCTTGTTAAAAAGCGATCACTTATAATAACACTTATAATAACTGTTAGCTTTAGCTTGCTGCAACTGCCAGAGAATGTGTATCTGATATATTTCCATGGCTATCGTGCTGCCCAGTTTGAATCTTGTCTAGTTGGGTTTAGGCACTTCTGTGCTTGTCCGTTTCTCAAATTACAGGAGAATTTATTTTCCAAGCAATTGCCTCTAGCAGTAGATACAAAAACTTTCACCTCCTCTGCAGCCACCATTGTTCAGTGTGAGAGATGTGGCGCGGGGGGAGAGGAAGAGAATGAATGAATTCCAGAGGCATTATTGGTTTGGAAAGCTCATAAAACTCTGTGAAATTTGGGGCATGCCAACTGTTTGCAGGCAGCATCCTCGCCTTTTGTTGCAAAGACGGAGTGTGTTTGGATGTGGGGTAGGGGCTCTCCATTTTCACTTGGTACGGTGCCTTTCGCCTCCTCGCTTTGGTTCTTTGGGGCGGTCCCTGCTGCGTGCTGGACACAAACAGATCCGAGTTGCGCGGGCAGAGTTGGCCTTGGATCTACCAGCTCTTGCTTTTGCTATTATTTAGCTTTCAAAATGATCGGGCATCCGTACCGACTGTGTGACTGACAAGTCCAGCGAACGACTGGCCAATCTAATTGCTTTCATTACTTCTAGCTTTCACCAATATGCGCTGGAAGAGACAAGGTTAGCAGAGTAATGATACAAATCGCCCTGCTTTTAGCCTGACTGCAGCATGACAGTCTAATATTTCCAGTGGAATTACAGAGCAAGCCACACCAGGCATGGAGTAGAAGCTATATGGAAACCTCTGACCTTTTAGTGTTTCCAAATGCTAATCCAATAACTAACTTTTCTGTATGTGAGACGTAAAACCAAAAACATACCGTGTGTGTTATAAAAGCACGAACATTTTTATTCCATTGTATTTTTTGCTTCAGATGTTCATGCTTTACTGGCAAACGCATTTTTAGCGGTAGCCAGTGACTTGATCCTCGTTTTAACTAGACAGATACGTACAGGGGAAATAAAGATACAGGCTATCGCCTGCCTGTGAAATATCTACTTGAGCAGTCACCCAGCTCTATTGAATACGTTGAAAACACCCACAAAACTCCTTCAAAGTATATCCCTCGGCCATCAGCAATCGTTAGTAAGTAAAAAGTATATTTACTGAGGGCAAACAAAAAAGAATTTGCAGCACTACTTCATTCTGAAAATGAAATTGCTGCTGAAAATCTTTTCCATGGGATTGCATTTTTAGCTAGAAATACTATTGGAAAATAAGGTCATTGAAATGTCCTTAGTCAGGTAGCCGATCACCTCTTTCCCCTCCATTCTGTAAACCATCGGTGTTGCTTTTCAGTAACTCTACGGGATTATTGTCAGGGCAATAAAGTCCTGCTCTGGAGTTTATCTAAGGAATTCTCGCCTATTTAGAAATATTCACTGTATGAATGTCTCTGCTAAAGGTCGTTTTAACAAATGGAAACGTTAAAGTGTGGTAGCACGAGTGACACTAGAGCTTGTTTGGAATACTGGACAGGTAATGTTTATGTCAAGATATTTTAAGTTCTAGTCAATAACTTGGATTCGCCCGGGAGCGAAATATTTGACGTGCAACACCTTGAACGCGTTTAATTATGGGGTAGTAGCAAAGCCGGGGCTCCCACGTAATTAGAAAATACTTCTTGGGAGACAGACTAATCGCTTTTCATGGGGCACGTCAAGAAATTAACCTCTAGGCGCTTGTTTGAGCAAAGCAACTTTAAATCAGCAATATCGGATCTCATTGCTAGATCCACTGGACGATCCAAAAAGGGTTTTGCTGCGTCCTTTCCTTCCAGACCCTCAAAGATCCATTTAAACGTACCCCCACCCAAACCACCACCAACAAAACCCTTCGCAGTATTTTCAAGTGTTAGAGTTTGGGTGCCCCGGAAGCAGCATACAGACAAAGTAGTGTATAGGTGGGGACCTGACATACGCGAAGGGCTGGCCGGCTCTGTGGTCCTAAGGACTGAAAGAGGAAATAAAATCCACGAGTGGACGTCCCAGATTCGCGTCTAGAGGCTCCAGAATTTAGCTTGCCGCGCATTTCCTTAAACCGCGAATAGACCGTGCTCACTTAAATTACTGAACAGGCAGACGTGCTTTCAGCCTCCCCGTCCATCCTGGCATTCCCCATTTGACTCCAGCTGTCGAGCACTAAAGATAGCCCATCATTACCAGTGCTAAGTCAATACAACCTCCTCATCAGCGCCCTCCGCGTGCGTGGGTACCCAGCGTTACTGCGTGGGCTCGCTTCGGGCCCTCCCCGCTCGGGGAGTCCGGAACTCTAATTAAGGGCGAGGTGGGGCTGTCTTGCTTCGTTTCAACGCGAGCGATTGCGGCGCGCTCTCTCCTCGCACCTGAGAAAGCTGCAGCGCCCAGAGCGGTGCCTCTGCGAAGTTGGAAGCCGGTGTGGAAAGCGAGGGACCAGGAGCCAGCCCCGGAGGAGGGAATTGGCTCTGCAGCCTGCGGCAACTTTTCCTGCTCCCCCAGCGCTGCCTCCCAGAGCCCCCGCTCTCTCGTCCCAGCCTCCCTGCGCTTCTCACGGCCTCCCAGGCCCCCTGCCCGTGCGCGCTTCTCGGGTTCCAGGGGAGGGAAGGCACGGGGTAGTGTGGGGGGGACCGGAGGAGAGGGGGCCGCCTATCTTTGGAGCCCAGGGCAGGAGCCTGCCTCCTCGTGTTCGCGGCTTGGCCCCTCGCCTTCATTCTGTCCTGGGCGCCGGCTGGATCCGGTGCCCGCGGATCACAGCCCTCGGTTGGCACCGCCACTCGCGGCCCTTTCCCCTCCGCTCCCCGCGGGCGTGTCACGAAAGCGGCGCTAACTCTCCTGCGGTGACTTTCACAGATTCCAGCCCGGCCACGCAAAGAGCCCGCGGATCGCGGGGGTCTATTGAGGTTCTGTCTCGGGGCGGATTGGGTCGGGCGCAGCCGAGGAAATTCTGAGCAGGCCAAAAGAATGAGATGTGGTTTAGTGACACCAGTAAGAGGGGAGGGGTGAGCGGGGGGAGGGAGACCCACTTTGAAACTACAGGTGAGACCCCCCCTTCAAAATTAGAGACCCCCCTTTTAACCCAGTTACACTTCGATCCCGATTGTTTGTTTCAAGGGATCTCTTTCCAGAGACAAGCCAATGGACACCGTGGCAGCTTTGCAGTACGCAAATTGAGCATTTGATTATTTTGATGGGGGGGGGGGAACAACAACCCAACAACTTCGGGGTTGGAGGTGGGGCCGAGGGGCAGCATCGCGCCGCAGTGCCTGTCAAAGGGAAACCTCTCTGTTTAATATTGTTTCTGAAGCTGGAATAAATGATCAAAGGCTTCTGTCCAGCTTTCAACAGAACGATTCAATTATGTTTATTTCCCCGCCGCCGCAACGAGCACCACCACCTTGCATGCTGAAAGAGGAGCCCAGCTCGTCTCCCGGGCATTTTTGCGCTCTTCTTCTTCAGGTTGTATTTCGGGAGCAGGGAAAAGGGGCGGCGGAGAGAGGGTAAGAAGCGGACTGAAGTGTTGTTCTCAAATGAACTGCATCCCATTTCTTCCCCCCTTGCAAATCAAGGGGTTGCAGAAAAAGTCCCTTTGTATCACAGCAGCTTATTTAATATTATTTATGCATTTGTGCAAGGAATTGTGGGATTTCTCCCTCCCCCCCATGGTAAACAATATGGAAATAAAAAAATTGTATACTGGAGGCTTTTCTAATGAATCGGACAAAGATATAAAGCGAAAGAGATCAGCAGGGCAAGTGGTGATGTGTCTATCTGTTGTTTAGGGGGTTAGCTAGTTCTGCATGCTCCCTCGCCTTTAAAACACACACACACACACACACCCGAGGAGAGAGGACACTATTGCTTTAAAAGAAGGGGGAGGGGGCTGACAGAGAGAAGGGGGGGGCTGCCGCTGTCATTTACCAGAGTGCTACTGTATCACGTGTGGAGATGCCTTCCCTGCCATTGGCCAAAGGCACGTGTCTAGGATACCGGGCTTGCAACGTCACTTGAGGGGCTCTATTAAAAATAAGAACAAAAATCCGGAGTGAAAGTGTTTCGGGTTCAGTGTAAGTGGCTTCTAAATTTATACCCAAACTGCAGAGAGACCGAGAGAGATTTTGCCTCGCTCCTGCCCTGTAACCTGGAATATTTCATTCCAAGAGGGTGAAAGAGAGAGATCTGCCTTGCTGGTACCTAGCTCTCTGGGCGTCTCAGCCTGCGTGCGCTGTGCGGGGGAGACATGCACGCCCGCGCCTAGATTCTCTCTAGCAGAGCAGGGGTGGCAACCCTCCCTTCTTTTTTGGGTTATTATTTTTATTTTTCCCCTGGAAGGATCTTCACAGGTTTTTTCCCTTAGGATACTGTCGGGCTCTTTTTCTTTGAAAGCCCAGGAGCTGGAGAAGAGAGAGAGGCGAGGGGGGAAAGGGCTGCTAATGAAAGTGCTAACGATGCATACATTTTGGGGGGAAGAATGCACCGGTTTGCAGAATTGAAAGGCTAACCCGCCGAAGGCGAGGGGAAAAGGGGGGGGGGAGGCAGGAGGATTTAAAGCAAGGCGCTTTTGCAAAGTTCGGACACAGCCGAGGCTCCGGTTCTGCAAACTCTGGATGTTGAATGTGATTTTGACGGAGTGGAGCCAGCGAGCAAACAAACAGACGTTCACAAAAACCAACCCACCCAGTCGCACAACCCGGGGCGGGGAGGGGGGGGCTCACAAAGAGAAACATCGCGGGGGGGGTTGTTGGACAGCATGGAGGAAAATGACCCCAGCCCGAGGGAAGAGGCGGCGGAGCAGCAGCAGGAAAGCAGCAGCAGCGAGGCGGAGCCCACCCGGCGGAGAGCGATGATCCTGCCGGTGGTTCTGCAAGCGCCGGGCAACCACCCGCACCCGCACCCGCACCGGATCACGAACTTTTTCATTGACAACATCCTGCGGCCCGAGTTCGGGCGGAGGAAGGACGCGGGGACTTGCAGCAGCGCCAGCAGCCCGGAGCCGCTGCTCTTAGCCGGCAGGGAGAGCCGCAGGAGTCCCTCCAGCGCGCCGGGGGCCGGGGGGCCGCTCCCCGGCGGAGGGGGAGGCTCCCCGGGCGAGGGCGAAGGAGGATCCAAAGCCCTAGCTCTCAACGGGGCAGCCAAGAAGGGAGGCGACGCCGGGGCCGTGGAGGGAGCCTTGAAATCCCGGGCGCTAAGCGGCGGCGACCTCTCGGTGAGCTCGGACTCCGACAGTTCCCAAGCCAGCTCCAACGCCAGCAGCCAGCCCATGCTCTGGCCGGCCTGGGTGTATTGCACGAGGTACTCGGACAGGCCTTCTTCAGGTAAGAGCTCGCCTGGGGAGCAGCCCAACCCTAGCCGGGAAGGTTTAACCCAAGGAGGCAGCCCGCCCTCGCCTTCCCTTCGCCCCCTGGCTCCACTTCCCCTTGAACGGGCTATTTTCCACCGAGCCCCTCGCCTTCTCTCTGTGTCAGCCAGCCAGGGGAGCAGGGAAGCCCAGACGGATCTTTCCCCCCGCCCCAGGGCTGCTCAGAAAATATCTGGTTGGGTGAAAAGCGGCGAGCAAAAAAACTAGAGTAAACCTAGGGTTTAAAAGAAAAGTATTTCAGTGTCTGGAGGATGTTTTTACTCTAGGCAGATCAAAATAAATCGGGGCAAATCATTCCTCCTCTCTCTACCCACACAAAGCGATCAGCGGTTAACTAGATCTCAAAGCAGGGAGGGACGATGCTCGTGTGGGGAATTGGTTTTTGGCATGATGTTAAAAAAGAAAAAGGTGGGAGAGAAGCCATTAAAGCCCCTGCTTTGAACTCCACGGAGATCCTCGAAGGAATCTGCCCATCTTCTCCCTTCGAGTAAAACCCTGTGGTTTGTTTGGAGGGTGGGGAGTGGAATTCATGTGCTCAGCTGCCTGTCCAGTAGGCCTTGCATTGCACATTTTCAAAACCCAAATACTTTGTTTATTGCTTTAAAAGAGGCCTTTAACTCGGCGCTGTCCCCTTTCTCTGTTGTGCTCTCTGTAATTTTCACACGTGCACTTTAGTTCAGCTCTTCAAGGGACCAGGGAAGATTTGCAGGGGATGAGGAAGTTATTTCAGAGGCTGAGGGAAAGCATGACCACTGGAATGAGATTTCAGAAGAAACTCACGAAATCACATCTCTGATTAGAGGTTTAACACCCACAGGGTGAATGTCCTTGTTTTATGGCAGGGAAAGCAGCAGTGGATCTAAGGTTGTGAGGTTTTTTTTTTAATCTATCATAACAAGAATTAGAAGCCTTGTTTTTAAAATGCTGTTTTCCAGGCTTTAAACCAGAATTATTATTTTTTTTAAATCTATTCACAAAAAGTATTTTATTTGTGCGATGAGCCAGTGGCGTCCCCACCCCCAGCCCGAACTGTTGTTCATTTGACGCGAGGAATGTAGGTTGGGTTTAAAATGAGTTAGTAATAAATGAGAACAAACTCCATAGCTCCAATATTCCAGTCTGAATTGAAATTTACTCCATTGTTCTCCACTCCTCTCCTTTGTTAATATTTAATTAACATATATCCTCACAAAGGCACAGGCCAGAGAGAAAACCCTCCGTTGCGGTGTGTGGAATAATATTCAAGAGAATTAATCAAATAATAATAAAATAATTAGAATCGTTCTTTACAGCGACATTTGAGCAATGCAAAACGCCAAGCTACTCCCTGTTACCATATAAACAAACGTTTGGATTTCTGTATTATCTCGATATAAATGTCAGAAAGAGGGTTTTTACTGTGATAAAATACAGACAAACGTTATTGCTTCTAAGTGCATGTTTTACTTTTCAGTAGCGAAGCCCTTCTTGAGTTTAAAATAGTTAATACAACACGTTTCTATTTTTAAAAATCCCAACTAAATTGTATCCATTGCAAGACACTATTTTTCTGCAGAAGTGTCTTGGGTAAATACAGAGGGAGAGGCCATTGGGTACACTTATTTTGAAAAGGGAGAGAATTACTCCACAGCTCTAGACACTTTTAAGTTTCCTAGACAATGATATAGACAGAGAAAGGGTGAGATCGAGAGTCCTTAGGAAAACTGGAGAGCTGGGTGGTTCTTTTGATTTGTTTCTTTCTATATCGAGCACAATGTGACGATCGATTTGAAGCAAAGAGAAAGAGACAAAGATTGTTTTTGAAGATGAAGAATATGTCTAACCAATGCCTTTGGAGCCGGGCTGGTTGGTTCAGGTTATGGAAACGTGGCAGTAAACTAAAAAAACAAAAAAACCAAGAGCACAACAACAACAACAAAAACCCCCAAACCTTCCCCATAGGCAGAGCGGAAGAAATTCGCAATTTAAAAATAAATTCACAATACATCAGCAGCCTAGGAATTAGTGATGCAAGAATCCCCGTTACAAACAGGGCTCTATTTGCATTTTGATACCTTGTGCGTAATAATTAGGACGTTAAAATAAATATATCTAAAATATAATGGGATCACAGAGAGGCTGCGGAGGGGGAACTGTAAACAGGAAAATGGTTGACACGTTTCCCAAGCAGAGGGTTACGATGTGGCCTATTTGCACTGCATATTATGTAGAATAAAGCTGGGAACGGATCAAGCCCGCTGTATTCCCATTTTGTATTGTGCAGGGTGGATCCACTTCCTAGCTGGCTTTGTCAGTCATATTTCAGCCTGTGGCAGGACCCGTCTTCTGCCCTTTGATTGACTTGTCACCAGGCAGGAGCCTTTTTTCTTATTGCTTTAAACCCGCGGCTTGAAACGGTATTTCCAGTTTCCTAAGCGCGGTATTCTCACGTGGCCTGTGCCCTTAGAAATCGGACTTTGCAGACGCCGGATGGGTGCCAAAAGGAGGGCAGGAGCTTGTGGAAAAGGCCCAGGAGGACTGTCAGTTGACCCGGTCCCCTCTGTGAGAGGGGTGTCAGGAAGCTCGGGTGGGCCAAGCCCAGAGCTCCCAGGGCGATCCTGCAAAGCATAGCCCAAAATCAAGGGGTCACAGAGAGAGAGAGCGATCCCCCTTGCTGAAGGGGGGGTTGCTTCTCCCCTTGCCAAAATATTCACTCACATAAACAAGGCTCCGGAGATGAGGCCGAGAGTCCCCCCAGGAAAGAGCTTCCCCAAACGGAGCTCACAAATACACAGCGCGACCCTACGGCCTCCCACGACCCACCCCAGCCACACAACTTCCAGCCCAGTGAGAGGGGCCCGGATCCTTCTCGGGGGGGGGGCCTTGGAGTTGCAGCCCCCGGCAGATGAGGCTCTGAGCCCCCGCGATGGCTGTGCAAAGGGAAACAATGAACTTGGGTGGATGTGACTCCCATGTCTAATGCAACAGCCCCCTTGCGGAAAGTGGCATTGAGAGAGGGGCTTAGGCCTTCGCTTGCCTCTCTCCTGCCCTCTTTCCCCACACCGCGGGCCCCGAATTCCTCCTCCTCACGCACACCACGAGAAGGTCTGCCCCACTGTCCTCCCCCCATGCGGGGAACGGGGGAGGCGGGAGATCGCTCTCTCTCTCTCTCTCTCAAGCGTTGATCTTTAGTTGGAGACTCGTACGCCAGAGCAGAGCAAAAAGAGGGTGGGGGGGGCAGGACTGGCATGTCCCGGTCTCGTGGCTGGGCACAGAGTCAAATGCCCCCCGACTAGAGGACCTCAAGTTCTCAAATTCTGATGCGCTAATTTCTCCCACTAATCACAAGATGTTGCAATTTTAAAAAAAAATCAACTCCTGGCCCCCCTTAGTACCTCCCCCCACCCTGTCGCTTCTCTGGTGTGAGGGTTTATCATTATTTTTGTTTCCCCCTCGACCTCAGGCCCCAGATCCCGTAAACCAAAGAAGAAGAACCCCAACAAAGAAGACAAGCGGCCCAGAACAGCTTTCACCGCGGAGCAGCTGCAAAGACTGAAAGCGGAGTTTCAGACCAACAGATACTTGACCGAGCAGAGGAGGCAGAGCCTGGCTCAGGAACTGAGCCTCAACGAGTCTCAGATCAAAATCTGGTTCCAGAACAAGCGAGCCAAAATCAAGAAAGCCACTGGCAACAAGAACACGCTGGCGGTGCATCTAATGGCACAAGGACTGTACAACCACTCCACCACATCAAAAGACGGCAAGTCAGACAGTGAATAGAAAGGGGGCCGGGGGAAGGCCGGGGAAAGGAGGGGGCAGTTTTCAGTCAAAGTTTTTACAATGCAATAATTTAATTAAAAAAAAAAGGGCCAGTGTATAAAGACTATACCAGCATTAATAGTGAAAATATTGTGTAATAGATATAATTCTGCAATATTCTATGTGTATATAATTTACAGGTAAGGTGTAAAAATCCAAAATATCTGAGTATAAAATATTTTTGAGTTTGGTTTTGGTTTGGTTTTGGCTTTGGTTCTATGGAGATTTTAGATGGTATCTTTATGAATTTTTTTTTCATGCTTAAGTTACATTTTTATAGACTTAAGCGCTGTTTTAATGGACATTGGACACTGTTTTTTGAAATTCAAAAAAAAATTAAAATCAAGTTTTGCTGAAGTCCAAAGATTTTTATTGCTGCATTTCACACGACTGTGAACCGAATAAATAGTTCTCCGGTTTGTTCGATGAGTTTTACCATTTCTTTTTTTTTTTTTTGTGTTTGGCTTTGGGGAGAGAAAATAATCATTTGAATTTTTAAGAACTGTAACAGGGAGATGTAACCCAAGGCATTGGATTAGCAAAAATGTCCAGGATCCTTTCTTTAATTTGTCCTCACTTCTTCATTGGGCTGAGCTCAACAAAAGGCTGGAGGTTTACAGGGACCTTGAGAAAGCTGGCCAGCCAGCGGTAAGGGGATCAAGGAGTTTATTTGGCGCTTAGTTGGTTCCCCCCCCCCTTCCTCATAGCTTGGCTGGAAAACTTTTGAAGTAAACATCACAACTTCCGGGAGTCTGTCATAGGAAGTGAACAAACAAAACCACCCATTTGCCATACAGAGGAGACTTTTCTTTGCGATTTTGGGCTGCGCGCGTGTGTGCACACAGCCGTGCACGCAAGCCTACACGGACCCCCTTTCCCCTTAGTTCATCACATTTTGCAGCTTAGACGCGTCTGCGGAGTTCAGAAAGTCGCCCGGGGTGACTTTTGCTAAAGGCTCGGGTTTGCCTCGGACAGATCCACACCAGGCCGCAGTGCAGAGTTGGGGAGGTCGGAGCGCCAGCTTCCCAAGGGCAGAAGGGGGCAGCAAAATGTCCTGGGAGGAACAGGTTCCTCAGGATCTGACTGAGAACTTGTGGGCCTCCTTTGGTATACGTTAGTATTAAGATCCCCTGCTTGTATGCCAGCTGGGTATAAAGGATCCTGAGTGCAAAAATACTTACCATGGCTATGGGATAAATAAAGAACCATAAAACTTCTTGGTGAAAAACCGGTAAACCCACCAACTTTGGATCTTAACTGACCCGCCCCCCCCACACACACTGAACAATGACTATATCGACCGCACAACCGCATCCCAAAGTCTCTTCCTGTCCCGTTGCCTCCACACAGGCAGTTTTGGCCCAGGAAAAGACCAAATCAGGAGGGGGAGAGCTTTAGGGGAGAGGAGGATTGGGGGCATTTATTTTAGCACCACCAACCTCTGTGATGTAGGATGAGTAACATGTAAGAAGGGGAACTCCAACGTCCTGTTTTGGTCAGAAAGTCAGGGGATTCTATCTTTTATGTTAGAAAAACCAGCAGCCTAATGTTATCCAGTGACAAATATCTGTCAGTTTAGAATATGGGGGACAGGTTTTAAATGGAACCTATCTATTAAACGGAATAATAACTATGAAGAGACAGTCAGTGTAAATAAAACCTATCTTGTCATTTGGGTTTTTGTTTGTTTATTTTCCCCTTGCAATTATAGTTTTCTGATTTGAAAACGTGGTACCGTGTAAACTAAATATTTTCATGGTTTGTAAATTTTTGGTTTTTTTTTTTTTTAAATAGTTCTCCCAGATCTAGATTCCCCCTCCCCCAGTCCCCGGTTTGGAAAAAAAGTGTCCAAAATGTTGGCCAGGGACACAAAGCACCCTGGGTGGGTGTTATTGTACAATAATTCAGGACTGTAGTCTCCTTGATGATTGAGGGTAAATTTATCGCTCTGCCTTAAAACCTCTTTATTTCACAGCTATAGTAGATACACATTGTACATATTACTATAAACTTTAAAAAAGAAGCAAACTATAAAATAAAAACTGTAATTTTAAATTCTGTGAATAATCATCAGCTGCTTAGGAGACAGGAGTAAATGACATTGCCTTTTAGCAAGAAAGCAAAGATTTTTTTTTCAGTTTATAAAACGTGCATTTTACAACTGCAGTATCAAATATTTATAATCTTATGAAATATGAATGTTTCTATTTACAACTGTGGTCTCAAAATTGTGAACATTCTCACTGCATTTTGTGTGTTTAAATTCTTCAAGATTGCATTAAATAAAAACACTTTATTATGAAATACACAACCTATGCCTTAAAATGTTGGAATGGTGTTTATATAGATAATTTATAAAGATATAGATATACAGTGTATTTCTGAGTCTTGAGAGAATTGTACTGGAGCCCAGTTTGAAAGTACTAGGTGGAGAGTAAAACATTTGTATGGGTGTGAATGGCAATTCAGTAGATGGACAATTTTGCAACTAGGTGTTTAATCAATTTCTTGAATAATTAAGAAACTGTTGATGATTCACATATAAATAAACTGAGAGCAACAACGTCGTTAAAATAATCACAACTTTAAAGTCATCAATATTCATTATATACAAATATTTTTAAAAGAAAAAGAAAACGTACTTAATTGCACACATTTTCAACAGGTTTAATCTTTTCAGACTTTAAGATAAATATTCAGTTGTGTGATGTTTGGAAAACTGTTGTAAACGATGTTCGCAGCCTAAAATGATACAAACTCGTAAACCTGAATCCAGTGTAGTAATGTAATGTAAGAAATGACAGTAACTTCGGTGTCTTAATTTTTTTAAAGAAAACTGATACCTTGTAAAATGTTGCTTTATTATCACTTGAAAGTTGCAGTAAAAGTAATACCTTTTTAGGACAGGCTGACAAAGACAGATAAACAAAGTGGTCATTTGCTATGTTGAAACAGTACGAACAAATTCTCCAAATATTTAAGCCTATTTTTCTTAAGTAGGGCTAATTTAGGAGCCACGGTTTAATATACAGAATCCTCTTATCGGAATTTGTTCCTGCTGTAAAAAATATAATAAATACAAACTTTTTTAAAAAAATGGATATTGTGGAAAATACTGTCCCACAGGCAAATGTCTCCAGTGATTTAGAGAGAACCTAAGAAAGAAATTGTTCCAGTGTTCCACAAGTCGTGTTAATTCTTTTAACCTCCTAAAGTAAATAACGGTTTGAACTGTACATGGACAGGCCTTAATTGTAATGGATAGCGAGAGTGTAAAGCGACGAGTTAGGAAGCAGGATTCTGGATTTACATTTTTCAAAACTTCATGCATGTGTCTTTGAAAGGATTGTATCAGACAAAATATTGAGGCAGATTTTTCTTGGGGGATAAAATAAGTGTTGGCTGGAATTAAGAATGGCTACTAAACTGCAATTGAGATCTGAACTGAAAATAGTTGCATTTGTCCATTTTAACAAAGGAGTAATATCTCTGCTATTCATTCTTCCAGTTAGTTCTACAAAGGGCCAGTTACACCAGGGCTTTTCTAATGAAGTCAGTGGGGCTGCACTAGAGGAGGATTTGGCCCATCTTTTAAATGTGTAAAGGGATAAACTTTACACCTGTCTTACACCATCTTGCACACGAGGCAATAGATTGCGCCACCAATGATCTGTTTAGAGAATACATTCACGAAACTGCCAGTCAGTCACAGGATATGTATTTAGTGGGGAGGGGGAGGAGGGGAAGTGTAGCATGGCTAACTTTTCACGCCCTCATTTTAAGAAAGCTAGTACGTTCCACAAGAAATCAGCAAGATTAGGAACAGAAAATGTCTGGATGCTGGCTGGATTTATCCAGTCCGTAATGCAGAATATCCGAAGAAGGCAATAACCGTTCCCTTTAACAGAGAACATAGAACCTCACGTTTGCACTGCCCCTCGTGCCCCATTTGTACAAAAGCTTTCATGAAAAGATACATATTTTTTGCTTATAGGTAGTTTCAGGCCACTTAAAAATGGGCACTTAAAAACGAAAACAAGCGACTCCCTGCTGTTTTTGGACTTACAGCACAACTAGTCCTAAATTATTTTTAAATTTAAAATTAATTTGACAAAAAGAGGTAGGGCCCCAAACCCTTTACTGCAATCAACAAATAACTGTCTATTTAACAACCTTCCATTGGAAAAACAATCCTCAAAGATTCGGAGAGCCCCGTTACATTTTTTATAACGTATGTGAGTGCACAAACCATGTGTCCCTATATATATATCTATACAGAGTCTGTGGGGGCGGGGAGTAGTAAAATATTCAGACTATTCACGCACACTGAAAGCAACACACATTCCGACTTCTAATGTATCTTATGTGTATATTGGAAATAAATGTACACGCATTAATGCAAGTGACTACATTTTTTACCTGCGCGCTCTTGTTACACTCCAGATTTGAATGGATTTCTGCGTACCCTAACCACATGTTATGTGTCCTTCTCACTAAAAGATAAGAATAATTTGTTTTAAGCAACCAACGTGCTAGATAGTCACATGGCCATTTAGACAAGAAAGTCTTCTCAGAATCACGCACAAATACATTTACAACCTATTTGGACCCCAGACAGCTAATTGCAAGCAATTAAATCACCGCATTTATTTTTGCCAAAGAAATGTTTTCACAAACAAAATATTTATACGTACTAAAATCTGCGCCAGGTACCACTCCACAGTTGATGTAGTGTATTACACAGGCAGTATACAAACACATAGCCAAGCACTATATATGCAAATGTCCCTGCCCTTTATTGTGCAATGCATAACAGAGTTATGAGGGCGAAACTATTTAGCTACCTCGGTTTTGTGGGGGAAAAGTAATTCTGTATCCCGCTGGTTTAATATCCGACCTCAACATTCAATCCCCGCCCAAGCAGCTCTCAAAAGTGCCCCTGGGATGTTTGGGTATCATCTCCAAACGAACAGCTGTGATTATGAAATGCTCGGACGAGGAAGGTTAATAACAATTTGTTACAAAGGGGCACAACTCAATTTTATAAACAAATTTGCATTGATTTAAAAACAAACCAACATCGTTGCATTTAGCAGATAGGAGAGGAGCTGCTGCTGGGATACGATCTCTTCGTTCCTCTCAGAGCAAGGATGCAGCTCACAACGATCCTCCTTTTCCAAAAGCAGACCAGGAAGAGTTCAAGCAGTAAGAGAATGAAATTTTATTCAGGTCTGGAAAGGAAGCTAAGTTTCCTTTGTCCGTCGCTTTGCCTGGGTGTTGGTTTTGTTTATTTCTTTAATAATCTTACATCTTTCATGAGATCAGTGCTGCCAGGATTTAAACACACACACACACACAAACCCACCCCAGTGTCATAATGTTACCACCACTCCCTGAGTGAATCAAGCAGGGGTTGCTAGCACCTTTCTATTTAATTTATTTACTTTTTTGCTCCTATGATGTCTCTGCAAATTCCAATGAGCCTTTTGATGAAGTTGAGATTTTTCAGTCACAGAACCATCCTAATGCACATTTGGTACCAGTGGCAAACTGATCGTGCATCCAACACAGGAACTTTGCCAGAGCATCGCTTGTTTGGTAGAATGGAGCCTTCTTTCGTACCACGCATCCACTGAGATAAACTGCCTCAATTATTCTATGAACTCCCAGGAAGTATCCTAGCTAGATCCGTGCAGCCCCAGTGCACAAGGCACACAGATATTTCTCTCTGCATTTACTATATTACCCCTACCACCCACCTCCCCATCAATATGGTCTCTGCGCGGTGTCATTCTGGGCAGATATTTCCAGTTGGAGCGACTTTTTCTTGAGTAGCTAAACAAATCTTTCCTTGGGTTAGAAATGCTCGATTTGTTTTTTAAAACACGTTTGAAGGACTTGTTAAAGAGCGACTCCCCTTGCACTGTAACGGCAGCTCGGTGTGTCACATTTTTAAGAAACTCAGAATGAAACCTACAACTTTAGGTTCCCAAAATATTTAAAATTCACTTCGATCAGCGCGTGCACCCCGCACTCCTGCCCCCTCGACGTGCATAATGTTGCCTCTGCAAAGCTGACATTTTTTAAAGTGTTAAGTGCCCAAGTGTAAAGACGCGCACGCACTGGTGCTAATCTATTAGGCATCACACACTGACGTACTGTACCACACACACGAGCAGAGCACAGCCACGGCCCACAATTCTGCAAACAGCAATGCCATATTATTTCACTTCTACAGCGCCTTTCTAAGGAGCGGGGTCTTGTTTAGAAGCAAGGACCGTTCACGTGGAACAGAATTTTGTAGACACTAAAAAAAAAAAAACCCTAACACGACTTCACAAATACCACAGTAAAGCCTAAAGAAAACTCTTGTTTGGGTGGGAGATAACTGGTGGGTTTCAGATGAGCCACTGCCCTTCCTCACTGTCACTGTACGAATGTCACTGAAGAGAGGCAGGCTCTTACAAAACCTGTACGTTCTCAGATGCTTTATTTATGGCTCCCTCCTCCCCGTCGCCCATTTTTCTTCAGCAAAAAAAAAAAAAAAAATTTCTTCAAGACTTTTCTTTCTGCTTTTAAACCCCTATTGTCCTGCGGCAAATTGCTGGGGTGGTGTTGGTGTGCCATCTTCCTCCTCTCCCTTTTTGGATGGGTAATCACAGGATCCAGCTGCCAAAGGGCAGGTTTTCTATCCAGCAGTGTCGTCTTGGTTCCCTGGCAAACTCCACACAGGCTAGAGTGGCTTTGCAATAACCTCTTGTTCTCTCACTTTGTTCTGCTGCTGATGGACATTCCCCCGCCCCCCTCCCGCCCCCCAACCCCAGATGCCAAATTTCTTTTGAATCACTTGATTTTGTGGACTTTGCACACCTTAAGCGCGGGATAATA
>ML675603.1:15342301-15353246 GCA_007922155.1 Mesoclemmys tuberculata
CATTTTAGTTCTAGTGATTTCAGCTGAATAATTTATGATTTATAATTTATGTGAGATCAGAATCATGTCTTGTATCTTTAACTGAAACGTTACACGTATATCCTGCAAACACTTAAACATGTGCCTAAAGAAAGGTACCAGTTTAAGCATTTGTAGGATCAGAGGCTACGACAACTGTTAGGAGGAGGGACACAGGTTTATTAGGAACTGGGAAACCTTTTGGGAAAGGAGGAGCCTAGACAGGAAAGAAAGGCTCCATCTAAACCAAAAAGGAACAGATTGGTGGCATGTAAAATTAAAAAGGTCATAGACAGAGGCCATCCGTGGGTTGCAGGGTCACATGGCTCCCCATATTTGCTGCTTGATTTGTAATGGGCATGCTCATTTGGACTGAGCATGCTCATTAACTCTGCTGAAGCCAGCTACCCTCACTCTGCCCCCCAGCTATCATCTGGCACGAGTCATCTCTGGTCATAGAGGAGTTTGTACATGAAGGGCTGGGGAAAGCCAACAGGTATGGAGGAGCACACAGTTTGGACAGAGATATCCCTTGGGGAAGATTTATAAAAGGGAATACTCATATCCTAGTAAAGAGGAGATGATGGAGTTTGATAAAGTACAGGGAGGAGCTGAAGAAAAACAGTCAAACGAAAAAGAGTCACATTCATTTACATCCCATGAAGCAGTGGCGTACGGAGGGGATCCAGCATCCGGGGGCCAAGCCTACATTTGCGCCTCCCCAGGCCTCAGACCCTTCCCCCGTTCAGGGCAGGAGGTGTCCCAGTGCTCCCCCCAACTGACAGGGGAGGGCGAGTCTGAGCCTGCAGGGGGGGCGTGAGCTGTGGGGGAGGGTGCAAATGCTCCACTGCCCGCCCTCCCCGCACTCTCCCGCTGCAGCCCCACGGCCCAACGCTGGCTTGGATGGGGCAGCCTCACCCCCCTGGCCTGGCGAGAGGGGCTGGGCTAGCCCCTCATGACACATGGGGTGAGGCACTGAGGGCTGCCCCTCAGAGACTCCTGCACCCCTTATCCCCCCACCCGTCACAAAGGTCCGGTCCTGTGCTTATCCGCTGCTCCAGTCCCACAGCCCAGCACTGGCTCGGATGGGGTGGCCTCAGCCTGTGGGGGGCCACCGGATTGGCCTTTCACAATGGGCAGAGAGTGGGAGCCGTGGGAGGCTGACGGGAAGCTGCTCCCGCTTCTGCTCCTGTGGCTCCCCCCACATGTTGTGAAGGGCCTGCTTGGCCCCTCCAGGTTGGGGGGTGAGGCCATGCCATCTGAGCCAACACTGGGCTGTGGGGCTGGAGCGATGGGTAAGTGTGCTCCAGGCCAGCCCTTAGCAGAGGGTGGGGTGTGGGGGGGCACAGCAGGCTCTGTGCCCCTCAGAGCGTCCTGTGCCCCCCGCCTCCTGCATGTCATGAAGGGCTGGCCTGGAACCCCCCTCAGGCTGGCACCCCCCCTCAGTACTCCACTGACATGAGGGCAATCTACTAAATACTGACAAATTTTATAAGTGCTTGTATACAAATGATAGAAGTCTAAATACTAAGATTGGTGAATTGAGTGCCTGGTATTAAATGAGAATATGGATATAATAGGCATCACAGAAATTTGGTGGAACGATGATAATCAATAGGACATGGTAATACTAGGGTACAAAATATACAGGAATGAATGAGTAGGTTGCACTGGTGGGAGGAATAGCACTATATGTGAAAGAAAACATAGAAACAAATATAGTAAAATCTTAAATTAATCAAACTGTACGGTGGAGAGTGTGATGGTGGCAGACCAGGTGCCAGCTCGTGCCTAGATCCCCCTGTCTCAGCTGAACACAAGCAAGCACATAGCTGGAGTCAGTCTGTCTCATCTGTGTGTTAGTAGTGTTAAAGGGACATTAGAATTATAAGAATGTGTTTAGAATTTATTGAATGCTTGTGAGATGCTGCATGCCATAACCTGACTCATAACATGTGTATCCCATAGTGAATGCCCATATCTGAGCAGTGGTATTATAAGCTTCTGTGACTGTGTAAATCACCAGACAGGAGATAAACATTAATTAGTATGACGGGCTGATCTTCAACAGAAGGTGTTACACTCTTCTCAGAAGGAAAGGTTCATCAACACCAGATGTTGCAACTGGACTTTCCCTATGTACAAGAGGACAAAAGATGTTTGTTGTTCTCTCCTCCCTGTGAAGATGAGTCATGCAAGTTGACTTCTCCCATCAGATGACTTTGAAGTTCAGAGCACAATGCAGGAGAGGAATAAAAACTCCAAACAAAAGGGAGTAGGTATCTCTACGCTCCCGGGACACTGGGCAGGCACGGTGTTTCTAGGCTTAAGCAGAAGATCCTCAGTACTTTGCCTGGTTTAGTTCTAAAGGACATATAGAGCTTGCTAATTATTGAAGCTTCTAGTACCTTTTGAAACTTAAGATTGTAGCTCATTCATGTATATACGTTTACCTGCTTTAACCATGTAAATAACTCTTGTTTCCTTTTCCTATTTATTTACATAGTTCATTTAAAGATTGGCTACAATTATTGTCTTTGGTATGAGATTTAAGGGGCAACTGACCTGGGGTAAATGACTGGTCCTTTGGGACAGGCAATATCCTGAATATTGCTGTCATTCTTGGTATGAGGGCTATCTATCACAAGGATATGCTCAGTGGGATGACAGGACACATCAGACTACCCAAGGGGACTGTCTGTGACTCCACATTAAGGCTGTGATAGTGCCCAAGGAGTTTACACTTGATAACTGGTTGGTGAAATTTAAGTATAGACTCACAACCAATCTGGGGTTTGTACCCAAGTTCCTACCGGTTTACTCATACTCTTGATTCACTGCAGGCAGTGTTACAGATAGAAATCCCATGCCTGAATTATAAGAGTACAACGGTAGGAATATACAACTGGCCATCTGACCGGGATGGTGATGGTGATCGTGAAATGCTCAGGGAGATTAAAGAGGCTACAAAACCAGAAAACCCAGTAATAATGGGGAATTTCAACTATCCCCATATCGACTGGGTACATGTCACCTCAGGACAGGATGCAGAGAAAAAATTCCTGGGTGTCATTAATGACTGCTTTTTTGGAGCAGCTAGGAATGGAGTTCTGTGGGTCTCCAGTGGCCAGGGGCCATACTTACATTGCTGCCCCTCTCCCTTGGCAGCACCCCATGGGGAGGGGTCTGTGGGCCCATGTGCCACTCTCCCCTGCTCCACTTCATCAGCAGTGCTCCACAGGGAGGAGGCTCTACGGGCCCATGTCCTGCTCTCCCCTGCTCCCTCCCTGCTGTCAGCAGCAGCACCAGTGTCAGCAGCATCCCACAGGGGTGGGGGTCTGTAAGCCCATTTCCTGCTCTCCCCCTGCTGTGTGGGTGACGTGATGGGCTCTGGTCCCTGCAGCTCCCTCCTTGCAGGGGCAGAGGGGTCAGGAGGACGCCTTGGCTGCCTGCGACAGGGGGTAGATCCTCCTTTGAGGGCCTGGCCGGTGCCTCTCCCCAAGCCAGCAGACAAGGGCATTCCCCTTCCCCCCTCCCCCCATTTCTCCCCTAGGTAAAACACTAGTAGCTAATCCTGGAATCCACAAGGGGAGAGGCAATTCTTGATTCAGTCCTAAGTGGAGCATACAATCTGGTCCATGATATAGCTGAACTGCTTGGGTATAGCAAGCGTAATATAATTACATTTAACATCCTTGTAGGGGGTAAAATACCAAGGAAACCCACCATCATAGCATTTAACTTCAAAATGGGGAACTACGCAAAAATGAGGAAGCTAGTGAAATGGAAATTAAAAGGAGCAATCACAAGAATGAAATGTCTGCAAGTTGCCATAATAGTGGCTCAAACTAAATATATGCTTCCCAACAAACAAACAAACAAACAGTAAGGAGAACCAAAAAATGCCACCATAGCTAAACAGCAGAGTAAAAGAGGCAGTTAACAGCAAAAAAGACATCCTTTACTAATTGGGTATCAAATCCAACTGAGGAAAATAGAAAGGAGCATAATATCTGGCAAGTCTCATGTAAAAGTATAATTGGGCAGGCCAAAAAAGTATTTGAAGAGCAACTAGTAAAAGACACAAAAACAAGAAATTTTTAAAAAAGTACATCAGAAGCATGAAGCCTGCCAAACAGTTAGTGGCGCCACTGGATGATCAAGGTACTAAAGGAGCACTCAAGGAAGACAAGGGTATTGCAGAGAAGCTAAATGAATTATTTTCATCAGTCTTCACTTCAGAGGATGTGAGGGAGATTCCTACACTGAGTAATCCTTTTGAGGTGACAAATCTGAGGAACGGTCCCAGGTTGAGGAAGTTTTGGAACAATTAAACAATAGTATGTCACCAGGACCAGATGGCATTCATCCAAGAGCTCTGAAGGAACTCAAATATGAAATTGCTGAGCTACTAATTGTAGCATGAGATCTACTATTTAAACCAGGCTCTGTACCAAATGACTGGAGAATAGCTAATGCCACATTGGTTTTTAAAAAAGGCTCTAGTCAGCCTAATTTCAGTCCTGGACAAATTGGTTTCATCTACAGTAAAGAACAGAATTGTCAGACACCAAGATCATGGATGAACACAATTTGTTGGGGAAGAATCTATTAGAATTCTCTGAAGGGGTCAAAAACATATGGACAAGAGTGATCCAGTGGATATAGTGTACTTGGACTTTCAGAAAGCCTTTAACAAGGTCCCTCACCAAAGGCTCTTAAACAAAATAAGTAGTCATGGGAAAAGAGAAAAGATCCTCTCATGGATCAGTTACTGGTTAAAAGATAGGAAAAAAAGGGTAGGAATAAATGGTCAGTTTTCACAGTAGAGAGAGAGAAATAGTTAAGGTTCTCACAGATCTGTAATGGGACCAATTGTATTCAACATATTCCTAAATGATCTGAAGGAGTAATCATGAAGTGACAAAGTTTGCAGACATACTAAATTACTAAAGATGACTGTGAAAAGATCGCACAAAACTGGGTGATTGGGCAATAAAAGGGCAGAAGATATTCAATTTTGATATGTGCAAAGTAATGTACATTGGAAAACATATCCCAACTATATATACAAAATGATGAAGTCTAAAAGAACTGTTACCACCCAAAGAGGAGATCTTGGTGTCATCATTGACAGTTCTCTGAAAACATCTGCTGAATGTGCAGAGACAATCAAAAAAGCTAACAATGTTAGGAACCATTAGGAAAGGGATTAGATAATAAAATAGAAAATATGATAATACCACTATATATAAACACCTTGAATGCTGCATGCAGTTCTGGTCAGCCCATCTCCAAAAAGATATATTAGAATTGGGAAAGGTGCAGAGAAGGGCCACAAAAAGTGTTTAGGGGTATGGAACAGCTTCCATATGAGAAGAGATTATAAAGATTGGGACTGTTCATTTTAGAAGAGTGATGACTAAAGGGGGATATGATAGAGGTCTCTAAAATCATGAATGGTGTGGAGACAATGAAATTAATACGCAAACATACGGAAACTTCACACAAAGCACAGTCAACCTGCAGAACTCATTGCCAGGGATGTTGTAAAAGCCAAAGTTATAATTGGGTTCAAACAAGAGCTAGATAAGTTCCCGGAAAATAGATCCATTAATGGCTATTAGCTAAGATGTTATATGTAGCTCCAGTACCCTCTCCCATATAAAAACCAGTGGGAGGAGGCCAAAGGATAAGATGACACCCTCTCCCTTTTGCCCAAGGAGCTAGATTGGAGATTGGCACATGGAGGCACCCCTCCCCATGTGATCTTGAGGGTATGATCAGGTCCTGTAGTTGTAGTTAACTATTCATAGGGGGACTGATCTTGCAACACTGAAGTCAATGGGAGCTATGATTTTGGCATCAGCAGGGGCAGGATCAGGCTGGAGGGACAGAGAGTATCTCCATGTTAAATAGTTACAGAACAGTTGTGTCCTGTCAATAATCAGTATAATTAAAGTGTCCTGTTTTTCTTATTTATACTTTCAAAAAATGAGAATCTGTTAATCAAAAATACCTATTTTATGTCACCCTTGGCAGTTTTCTATGACAATACATTCAAACAAGTTACTGGGTCTGTTAGGTAACCATGAGCTTAAAAATTTCTCTTAGCTTTTGCATACTTCCAAGAGATTTTCACCATTTTAAACTCGGAAAAACAAAGGCAGTTTATATACAAGTATACCACCTATGAATAATGTTAAAGATTTGCCTTAAACTGCTAGTAGCCAGGAAACTCACAGTTAAAATGCAATTCTGCTCTGAGGAGTAACTATATAAAAATGGTACAGATCTGCTGTGTGTGTATTCACAGTCATATCCAATTCTGTTAGTGAAAAAAAGAAAAACTATTACTTTTTACTAACACAACCATGGGAGTGTGGGATAAATTCTATTCTCTCTCACTCATCAACAGAATGGTTAAGTAATTGCTTGACTACACTATGGAGGTTACAGCGGCATGGGTAGGGTGCCACAGCTGTGCTGGCGTAACCCTGTTGTGTAGACACATACTACATGACAAAAAGTGTTCTTCACTGCAGTAACTCCACCTCCCCGAGTCAACAGAAGAATGCTTCCATCAACCTAGCTGGTCTACATGGAGGGTTTAGTGTGGCATAGATGCTATGCTCATGGGTGTGGATTTTTCATATCTCTGAGCACAATAACTATGTTGATCTAAATTTTAATTGTAGACCAGGCCTAAGTGCCAAATGCGCTCCATTAGAAACATAGGAATTGCCACATTGGTAATCCAGTGGGCCATTTAGTCCATTATCCTGTCTCCAACAGTGCACAACATCAGACACTTCAGAGGAAGGTGCAAGAAACTTCACAGGTTTGGGGTAATCTGACCCCAGCATGAAGGTTTCATCCTGTTCCCTAATAGTTAGAGGTTTTCTTAAACCAATTTGGGTAACTGATTATGACACATGGGCTTGCACAACTGTAGCAGAGAAGAGTCTGAAGGCACTGTGATTGCAGAGCTGTAAGGAAGGTCAGAATCTGGCCTGCAGAATATTTATTGCTGACGATGCACAGGCATTTGCACTTGTGCTCATTGATATATCTATATGGTACCCAGGTGCGTTGATAATGACAAAGTATAAAAACCTAGATACACAAGCAGGTGGATAGAAGTGGGAAAGAACATAGCTTGACACTCAGATTCCAGGGAAGTTGGCAGGCTAACAAGCAGAAAGACCATGTAAATCAAGTATGACTCTAGTGAATCAATGGAGTCACACTTCTGTAAAACCAGGGTGAAAGACTGGAGAATCAGGACTAACAAATCTAGAACCTCTCTGTTTCATTTTTATGGAACAGACCCACTCTTTAAGGTTGAAACTGCCCTTAGCTCATCCTGATTTACTGATATGTGGCAGCAGATACAATGTGGCTTTGCAATCTGTGGACCTGATCCCACTTCCACTGACATCAATGGCAAAACTCTGCAGGATTGGACTCTGTGGGTCCTTATAACTGTGTGTGAGCTTAAACACTACAAGAATTACAAAACCTAGGTAGAAAGAAGTAAAAAATTGATTTTCCTGGGCCTGAAGGTCAGCTGGTATAAATCAGTGATTTACAGGGTCTGCCTGCCAGTCTTTTGCCTATGTAGGCATTTTGGGCCAGATACTGATCTCCACTGAATGCAATTCCATTGGATTTACACAGCTGAGAGACCAGAATCTGGTCCAAATGTACTCAATATGAAGTCAGTGCCATTATTCCCGATTGCAATCTATGCAAAAGAAGACTCTAGCAGTCTATTTGTAATTTATGCTAGACTCTAAGCACTGGTTTCACAAGATTTTTGCTCTCATTATATGGCTTTGCAACGTTTTTTGGCTAAGAAAAGAACATTTCCAAAACAAGTACATTCAATGGTTTTCACATTCACAAGTCAAACTCTATAAATAACTAATTATTTATTGTGCCTCAAAGAAAGTAGAATCTACATACAGGGTGGCAGGGAAGTGTGAAATGACAAAGTGGCATTTATGCTCAAATAAGCAAACTATTCCCAAATCTAACAACAGGCTGAAAATAACTTCTGTAATAATGGTGCATAAATTAGACCTAGCGATGGGAAAGCTCACACTCGCATTTTAACAATCATATTTCTAGTATTCACAAGAACTGATACACTAAGAATATGATACACATGCATCCTTACAAATAATTATAAAATGCTTTTACAAACATATCAAAGGGTCTAGAAAACTACAGCAATCATACAATTTTAATTATTTTTTTAACTTTTTAGCAAATTTTATTATAGTTTAGTGTCTTTGTAAATGTTTTAAATTCTTATTAAAAAAAGCGTAGGGGAGAAGACCTACATTTTAGAACAATAAAAAAGCAGCAGTGAAAAGAACAGAATTTTTGAAATGATGCTTCTTTTCTATAAAGAAATATTTGACAAATAGTCTGGTTCACATAAACAAATTCATATAGCCAAATAATTCTATAGGTTCGTATAGCCAAATTGTGGAATTGTGGCTGGTAAGGATGTTTTTACATTTGATATTATTTTAGAAAATGGTGAATTTATTTCTTATTTTATTTCTTATTTGCTAGATGGCCATCTGTTTTTTATTCATGATGTGCTAAGATCAAGTTTGTATGGAAATTAAAATTAAATTAAAAATGTACAAAGTCAGCATCTTATTTTATTTTTAATTAAACAAAACTACCTTAAATGTGCTGGAGACATGGGGAAAAAAGTTTGTCAAAACATGTTTTGCATTTAAAACTAAATGATTAATAATTAAGCTATAGTTAGTAAATTGAATTAATTATATCTAATCACTATGCATATACTTCAAGATTTTAGAACTAGTAGATCTCTTTCTTTCACAACTAATTTTTACTTATCAATTGGAAGAGGAAAAACAAACTTTTCTGCTTTTTCAACTCTGACCGTTTAACGTTAAATGAACTGTACTAGTTGAATAAACCGAAATGAAGAAAATATTCCCTCTGCACCTAAAGACAAGGCTACGGCTGTCAAAAGCTGGTTTAGCACTTCATCACACTCTGGTTCCAGTTGCTTTCTCCAGTTGTTTTAAAACTGGGAAGCAAATGTGAATTTTTTTTAAATTTAATTTAAATTATTTTAATATATTATAATAAGTTTAGGCCTTATCATAGGTTTTCAATTTTAGATTTAATTTTAAACAGGTTTATTTTTTACAAATAAACTCGTAGTTTATATTAAAGAAATTCTGGTTTAAATTTTAAAAAATTAATTTTTTAATTTAAAAAAATCAATTTTTATCCATCTTGCTGCACAATCTGGCCAATCATGAATATTTTCAAGTAAGATGTATTGCTTGTTTATTTACATAAACATTGCATATATAAATATAGCAAAAATATATATAGATATTGTACAGTTTACTCCATTCAAAAAGAAAACTAAACTTTAATATTAATACACCAGATTTTGATCTATTTCCTCATGGTGAGTAGTGCTTTATTCAGAAAAAGGCAATGAGATTACTCATGGAGTTTGACACTACTAAGTTTGGGCAAGGGTAACAAAAGCTGGCCCAATCATAATATATATAGTGTACACAATCAGACAATAGAATGTGAAAAGAGAATGGGGGCAAATTTGGATTTAAAAAAAGAAATCAGATGTTACATAGGGTGGCACCAGAAAATCTACCCAGAATAGGACTGCTCACTTGGGACTCTAGCCACCACTCATTGATACCATTGAAAGTATTTCTACAAAGTTCAATGGACATTTTGATCAGGTCTTCAGGGCCATAGGTGCTGGAACTAGGGGCACTGGGGATGCTGCCATATCCTCTGGCTTGAAGTAGTTTTCATCATGTAAACAGGGTTTACAGGGTTTCCATGTAAACAGGGTTGACAGTTTGGTTCAATGGCTTTCAGCATCCCCACTATACAACTTGTTCTAGCAGTCCTGCTTGGGGCTTACTTCTGCGCCCACTGAAGTCATTGAGAGTTTTGTTATTTTAAGTCAATTAGTGATGCGTCTAAGCTTAAATCTTCACTAAGTGACTTTAATTACAACAATTCTTTATTGTGGGGTAGATACCAGTGGTGTAGCTAGAAATAGACATTAGGATGGGCCCAAATTATGGTGAATGCGCAATGACCAAAGGTTTGATGTTTATATTTCAAATGATTTAAAACATTTAAACCCCGAATGCATTAAATATCACCCCCTGTACGTCCATTAGCACAGTTTAAGTAGACAGTTCTGAGCCCTGCCAATTGAAAATGTTTCTAGTCCTCCATAGGGTGAGTAAGCAGTTCTGAGCCCTGGCGCTTAGGTGGGGCAGGCCTAGCAAATGAAAACAGTCTCAAGCCCTGTGTAGGGTGAGTAAACAGTTCTGAGGCCCGGACCTCGAGCAGGGTAGGCTGGCAGTGGGGAAACAGTCTCTAGCCCCTCACAGGGTGAGGAAATAGCCCAAAGCTTAGCCCTCAAACAGGGTGGGCCAGCAATGGGGAACACAGTCTCTAGCCCCCAGCGGGGTGAGCAAGCAGTCCCAAAGCCCTGGCCCCTAGGCAAGGAGGGGCAGACAGCAGGGAACTGGCTGTGGCCCTTAGAGGGCAATCACCCCTAGGTCAGGGTAGGAAAGAGGGAAGGGGACGCAGGCCCACCCATCTCCAGTGCATCCCAGTGTCCCATCACTGGGTCAGCGAGGCTCCAGCCAAAACACGCTGCCTTAGTGTGAGTGCAAGCTCAGCTGGACTGTAGTTGGATACCCCTGGGCTACTTCCTCCCACTCTCTCCCTAGAGTGCCTGGTCCCTGGAGTCGTACCCCAGTTCCTTGGGGTACTCTGCCTGAGGGAAGTTCCAGAAGCCCTCGGCCTCATCGCTCAATGGCAGGTCTAGGAACTCATAGACTCATAGACTCATAGGTCAGAAGGGACCAATATG
>ML675603.1:15353646-15531538 GCA_007922155.1 Mesoclemmys tuberculata
ATAACATCCCCTCCATATACTTATCAAGCTTAGTCTTAAAGCCAGAGTCATAACTCTTCGGACTCGTCTGTGGAGGGCAACTCTTCTTGGTCGCAGGGTCCTTGGGCCTCCTCCGGCCCGCAGGAGGTTGGCAGCTCAGGTAGCTCTCTCAGGTCGCAGGATCCAGGGGTCTCCTCTGGCTCACTGGGCTAAGGAAGCTCCTCCAGGTCCTCTAGGCCCCAGGCAGTGAGCAGCTCCAGCAGATTCTGCTTCATGTAATGGTCAGGCACAGGTTCAGGCCCCGGCACCAAGGAAGAGATGTTCTTCTCCCTTGGCACCTTCCCCTGACTGAGTGGGAAGATCTGCCTCTTATACTTCCTGTCCTGCCCACCTGCTTCTGGTCAGGTGTCACTGTGCTCCCGGGCTCCTCCCCGCAGAGGGGGTTTGGCTCTCCCTCACCATTAATTTCCGAGGGAGGCTACACCTCCCGGCTACAGTTGAATTCTACAGAAGAAAAATATAGTTTCTCTCTCTCTTTTTCTCTCTCTTTCTCCTTGTTATATTGAAAATAATTTCTCATCCAGTTATGAGCTTTAGCAGGCATTTAGAAGTGGATGGTTATCTTTTTGGATTGCATATAACCACCATCAACGTCAGCCTGGACCAGTCCACACAAGAAATCCACTTCCTGGACACTACAATACAAATAAAGGATGATCACATTAATACCACCCTATACCAAAAACCATCTGACTGCAATACATATCTTCATGCCTCCAGCTTCCACTCTGGACACATTACAGGATCCATTGTCTACAGCCAAGCCCTAAGATACAACCAGATTTGCTCCGATCCCTCAGACAGAGACCAACAACTACAGAATCTCCATAAAACATTCTTAAAACTACAATACCCACATGGAGAGGTGAAGAAACAAACTGACAGAACCAGGAGGGTACCCAGAAGTCACCTACTACAGAACAGACTCAACAAAGAAAACAACAGAAGACCACTGGCCATCACCTACAGCCCCCAGCTAAAATCTCTCCAACACATCATTAAGGATCCACAACCTATCCTAGCAGATGATCCCTCACTCGCTCAAGCTGTGGGAGGCAGACCTATCCTTGCTTACGGACAGCCCCGCAACCTGAAGCACATACTCACCAGCAACCATACATCATACAACAAAAGCACTAACCCAGGAACCTATCCCTGAAACAAACCCCATTGCCAACTCTGCCCGCACATCGACTCTAGTGACACCATCACAGGTCCTAACCACATCAGCCACACCATAAGGAGCTCATTCACCTGCACATCTACTAATGTAATATATGCCATCATGTGCCAGCAATGTCCCTCTGCCATGTACATTGGCCAGATCGGACTGTCACTATGCAAACGAGAAACTGCAGAGCTGGAACTCATATGCAAATTTGACACAATCAAACTGGGTCTGAATAGGGACTTGGAATAGCTATCTCATTACAAGAAGTAATTGTCACTGTTCACACATTCTCACCTTGTAATCAATGGTTGTGAATAGGCCTCAGCTACTTTAACTGAATGGACTTTGCTGTCACCTACCCTCCTCATTGGTGTTCCTTACCCTTGGACGTATATATATACCTCCTTTCCGATTTATATTCCTTACATCTGACAAAGTGGGTTACAGTCCACAAAAGCTTATGCCTGTAAAAATTAAATTTGCTAGTCTTTCAAGTGCTACAGGACTCTCGTTCTTTTCCTAACTGAATGGACTTTGTTTACACCTACCCTCCCCATTGTTGTTTCTTACCCTTGGATGTATATATATATACCTCCTATCTGATTTTTATTTCATGCATCTGATGAAGTGGGTTGCAACCCACGAAAGGTTATGCCTGCAGAAATTTGTTAGTGTTTAAAGTACTACAGGACTCTCATTGTTCATGCCATTTTTATTTTCCAAGAGTGAAACTACCAGGATGTTTGGGCCAAAAATTTAGATTTGTATTTAATTCCCAGACAAAAAAATCCCAACCTTAATGGAGTTTTTTCTTGGGTGGGAGAGGACGTGGTCTGGATTTTTTTTTTAGTCTAAAATTTTCTACAAGAACACTACACAAACAACCCATTGCGAATGCTACCATGCAATATTTCTAATGATTTGAAGATATGTATTGCTAATTTTAATATATTTTATTTTTAATTTTAAGGACAAATTCATTAGTTCAGCAGAGCTTCACAAAGCAGTTGAAGTGTACTGGTGAATCTGACCATTAATAACAATTGATAGATTCATTCAGAATCCCATGTTACCTATATTTTATCATTTTAACTATATGGAAGTTTGAAGTGGTATTTTTAATACATAAAAATAATTTGATTTAAGTGCAAAATGCAACTCTACCTGAGTTATGGAGTTACAACTGGTGCGGGTGTAACAAAAAGTATTTTATTACTGGTCACATTTCAATAAAATATTCTAAATTTGCACAGAATGAAAATAGGTTTTTACCTAAACATCCCCCTGCAATGTTTGAAATCCAAATGCTTCAATATTGTGCTTATGCAGAAGAAGCATAAAGTGAACTGGAGTATAAACAAAAATTGTCCAAGCCAAGCGAAGTGCAGAAATTAAACAATCAGTATAAATACTGTAAATTCTATTCATGTTTTTAAAATTCCCCATTTTAAGAAGATAAAATGTTATTACTGTCGGAAAGGAAGTTTTGTTGAAAAAGCAAGATTTTTAACCTGGCAGTGTCCTTGCATTAAATAGAGTAGAAAAATCTGATACATGAGATAAGAACTTGTATATCAAGTTTCATTCTGGAGCAGATTTATACAGCAGAGATCCAAACCCCTGAGACAGGATCTTACAATAGAAGTTTTGAAATAATTTTAACTATTAGGGGATTTCTAAAGAATCTTCAGTCCCAGATAACTTTTATTATATTGTAATACACTTTTTTCAAGATGGTGTTCCTTATCCGTGGTGCTGGGACCAGTATGGCAGGTAGACCTTTTAAAACCTGTTTTATTGAGCTGCAAAGTAAAGAGGTCATTTCACTATTGTTGCTTCCTCCAGTAATTTTACATTCTGTCACCAGTTTCAGACAGAACCGCATTTAGTTCCCTTTAGCGTTCCATTTATTCACACTTTGCAAAACTGCAAACCCAATCGTTTGATTTAATGGTAGGATGTTGTAATGAGGTTATACTTTGCTAGACCATCATGATGTCTTTCAAAACATACCACTTCCTTTTCAACTGTATAGCGTGAACTACACTTCTTTCAACTTTTTGGCACATTTTTTCTGACTCTCTCTTTCCAGTGTCAGTCCCCATTCACATGCCAATATAATAAAATCAATGTCTAAAAATAGGAAAACCAATCCATTAAATTTGTTAAACAGATCTAACATGATGCATACAGTGGAAAAGCAAATAAGCTTCTGACCATCTATCGTGTAACTCTCCCTACCATTAACTACAACCTTTGTCTGTAGACATGCCTCCTTGTGTCACATTTTACATAATTTAAGGCTTGATCATGCAACCTTTACTTGTGTATTAATTCCAGTGGGACTACTGATAACTTCAGTCTCAGTCCTTATCTTCAAGGCACTCAATGGCCTGGGCACAGCATATCTAAAAGATCACCTAATGCTCCAGGACGAGGATTGTGGTCAAAAACTGTTTCTTGCATAGCATGAACTTTCTATCATACGGGTACAGCTTATCTGTGTGGGAGATAGAGCTTTCTCAGTGGCCAGGCTGACACTGGGGAAAGAACTCCCATGGGAACTAAAAACCATGACACACCTTACCACCTTCTGCTCCAAGGGCAACACACACTTTGGCTTTGCCTTCTCTAACATAAACACACAGCAGCACGTACCTTTCAAAACAAGCAAACAAAAAGCAAAAGAAAACACTACCAAAAGAATACACTACCAGAAACAAAACACTATGTTTCTCCCTGTAGGGAGAAGGAGAAAAGAACACACCACACATGGCAGACATTAGTCACAGTGTTTAATGTACTATTGTAAGGCACAAAGACACAGATCCAAAAGGTGTTTTGGCACCGAAGTCGCAGTTTTAAGCTCTACTGCAATCCACAAAACTCCTGCTCAGCTGCCACCTACCCCTGTAGGCATCTAAATTCACTTGGGGCCTAAATTTTCAGGGTAAAAGTTCCTTTGGTGCCTAAATTTCTGCTTCTGGGCATGTGCCTGGTTGCCTCATTCTAGGCATCTAGATGCCTATCCCCCAGCTGAGCCCCAGCGTGACCCACAAACTGGGCGAAGGCAGGCAGAGGAATGCCTGTTTTGCCTTTAGGGTCCAATTCAGTATGTGGGCTCAGACGAGGCACAGCAGAGGCAGCCATCATCACCTCCTTCTCCAGCCATTTTGTGTGGCGTGAGGCAGGCACTTAACTCATTCTCACAGGAAATGACTTAGGTGACTAAGCTACGCGACTCTAGGAGAGGAGTTCCTGGTTGAATCCCACGCAGAGATAGGTGCCTCCCAGCAGACCAGACTTTGGTGCCTAACTCGTTGAGAGGAAGGGGCTTAAGACACCCTCCTGTCATTAGCATCTCCCAATGGCTAACTTAGGCAGCTCCCTGCCTCATGTGTTAGCTTTTGTGGATTGCATTCTAAGGTGCCTATCTCTCCCCATGCATTGTATAGGAGCCTAGGCACCTAAGTCAGGCTTTGTGGATTGCATTGTTGTTCCAGTGATTTTCTGGGCACTCAAAAGTTCGGCACTGTAATGCTTAGTGTTGCAACACCTAAGCCCCTTTGTGGATCTGGGCCTAAGATACTACAGTGGTCTGAGTGGTATAAGAAGTTGAAGAGAACAGAACTCTTGTGTGGATAAGGCCCACAGATTGTCCTTAGGGAAGGAACTGTGGGTGAAATTCTGGCTCTGCTGAAGTCAATGGCAAAACTCCCATTGATTTCAACAGGGCTAGGATTTTACTGTCTCTTTAATTTATCTTTTAAGCAGCATGCCCACAGTGACTGGGTAGTGTGCACCTTAAGGGCAATGATGCCAGTTGGTCAGCGCACCCGTGGTCCTGTGGCATGGCCTTTCAAAATCCTGGGAATTGTCTTGATGTATACAAAGACCTAGGAAATAAGAGGCATTAGAGGTAAGGAAGCCATCCCAGGAGTAAGTAGTGTTGTGAGAAAGTCAGGCACTGTTTCTTTAAGGCGCTGGGACCAGGACCTTTGCAGTGTGGGTGGGGCAAAAATCCCCTCTTATCCAACCGATTGAGAATGAGCTGGGAGAAGGGACTAGCATATATGCTGCCGCCTACTGCACACTAGGGCAGTCATCAGCCGCTGAACCTGCCAAGGTGAAGGATTAATTGGGAAAGGGTGCTTAGCTGAAAGTGAACTGGCTTGTAGCTGGCCTAAACCACTGCCTGAGTCCCAGAAAGAGGGCTGAAGGGGAACTCCTGTTTGGAGGAGGGAAATGCTGACTGCTCTAAGGCAAGAGGTACAGATTCAACCTCAGTCCTAGAAGGAGGACCAAGAGAGATACTCCTGTTTGGAAGAAGGAGATGTTGACTGTCTTAAGGTGAGAGACAGAGGAGCTGCTTGCAGTACAGCCCAGCTGCTGCAGAGAGGGGCTAGAAGAGGTTTTGAGCTGGCTAAAATGAAGTTATGAAGAACCACAAATCCAAGGTGAGCATGACAGAGCCAGCAGATCTGGTGAAGATGCTGACAAGTAGGGTGAAGGTAGAGGCAGCTCATGGAGTTGATGGAGGGATTGAAGGAATAGTCCTTAGCAGCCTAAAACAGGGTCCCTTGGCTGGAACCCAGATAAGAGGGTGGCCTTCCCTACCTTTCCCTCACGCCAAGAGGGGAAGAACAGGTATCAAGAGTAAAAGAAGCCAAGAACTAAGGCCCGGTCTACACTTACCTTTGCGATTCGGCGGCAGTCGACGGGAGATACGCAAGTGACGAAAATCACTTGTGTATCTCCCATCGACTTTGCAGCATCTCCTCTGCATGGCGTCCATACTGCTCCCTTCGACGCAGCGCTACTCCACTTACCGAGGCGGTTTTCCTGCGTCGCTTCCTGGATCGACTGAGCGCATCTATACAGACCGCTCAGTCGATCCAGAGCAATCGATCTGACGGCGGCGAATTTGCCACCATCAGTGTAGACCCAGCCTAAGAGTCCCAAACAGAGGCTGAGGGATGGGCTTGGAGGTCATTAAACTCTCTGCTTTCTTATTTTTTGACTCTTCTATTAACCCTGGAAGAGGAATGGACTGAGAGGTGACCTGGCTGAAGAAGTAGGCCATGGAAACAGCACACTGTTGTGGAACCAGGATAGATAAAGGTGGTCCTAGAGTGCTAGAACCCTTATGAACAGGTGATTTGAAGATGAAGATTGACTACACTACTGTATTTATTTCCTTATTTTGATTAATTTATTATCATATTCCATTGTTATTTTAATAAAGTACCCTTGAAATTCATGATTGATTTCATTCCCAATATTTGTTCTCTTGGGGAACAATCCAACATGTTGAAGTCAAAAGACATTTTTTTCTATTCACTTAAATGGTATTTGGTGTATGCACTAATTTGCTAAACTGCAACCAGCCTTTCAGTCAAAAGAGCAAATTCCATACTCCTTATTCAAGCTAGGCAGTGGGTTTTTTTTAATCCAAAATTTCTGTAAAATACTTTAATGAAAAACTTTTGAATTTTTAAGAGAATAAGTTTGCACCTCTTTTCAACAGGCTCTACTTCTTACTCAGAGAGCATACCCATTGAAATCTACTAGTAAGGAAACAGCCACTTACAAATAAATACACATTAAAAATGGCATTTCACATACTCTACGCCCAAGAAAATTGTGGGGAACTGGTGTGAATCCATATAATGAATCCTGCCTCATGCAGTGATGCAAAACAGTCTCTGTATATGAGGGGGAAATGATGTTTGGCTGCATCCATGCATCAGGCACTTGAGTACAAAATTCTTCATCCCTTTGTCCATTAAACTACACTCCCTACCTACATAGTAAAAACAGAACAAGGTTTCCTGGCTATCCATTTTATAGTGAAACAAACATACAGGGTTTTTAATAAAAGGAACAAGAGCTATGTGAATAAATATCTGCATCACATCACAGATTCAGGTCAATTCAGGATTGAAAGATGCCTTACATTTTGCTGTCCATTTCCCTGCTAGTACAGAATTGCATGCTACAGTGTATTTTTCCCAATGCTTTATCCAATACTTATATTTTTCATATGTTCTTAGTGATGTGGTTTTCTCAACTTCCTTTAGCAAACTATTCCAGTCTAAAAGCACTCAGTGTTAGGAAGCTCTCCAGTGGCTAGATCCCATTTTTTTCACTTAACTGAATTTCACTGCTCAGAATTGCACATCTTGCATCATCCTTTCCCTCACAAATGTTTAGATCCTCCAAATATGTGTAGACCCCTCAGTCTAGCTGAGCTTTTTCTAAAGCACCCATCACTGTAGTAGTATCTGAGCTCTTATCATGTTCCCACTTAGCCACTATTTCTCCAGGTTGAACTCTTTTAATGTATCCTTATGAACAGTGGTGAAGTAAGGTGCCTCAGGCTCTGGATTCACTAATATTTGTGCCCACTGTAAAATTTGAGCACCCCCCACCATAGACACTTCCTCTTAGCTGAACTCCTCACCCTCAGCTCTTTCTCTTGAGCCCGTGTTCCTGCATACTCACTCATCTTGCTGAAAAGGAGCAATGGCCATTAAAATAATTTACCAATTTCAGCCTTCATGCTGTTTCCTTCCAAATCCAAGCATAACATTCGAACGTCCTGCGAGGCTCTCTTGGGAGAGACTGTGGGGATCCTTGCTGGCTGGGATTCTCTTGTTCTTCCACCCTACTCCCATCTCCTTCCCCAGTCCTTCAGTTACTTGCCCTTCCCCAAATCTTTCCCTCCCTCTGTCTGCCCCCTCTCTTCCTCTCACTCGTCACACATAGCATTTACTAGCCTCACCCCATTTACTTCCCCAGTCCCTCCTCCTCTCTCTCCATGTGCTCTCCCCTCAACCTCCACTGCAGAGTCATTTTGACAGCAAAGTTGGGGGGAGAGACAGACCCGCACAAAACAATGACTTCCTCCCTCACACCCTAAGGCCTCCAGCAATATGTCTCCTCCCATCCCAACCCTCCATCAGTTCTTTCTTCCCAAACCTTCTCCTCCAAAACCACCCAGTCCCCTCTCCCTTCTTCCAAACACCTTTCAGTCCCATGACTCTCCTCATCAAAGCACTAGCAGAGCTTGTGTCTTGCCCAGTTTGCTTCCTCACGAGTTCTCATGTGCCTGTTTCATCCTCTGAAGCCTCCTTGAGCCTATGTCCCCATGCTTCAGCTCCAGTCTCCCCCAGCCCTGCTTCAGTCCCTCCCTGAGCTATGTCTCCCCAGCCTGGCGCTAGTCCCGCACTAAGCAATGGTCAACCCAGCCTTGCAGTGGTTACCCCCAGCCCTGTGCCGTCCTGGCCTGAGCTATGGGCCTCCAGGCCCGCACTATGGCTCCATGACCCCAGCCCCACCCTGAGCTATATCTCCCCCTAGCACTGTGCTGGTCCCATCCTGAGCTATGGTCCCTTCAGCTCCCTCCCACACAGTTTCCTGCTGCCAGCACAGCTCTTGACCCCTCAGTTACAGCCCCTCCCAGGCCAGCACCATTCCCCACCCTCCTGCTGCCTTTCCCCCTCACTCCCTTTCCCCATATTTGACCCTACTTGATGGGGCTGGGAGGAGCTGGATCCTCTGGTTTGTCCTAGTTTGTCTCTCCTCTGGGCCAGGCCTAGCCCAGCCCTCAGAGCTGGTGGGGGAGGGAAGAACTGAGCCACCTGCCCAGTCAGAGGAGGTAGAGGAGCCCCTGCATTTCACCTTCCACCTCCTTGCCCAGCTGTCAGGCAACCAGCTGTTCAGCGGGAGAGTGGCAGAGCCCCGAGCACAGCTGGATGGAGCAGTGGCCTCAGACTTCTGCTCTGGCTCGGCTGCCTCCCTCCTTCCCCTGCAGGTGGGGGCTGAAAATGCAGAGGGGTGGGGGGGGGGAAATGTTTTCCTTAAAATTATACCCAGGATCCTCTGTCTCCATTCACATTTGTTTCATCTCTCTGGCTGTCTTCTCCTCTCCCCTTCACTCACACAGACACTCGATGACCCCTCGGAGTATATCTTCACTATGGAGAAAACTGTTACTCACATGCGGACCCGGCCTCTTCCCATGCACACACACAAATGTCTGACCTGAGTTGGTGGTGCTTTCAGCCCTGGCTAGCTGGCTTTCCAGGGTCAGTAGGGTAAAACCCAATGGTGGTTTTCACTCAGCCACTTTATAGCGAGGACATAATAAGCTAAAAAGCTCCTGAGTGCTGATTAATCCTCTAGTGCCTTCCCACAATTCCCCTCCCTCTTCTGTGCCCAGAAGGACAGACAAATTCTCCCACAATTTTCTGGGAAAGACTCATGGAGCAGCTCAGTTTACTGCTGTACAAAGAATGATGGGAGATGCTGCCAGAAATCCAGGTGAACACAGGGCTCTGCAGTGCGACTGGTCAGACCTGGGCTCGGGCAATCACCCAGGTTCCTTTTTCAGTGACGACACACTCTAAATCTGTTCTTCCTCAAAACCCCTACCAGGCCTCATCTTACACACAAGGACACCCCACCCTATCCCCACAAATATCAGACATACAGGATGCCTCAGACTTCTCCCCTGCTTCATCCTCCCACTCAGTTGTCTCTTGCCTTTTCTGGCCAGGGTACTGGTGCTAACTGCATGTAAATCTCTGGTTGACCCTGCTGCCTCAGTGCTAGGCCGGCTGCATGCCTGTCCTTTCCTGTTCTCCTGCTGGAGGTGAACATGCTACTGTGCTATCCATTATGGACTATTTCAGATGGTACCTCGTCAGGCGTGAAGAGTAGTGTGCTCTGTGCAAACAAGAGGGAACAGTCAAGGACAGACAGTCTCAGGGATCAGGTACGCTGCCGTTCTGTCTCATCCAGCTCCCACTTCCCAGGTCCCACACTTCTCTATTTGTGGGGATCATCTCCATCAAGCCACAGATCTGGGCTTTGTAGGTCAATGGGCATCTTCCCAACTCAAGGATCTAGATACATCTTAATCTATCTCTGTTCACTAATCAGTCCTGTCAGCCTCTGAATTATTTTTATTGCTCTTCTATGAATAATTTTCAGTCTGTCTCTATTTTTTTAGGTAATGTGGTGCCCAAAATTAAATACCAAAGGTGCCGTTGCGCCAGAGCCATAAGCTGAGGGTCTATTACCTCCATGGTCTGTGATGTGATATCTTTAGTCCAAGATCAAATTGACCTTTTTTGCTGTCATATTGCAAGGCAAACTCATGTCTAATTTAGTCTCCATTATCATCCCTAAATCTCTTGCAGCATTACTACTTTTTGGGTTTTTATCACTGATTGACTATCTGGCATTAAGATTATTTTTCCACAAATGTAATAGCTTCTGTCATCCAAGGTGAATATTATTTTCATTTTCCATTCATATTTCCAGCCCCTTTGCATCTCTTTGCATTATTTCTCCATCCTCAGTGGTGTTTGCAAGTCTTCCTAATTTAGTTGTATTTGCAAATTTCATTAACGTGGTATTTACTTCTTCTTTTTGGTCATTAATGCCGATGGTAAATAAGGCCCTGATTCAGCAAAGTGTTTGAGCACATGCTCAAGTCTTATCGAAGTCTGGGACTTGAAGCAAGCACTTAAATTTAAGTATGTATTTAAGTGCTTTGCTAAATCAGGACCCAAGTGATTTCCTGAATCAAGATGACTAAAGTTAAGCATTTGTTCAAGTACTCTGTTGAATGGGGGTCAAAGGCCTCAATCCTGCAATTTATGATGGAACTTTTCCGGAGCCCCTTCGCAGTCAGTGGAGCTCTGTGTAGGCACAAGGATTCACCTGCACATTGTAAATTGCAAGGCTGGGCCTAACATCAATGCTTTAATACTCCGCTCAACATTTGTCCCAATTCAGTACATTGCCATTCATCACTTTTCATTGTGCACAATAATTTTCCCATCCATTGAATTTGAATTAATTCTAAGAGTAATATTTGAGAGACTGCAGTAAATGTTTTACTAAAATCCAACGGTCCAATTGTGCAGTCCTTACTTGTGTGGGTGAACACTTATTCACACAAGTAAGCCCTTTACTTTGATGGTGGTATTTTAATTCACTAATTTAGTAATTCTACAAAAAGGAAATCAAGTTTGCTGGTCAAGATTTGTTCTTCAGAAATCCATGCTGCTTATTTGTAATGTTATTTTGTAAGTGCCTGATCATGCACCCCCCAAAAGCAGATGGAAAGACTCCCATTGACTTTAATTGACATTGAATCAGGCTCTAAGGGCTTGAAAACACAGAAAAATTGACCAGAACAATTATTGTGGAATAAACTAATCCACAAAAGGCATTCTGGAATAGCTGCTGTGTTGGCAATGTATTCCAGAATAAAAGTCACTTTATTCCAGAATAGTTACTGCACTCACAAAGCACTCTGATCATTCCAGAATAAAATGACTTCTATTCTGAAATAGTGTGTCTACAAATGGAGTTATTCTGGAATAGCTACTGAAGAATAATTTACTCCACAATAGCTCTTCTGATCAATTTTCTTTTGTAAAAAAGCCCTTAGTGGTGTTTTTCTATTTGTTCCATTATTTTAACAGATACAGTATAGAAATTAAGGTTACTGGATGACAATTATCAGGACCATTCTTTTCTTTTTGTCAGTTTTGGTAAGACATTGCGTTTTTCTAATGTTCCAGTAGATCCTCAATTCTCCCAATAATTGTTAATGTTTTGGAGATTGGTTAGCTAATTCCATTAGTACCATAAGTGGAATGCAAACCATATTAACGTCTATATGTTCACATTTTACAAAACTGTACTTTTGCTTGTTTGAATATTCATTCAGATTTTTAAATGAATTTACATCAATCATGTTCACTTTGTACACATATTCTAGTTTGCTTGGAGGAATATTCGTGGAACAGCAAATTTTAAGCATATGTAACTGAGTCTTCTAGGAAAGCAACAGTGAGTGTAAATGTGAGTATAGACATTGGCAGCCTGATTTTAAGAGTTATGCTCATTCAGTCAGGTAATAGGTCAAATTTGATTTCAGTGATATGTGTTCACTGAAAACTAACTAGCACAAAAGCAATTGTGAGTAGTGAATACTTGCAATAAACTGTTCATGAACAATGTACAACACGCAAAGAACTCCAAGAGATTTCTTGGCACATCTTTAATAATGAATACATTTCATATAAATGCAATCATCTCTGATAATATTTAAAAAACCCAAACAAACAATAAAGGAAAAATTAGTTGAATAAATAAGTTGATTTGAAAGTTTCCAAGTGTTCTTCCTTTCTTTGATATTCATTATTTTACTAGGTGTTTGTTCCTTCCTACTTCAATTATCCCAGCATCTTTCCTTTTTCTTATTAAAGACAGACTTTAAAAAGAAATTCAGTAGCTCAGCCATTTTTGAGTCACCATTAATTTAATTCCTCTCCTAATTAATTAATGGGCCTAGTGTCTCTTCAGAATTTCTTTTTCCTTTGATATGGGTTTAAAAGCCCTTTTTAACCTCTTTGGCTAGCTTTTAACTTCTCTTTCCCCCACCCCAATTATTTTCCTATAATCCTTAACCAAACCTGAATATGCTAGTTTGATTTCCTTCCACGCCCCTTCTTGCCTTACCATTTGAAGTACAGCTTTTTTTTAATTAAAAAAAATTAAAAGCCTCAGATCTTTGAACAGTCTCTTATGAAGCCACGTTGGCTGTTTCTTGTCCTCTCTGTTCTTCATTTTCAGAGGAACTGTAGCTTTTGCAGCTTAATTATGGCTTCTTATAAGATTCTCCCTGCTTCTTCTCGCTCTGGTGGCTTGTACAATATTCCGCATCTCCAGTTTGCTGCATTTAAAAAAAAAAGTATGTACCATATATGGTTTTTTGTGTTCCCTTTTTTTTCTCTTCTTTTTAAAGACTTGCCTTTTCTTACGTTGGACAATACATTTTGGTAATATGATTTTACTCTGCTGGCATATATGTGTGTTGACAGATTTACCTTTTGACGGACTTTTTGTTTCTGCTACTAAAGCTGCTTTATCATCTTCATAATATTTCTGGATTAAGACCATTATTCAGAAAGGACAAGGAGATATTAATGCTTTTATTATTTTCAACACTGATTAATTCTTTATATTCCTGAAAATGTGGTAAAAAGATTGCTGCTGATACAAAGTGCTGTGATCATAGTTCTAACACATTTTACATTAGTGGATCCATTTTCGAAATCAGAGGCCAGATTCCCAACTGATGTAAATCAGTGAAGTCTATTGATGTCAATGTTGCTAAGCTAATTTACACAAACCCAGACTTTGGCTTGAAGTTACTAATGAAGTGTGGCACTCATCTCAAAGCACATCTGCTTATCTATACATGTACTGATAATATTGGCACTCCTAGATGGGAATTTCTTGATTGCTTGATTTTATTTTACACACACACACATTTAGAAATATTAAGTCTTGTGTTTTTAGAATTTATGGATTGTATTTATGGAATCAAGTCTCCATTTCTATTCTATTAGGATTAATCTGATTTAGTTCACATAGGATGAATTTGTTCAAATAAAAGTGGAAGAAACAACAATCTGAACTGTGTTTGGATTGTAGCACCCTATTAATTTTTATGAATGCTGCTCTACAACTGTTTTCAATTATTTCTTTTCTAATGTTTTCTCCTTTATTCAAATACATCTAGTGTTACCTCATTAGCTTTATAAAACGGTTCACTCCTGGTGGTGGGACTAAAATACTAGAATGTCCAGAACTCCCTTTAAGGTAGGCATTTTAGATAGGCCGGTCTATCCTATTTCTCTAATCACTGTTCTCATATTCTGACTACTTACATTCTTTTGCATTCCTGTTGCGTTTTGTTCACATCAGTTTGAAATTTATTTGGGTTTGTTATAATTTGTTTTACTTGATTTTGTCATTGAAGATCTAGGTCCTCAATTGGTGTAAATTGGATAAGCCCCGTTGGCGTCAATGGAGTTACTCCAGTTTACACCAGTTGTTGATTTGGCCTAGTGAGTTAACACCAGCTTTCTACAGTTTCACTTTTTAAATTTTACTGGTTTAACTGATTTAATATCATCTCTTAGTCCTTTTATCATTGGGAGTTTTGCCCTGCAGTTTTCTATGAGCTGCCTTTTATGCCGGTAGACTTTGAACATTTATTTGTTCATTCTTGATAGCCAACCTTTAGCAGTGCTGAGATTCATTTCCTCTTGTCATGACAATTGTTTGGACTGTTTGCCACTTAACGCTTGGATGATTTTTTTTCTCTCTCTCCGCTGCCTGTAATTCCTCAGTTGCCTTTCAGCATTTCGGCTGCTACTCATTGACTAAGGCCCAACCACTCTCTATTTTGACTTATTCTTTGGTGAGATTTTCTTTTGCACTTTCAGCATGTTTTCTGCCATTTGTTCTTTATGCATTTCTCCACTGGTGTCTGGAGCATTGTCACAGAGAGTCAGAGTGTCGTGTGGGCTACCTCATTATTGACTTCCAGTCCTTCATGAGTTCTATTTTATTTCACTGAGTGTTGGCATCAGATGGCACCAGAATATAAAACCTTATTCAGTTTCTGGCTCTAGTTTGTGTTGCTGAAGGGCTCCACTCCCTGATCTGGATAAAAGTCTTACATATAAAGAAATACCAGTAGAGAGGTTGAAGTATGCCAGGGCAAATGCTTCTAACATTTCCATCTTCCCTTTTATTTCTGGTGTAAGAAAGCTGGGAATCAAATGACAGTATGTTTGCCAAGGATTCATACAGGAGGTACTGATGACTACATGACATTTAGCAGGTGCAGTTTTTCATTTGCACTTATAATAAAACCACAGCAAAAATATGGAAAATTAGCCTTTCTATAATCTCGGCACCCGCTTGTTTGCATTTGGTTTTGTTTGTTTAGTTTTAGTTTTTGTAAAATGTTGAAATCCCTCACGCAGTTGGAAAATGTGACTGATGAGTAAATGACACAAATTTTGAAGGCTTGGGTTTTCCAAAGTTCCTAAGTGACTTAGGAACTCAAGTGGCATTGAAAGTCAATTGGTGCTCCTAATTAATTTAGGCACTTTTGAAAATGTCTCCATAAGTGCACACTCTGCTTCCCCCATACGCACATAAGTAACTTTACTTGCAAGAATATTCTCTTTGTATTCAGGACATAGTTACTTATGTGCACATGTGGTTTCAGGACTAGACCCTAAAGCTATTTCTTCTTACTGAAAATCTACTGAGGTGAGTGATTTTTCTGATGATTAATTTCAAATCATGAAGCTGCAATGTCTGTTTTCACCTATGTGAGAAGAAACATTCTACCTATTTGTCTAGGTCCTCATGTGGCTCATATCACCACAGTATTTGAATACCTTGAAAACATTGATGGATTTATCCACACAACATTTTCATGAGGTAGGGAAGTGATATTACCTCCATTTCACAGAGGGGGAAATTAAGGCACAGAAAAGTTAAGTGATTTGCCTGACGTTACACAAGAGGTTTGTGGCAGAGCTGGGAAATGACTAAGGGGCTCCCGAGTCCCAGTCCGATGCTAGTTTTTGATGATTAATTTTACATTCATTTTCTCTAGTGCCTGCTTCCAACTGCAGAAGAGCAAACCTCGGCGTGCTCTAGCCCGACTGGTTTTGAATGCCAGTAACTGAGCAGATTACCAAAAAGCACACATTCACACCATCCAGATGTGCAGAAAGGATGGCTATCACCAGAGCCGGTAGAGGTAGAAAAGAATGCCAGACCTATCCGATCATCCATCTCCCTGCAAGTGTGGAATTGTCCTGTACGCCAGACGATGCTGTCTGAGGCAGCAGACGCAGCACTGACACGGTTTGTGTCAGAGCGGAGCACGGATCAGAAAAGCAGTTGTGAGGGTGGAGCAGATGGCTTAGAGCCCCTGAAGTGGCCAACGTTACTGCTGAGGGAGCAAGTTCAGCATCACTTCACTTGAGTGAGTGGGGGTGGTTACCATGGAGACTGGTGTGGGATGGCGGCTGGGCCTGCCAAGGATTCCCAGGGTGCAGTAACCAACAGCCACACTCCAGCAAGAAGAAGAAGCTGAAGGAAGAAGTAACAGATTGTCCACTGAAGTCACAGCTCCAGCTCCGATGACTGAGAAAGGCGGAATGACAAGGTATATGCTCCAGGCGGCAGTTCAGAAGATCACAAAGGTAGCTTTTCTTCAAATATTGGACATATCTGAGGCCAAATACATGGGGAGCTAGGTCAATATTGCCAATACTTGTGACAAAAGGGGAACGGCAGCATTAAAGGATTAACTGCCAAGGGGAAATGACTGCAATACTCTTTGAGGGGTGTCTACTCGGAGTTAGGGAACCTTGATGGACAATCATACACCTGAGGGAAGCTACCTGGTTCAGACACCAAGGGGACAGCTCCCTTCCACTCTCCCCTCTGGCTTGGTGTAGCTGTCAAGAGAGCAGGGAAGGAATAAGTTATTGAGCATGGACTCCATTACGGAAACAACAGCATATTTTGCTGGAGTGAATATCCAGGCAACTTGCAGAGAGAGCAGGGCAAATACTTTATGGTTCCTTAGGTTTGCTTCCTCCATGGGAGACCATAAAACCAGCTCAAGTGCAAAGCCCTGAGTTGCTTCTGAGGTGCCAAGAGTGTTAAGTCAGCCCTTTTATATGGCATGGTTCTGAGAGACTGACATGGGCCTGACTGCATGCAATACTATGTCTTACTCAGCTGGACAGAAATTAGCTTGCGCCTGCTAGTTGCTGGGCATATTAAAGGTGCTTTGGCTAAAACTGCAGACTTGGTAAGCAGAAATCATATAACAAGGAAGTAGTAGTAATAATAATTAATAGTAGAAGCTTTAGTATTTACTATTTGTATTGCAGTTGCATGCGGTGACCCCAGTCAGGATCAGAGCCCCATTGTGCTAGGTGCTGTACAAAGAGTTCCCTGCCCTGAAGAGCCTACAAATTAACAAGAGCCATGTTGGATACAATAGAGTGGAAGATAACAATGGGACAAACCAGAGCAGCATGATAAGTCATGGTCAAAGCACACCAGCTGCGTACTGTTGGGGTTTTTACAGGCATCATGGAAAAGGAGAGTTCTAAGCTGGCATTTGAAGGAGAACGATGAGAGTGCCTTGCTAATATTTATGGGGTGCTCCTTTATGCATGAGCTCCAGAATAACCATACTGTGACACCCCCCCCCAATTGATAAAAGCCAGGGACAATGTTTGCTTTAGGTCCCTATGCATAAATAGAGAGAGTTCCACATTAGTCAGCCCATTGGGTTTTTAGGGGTGGTTACACATGGTGGTTACACTGCAAAGTAGGTTTCAGTGCATCCCACCCCCACAGCTGGGAATATCCACAACAGAAGTCATCATTCAAGTATCTGGGATTGCAAGTGGCCAGCTCACACAAGATATCAAAGCTGCGGTGCTGAGGGAAGGGGCAGCATGTAATGTGAATGGTGCAGATAATCCAGCAACTAACAATTCAGGCATGTCTCACCACTGGAGAAAAGCTTAATCAGATGTGCAGTGGTTAGCAGCCTGGAAAATGAGGCAGTAAACAAATGGATGCTGGGCAAATGTAGGTATGATCACTCCCCTCCTCCTCCCATGGTTCTACTTTCTGGAATTGACCAGAAGCAGGAAAACTGTGGATCTTCTATGATGGCTTTCTTGATGCACCACGGAACGATAATGAAGAGAACAAGAATGATAAAGACAGAAAATGGGGGGAGGAGGAATAGCAGAGTGGTGGTGGTGGTGTTGGAAAGCTGGAGGCCTGCATATATTACTTATGCAGCTGGGCTGTGGGAAAAATATTCCATTAGGTGTAGAGTAAAATTCCAATAAAGATTTCAATGGCTATGGGGGTGAGATGGTTCATGGCTAAGGTCTGATAAGGAGTATCAGCTTTGCACAGCAGCTGGCTCCAGCATGTCCTGTTAGTATTTTTGGCTAGCCCAGAGTATCTGGCCTTTTGTCTTGGAATTGGATCTCTCCAAGATCCACAGATACCTGTGCCTTTGGCACCTCCATACTGGACTTACAGCTACCCATCAATAGCAACAGGAAGCTTCTGCTGGTGCAGAATATGTCTGCCTGTCTTTTATAGGATGAACTAACATGAAGGCAACACCTGTGTGGTGTTTTGCTTCCCAATTCACTTGCAGTTTCAGTTCACATGCTGGTTATTATTGATAAAGCCCTGGATTCCTAGAGATATGGCAATCTCAGACACTGACTCTCTCCTCTTACCCCTCTTCGGCCATTAGATTCGGCTGGAAGGCTCTCGCTGTTGTCCCCAGTGGTGAGCGTCCTGAGGTTGAGGTCTTGCCACACTTAGTAGAGAAGCCCTGCCACTGGCAATCACTCTTTGATGCCATGCAGAATCCAATGTAGGTAGCTTTAGGATACAGCAAAAAGAGAATTAATTCACTCTAGGACAAATTCCCAGATACTGTAACTGATGTATTTTGTTGCCTTCAATGGAGCTACACCAATTTACACCAGCTGAAGATCTGGCCAACAGTTTTGCTTAATATGTACTAACAGAGAGGGCTATTTATCTTGTCAATGAGGGTAGGAGTTGTCGATAAGTGGGTTTGATTGGTGACAGTAGACCACAATGGTTGCTTGTATGAAGTTTTGTAGCATGCACCCAAATATCAGGGAGAGGTGCAATATAAATGAATAATTAAAATCATTTCCTGGGGGAAGAAAGTGAACACTCAGAGATGTGGTGGTAATGAATGGCTCTACTTGACGTGCACGTCACACAGCCAACACGCAGCAGATAGTGGATTGCAGGTTGCCTTGTAGCCATCAAATCAAAAGACGCAGGACAATTGCTGTGGTGGATGCTCACAGAGGCGGTGTTTTCATCCTCTCTTTAGCCTACAATCAAACATGAATGTTCATACCATAACAAGGGACCGTACGCCCATTGGCACAGGAGTCCTGTTGTCCAAAAGGACAGTCTATAGCAGCGTTAGAAAATGAGAGGGGGCATAGTTCAAGAGCAGGCATGCTTGAAGGAAAGATTCCATGCCAGTAGTGGCTCCGTGATTAAATTTTAGACAGTGCTGTATGGATTATAGCAAACCAGTGGGGTACATTTTACCACTACAGGCTTTCCTGGGGAAACATGTAGTAGTGCCACTCCTGGAGCAGAGTACAAATTGTGACGGAGAGTCTCAATTCCTTTCCTGTTCCCCCTGTGCTCTGAGCAAGAAGCTTCCCACTGCACTCCTGGACAGCTTCTTAGGCCAGCTCGCTGCATTGCCAGGTCTCCGCCAATCCTCATGCTTCCCGTGGGATGCATCCGCTGTCCTCCTCCTTACCCCACGTGGCTGGAGTTTTAATGTGATCAGGGCTGAAGAAAGGAGGCTTTACTCCTCTGTGTGTCTGAGTAAGGGCTGTGATGATGTAGTCTAAGGGAGTATTTTAGGGTATAGTACTGTTGTCTGACACAAAGTTAACTGAGGTATGAGGTCCATGAAAATAGTTCACAAATGATAGGTATAAAAGGAGGGTATATTTTTGGAAACAGTGCCTTTATGTCAGTTATGAAGCTCTCAGTGACTTTAGTGTGAGTCAAACTGCTAAAATCTGTACTCGTGGCTTCAAAAATGTGCTCCCAAACATAACACACCAGACCCTTGCCTCTGACAGAAGAACACGCAGAGAGTTGTGGGGGGAGGGTATGCATGTGCACACATACAGTGGAGGCGTAATACCTCATCCTTGGGTTGCTGTATGCAGGGATGGTCTCCCAGTGTAAATTGTACTAGCTGAGGGCTACTCTAATTTATGCTGGCTGCTGAGGACTCGAGTGGGCCAAACACAAAGCCAGGGGTCAGTGCAGTATCGGAGTCTCAGCTTTGTGCAGTTTCCTGCAGCCATGTTCTCCTGTGGCAGCATCAGGCTGGGAGGTGGCAAGAACTGCACATCTCTGACACTATCAGAAAAATTACTTACCAGTAAATAGAGATACGAGGTGGGGGAGGTAATATCTTTTATTGGACCAGTTTCCATTGGTAAGAGAGACAAGTTTTGAAGCTTACACAGAGCTGAAGAAGCTCAAATGCTTGTCTCTTTCACCAATAGAAGCTGGTCCAATAAAAGATATTACCTCGCCCACTTTGTCTTTCTAATATCCTGGGACTGACACCGCTACAACGCTGTACACGTTACCAGTAAGTAGGTCAGAGTAGCTCCCCATCTCTGGAAAAGGCATGTACCATCTATGCTGAGACTGGGCACGCACAGAGCAGTGACCCTTAGGGCCACACAATCTCCTTTGTACAATGGAATATTTGATGCAAGGTTTTAAAAGGCTTCAAGTCCACCTCGGTTACTTATCAGAACTCAATAGAGTCTCCAAAGCAGTGAGAAAGCATGGGTCAGTGCTGACGATCTACTTAATTATGGTCCATATAGATCCCCATCTCCACCAAGTTAATTAGCAGTAACAATTTCAAAAGAAATGACCATTGTCAATGAAACAAAGATTTCCAAACTGCTCTCCTAGAGTGGGCCCCAGGTTCCATTGCTAAGGTGAGAATAAAGTTGTATAAAAGCATGGATAAACTCCATCCCATGCTTTGGAGTTAATAAATGTGTCCTAAGGAACTATTATACCTACAAAATTATGACTAGCCTTATATGCAAAGTCTGATTTACACATAACATCTCTCAGAAGTCTGCGTGTCCATCTCTCCCTTGCCACTTGGCCTTCTCTCTGGGCTTATGTCGAAATGTCAAAAACTCTGGGAGACTTGAATTAATTGTATCTTGGTGCTAGTTAAGACCTATTTTAACATCTAGACCATACAACCTAGCTTCTCCTGGTAGTGTGTGGTATAGGGCAAAATAGTGGGAGATTAAAGAATTTATTCATCACCTTAGTCAAGAATTTGGGGTATGGACATAATGCTATCTTGTTCCTGTCAAAATACTATGTAGGGACGAGTCAGCCATAAAGGCTTGGATATCAAAAATTCTCTTGACTGATGCTATATCTTTTGAAAATGGCAGGTAGTACGAGGCACTCTTCCTTAAAAGCATTCAAAATGGTGATTCCATCAGTTCCCATAAATACCACATTCAAGTCTCAAGCAGGTAATGACTGGTTAAAGGGAGACTACAACAGGTCGTACTGAAAGGTGAACTGTCAGGCTGGAGGGAGGTTACTAATGGAGTTCCTCAGCAATTGGTCTTGGGACCAATCTTATTTAACCTTTTTATTACTGACTAAAAAGTGGTAGTCTGCTAATAAAGTTTGTCAATGACACAAAGTTGGGAGGTATTGCTAATATCAAGAAAGCCTGGGATATCATACAACAAGATCTGGATGACCTTGTAAACTGGAGTAATAAAAATAGGATGAAATTTAACAGCGAAAAGTGCAAAGTCATGCATTTAGGAACTAAAAACAAGAACTTTTGCCCTAAACTTGGGACATATCAGTTGGAAGTGACAGAGGAAGAGAAGGACCTGGGTGTGTTGATTGATCACAGGATGACTATGAGCCACCAATGTGATGTGGCCATGAAAAAATCTAATGTGGTCCTAGGATGTATCAAACAAGGTATTTCCAGTAGAGAGAGGGAGTTTTTATACATGGCGCTTGTGAGACCTCATCTGGAATATTGGGTGCAGTTCTGATCTCTTGTGTTTAAGAAAGATGAATTCAAACTGGAACAAGTGCAGAGAAGGGCTATTAGGATGACCCGAGGAATGGAAAACCTGCCTTATAGCCTGAGAGAGACGTGAGATGGACCCCAGTTAGCTGCTGACCCTGTGTACTCTCAGGAGTCAGAGGCTATGGTGCATGATAGTGCCATACATCAGAGCATTCTTCCCATTCTCATTCAGCTTGAAAAACACACAGTTCAAAAGGGGTCTCACTGCTAAGACTGTTCTCAGATCTGTAGAGACCAGCACATGGGTCATGCCTCAGTTTCAAGTGCCTTGATTCCTTCAAAGGTGGGTTCCAAGTATGCAATCTGCATGTCCCCAATCTCCGGTATGAGTCTGTGTGGGCCATCGCCCTCCTCCTTCTCCCACCACCCTGTCATTAGGGCTCCAACAATTACCCCTCTGAACGCTTTGGTATTTTACTCACCTTCTTGTCCAAGAGCTCTAAGTGCCCATGATGGAGTTTGAAATTCATTCCAAGAGCTCTTGGTTCCGGAGAATTTCTGCTTTATAGTCTTTTCTGATGACGATGTCTACATCCACATTCTGTATATCCTGAATCATTGAGTCAGTCTGCTGTGCTATTTTATGCTTATGGACTATCTACTCCTTGATCTTATGGGCCACCCTGGGCTCCACTTCCTTGTTGCCTTGTCTCTCTCATTCTTTCCCTACCCCACCATCCTGCCCAATCTCTTTGTGTTAGCCACCTATTGTCTTCCTTCACATACTAAGATTATGCTTGGAGCAGGGACCATCATTTTTATTACATGTTTGTACAGTGTCTAGCACAATGAGGATCTCTGCAGCTCCCTGGATATCACCAAATTAAAATAATAAACAACATCACCCCTCCAAGCAGAGCTCTCTCAAGACTCCCTGAAAAACCTGCATACTCTATGAAACCTGCATAGTCTAAGAAACCTTCTTCTCCTTGTCTTCGTCTTGACTCATCCTGAAAGGATGTTGATGAGTAAAGTGACATGGTTAGCTTGGACCAGCCAGCTGATCTTTCATCTCTGGGTCCAGGTGAGAATATGTGTTCTTAATCTGAGTCCCCTCTGAATGATTTCTTGATGGGGCATTCAACAGTAAAGCTTGAGCAGCCACAGTCCAAGGAAAGTCATAACTGCCTCTTTGATATTTTGGAGCTGCAATGGTAAGGCATATGGCAATCCCTTTTAACAAAGTTTTCCTCAGACCTTCTAGGGACCTTTATCTTACTCTAGTTTCTACTCCATTTGTATCCAAGAGGGCAAATCGACTGTACTGGAGCTTTTAGCAGATACCTGAACAACCATTCAGTGATTGCATGGCTAGTAGTATCAGTTGCCACAGAAAGAGACTAAAATCTGGAAAGCAATCTAGTTTGACACCTCTGGACAAGGATGCTAAGAAGAGTGTCCTCTTAGCCTTCAAAATGTATTAGTCAGTATTTTTGCTGCTTAGAGTTGCAAATTATCAAGCACTCTTAGTAAAGTATGATTAGCTGTCCTCGGCAAGCTGTTCCTGCCGCTGGATTGTCTGCCTGAAGACTAATGAGGAAGTGAAGAATCTAGATGAAGACCAAAGAGTACTTAAGGTCGTGCATGTGACGCCTAGGACATTTCCAACATAGTGACAAAATCTGTAGCTAAAATAGTTATTCTGAGATCTTTAAGTCCACGAGATTGGTTTGGATTTACAACTTGAAAAAGTGCCCATTGGCATATTCCTTTCAGATTCTCTACAGACCAAGGGTCTTCATCAGATACCTAGCAACAGTGGTAGTTCACATTAGACTTCAAAATATCCACCCAGGAAGTGGGTGCTGAGGAGAAGCCACAAGAAGACTACATTCATTCTATCTTAGGGTGTGGAATTCATAATGTCTCTTTTAGACACTGGACACCTGGTTCTCCTCTCCTCTCCTCCCCCCATTTTATATCAGTGTAATTCTGTTGACTTCAGTGGATTTACTCTTGAGTTATACCTCTGTGAGAGGAGAATTGGGCCCAAGCTCTACAACTGATTACTAATAAGAGACCAATTTTCTGTAGACTCTGTAATAACTGAGCATCCAAATGCTAAACAAGTCTCCCTGAGGGTTCTGGATCTCATTGCTTCCTTCACCTGCATATGATCATTTGCCACACTCCGAATGAGGGCTTTGCAGTCCTGGTTTAGGGAAAAACACCAGCCTCAGCAGAACAACATGCAGTTTATTTAAACCATGCCCAAAGTGATCTGAGTCTCTGTGTTTGGAAGGATTCAATCCTTCGCTGCCGTTGGAGGTGAATGTGACATGCTTCAGAGAGAGACTGGGAGCCTCTTAAACCATCTCACAATTCAAATTTCTTGAAAAACAAAGAGGCTAAATTCAAATAAATAAAAGCTTCACCAAAAGCTTTAAAAAGGTCACCAGTGAAGGCAGTTCATCTGATTCTCAGGGCTTCCCTCCCTCAAACTGGTAACAAGTCAGTACAGTTCTTTATAGACCAGTCCCAGGTCATGTGCAATTTCTTCCAATAGTCTTCAAGAGCAAGCTTCTTTCTGTATCAGGAAGCTGTCCAACTTATGGAAAGGGGTATCCAACATCAAATCATACCTGTAGTTTTTCCTGGCGAGGACCACATCTTGGCTGATAAAGTGAGCTAAAACTATTGTGAACAGCCTGAGTCATACCTCATGAATATTAGTCATGTCTTTCTTTCATGGAGAATAGCTTGAATAGATCTCTTTTCCATGAAGGAGCACACAAAGTACTTTTAATTCTGCTCTAAAGGCATAAAAGATCCTAGCTTCTTGATGGACATTATCCTTGTGGACTGGAGGCAAGAGTTCTTGTGTGCCTTTTATCCCCTGCCTTTGCTACACTGGAACCTTCTTATAATCAAGAGGACAAGAGTTCCTGTGATACTTTACTTGGGCTAGTCAGTTCTGGTTCGCAGATCTCCCAACCTCAGTATCAGAACCTCCAGTTCAATTACCAACTCTTCTGGATCTCATATAATAAAACCAAGACCATTTTCTTCATCCAGATCTGAAATCTCTCAGCCTCACAGTTTGGTTTTTGGCATGTTTCAACTTTGTTTGTTCCTGGAAAATTCAGCAGATCCTTTTGGAAAATCTGAAACATTCCACAAGAAAGTCTTATGTCTCAAAGAGGAAAAGATTTCTGCTGAGTGTCTTAACAGTGGGAGTGCTCCATTGACTTCCACGTTTCCCTTATTTGTGGGATATTTGTTATTATTACTCCTGATTGTTGTTGACTTCAATCAAGGTGCATGTGACAGTTAGTATACAATCATTTGCACATCTTAATTAGAAGTTTCTTGAAAGGACTAATTCATATATTCCCATGAGGCCTAGACTTTAAGGTCAGAAGGGACAATTATGATCATTTAGTCTGACTCCTGAACAATGCAGGCCACAAAACCTCACCCACCCACTCCTGTAATAGACGTCTAACCTATGACTGAGTTATTGAAGTCATCAGATAATGGTTTAAAGACCTCAGGGTACAGGGAATCCACCAGCAAGTGATGCATGAGGAAGGCAAAAAACTAACAAACAAAAAAACAACAACCCAGGGCCTCTGCCAATCTGCCCTGGGGGAAAATTCCTTTGTGACCCCCAAATATGGCAATCAGCTAAATCCTGACATGTGGGCAAGACTCACCAGGCAGACACCCAGAAAGAATTCTCTGTAGTAACTCAGAACCATCCCCATCTAACATCCCTCACAGGCTATTATGCATATTGACAGCTAGTAGTCAAAGATCAGTTAATTGCCAAATTAGGCTGCCCCATCATATCATCACCTCCATAAACTTATCAAACTCAGTTTTGAAGCCAGCTTGGCTTCTTGCCCCAGCTGCTTCCCTTGGAAGTCTGTTCCAGAATTTCACTCCTCTGTTGGTTAGAAACTTTCGTCTAATTTCAAGTCTAAGCTTCCTGATGGCCAGTTTATATCCATTTGTTTTGGTGTCCACACTGGTGCTGAAATTTAACTCCTCTCCCTCCCTGGTATTTATCCCTTTGATGTATTTATAGAGAGCAATTATGTCTCTCCTCAGACTTCTTTTGGCTAGGCTGCTCTCTTGCTGGCACCCAGAATGCCGGGAAGCCACGGGCGGCTGCCGCCCCAAGAAGCTGGGATTCCGGCAGCGGGATGTCAGCCCCGGGTGGCTGCCAACCGCCTGCAAGCCCACTCACAGCTTGCCGGTGTCCCGGGGCAGCAACCACTTGTGGCTTGCCCTGGCTGGGAGCCCGGATTGCCTGGGCTCGCAGCCAGGTGGCAGCTGCCCACCACCCGCAGCCAGAGACCAGCCCTCCCCGCCCCATTGTCAATTTCACTGCTCTAGCAGTGCAGTGAAATTGACAAGTACGACAGCCCCTCCATCACTCTAAGAGGACACAGTGTCTGCACTGACACTGTGTCACCCTACCTCTGCCAACAAAAGCCCTATGCCCTTTGTCAAGGTGGTTTTATTTTGTGGACAAAACAAGGCAGTTCTGTTGACAAAAGTGTGGTTGCGGTGTGTACACCAGGATTGTTTGGTCAACAAAAGTCACCTTTTGTCACCAAAGCTCCTTAGTGTAGACCAGGTCTCACTCTCACTTGGATCTGTGCTGGACCCAAGCCACTTCTTCACTTCCTCTGAGGCCATGTAACCGCCTATTGACTGAGGTAGCTATTGGTGCAGGAGCTCTTGAGAAAACTGCCTTACAGTGGGACCAAGCTCAGCAAGTGTGCCTGGAGAACCTCCTCAATCAGGAAACGCTGCAGCTTTCTCATACCTTGCAGGCTCGGGTTGCCAAGTCTCCACAGGCCTTCGGTGTGTGTCCCTCTCTTAAGTGTATGTCCCGCTCTTAAAAAAACAAAAGGCAGCAGACATGCTGATCTGTGACAGACGTTGCCGCATAGACACAGTTTGCATCCTGAACACTTAAGATCCCATCATAAGGGAACTGAAGCAAACGTATGGGAAAGATCATGAGAACCAAACAGTTTGGATAAAATATTAGGAGTGGAGTCAGACAAACCATGTGGTTGCATAATGCCACTAACTGTAACTACAAACTCAAAAGCAACGAATGATAAACTACGTTAAAACACAAGAGAGCCTAATTAGACTGTATGGTACTGCCAGGTTCCCTGCTCGCTGCTGGGATAGCAAGAAAAGAACTGAAATACCTGAAATTTCACTTTCATGAGGGGACATTCACAATACCCCAGCCATCGCTGCTTTCTAGAGAGCATGCCAATAGCACAAGGGCATCCCATAAGAGAGGGATCCTGAGTTCATTGAAATGGCCTTGCCATATTTAGCATTGCTGGCTTGTTCTTCACCTTAAAAAGAAGTTTGGTGCCAAGCAGCAGAGAACAAAAACTCTAAATTCATGACACAGCGAAGATTAACCTGACTCTGTACAGTGCCATAACCAAAGGAATCGCTCTAACCCAGGTGATCATAAAGGGAGAATAGGTGTCTGCACAATGTGCCCATTGGAAAGAAACTCCAGTGAGCTGGTGGTCTCGGCCCGGTTCCTAGCAGTGCTCCTAGTTGGTGGTCTTATTCCAGTTCCTAATTCATGCCACAGTTGGCACTGATTGACATTCTTCTTGACCATCTCAGCAGACATATCTAGGATTAAATGGATATTAAGGCTGAGACAGAGGAAAATACTCTGTGATGCCACAATTCCCGTCTATCTAATTAGGTTCTTGTATGGCCCTAATCACCGTGATATCCAAGAGCCTCTCAAAATTAGAAAGTGTGTCCCATTAAGATATATTTCTCCCATTCATTCCTTCAGTCAGAAGTAACCAGATTTGGTATGACTTACTTTTTTCTTTTTAATCGTCGATAATTCTGGAGGGCTAGGTTGAAGTGGTGGGCTTTATATTTTGCTCTGTGGGTGGTGAAGTTCTTGTTCATCCTCATTCAGATTCATAGGCCAGTCCCTCAGAAAGCTCTTTACTGTACACACAACCTTGAAGTTGTGGTTCTGGTGGTAGGGGGAACATGATCATGCAAGATGGAGTGGCCTCCAGGTAATTTGGGCCAGTCCTATCAAGAATTCTGAAGAGGAGGACTGAAGCCTTGAATTTGGTGCAGCATTGTGCAGAGAACCAGTGAAGGAAGAGTTTCACTGGGTTAATGTACTTCTGGTTGGCTATCCCACTGAGCAGATGGGGTGCTGTGTTCTGCAGAAACTGAAGTACAGAGAATTGTAATAATAAAGCCTGGCGGCCATGAATGTTTGCATTATCGTGGCTAAGTCACTTTAAGCAATGCGGCGCAGTGGGTAGGGCATAGAGTAGAAGTCAGGAGACCTGGGTTATATTCTCATTTCTTCTTCTCAATCATTGTGTGACTCTGCCTTTCTGTGCCTCAGTTTCTCCATCTGTAAACTGTAAAGTGCAGTAAATCACTTCATCCGTAAAGTAAATTTTTGTAAAGTGCTGATATCCTCAGATGAAAAAGCATAATATAAATGCTATGGATTATATAAAGATGACCTGAGTCCATAGACCTCCAAGACTGTTGAATTTCTTTGGTGACCTAGGGTGGTCTTACAAATCCAGGCCTTAAAAAGGGGGCTAATTCCCACCTTCATAATTTTTTGGATGCTTTATTGTGCTCACATTTACACCTCTTACATTTTTATCTTGGTTCCATAGTTGAGCTGCCAAAGGGGGAGTTTACCACAGTTCAGACATTGTAAGCAGCCAGGTGTCAGAGCCACTGATTCAGGATGGATGTAAACTAAGATTGTGAGGGAGAAGTGGCAGGCTGCAGTTAAAGCATGTTACTTCAGGAAGTATGAAAGTGCAAGGCTCTACTTTAGCGTTTGTCTAATAATGCTTCCACCACTGAAGTCTCACTAGTGTTTGTAGAGGAATGAGGCAGGGCAATGGGAGAGGGAGTTGATGGACTAAAATTAAACCCATGGGATTGGACGGAGGCAGATCTTTGGACCGACAAGGTCCAACAACCTGAGGCAGCTCAGTTTTACATTCTGAAAATTTGGCGATGGGGGTAATTAGGGGAGAAACACATACTTGAGTGTATTCATAAGATCATGCTTCATATTAGGTTTTGATTATCACCTCCTACTTTTCGTTATCTAGGCACAAAGCACCGGGGCTTTCTAGTGCTTTCTTTCCATGCATCAGTTTAAACATGAAATCTGCTTGTCCTGTGTTTCTTTTGTTAGACGATGCTTTGTCTGAGCCTAACAGGATAACGGTGGTGTTGTTCCTCAGGGATCCATATTGACTGAGCCAAATGGAGGGCAGCACTGCTCAAGGGCACTGCAACACTGAGAGAAAGATCACATCCTTCAGGCCAAGGACAAACCAGCACACAGAAAATAAAATGAAGTGGGTTAGAAAGCAGCCCTACTTTGGCTTGCCAAGAGCGTGGCTGTATCTATACCTCTCCTCTCAGCCATCGTAGCCATCTGAATGTGTCAGATAAAACCTGCAGATACACTGTAACAGCAGTCATAAATTTCATGGACCGGGTATGATACCAGCTCTTGCTCTTCTTCCAGAGGAGCCTAATGGGGGGTGTTCCCTGCCAACAATCATGTTAGCTTCAACACAATTGAAATACCCCATTAAAATGCAAGTAAACATGTTTGGAGACCTGTCTTTTGGTAGGGGGAGCACCTAGGCTACAACACAGCCAGCTAACACTGCTTCAAATGTGTTACCAGAACACAACTGAAAAGCTCTGTTAAGATGCGTGTTCACTGCTATCCAGCATGCAGTTGGTAGCTGCTCTTGAGCTTCAATGTGTGTTTATCTAAAAGACAAAGCCACATAATTCATGTCTTGTTTAGGATAGGAAAGATGGTTGTGTAGTTAAGGCCCAAGACTACACCTGGTAGGCCTGGTCTACACCTAAAACTTGGGTCACCTTAGACACATTGCCCAGGAGTGTGAAAAGATGTAGTTAAGTCCCAGCATAGACACCACTAGGTCAACAGAAAAATTATTTTATTGACATAGCTACCACCTCTGGAGGGAGTGGATTAACCACAGCAATGGAAAAACCCGTTTCTTTGCTGTAGCAAGTGTCTACACTGTAATGGTATGGGGCACAGCGGACTCACCATAGGTGTGCTGCTGTAGTAATACCTGTAGTACAAACAAACCCTGTGATTCAGCAGTCCTGGGTTCAATTCCTGGCTTTGCTATAAACTGCCTGTGTGACTGCGGGGAAGTCACTTAATCTCTTTGAGTTCCCTAGCTATGAAAATAATAATACTTCCACCCTTTCATGGTCTACTTAGATTGTAAGCTTTTTGGGACAGGGATCATCTCTTACTGTGTGTTTGTTCAGGCCTAAGCACAATGAGATCCTGATTCGGGTTAGAACCTATAGTCGCTACTGTAATACAATTAATAATTCTGACAAGAGCATATATGATGCACATTAGACATGAGCTATTTTGGTCATTGGGTGGGAAACATTGTACAGTGCTTACCCTTTATTCTACCAGGCTCTAGCCAGCTATTAGCCCCTCATTTTTATGAGTCCCAAATTCACACTGAAAACTATTTGCATGTATTTGGCTCCATTAAATAGTAACTTGCTGTAATTGGGTGTTTACTACTAAACAGTTGACACTGTTTTAGATTTATTTGGCCCTCACCACAGAGTTGAGCAGTGGCAGCTCTGTGCTGCTTCAATGCTTACGTGACATCAAAACTGGCTGGAGTTCAATTCTAATAGAACAGAGGTTCTCATTAGCAGGAAATACAATTGATCAACTCCCTCTTGCAAAAAAAAAAAAAAAAAAGCCAAATATATACAATATTTAGTCCCTGCTAGGTACCGAGTCATTCTGAACACTCACCTTTCCTTCATACCATATTTAATATGAGAGTGAAGATTTTTTACCACATGAGGCGCACTGCCATATTGAAATTCTTTTTCTCTTCCTTCATTAATGCCCGTGTCACCTCAAGGGTTGTTATGATTCTTTATTGTCTGTTCTTCCAAAATGTGCATTAAGAAAACTTCATCTGTTTTAGAATGCTACTGCAAGGTTAGCTAGCAATATAAAATGTCATGAACATGCCAGATATATATCCTGTCTGCTCCTCTGCCACTAAGCCAGCTTCTCATAAAGTTTGAAACTGATATTAATATTTAACTTTTAACTCAGAAGATCTTTCATGGTCTCAGCTCTGCTTAATTAGCTGACATTTAGCTCCCTATATGCCACCACATGCACCTAAGATTCCTTAGGTACCAGTTTATTAACATTCTCCAAAGTAGATTGGAGCAGGCAGTTACCAGACTGTTTATCAATTGTTCCTGAAGGCTATGGAATTCATTGCTGAATGCCATTAAACCTGACAATTCTGTAAATACGTTTAAAGATATGAACGTGTCCTTGTTTTCAAAAGCTTTTCTCAGTTTAAATGAGTGTTGTGAATTATTTTTTTAAACACAAACCCTTCTTGAGATGCTCCCCAAGAAAGCAACTGTATTAACCTATATTGTATTATGCACAATTCTGCTGTTAATCATCGTTCTTATAGCAATATGTGATCCTACAACACTGCTCAGGCACTTGGGTCTGTGAAAGCCATTAAGGGTAGCAACTCCATCTTGCATTTGTTTTCTAACTGCCGTGCACTCTCCTTGCTGAAAGCCCCCACAGTCCCTTTTGTACGATCTCAGAATGTCCTGGATTAGACACTTTAGGGTGTAGATTATTTTTAAATGTACATTTTGCTGAATATAGATGAACATACACCGAGATAATTTGATCATTTTTCCTCTCACACCCTTTTCTAACCTCCTATTCCAACACCACCTCCCCCAGGTGAAAGCTACAATTCTGAATGGTGCCCATTTTACCTGGCTCGGTGAAGTAATGTGAGTAATCTTACTTGAAGTATATCTGGATTTACCTTCACTAGCAGCATATAAATGTAAGAATAGATGTTACAGACTAACATAGCTTAAGCTATCTAGCAATTGAATAATCTTAATATTAATTATCTACTTAGCTACCAGAACAAAATATGCTGCATATGGATGTGTATAATATAATTTAAGAGCTTTTCATACAGCTCACTATGTAAGAGCCATTAATAGTATTTAATTAAATTTAGATTTGGATGCCCTAATTTGTGATAAACTTAATATGTGTTAGGAATACCATAAAAGTTAATATTTTGCACAGAATATTTTGATATAATTACTCCTTATGTCAATAGAAAACCAAAATACTGGAGACTAATAAGCATTTTCTAGAAACTGTATTTTGACAAAGTTATCATATGTGTAAACAAATATCAGACCACAGATAAAAATATGAATAGAAAATATGACTTGTTATTGAACCATCTTGTTTTTAGGGCTTATCTTAGTAAATAAAGTATTGATCTTTCCCATTTGGGACCTTGGTTCAATTCCACTTTCCATTCCTAAGTGAAATGAATTTAGTGGCTTCAGCTCATTCCTAGCAAATGGTAATCCACATTAAAACTAAAATCTGTCACAGCAAATTTGTTCTTTGCCTGGTAGACCTGACATGGAAGATGAAATACACCATTACAAAGTAAATGTATAATTCTAATAGTGTCACCATCATTTTAACAAAAACTTGGGGGCCAGATCACCAGATGGGTGAAATGGACATGGATCCATTTGAAGTCTGTAGAACTATCTTCAGTTTCACTAGCTGAGATACTGGCCCTGGATTCTTCCAAACAATCTCTCTATGTTTTTGACAAACTAATAAGTGGCCAAATTCTGCATGCAGTTACATTTGTATAACCCAATGACTGTAGGATGGTATAAATAAGGACAGAATATGGTTTACAAAAGAAATGTATCCTGATTCTATTTTCCCTGAGTTTTGAGTGAATATTTATGTATTGGAAAAGTAAGAGGCTATCAGAGCTGTAAACCAAACTTTCTATTTATAACAGTGGATTACTTTTTATTAGCTATTAACTAAGCAGCAATATTTCACTTGGCACTCAGATATCATGGTGATCAGTGTGATATAAATACCTAGGTAGATGGGATCCTAAGTAGACCCAGGATGTCTTTTACATAATCTGCTAATTTATAAAGGGTTAAATACATGCAGAGTTTTATTAGGCACAACAGTTCTCACTGAACAATAAATTAAGGTGCTTTACAGAGAGCCTTAAAGATTAAATACATTTCTTAGTATATAATAATTGCTGTAACAAAACAGTACTAACATGAGCTGAAAATTTACACAATAGTCTTTTCCAAGATGGTTGCAGTATATATATATGGTGTGATCCACCACTGTGCTACTCCAGTTTTACAATAGAGTAACCAAACTGATTTCAGTGGAGTTTTGCTGGTGTAAAACTGAAGTGATGTGAAGTGAATCTGGCCTACATTTTATAACCAGCATAATAAGATATTGATATGAAGGACTCCCAATGTTGTTTTCACTGTGAAATATAAGAACAGAGTGCAAATGTGCAGAAATGTTCATTAAAAGATAACAGTTAATATTGAAGGGCCATATACCAGGACTACCTTCTAGATGGAGCAGAAATCACATGGACCTCAGTGGTTGTGCACAAAGATTGAAGACAGCATATGGCCTTTGCTGAACAGTAAAAATACCCCAGACAGGTAGCCAGAATTTCATTCATATCTTGTAAGTACACAGCACTGTCATGAAAGACCCTCAGTGCTTAGCCAAGAAAGTATAACACAACATCAACATTTTAAAAGGGTATTAAAAAAAAAAGCACGTCTGAAAATATTTTATAGATTATTGTTACAAGCAACATCTAGGGCTAAAATGTCTGAGAAAGATATGAGGAAAATTTCTCTATTTCTCCTCTCCACCACCAGTTTCTTTAGGTGTTTGACAGCACTTTTAAAAAAATAATTAGTTGCTTTGTTTCCCATGTACAGTCAGTTTCCTTTGTTGTTTGTATGGGTCTTTCACACAGTAATGGAGAGAGAAATATATTCTTATTTATTTAATTGCAATTGTCAAATCCCCCAAACTGGCAGGGCAGCTAAGAGGTATCCACTGTTGACAATTTCTTTTTAAATAGACGAGATTTCAAATGGACTGAGTGTCTCTTTATTACAACATATTTATACATTTCTTTTTAAAAATACACTCTGAGCCAAATTCTGCCCTTTCTGTCCCCTCGAAAAAATCAGTAGGATTGCATGGAGTGTAAGCAAGGGAGGAATTCAAACCTTTCAATTTAATTTTATATTCAAATATGGTTAGGCAGTCTTTTCCTACTGTATGTGTCTAAATGAAACCAACTGGAAACCTAACTGTTTATGGTTCATATTCAGGGTGTTTGCTAAGCAAATCAGTTTTATATCCACACTGAAGTCCTCAACTTGGTAAAAGTTGACCAGTTTTGTACTTATGTTGAATAATGTAACAGAAATGTAGTTAAAAGTTTAATGTAACGTTTTTGCTTTTGATGGAATGTTAATATATACTTGCAAGCTTTTAGTTCAACTATATTACTGAAACATGAGAAATGTTCTTTAACTATAGCAAATATTTCACTTTAGCATAATATAATTTCTTTGTTGTATTCAAACTGTAACTCTTGCTAATCTGTTCTATAACATTGAACTGCCAATAGAAGATGGCAGAAAATATTCCACATAAAAAAATAGTACACCTTTAAAGAACGTTAAATCATACAACATATCCTTGCACGATAACAGTATGGTTATCCTCAGCTGGTGTTAATCGGCATGGCTCTATTGACTGCAGTGCAGCTATGCCAATTTACACCAGTTGAGGATTTGTGCCAGGCTTTGTAAATACTTAGATGTTAGTCAAATTGCGACTATAGTGACAATTTTTTAAAACCTCTTGATCGGATAAACCATTCTCTTTTTCCTCTAAGCATTTTACTGTACCTTCGTAATGTTTTTGGATAAGCTATCCTGGTAACCTCAAAAACACAACTAAATTGGTCAATCTTTCAGAATAATATTTTCACAGGATATTTGAGACCTAACCAAATAGTCTCATACAGCATCCTGTGGGGAATATTCCACACACTAAACTGCAATTTACAACCATTGGTGTTCTGTGTGTGGAACGACTATAGAATGTGCTCCTGTATTTTTAATAATCAAAAGACAAATAACTTTAAGCAGAATTGTTTCAGAAAGTGAACAAAAATGTTTATAGCTAGATTAATAATATATCCCATTCCTACTGTACTAGACAATTTTTAAAATAAAACATTGAGAAATATAAAGAAGTACTTTGTGTTAGTTAATAAATACCTTGCACTAAAAACAAATGACCAGATGCATTTTACCTATGTGGAGAATATAAAGGGTACTTTTATGTTTCTCCATTTGAAAACCTTGTTTAAAATCTGAATGCCATTACAGTAGTTATTAGTGTTAAATAAGACCACTTGTTAATTGCAGACTTACAGCATGCATCCATAGTGCTTTGACACCAGATTAAATATTTCAATGTTTGTTCAACTTTTGGTTGTGCATAAAGTTCTGAAATGTAGGGCTGGAAATTTTAAGGGAATGGTTTGTTTTAAAGAAACCATGTGTGTTTCATTAACTTATATAATTTATAAAGGAAAGGCTAAATATTTGGAAAGGTTCTCACCTTCATCCATAGAGACAATATAAAGCTAAGAAGTACTCAAAACTATTTTGTAGTAAGATTTATTCATGTATATTTGGAAGTACATAGGAATCACCATTTGTTAAAACAAAGGACAAATGCAGAGTAATAGGTTTACTAAAATTGTACTAGCTATATGTTTCAGTTAAATAAGAGCCATAATTTTTCACACTCAAATAGTACAATTTTTTTATAATCAGACATTGGCAAAATTAACACAACTGACATGAATATCTTGGGATGTCAATTGTTTTTACCTATAGAAAGGGTCAATAGTTAATAACGTGTTAAACCTCAGATCCTTGCCAAAACCGTGCAAACTTCAATTTAAATATTTTAATATGAAAACAAACAGGAATTTATGCACGTCTAAAAATATAAATGTAAAACCCCAGAAAATATTACAGGGGAAAAAAAGGCAAGGAATAAATATTTGAGTACACAGGAAGATTTTTTTGTGGTTGTCATCTTACTTCAATCTGTAAAATTAGTAGGTTATGAATTCTATAGTTCGGTATGAGTAACAGATTCTTCACAAATACCTGAGGGGAAAAAAGTTACATATCATTACTAATGTTTTAAACAGTTACATTTTATTAAAAGCACATAATTTTAAAATAAATAATAATAAACCGGTGACAAGTGGGTGTCTGAAGTATAATGTTGAGGTTTTGATACAAGTCTGTCTTTTTCCTGGATACCGATTATACGCCCCTCCTTAACACAGAGCAAACAAATCTTTTTAAAGTACTGCAAAACTATAAGTCTTTGCCCCTTGTTTTCAGATATGATAACTTAAAATATTTTAGGGGACAACGCTTCTGATAAATGGTCTGAATAAGATCCATGCAATCTTATGTGATGTGACATCTCTGCAAAATGTTTTAAATGCTATTAAATAATCTATGTTCATTTTAATTCAAGTTATCCCATTATGAGCTATGCCATACAGATTCCTTAATTATCACATCATAAAAACATACATGCATATTTTACTGAAACACATATTTAAACACTTCAAACTCAGGCAACGCTCAAGGTTTCCACAATGAGCTTAATGCAAACACATTGTACACTCGAGTTCCAATCTGTTCTTCTGACATTTCCACATACTCACTGAAGTTGACTGGAGTTATATGTGGATCTGTGAGGACAGAACTTGGCATATTATGTCCTAAAGTTAAATTTAGCAACATTATCAGTAATAGGAAATTCTCGCTATTATGCAATGTGAAGAGTTCAGGTTAATATGAAATTAAATTTGTGTATTACCTGATTTCTGAGTGTTTAATTGTATCCTTAAGGTTACATTAAAATATGGTTTGGATTTTTTTAATGAACTAATTTTTTTAAAAAAGTAAAAGGAGATTATGGTCCCAAATCTGTAATGAGACCTGCCAGCATGTGCTCTTCTGTTCCTGAAAAGTCTTACTTAAGTCTGTGCTAACAGATTCCATTGCAGGAAAGAAGCCTAAAACACAAGTCTATGTATTGATTGTAAACTTTCATAGCTGCAGGGTCAAAATGAAAAATCTGTGAAACTATGGAATTCCACAGTGAAATAGCAGCGCAATACCATATCTATATAACCAATGTATGTGCTTTATTTCAAGACCCTGTAGACAATATCACAACCTTTAACACAGTGGAAACTTAACATACTACACATACACAAAATAGGTATTTTAATTTCTTACAACTGCTATATTTTTTAGCTTTGGCAAACTGCCCTGGAGATTAGTTCTCAGTGAGGACTAGCTACCTAGAAAGTATCAACTTGCAAAACCCAACTATTTGAGTAATACAAATGCAGAAAGAGTCTTTTTATAGTAGAAAATGTTTTTTTCCCTCAACTCTTGCATAACTCAAAAATGGGTGAATAGAATCTGCTCAAACTTTCATAATAAGTAATTGAATAATTAAAAATCACCTTTAGGATAAAACCAAGAATGCAAAATTTCAGCCAAAAAGAATAATTTTGTAGAGTTATAAGCACATAAAAAGAAGGTTGTAATCGAAGTGTCACTGCTAACTTTAATTATAGCTTTCACTGCTAGTGATTGTATTGTTTTCAATTAATAAAACAACTGACACTAGACTATATGTTAATATAATCCACTATTGACTGGTTTCCTACTTCTTATTGGTCTAAATGCATTTTATCATGATTCAGTATAAAATTTGAATGAGAAAGCACTGAAATATCAGTGTTCCACAATTATAATTGTAAGGGGAAAAAATGAAAACTTTAGACAACATTTTAAAATTCAGGATACATTAGTATCACTTTATTTATCAAACACTTTATCATTTCATTGGTCAAATCAGAAATTTGATCTTCCTTCTTGTAGCTTGAAAAGAAGGTACTAGGTTTGACAACGAACTCCTAGACTCTTAGGCATGTGAAAAATTGTAGAACATCTAACGGCATGTCAGCATTTTTTTTTGATTGCATGTCTATGAAAAGGGTAGTATAGAGATTTTTTGTGTGATCAAAGACGACGTGTGACATAAAACTGATCTATGGTTATAAATATCAAACAATTTGATCATTCTAAAACAGCTCACTGAAGTTTTTCCACTCTTTAATCAAACAAGAAACATCTGTGCATTATGAACATGTATATAAGGTCTAGAATAGAGAAGCAACTAAAAAAAGTACTAAACATGTCTTGTGGGTAGTTTCTTCTCAGTGTGCCCATGACTCCCATTAGCATCATGTTTATGCATTGAGAGGATATTGTGCCCTTTAATATTTTACCTTATTATGGATTAAAAATTATTACACTGATAATATAACATGTGTTATAGGTCACAAGCATAAGTCACTTTCACATATTTTGCTTTCAACAAATTAACATTCTAGAGACTAAACCAGTGACTATTTTGATTTTCCTTTAAGATGAAATGCATAGCACCAAAACCAACTATTTGCCCATAGCAAAACTTTATATAAAGTTGTGTCCATGTTTGTCACTCTGGACTGATAATTTTTCCACACACAAGGTTTAAAATGGTACCTTGAATGCATACATACAGCTATGGATACAAAGTGCCAAAAGGTGACATTAAGAACATAAGTTTATAAACTTGCTTTAATTTAATATATTAATGAAGTATACCATTGTAATATAGATAAAATATTCTGACACTCACTATTAATTCTTCTCAGCTGTACTTCTTTGTAAGTTACTTATAAGTGCTTTATACTTGTATGCATCTTTATTACTAATTTTCACAGAATTACCATTTCCATTTTCTTGGGAGTTTGATGCTAAATTCCATGGAAAATTCAGACAGACATTTTCCTGCCACTTTTTCTCCACCAGCTCCTAACTGCAAGATTATTTATGGCATTTCCTTTCATTGAATTTCACTGATGTTTAATAAATTTCTTTTTATCCCCTGTCATGGCTTATTATATTCATTAATTTTAAAAATTGCATATAGTAGCATTTTTGAAAAGGTCTTCTTATGAGTAATCTATTATCTTTTTCTTTTAACATAATTACTTTTTCCTTGTAAAATCAGATCATACAAAGAGTGGCAGACTAATTTATTTCCCTCTCCATTTTCTTCACAGTGTTAGAGAGGTTTCTTTTTAGCGTGACTACTATTTTTTGCATCTTCCTGAGTTTGCAATGGCAACTATTTGCACTGTTTTGTTTATTAAATGGCACCTTATTTGTCTACGCTAATTACTGGTAAGAGAAAAAAGTACTAAACTTTTTCCCCTTCAGCAAAGAATTTTATATATTTTCTCAGTCACGCAAGGCCAAACGCTGCTCTCTCTCTACTCATACAAGCAGTTATCTATTTCAGTGGGGATGCTCATGTGAGTAAGACCAACACATGACATTAAGAATCTTTTCCACTGTAAATTAGGGAATTGTTTTATCAAAGTCGCAATGTTGAATTAATATGTGTAGAAAATATGGTCATATGATTGAGTTTAAGCCCAACAAAATGATTTGACCAAAAAAAAAAATTTAAGGCATCTTGTCAGTCAAGAAGACATTTCAATAGCTTGGTCTTTAGCATAAATATTTTCTGTGTAACTTGACTTAAAAATTTTCTAGTTCCATCTAAGGTGTACAAAACAGCAAGTTATTTTACACCAGGTTTACAGGCAATTGTGACAACAGCCAGCAAGGTGAAGAAAGTTACCCAAACTTATTTATTTGTTTATGAAAAACGTTTTCACTATCGTTTTTCTACACTGTCCTGTATGTGTCTTTACTTTTACCTCTGATTTGCCTTTTTTTTTTAACAACCATAACAGCAAAAACAATACTGTGCATTTTGAAGGAGCTGTGGGGTTTTGAGAATTCTTTGCGCTAATCTCTTCATCTTTTACATTATTAAGACCAAATATAGCTCTATAACTACAGCGTAAACTATTTTTTAAAAAATTGAAACAATTTTTTGTTTTTTGTTTTGTTTTTTGTTTTGCTATTGGAAAATTCTATTTTTAAAATTATTTGTTCGCGTGGCTGGTAAAAAGAACTTAAACTTCATAATAACGGCGTTTTCCAGTCCTCTAGAGTGTACTTCTTCAGTATATGTTAAAATACATACTAACGTGCAAATTATATATACTTATTTCTATACTTATTTCACCATCTAGTACTTTTATTGTATGTGCTAACTATTAGAGACTTTAAACTTTAAAACACATACTAATAATACAAGCATTGATTCTGAGATCAATATTTCCATGCATATTCTATCACTTTTCACTATAGAAAGAATATCCAAAAGGGATGGTCCAGCTACATTTATAATATTACGATACTAAGTGCTTCTTGGTTTTAAAAATGATTACATAAAATAAAATTATGTTGAAAACCTGGCCAACAACTAGTAAAATTTATGAATTTTCTTAATAAATAAACTAAATATCATTTATCAAGGCATTTTTCCTAACTTCAAAGTTTTAAGAGGCATCACATTTTTTAGACGAATATATTTGACATAGGAACACCAATGTATTTAAATGCATTTTTTCTAACAAACATCTGCTTTGAGCAGGGGGGTTGGACTAGATGACCTCCTGAGGTCCCTTCCAACTCTAATCTATGATTCTATAGCATGCCCGCAGTTTTAAAGTTTTAAGCAGAACTTCCCACTGATGTCAGTGAAGAATTCCATTCAAAAACTGATGACCCAACATTTTAAAGCCATATGTTAATTCTAGCTTGTAACATGAAACATGAGCAATAAACAACTAAACTTAAAAAAAGCCCCAAACCCACCACCCCTCCCACCTCTGTTTTATTGAGAGAGGTTATTTTCATTCCTTGCTTCAGGATTGCAAAACAAATACACAGATTAAAAATGTGCTGATAGTGTAACATTAGGAGAAAAACACATTGCATTAGATGTGGAATGCTAAAATTATGCTATGTTAAAATCTGCAAAAGAATTAAAAGCAGATGTTAAAATCTTTATTTTAAAAGAACCATTTTTAAAAGGTTATGTAGCGCCATTGCTTATTCAGCTACAGAACACTTCTCCTCCAAAGTGGTTTGTTGCACCCAAAGCAGTACACTAGGTTTGGGGGGGCAGAAAGGGGGAGAGAAAAAAATGGTATAGAGAGAGCACATGTTACATCAGACACAGTACCTGATTTTTCACTGCACAGCTTGTCAGCTAGATAGTCTGCCTCCTGGGCGATAAGTGAGAAAATTTCATCTTCATACTCTTCTATGATACTTTCACACTGTAAGAATAAAGCAGGAACATATATATTACACACACACACACACACACACACATGCTGTACCTCTCCAGCAAAGAAATAAACAAGATTGCTAAACCAGAACTGTAAAGTAATACAGTGGAAAGAGGAACCCTTTTTTGATTTGCACTTCCTGTTTCATACAAACAAATGATGGACTGTTAATTTTCAGAAAAATTACAATGCAAAATATTCCTTAAGATTTAACTATATATTCAGTCCGGTTGTCTTTTTAAAAATACACTAACTAGGATAAGAAATCTCTTACAGATCACATTTTACTTGCTTCTGAAAGAACACCTTTCAATATCAAACACTATATTTATGGAATAGTCACTCAAAATTTCAATTAAATAATAATCCATTTCATGTTATCACACTAGTATTCACAATGTGCAGATAAATAAAGCTCTCTGATCAAACTAATGCAGTTTTGGTTTCACTGTAGATAACACAATTGACAGCAATAGACTAAATGGTCTCTTTTCAATGTTTTAAACATTTTAAAGACTATCGGTAATTTGACTTCACGTACAGAAAATGGGTTTCTAATGTTTTGAACAGGGTTCAACACTACGGGTGAGGCAGAGCCTTGGCAGAGTGTATCTAAAGAGAGGTTTTGTCTGAAGTATTGTATTATCTACAGTTATCTTTTGGCAATCCTGAACACATATTATGAAGGACATAAAGTACTTTCCCCAAAGCCCAGACTATGGTTTAATCATTAAACAAGGGTGGAAGCCCCATGAAATGGATTGCAATTAAAAAAAAATACACAAAGGAAAACTCTGATTTAAATAAAGAAGTCATAGCTCCACTACAAAAAATAATCTCTTATATTTCTCTAAAATTAGCTCTAGGATGTGCCATTGCAAGAGTACAATTTAAGCTGTTTTAAGTTAACATTTCACAGCACTTGACGTCTTTGAAACTCAGTTATTACCTTTACTTCTCAGAGAAAATGCAAGTCACTAAATGTGCATGCTGGCTTCATTTCATGGGTTTAATGGTCTCACAACATTGCTTTTGAATACATGTGAAATCAGATCCAGCATATCACTGTGTCCATTTCACTGCCCTATATGCTTTTTTCTATATTGTGTGCATCCTGACACTAGAAAGATGCTTAATGCATAAACAAAACAAAACACATTATTTGACGAAACTGGCATTAAGCCATCTATTGCACTTAAACATTTGTTTAATTCATCCTAACACCAGAATTCTTGAATTAGCTCACAGAAATTTGTCTCCATTCAACAAGGCCTAAAGAAAAGATGACACCCTTTCTTCTTCCATAATCCAACTATAAATATTAAAACTACAGTAGTATTAATTTGGATTTTTATCCAACACCGTAATTCCCTATTTTCTGCACAGAAACTAACAAAGATACTTCCTTAGTAACACTGATTTATATTTAATCATTTACAAAAATTCCCCAAGTAAAACAGTTTGAATTGTTCCAGTTTGGAAAATTTGTTATGTCTAAACTGAGAATACACAGTACAATCCAGGGGTAACTCTTGCAACTAAAGTGCCATCTGTAAATGCTTTATTCATATTTATGTAGCAATAAAGAGATCCAGATACGTTTCTAAATAACATTATAAACCACATTATAATTTAAAAACACTTAACGCAATGCTTTGACAAACAAATACAGGCCATATTAGAATATGTTATTATTAAAACAATTTACTATATGCATGAGTTTAGTACTTGAAGCTATATTTATCATGTAGTAAAGAGTATACACTAATAATACTTTAACATACAATATTACTAATTTGTTATGTTATCTTACCGCAAATTTCAAAGGTTTGTAAGCATCAGAATAAAAATAGAATTTTTTAAAATCTGCATAGATTTTCTCATCTTTCCTAGGAGCAAATCTCTGGAATGTCCTTTTCTGAGTTTGAGGATCCACTTGCAGTTGGTAATCATTCATTCTATCACATATATTTTCCAATACTTCCGTTAAGTAGATCTCTGACTTTACTAAAGGAACCTATTAGGGGAGGAAAATGGAATTTTTTTCCTTGTTATAAATAATACCAAAAATACCTTTAAGAGATTGTACCTATATAGATAGATGTGTCATAGACAAAAAAAGAATCAGTGCACATCGTTTAATCTGCATAATTATTGACCCATATTATATTACATACATAATTTAAAATGTCAGCTAAAGCTAAGGTGACACTGAAAAATTAAACATTTAATCTTGCATAAAACATCCTCTTTATAATCAACCAATTCTAGAATGCAGTTATCAGATTTTAATTTGTAAACATATTGTCATTCAAAAAGACATACACGATGCAGCAAATAGAGACCGTAGACTACAGTTGATATTTTATCGACATAACCATGAAAGATTTCTTGTTTAAGTCACTTTGTTTCTTTAGTTGAAGTAGAGTTCTAGAAAGTCTTTTGCTTTCACTTGGTCTGTCTTAGTTGCTGTTCCTCAACTCAGATGCAGCTGTTTAATACCTCCCAGGGGTTTTGTGAAGAAAATAATAGCTTACAAAATTTAACTTCTCCCAGGTTCTACTATTTCAGCTTTATTTTCGAACAGCTGGTCCATGTCTTTGTCCGTTCCCTTTCCTTCAGAATTCAGCAAGAATTCAGCAGAAACATTTAGACACTACCTACATACTTAGTGAGAGTCTCAACAGCTAGTGCTCCAAGGGTCAAAGAGCACCCCTCGCCCTTGGTAACGGGGACAAAAAACTTCTCTCCCGTCTAGACAGGTCAAGGTGCAAGATGCTCCTATCTCTGTTGCTTCTTCCGGAAGGGGGCGTGAACTGAAGCCAAGTGCACAGTAAACAACAGTGCTGCATCCTTGGACCTTTAGAAGATTTTTCTCTCCACCCTCTGCTGATCAAAGTAGGAAGTTTTCATGACAACCATAGTCAAAGGGGCTGAATCACAAATGAACTCGATTTCTGCAATGTTGATATATCCAGTCTCTATTGTCTCTTTTCAGACACAGTATGAACCCTTCCGGTCTCAATGATTACATTACAGAAGCACTTTCACATGTGTGCTTCATTTACACAAAGGGTTTCCTTGCTTCACCACCATCTGGCCACAGATCAGATAAATAAAGGCAGGAGAATTAAAATTAGAGCCTAAAGGTTTTTTTTTCTTCTTAAACTAGGTCCTATTATGAAATCCTCCCTCCCCCAACCTCATTCTGGATGTTAAATCTACTTTTTATGAAACCTGGAAAAAGCAAAAAGAGCATTAGGCAAACACTGATTTTTTTTAAAGTCAGTTTTTGTTTAAAATAATATATATTTGTAGAGATGTGTAACCTATTTTACAGCATGGTTGGATTCAGTTGCATTTTGCTGTGCAAACTCTCTTATTAATTGCAATATTAGCATTTAAAAAGCAAATGTGTATCATAAAGCAAGGAAAGCTAATGGCAGCACAACATGGTTCCAGAAAAACTATCTGAATTATGTATTCCAATCTCAAGTGGTTTTTTTCCCTCCATCCATTATAAATTGAGGATACCAAGACAACATGGCACATGGATATGTCTGATTGCCTCTTCCAAATACTTAATATGCAAAAAAGAAAAACTACAGCAACTGAATTTGCAAATAAAAGAGAACTTCTACAAATCCTCTTGGAAAAGACAAAGATTTGACATAATAGGCGAAATTCTTTCCTGGTGTAACTTCCACTAAGGTCAATGAGGTTATACCAGGGATGTATCTGACCCAATGTGCTTTCAGTAGCAATAAAATCTATACTACTCATACACACACCTCTAAACCTACTTGCATGACAATAAATCAAGCCAGCTCATTAGTAGGGGGATTTTTAATGGATATACTAAGTATATTTATTTACAGAGAAAAAGAGATCTAAGTGTTTTCATAATACAAGCAAGACTGTATTTTAAGTTCTGAAAAAGAGATTTTTCTGTTTAGACTCCAACTGTTGTTCAAGTATTCACTTACATACTAACATCTCCCTCCTCCCCCCATCAGGAACCTCCTATCCAATCACAAAAGCTAACAGTGGCTTAGCAAGAGTATACATCACAAGTGGCAAGTATAAGAACATAGAGTGATCTGTCTGAAACTTAGAACATAAATTCAACTATTACTATGTACTGAAAACAAACCACCTATGCATTAGGAAATGCTTCTGAAACATACTTAAAAAAATCAGACTTCACAATGCACGTAACAACAGCAACAAATAAAATTCCCTAGATACTTTGTGTATAGGGGTTAATATTTATGGAAGGAATTTTGCAAACTGCTTATTCTTATGTTTATACACAATCTTTTGCTCACATTTCCCCCATCTATTATATGTGCATTGATGCACATACAGGATGTACTATATTTCTTATAATATTTTCAGAAGCCAACGTAAGAACTGCATTTTCTTAGCTTCTCTTTGTATTTCAGTATGTTACCTTATTATATTTAGGAAATCATTTTAGGAGCAGCATATTTGTAAAGTAGATGAATAAAATAATAATTACAAGAACTTCGCTTTAAAACGGTTACATTTGATTTTTTTTCTTGTCAAGTTAATCAAAAAATATACTTAACATGTGACCTCTGAATAACTTTATTTTTCACATAACTATTAGTTTGTCTGGAATCAGTACTCAGCCCCTGTAAATTATACTGTATTGGGTGTGCATGTATATTGTACACCTTTACACATGACATATGTATATATATGTTCATTTCTGGTGTCTACTTATTGGCTTTCGGATAGTGAGCTTTTATTAAAAGCAAGTACAACTTGCATTTAAAAGAATCTAAAAGATTTTGCTGAGATATAATCAGAGTTGAGTGCTCTTTCAAAAAGTGTTTTAATAGAAAGAGAGCAATAAGTATTTGGACAAGTGGCGGAAAGCTAAAGCCTTTCTTTCTATACTGTGAAGATTTTGAATAGTACTTGTCAATAAAGCAACTCCTATTGTAACCGTACCGAAGACATGGGCCTCCTCCCCGAAAAAGCTGTCTCAGAGATACTAACCTCATTAAAATATGAATGAAAAGACAGCCATCATTGTAATGGGAGAAAGCCATTTTACCCTGCACCAAATTTTATCTGCTATTTTCTGTAAAAATATAAATATGATATCCAACAAATTAGTCATTATATTTGATGTGCATATTGATGATAGAATGCATGAATTATTTTAATTTTTCAAATAAATCACAAACTGATCATTCTAAATATTTGATTTTGGTTAATCATTTCATAATCTGTTGATTCTGCATATGAATAAAGTGTTTAAAAAATAAACCATACCCTTTCATTTTTAAAAAAGTTCACTGAAATTTTTGCTATTTATTTTTGTTTTCCAGAATCTCTCAGCCAATTTCAAAACATAACTAGAGAATTCATTACAATACCTTGCTAACAGTCAGTTACAGGATGTTCGTATGCTAGCTCATTACTATGTCTCTGTTAATCTCACCATAATCTTTTATGATAGATACCATAACTAGCCAAGAATACAATTGCATTATGTTGTGTGATAAGAGATGCAAAAATATAACTGCAATCTATATGCATTTTCAAAAACAGTCAATCAAGTATTTTTCAATAAAGCTGTCCATAATTGATTATATTCTTTTAAAAAAGAGAGAAACATAGAACAGATCACATGCAAAGCTTTATTTTTTATTGAAAATTGTTTTAGATAATTTTTAAACAAGAATTTAAAAATGTTTCATGTAGTTTAATCACTATCTTTTCATCCACAAATGTGTTCAAATCATTTTTGATATTAGTTAAAAGTCAATATTTAGAAGTGAAAATTCAAACCTCCTTTGCTCTAGGCTAAAACAGGAGAAACATGAATGCTGAGCTACTCTAAAGGCTGATGGGATATATAATTAGCTATTATGTTAATTGAATCCACTGTGAGTTGTTTGTATGAGATTTCTTCATATAATATGCAAATAACTTCTAAGGTTTAGTTTTATTAGACAATATAATTAGAAATCATCTAAAGGAGTGAATTCTAATGAGGCATAATAAAGGTTTGTAAAAATATCTGTTTGCTACGTGTGCAGACCATCTGGGCTTAATCAATAAAAGGGACTTTATTGTGCAACAGCACAAAACATTTAAAAGAAAGTTCAAGAATTTACCTTTCAATTTTCCATTCATAACAAATTGTACTTTAAAAATAGGAGAGTTCATGTTATTAAGGAAAGAGGTGAAATTCTTGTAATGTCAGTTTGTTAACCAGACAATTGGAATATTGTTTACTTTAAAAATAAAATAAAAATAAAAAGCTGTTCTCAACTGTGCGGTCAACTGTGTTTGTATAGATTCACTTTAAGTGAAGTGTTCCATGAGCAAAGTTAGCCATTATTATTACTATTAAAAGACGTGATCCAAGCAGATGTACATACGTTAGTTTTTGTAGTGTAACTAATCAGCGTAACTTCACTTTCAGTAAGATTCTCCAGCATTTTAATATCTGGAATTAAGAACTCTCTTACAAAGGAAGAAATTCACACTATGGTATTCCAAAGCGAATCACAAACTCAACAGTTGCATTCCTTTTTATTTAAGACCACCATCAAAGCTTAAACTATTTTAGTTAGTTTCAGAATTCCAAATGTGTGTAATCTCTGGTCTAATTCAGGCTGTTCACATGTTAACTAGTGCCAGAAAAAATTATTGCTCAATTCTTATGCATTACTGAACATGATCATAATAACAATACAATTACCCCTAATATGGTATCCACAGAATAGTATGTTTCTGATTTTGTTTTAAACATTAAAAATGTTTAAAATATGATTAAACTACTCATTCATCATCCTGACTCTGTTTCTTCTGGAATATGTTTAGTTTTATTGGTCTACGTCATAAAGCCTATGTTCCTAAAGGGTAAAAGATCTGAAACACCACCAAAAAAAAAAAAAAAAGGCAACATTATGCAGATGGTATGATAAACCTATCATATCCTCTTATATAACTGATACAAACATAAGCCTATAATGGCAGATAATTAACACTTCTGTAATCCAGTCACTTAAAAACCTGCCGTGGCAAGTGTTTGTTACTCTGAATAACATGAAGTCCTTATCGCTATAGAAAAAGGATCACATCACACACGTCCCTTCTTCAGCTGAACTCCAGTTTGCTAAAATACTCATTTTCTTTAAATTTTTCTCTAAAGCACCAATCTCTTGAATGCCCATCTCTAATGGGCATTCAAAACCTGCCCCGTTTGCCTGAAGTAATGAACAGGCAATCAAAACAAACCATCCTATCCAAATGCAAACTTTATTTACACTCCCACTTTCCTTTACTCCTTAAAATGCAACAGCTTCTTTAAAATAATGTTGAGCTGACTTAGCGCAGGCTTCAGAAATCAGGTACATGCCCCTGAGCGTTAGTGTTCCTTAAGGGGGATATTGCCTATTCAAGTTTTCTGCTACTCTCTGACAAGCCCCTAACAGAACAAGCCCAGGATGAGTCTACTTAGTATAAATTAAATCATTCTGGTAACTGAAAGCAAGATGTTCATCAACAACCAGCAAACAAAGGGCCATATTAATCCCGTCCACTGCATGGAACTGAGGGACTCTAACACACCCAAATATGCCAGGGAAGTAGGTAAAGAGGAGTCTGTGGGCCATTAGTTCTCATCTCTCATCTCTCCTGAGACAATAAAAATGCTTCTGATAAACACTACATGACTGAGACTGCAAAATTTTGGGGTGTGTCTGGCTGGAAGCAGAGATTTAGTACGGTTGATTTAGGTGATTTAGTTCCTTGGCAAACTGGGGAAAACATAACAGCACTAATTTTGGTTCTGCGCATGGCTTCTATCCATGGAGAGGATGTAAATATACAGTCACAATCAGGCCACTAATGATTCTAACTGTGCTGCCAGTAATAGGAGGGAGCCAGAGAACAACATAGAGGGCCAGTCTTTTAAAATGATACCTACTGAGATCTAGGGAAAATTAGTACCAGGATTTCCTGTATATTCCATCAAAATCTGCATAGTCCAAATGCACTCCACTCTCTGAGTAGCTACCAAGCTTTTCTCTTCAAGGAGTTAGTACTTTGTGAACTACACAATGGATTTTCCAAATAACTTTTCCACTTCCAGGCACATTTGTGTGGAGAGGGGTGATGCTGCCCAACATTTGCAATAAAAGAGCAAGATGTCAAAAGTGGAGAAGCTTCTGTTTTTGTTGTTCTGTTAATGGAATGGTTTTAAAGCAACAGCATTTGTACAGACAATGGATTCATGATTCCAGCACAGGAACCTATGTAAATAAAGGGAAATCCCTAAGTAAATTTTTAACTAGTTTGATACATGACAGTGAATAAAGTTTTCTAATCAGCTGAAAGTTTATATGCTTCCTAGATTTCCTTTCTAGAAGCTCAAGAAACAACGAACTCTCCCACCATCCCATCCTCTCTCCTCAGAAATACAGGCCCTTGATTCTCCTCACACCCCTAGAAATCAGGAGTAATTCCACTGAAGTAAATGGAGCTACTGAAAGCTAGGCATTTTCTAAATTCAAAGTTGCTCCTGTTAACTTTAAATTGGTTTTTAAACTGGTTTAGTTAAACAGGTATAAAACACGATATGGACACTCAATTCCATTTTAACCAGATTTATATAAATTTAGTTTAAGTCAATTTCTTACCAAATTAAGATAAATTGATGTCATAGGTTTAAAACCAGATTAAGAGTGTCTACTTGGTGTTTTGCACTGATTTAACTAAATTGGTTTAAAAATCAGAGCCTTAGTAAAAGTGATGTAATTCTGAATACAGACAAGGCCTAGGTGAATCAGATTCCCACCATCATTCAAATATTTATCCATTCCTAGAGTCTTTCAAGATATTGTCACCTTTCAATTTCTTTGTCATAGAATCATTTCAGAAGGTCACTAGAAGGGCCTAAAATAATGCTATGACTTTTAGGAATATGAACAGGGACTGAACTTTAAACACTTAAATCTCTACCTAGAACTAAAGGTTTTTAATTTAAAATACTGGTTGTTGGAATTACCGTGGGCATCTGCCAAGTTTCTGTCCAGGAAGTAAGTCAGCATTATGAGTAAACTGAGCATGGGGTTGGACTAGATGACCTCCTGAGGCCCCTTCCAACCCTAATCTTTTATGATTCTACCTCTGCAATACAACTTCCATCATAGAGGAAGTAAGAGCAGCTTTCTCTGACAGAGGATCTGCCCCACATGGGAGATGTTGGGGGTGTGGTATGTACACAGGGCCACTTGTGGCCCCCTTGTGAAAAAACGAGGTGATGAATGGTCAACTATACCACATCAGGAATTGTCTCCACAGATGTGGAGCCAAATATACCAGGTCCTCCCAAGACACACTCATTATGCAAAGGAGCCAGCTGGCCACATATCTAACAAACAAGCCAGAAAACTTTGTATGGCTTGTGGGTAAGAACACAGACAGCTGAAAGAAGGGGGGATGAAAGGTTAGCTGACATTCTACTCAACCTTAACCGTTCTTTATTCACAGGAAATAATGGTTAACGGCAGGAGACTTGGCTCATGACCCCATTCATCTATCCAGCGAGGCTAGCTCAGCCCTGGAGAGGTACAAGGCAGCACACCGTGGTGCTCTCTGCTGCTGAATGTACTTTTGGATAGTTGAAAATATGCTTCAGGTGATTGCACACAACAGGCTGTTGAGAAGGCTGGGAGACCAGACGCGCTTCCCTGGTGACCTGGCAAGGTGTTCTCTTTATCTATTCCAGGATTACAATCGAGTGTATTCTATTTCTCCAGCAATGCACTTTCTTTTCTAAAGAAAGACACCCTACCTAAAACAACACTAGAGCCAGCGCTTGCCCCAGTTTGTCTAACATGAATCTCTGGAGCAAAGTGCCGTCCTCAGTAACACTAATCTTACACCGGAACTATTATATACAAAGTCCAGACAAAGATTTCACTATGCACACTTCATGGGTAAGGGAAAGGAAAGAAGGTTTCAAAATGTTCATCCACTTGATTGTAGCCATTTAAAAACCACATAGGATCTATAGCCTGAAGAGGAGGAGACATTAAAACAGCTCTAACTCCCTTGTTATTCCTCTCCTGGCTGGTGACCCTGATTCAGCCAAACAGTACAGCATGTGTTTAACTTTAAGTATGTGAGTGGACCCATTGACTTCCGTGGGATTTAAGCATGCACCTGGGCGTATGTTTGCACTGCAGACTGAAGTCTATTTACTTTAAATCGACTTTCACCTGCCGAATTTTAGAAGTCGCAGGAGCGTGATCACACCACACTCCCTCGCAGGGCTCTTGCATCCCCACTCGCCATGCTTGGGTCGACATTCAAAGTACCGTGGGAAGATATCGCACAGTGCAACTAGCCGCAAAGGCTTTTGGGAAGCTTGTCGTCCTGCCATGATGCAACATGCTCCCTCCTTCTCTCTTCTTGTCCCAAACCAATGCTGATGTCACTGAAGCCACCCTGCTACAAGACATAGAGTGGAACAATTCCTGTTTGCTGCAGGCTGTCACGCATCATCTTCAGTCTGTGGAGCGCCAGTCTAGTCCTGGGAAACAAGCACAGAGTGGTGGGATCACATCGTTATGAAGGTGTGGGGTGGTGAGCAGTGGCTGCAGTACTCTCGTATGCAAAAGGCCACTTTCTTTGAACTTTGTACAGATCTGTCCCCAGCGCTGATGTGCATGAATACTCACTTGAGACCAGCTCTGACAGTGGAGAAGTGAGTGGCCATCGCTCTGTGAAAGCTGGCAACCCCAGACTGCTACCGGTCAGTTGGGAATCAATTCAGAGGTGGTAAATCCACTGTTGGAGCTGCTGTGATGCCATCCATAGGCTTCTGCTAAGAAGTGTAGTGACTTTGGGAAACATGCAGGACATAGTGGATGGTTTTGCCGCAATGGGGTTCCCAAACTGGGCAGGGCAATAGATGGCAGGCATATCCCTATCCGAGCACCTGACCACCATGCCACAGAGTACATAAACTGGAAGGGATACTTCTCAATGGTGTTGCAGGGCCTTGTGGATCACAGAGGACATTTCGCCAACATTAATTTGGGGTGGTCTGGAAAGGTGCATGACGCGCACATCTTTAGGAACTCAGGTCTGTTCAATAAGATGCAGGTGGGAACTTTCTTCCCTGACCAAAAAATAAACATTGGGGATGTGGAAATACCAATAGTGATTCTGGGGGATCCTGCCTACCCCTCGCTCCCTTGGCTAATGAAGCCCTACACCAGGCACCTGGACAGCGAGATGGAGCATTTCATTAACAGGCTCAGCAAGTGCAGAATGGAGGTGGAATGTGCATTTGGCTGTTTAAAAACCAGATGGAGATGTCTGCTTATTAGGCTTAACATCAGTCCCATCACTTATATCGGCGTGCTGTGTGCTCCATAATTTGTGTGAAATGAAGGGGGAAACATTCTCCCATGGTTGGGCCATGGAGGCTGATAGGCTGGCTGCAAAGTTTGATCAGCCAGATTCCAGTGCTATGCTCAGAGCCAACCACGGAGCACTTTGGCTTCGGGAAGCATTGAAAAACCGGTATTGCAATGAACTGCAGTAATGTATGTCTGTGCTGTGTCTCTATTTCCAATCCCCCATGCTCACTCCAGTGGCCCCCTCCCCTTCTCTCCTCACCCAAGCTATGAGTGAATAAAGACATGTTTTTTAATGCTACAAAGTTTTATTTGTGACCCCTTTTAATGGGGGGAAAGGTGGATAATGTAACACTGCAAAGTGCCACTATGCAAGCAACTGGGGTTGCATGCAGTTCTTAAAGGGGCTGTTGAGTACTTCTGCTTGTCTCCACTGGTGTTGATGGCAGCACATACTGCACCCTGCTTGGTCTCCTCCTAGACTGTTTGGGAGATGGGGATGATAACCAAGCGGTAGGCGGCGGAGTGTTTTGGAGGGGTTGCAAAGGAAGTCTGTCCTGCCGCTGCTCTTCCTAGAGCTCTACCAAACGCCTCAGCATATCAGACTGATCTCCCATAATACACAGTATCTCCTATTGCATATCGTGCTCCTGCTCCTGTGCAGATCTTCTGTGTTCCATGCCCATGTCTAGTTTTTCAGACAAGGACATCCTCCAGGCTCTGAGCTTTGTGTCAGCAGCCACAGAGGCATTCATTAGTTCGCTGAGCATGTCATCCCGTGGTTTTTTTTCCACTTCCTAATCTGGGAAAGCCTTTCACCTGGAGTTCAGCAAGTAGGGCCGCAGGCCAAGGCACCTACTGTAAGATAAGCAAAGCACAAAGGTGCCATTGTTTGCTGACCCAATGTAGTAAAGGAAAAGTTACAATGTAAAAAGTACTCCCCTTCATGTTCACAAGGCTAAGCCAGCCTGCATTCCATTCTGTACATCTCGGAAGGGTCAGACTGGTGTTACATAAAGGGTAAGCAAGGAGCCCTTGCATCTGTTATAGAGAGGCTTCATTAGCACTAAAATCCACAGTCCACACTGGAGCAAGGAGGGATCACCGGGCTCCCCTGTAACATGCCAAAGACTGGTTTGGGAGGAGGTGGGCAGAACAGATTAGAGGACACCACAGGTGAATTGTAGTGGCAGAAAACATAGGGCAACCAGTGTTCCAACCCATAAAGCCCATTGCAACATAAAGCCCATTGCATAAAGCCCATAAAGCCCATTGCAACAGTACTAGGACAAGGAATAGTCATGAGGAGGTGCCCAGGGACCCCGTCCATGGCAAAGGAATAAAATGGAGTGACTGTATTGGCCGGGTGCTTTAAACTTGCACCATCTTCCCTAGGTGACCATGTGTGATATCAGTCTCTTGAGGGTAACGCAGGCGGAAAGGGAAGATTTGCTGCAAGCATCGAGGTACAGATCTGGCCCTTATGCTGCTATATTGTGTTCCGCGATGATGCCTGCTCATTTAATAGCAGAGTGGTGGGGAAAAGTATTCTACTGTGGTGGAAGAAATAAGGCTGCCCTCCCCAAAAACCTTCTGCAAAGGTTAACGGATTGCCTACATGAAAGATTCCTTGAGATATTTTCAGAGCATACCTCTGCACAGTCTGTTCTGGGAGTAACCCTCCACTGAAGTTTGCCACCACTCAGTATAACCCTCCCCTCAGAAACACAAACTTCTTTTAAAAAGCTGGACTGGGGACATAACCAAAAAAAAAAGATTTGCCGCACGCACTCACCAGCTGTGTCTTCCCCTGCATCTCGATCAATCCCACTGTCTTGTGTGTGGCTTGACTGCTCTGGGGTAACAAACAGGTCCTGGCTCTCAGGGAGAATGGATACCTCACTCTCCTGCATCCTGCTTTCCTCATCCTCATCCTCCTTGTCCACAGAGTCCTCCTCATTCATCCTGGACTGGGATTCTTCAGAGGTATTGATGCTGCATGGTGGCACAGTGGTTGGGTCCCCGCCAAGAATTGTATGCAGCTCCTCGTAAAAGTAGCATGTTTTGGGTGAGGAGCCAGAATGGCTGTTAGCTTCTCTAGTTTTCTGATAAGCCTGCCTCAGCTCTTTGATCTTAACATCGAACTTTTGCACATCCCTGTTGTGCCCCTTCTCCAACATGCCGCAAGATATCTTCTCGTATATATCTAAATTTCTTTTGCTGGCTCATAGCTGAGCCAGAACAGATTTTTTGCCCACAGACCAATGAGATCCAAGACCTCTCATCGACTCCAAGCTGGAGTGTGTTTGGGCCGTGCAGTCACCATGAGCAGTTCAGCTACAAAGCTCTCTCCACTCTGTATAACCAGAAATGGAAATTCAAAATTTTCTGGGGCTTGAGGGGAAGAGCTATTTCCTGTGTACGTGGCATGGCCACGTTATGGCAGAGGGTGAATGTCCAGAGTGGTCACAATGGGGCATTATGGGATACCTCCTGGAGAACAATGGCCTTTATTTATGTTGCACTTTGCCTACACTGACACAAATTCAACCCATGGAATTTGAATTCAGCGCTACGCGACTTGCAGAGGTGGTTTTATTAGCTTGACTTTTACCACGCTTTAAATCGACGGAACTTACGTGCTAGTGGAGATGCATACTTTAGGGGGTTGACGTAAGTGGCGTTACATGGACTTCCATTGCCAGCATGGACCAGGCCTAAGTGTTTTGCTAAACACTTGCAGTCTAGCTTCTTCAGTAGAGTGCAGTTTTACTTTGGCTTCTCAGCATGGAACTGCTGGGAGAACGCCCTTGCTAAAGAAAGTCCTCAGCCTTTGAGAATGATAGTTCAGCAGCTGACATGGCCCAGCTGAATTGCACTGCTGAGAAGAGAGAGAGGTAATCACGCCAGTAACTAGGCCTATTTTATAAAGGATTTTCTATGGTAATACACAGTCTTGAATTGTATTATTCAGCAATGTGGATCCCCGAAGTTGCTTTAAGACCAAGCACCGAGATGAGCTGGGCAATCCCAGCTGAGCGTGTTGCTGAGAATTGGCTCTCTCAACACATGCAAGCTCAGTTGAGTATGAACGTGTCATTTTTACATAATCACCATTCTCTGCTAGCTGCTATGAGCCCTCTTTTGTGTGTACATGACTGTTCTCTGGCAATATGCTCAGACCAGACCTCAAGTCATCAGTATGAGCCACATTTCATATATGGGTATTGACATATGTGGGTGCATACCTTCCATAACAGAGTTCTATGGTGATCAAAGAATTAAAGGGCCAGTTCCTGGTTCATACTAAGGTTCCTTTGCCCCACTCAGGCAGCACGATGGAGCCTGAAAACTGCCCTAAATGTGTGGCTGAGGTTTTCCCTCGTGATCCCTGGCCAACGTTACAGTTTCTCGGGGACTGTTACAAGACAGAGAATGTTAAGGATAGCTCTAAATTGCAGAGCAGCCAACTGTCCAGGAGATGGTCAGGAAGTGCAAAAGTGGGCTTAAAGCCACCTTTACACTCTGCTGTTCGAGTGAGCTTCAGCACAGCTCAGGACTGGGACCATGCTGTCTAAAAACATGGTTACAAGTAATTAACTTACTTAGGGTAATTAGCTCTTCTTTACTTCACTCAGTTGAAAATAAGCACATGCTGACGGTGACAGTTCCATATTTCCTTTTTGCAAAAGATATTTGAGGCATTCTGAGGTTTCCGTATGCATTTTACCCTTTTTAAAAAAATAAGCTATAAAATAAAATATCAAATTTTAGACTTGTTCTCTAGCCTGCAATATAGCTACCTACATATGTAAGGCAAATCAAATTAGAGTAACCACAAACTTTCATTTACATATAAACATTCGGAGTTAAACTTGCCTTCCTCATGAGTTTACGCCAACTAATTTAGCTCTGTGGAGAAATGGGATCTGTTGATAAATAAACATTACAAACTAATTCTGTACAGACTTATCAACTATCACTTAACAGAGACAAAGAGGATTATCACCACAGCTGTCAGGAAAGACTGCCTCTTTACTACACTGACAGGTACCAAAGGTCATGTTCTTATGACGGTCTTTTGGGACTACACACATTTCTCCAAAGAATTAACCCACATTCTGGAGAAAGCAGAAACTCAGAGGTGATTTTAGCAGAACACTGAAATGTACTTTGTGAATAACAAATATATAGAGACCAACAAGATCAGGTAAGAGAATTAACAGTAGTAACTATAGTTTGTCATTGTTAGTTTAACTTAAGAGGAAGGGCATGACTAAGATGTTTCTTAAATTTGGTTAATATGATAAAAACTTCAAAAATTCAATTGCCTTTTGTTCAGTGCATGAAGTTAATATATAAAATTACAAAAGCAGTTGATAGGCTTTGTCTTAGAGTATGTTTTTACATTCAAAGCTCATGCGTATTTTTCTGAGTGATCCTGACCTTAAGAGCTTGCAAACTACCTCTGGTAATGCCTTAGATATAGCTAAATAACTTTACTACACTATTTGGAGTATTCACAGTATTTTCTATAATAAGTATAGGTAATTCTACAAATACTAAAATAATTTTATTTATTCTAGGCAAAATGGCAAGTTTTACTGAGGACAACAAGATATATAAAATAACACTATACAGGTAGTCCACGCTTTCAAAGTTAAGCACACATAATTGCACTTATACCAAGTACTTGGGCATGCGTGAGTTAAGAATGTAGAAATCTATCCAGGGAACTGTGCAGATCTAAGTTTGAAAATCTATCCCACTATAGATGCACAAACATACAGTAACCGAACACATCCAAGACTCGAGATGTTTGTAACAGTGACACTCTATAATAGTTGAAGAGACTTCGATACTGAATAATCACAAATAATTAAACTGTTTCAATACTCAGTGAATATGACAAGCTTATTATAAAGCAGCATGTATAGAATATCCTCCATTAGAGTAACTTTCTGAAAGCTACAACAGACATTTTTACTTACTTGAGTTGTTTTTCTGTGCAAATATGGGTTGTCTCTCTGCCTCAGTGTTTCTCTGATGTTTTTGTTTTCCAAATTGCCATTTCTCCTCTCCAAAGCAACTGCCATATTAATTTCAGAAACATTGCCCAACAATTTATACAGGCATCAGAAAAGACCCCCATTCAGAGCTATAAAGACCCATTAGTTGAATACTATTCCTTTGTAACCAACAGATTTAAAATGTTACTCCCTTCCTTTCCAATCTTACCTTTCATGGGCATGATATCAACCACCAAAATCACAAAACTGAGACAATCACAGATTAATCCGAAGATATTCTGATAATTGCAGTAGATTTAAATAGAAGGCACTACAGAATTTTTTTAAAGTAAACAAAGTAAGTTTACTTGTAAGTTATCTTTTGCATCCCAGCTCTACTAGTCCTGAACTGATGGGTACTTCCTTTCTGACCAAGATTGACAAACAGCAGTGGCCAATGAGGATTCTTGAAATGTTTTGGCGCCATCTGGCTGAGAACCATTTCATTCTTTACTTCCTTTGTTGTTATAGTCTCAAAAAAACTTCTGAAGCCTCTTTAACTGGCAACACGCAAGGGAAACTTTTAATAAAATGTACAAACACCGTGTTACCTAATTTTCAGTAGGGCCAAGATTCTTTTTTAAAAATTGGTGCCTACAGTTAGTATCCCAAATCTATAGCATGATTTTCAAATATCCCGACTTCAGTGGGAGCTTCTGCATCTGAGCACATTTGAAAACCATCATCTATTTAAGTGCCTAATATAATTTATGAATTTAACTTTAGGCACCCATTAAAAAAAGTCTTGACCAAGGTGCGATAAATTATTGAAAGCCTAACTTAATATATAAAAATTCCAAACCAAAAACACTTTAAGACACAGTTAAAGTGGATAAGTGAACTTCAAGAGAAGTTGTACTATTATGCAGCTGTTTAAAGCAATTATTTAAAAAAAAAATAGAAATAATCAGCTAAGGTCACACAAACAATGGTGACATCAATTTTAGCACCCAAATTACACACCCATTAAGTAGAAACATTTCTAATGATCAGCAACCAAAACAACCTTAACTCTGCCCCTAGATTTGTACTACTATTTTAGGGCCCAAATTCCATTGAAGTCAAAAGTAATTTTTTTAATTGGAGTTGGTCCAGGGTCTGATATGTCTTTTTATTTCTTAGTTCATGTTTGGATTTCCTTTAAGTGTGACTTTAACAATGAAGTTCCTGGGATTTGTAATGCTTGGCTTTGGGATAATTACAATTAATTATTTTGTAATGTTTTTTATGTTACTGATACATATTCTCAACCTTAAATCCATTTTAATATAATTTTTCTCTGAGAATTTCCTTAGCTTTTAAAAAATTATTTAAAAAGTCATAAACAAATGCCAAACCAGGAAGTCAAAGAGAATGCTACCATGAGATATTTTGAATTCTTCCTCTTCCCCATATCCTGTTATCTGGGATTCAGGTAATTGTGCACGCATCTGCCATCTTCTTCTGTCTGAGGTCTGCTTGCCATCTTCTTTGATGCAATAGTTTCCTCAGCATCTCCTTTCTATCATGCTGTATTCAGCTGATCCCCTTCATTCATCCTCTGCATGTGTCCAAACCCACGAAGTCATGCTTCCCAGATTTAATCAGCCATATCACAGACTTTGACTTCCACCCTAATACTTTAATTTCACAACTTGTTTCTTTGTGTAACTCCTATAGTGGTGTGAAGACATCTCATCTCCAACACCTGTAGCCATTGAATCTGCTGTCTCTTCATCATCCGCGCTTTTGCACCACGCAGTGTTGCGAGGACGCTATGGTTCTACACAATTGGCCTTTTAGTCTCAGTGGCATATACTTGTCATAGACAACACGTAAAATACCATCCCACACTATTCCAGCACTCCCCGTCAGGATTGTATCTCATGTTCAAGCTTGTCATCTTCCATAACCCAGCTGCCAAGGCATATGATTTCCCTGTGGCTCCTCTGCTGACCCACATGACCTCAGTCTTAGTCATGTTTATTTTCACCAATGCCGGCTTAGCTGTTCCTACCATTGGTTTACTATTTCCTCTAGGCCTTTCTTTTAGAGGATGCCCTTATTGTTATAACGTCTGCATATCACAGCTTCTCACCATTGCCCATTGGGATCTTCCTGCTGACATAGTCCATCATAGAATCATAGAAATGTAGGACTGGGAGGGACCTTGATAGGTCATGTAGTCCAGTCCCTGTGCTGAGGCAGGACTAAGTATCATCTAAACCATCCCTGACAGGTGTTTGTCTAGCCTGTTTTTTAAAAACCTCCAAAAGATGGAGATTCCACAACCTCCCTAAGTATTTGTTCCAGTGCTTAATTACCCTTATAGTTAGGAAGTTTTTCCTAACATCTAACGTAAATCTCCTTTGCTGCAATTAAAGCCCATTACTCCTTGTCCTGTCCTCAGTAGTCAAGGAGAACAATTTATTACTGTCTCTTTACAACAACCTTTTACATACTTGATTACATTATGTCCTCCCTCAGTCTAAACCCCTTTTTTTCTAGTCTTTCCTCATAGGTGATGTTTTCTAGACCTTTAATCTTTTTTTAAAAAAATGTTTACTCTCCTCAGGACTTTTGCCAAATTTCTCCATGTATTTCCTGAAGTAGTTTCACTTCAAAGGGACTTTCATTCAAATCACAGTCAGATCATTGTTTTAGGTGATCATACAGCGCATTCAGCACAGTTATTGAATCCTCCTACACTCCGTACTTCCGGGGCACTGGTCTCAGCATCCTTCTGTTTATTGTATGCCATCTCTAGGTCTATGAAAGCCCAGAAGCTATCCTGTTAGTACTCTGGCCGTTTCTCTATCCCTTGCCAAATTACAAACATGGCATCCATGATTCCTCATCCTTTCCTAAAGCTGACCTGTTCTTGTTTGAGGAGGGGTCCCACCATTTTCCTAGTCCTGGATATGTTCTGGTATCTTCATCCCATGCAACAATAGCTTTATCCTCCAGTAGTTTCCACATTCATGCAAGCTTCCCATCTTATGTATTGGGACTAGTAGACTTGCACCAATCTTGGAGGATTCTTTCGTTTCACTATGCAGCTTTAACCACTTTGCTCCTCCACTTTATGCCTCTCTTGCCCAAGACTTTCTCCAGGTCTGCTGTCACTTCATCAGGTCACACTGCCTAACTGTTCCTAATTTCCTTGATTGTATTTCTCACCTCCTTCTCTATTATATCAAACTCAGAAAACCACATTAGGATCACACATTGGTAATTCTGCCCTAAAAGGGTTCACCTTGTTTAATATACTGTCACATATTGTTTCTAGCTTTCCTTCACTTACTAGCAGTGTCCCCAATCACCATTTGCAAATGGTATTACAATATTGTCTGCCTTCCCTTGCATCTCATTTTTCTAATGATATATATTTTTTGTCAGTCCGTTGTGGATAATTTTGAAGATCAGGAGACAAATTGTCTTGGGCACTCGTTTTGTCCTTCTTCATTGCCCACTTGGAAACTCATTTTGCTTCTTTGTATTTGTTTTCGCTTACACTCAATGGTTTCACTTTTTCTTCTCTATGCACTATTTTCTTCTTTCAGATTGCTACTTGCATTTCTTTGATCCACCACCACTCCTTTTTCTTCTTGGTCTTCTCCAACTGCATCATCCACAAACCTCTTCACTTGCCACAATCCATGTTCTTTTGAGGTTTTTCCAAACCTCTTCAGCCAATGCCAAATCTGTGTCTGGACTTATCCTGTAGTGCTTGCACAATCTTCTCTGCCACACTTCCTCTTAACTTTCTGTACTTTAATCTTATTTCCTTTTGAGCTTAGCTCCTGCCTTGACCAATACTCCACTGCTGTCTTTGTCACAAGAGGTTGTATTTCCTCACCAATGTCATATCAGTCTAGCTTTTGTTTCCACTGCTGATGTACGTAACCACATAACTCACCCTCTTTTGGAACCATGTATTGCAGAAGTGGGGAAACTACGGCCCATCTGAGCTTTTCACCAGGCCCTCCAGCTCAACCACTGGTTCACGAGCTCTATTCAGGTGGTCTATGGAAAGGTTGTGGAACAAGCTGTGTGCCATGGCAGCGGCCGGTCCCCCTCCCAGCCCTTTCCCCCCAATCTTCTCCCACCACCTGGGCCCAGCTGTGCCCTGACTGGAGCCGCTCCTGGAGCATTAATGGCCCGCCATATAATTTCTATAGCCAAATGTGGCCTTCAGGCCAAAACTTTTGCCCATCCCTGATGTATTGGCTATCATGAATTGAATGGCAATGCACATGTCTAAGAATGTCTTCCTCATGCCAGGCTAGAGGCAGGAGAACTTCTGGATTAGGGCACCATTAGCTGTAGTCCTTGGTAGAGTGACATACGACTAGTCTCACCCCTGCTTATAACCATTATCTATTACTGCCCTTTGATAAGTTGCCACAAAAAGAAGAAAACCGTGTGCGCTGACATAGTTGCCTGGCACCAATAAGCAGTATCATGTCTTGGCTGGTGTCTCTGATATGGACTGCCATGAGAGTCTCTTTTCCCAGTTGGACTAAGGACATACACATTCTCTTTCCACCGTGTTGCCATAGTGCTGGTGGACTGTCAACAGGAGGTATTGGTGTTGCCACTGGCCAGCACCAGGCTTCATTTAATCCACGAATGGGTGGGTTGAGAGATCAGAGTTTGCCTTCTCCTAGCTAGGCTGCCTTTATGTGAGCTATTGACCCAAGCCTGTCTGCAGTCCATATAATTGCGTTATTTACAATTGTTGTATCTATCTTAAACTGAATTTAAGGCCACAGAAGGGAACACTAGATTGTTCTAATTTCTTGACATATAGCCTATATGCAAGATTTCAGTTAATTTTAACTATAAAGAAAGTTTGAGGAATCTGTGTCATTCCATTGTTAAGATTGCTCAGGACAAATTAAAGATTGACAGTGGTAAAAAAAAGTTGAAGGACCCAGTTTTTAATTCATTTTAATTCATATACTAATTAACAGAATTACTGGTAAATCTTAGGAAAATTCATTCTGTAACCAAAAAGAGTAAGTGTTGCAGGTTTGGGGAAGATTCACTGTGTTTTTCATACCAAAAAACAAAAACAAACAAAAAAAGAAGTTGAAACCCAGCTTTAAATGCAAAATGGAACCCAGCCTTGACTATGGAGTTGTGACCAGCACTTTTATAATATAATTAAAGTATCTTTGTGAAGTGCCATACGAGTAATATTTAGTATATATTCTCACAGTAGTTTTGTCTCTAATGATTTTGTCTAATTAAAGCACATGGAATTATGTTGCTCAATAGAAAAAGATTGTTATTTGGATATGCTTATATTGTGATGGATGCTAAAGAGAAACAGATGTTATTCAGATAGCTTGGAATTGTTAAAAAGTCTATGGTTTTGTAGCTTGTATATGATTTCATGAAAGGCCAAAGTTTTTATCACCCTGGTATGATTAAACGTAAGGTATCAGGTTTTTTATATACTGTTCCTAGAGAAACTAATTGACAAATAAATAAGGTTAATTTAGACATTGTAGTTATGCTAGTGTTATATTACAGAGACAAAGGTTGTATGGGCGTTACGCATTGAGAATGGTTCTCAATTACCTCCTTTTGTGAGCTGGGAGCTAGGGTTAGTTTCAGTATTTCTGATGTAATTTTAGCTGGTTATTTGCATAGTTGTCAATGTTTGTGAGGTTATGTATTTTTAAACAGATATGTTTAATAGTGCATCTTATCCTTTAGTTGCACCTACCACTTCAACTGTCATATAATTAAAGGGGTCTTTTTTTGGAATTTTCTTGAGTTTTTCGAACTCTCTGATTTAATCTGATGCCAAGGTCATACTGCAGTCTTTGAAAAGCCAGGCATGTTCTACAGTAAATGCTTGAATGTCAATTAAAGCTTTCTCTGCTGGGCATGCAACGTTATTCCTGGATCAACTATGATTGTTTGACCTTTCCCCTTTCCCCTGCCTGCCCGGTTCTCCAACTCCACAATTGGTTTCCCCAGTCATTCCTCAAAGATGCAGCTTTACTCAGTGGCCCAGTATGAGCACCTGCTCTCCAGGCCTTCCTGTGGTGTAGCACCAGCTTCCAGCCAGCCCCTTCTCTTGGATCTCTTTATGTCTTTCTCCAGTTCATTGCTGGGATGTATGGAAAGGAAGCCCTGATCCTCTGGACCTCAGCACATATGCCAACTGCTAAAGATGCCTGTACATCAGAGCACAGAGTCTCCCCCTCACCCGTATCCCCACAGCCCCACTCTAATTCAGTGCTCTGCTCTCAGCCATCCAGCTCTGCCGCCCTAAAATTCTGATGTTCCTTGCATTCAGTGAAACACTTAGCACTTAAAATTTTAGGCTGAGACTTTCAAAGAGATTCAGTGGCATTGGGTGCCTGATTTCCATGTGTTCATTTGAAAATCCCAGATTTATGTGCTAATTGTTTAGTAATAAAAATTTGAATCACCAGTCAAATAAACTACTGTAATCAGCAGGGTGTTGGTGGAAATCTAGCCTGTAAAGATTAATTTATAATTTTATAGAATTCCTTTGTGAAAACTGCCCTATTCTCCAGTAGGTAGAAACTAACATACATATGGGGAATTTGCGGTCCTCAAATACTTCCTGTGATGAAGAAAAAAGGGCCAAAGACTCACGAGACACCGCTGCGAAATTTAGACCATGTCTAATTTCAGATTGAGTATTGTATGAAAGTGTTTTTCTTTTAATCTTCCAGTTTCTAAATTCCCAGGATAAACTCATCTAAACTATTTACACATACACACATTCAGACAAGCATTTGAATGCGTTCCTTAAATATATCTTAGACAGTACACACCCTAGGGCAGCCACTATTTGTTCTGTTTGTACAGCACCAAGCACAGGTGGGCCCTGGTCTATGACTGGGACCTCAGGCACTGCCACAATATAAACAGTAAATAATCACCTGATTGGACATCCTTATTAGCCACTTCTGGAGGGATGTTACCAACACTGCAGAAGAACAGAATTCTCAAGAAGAAATCACAGTTGATTTGCAGCTAATCACAAGGTCCAGATTTCCCTGACAAGCCGCCATGCCTTAAGGAGCAGATTCTGCGATTGTCTGGAGTTCTGGAACTATCTGCCTTTCCTAAGGGAGGGACACAAGTACTCAAATAGAGGAGGCGTGGTCTAGAGGATTGAGTACTGGACTAGGACTCTGTCACTAACCTGCTGGGTTAAATTAGGAAAGTTGTTTAATCTCTTGCCCCTGTTTTCCCATAAACATTTCCAAGAATGGCAATCTGAGTATTAAAAGCTCAATATTTCCACAATCAATGTAGTCTCTATGGCCCTATGGAGGAGGTCATGTCAGAGCTCATTTCCTCTACCTTCAAATTGATTTCCTGGTGATGGGGAGATGTAGGAAAAGAGTCAGATTTTGTACTAAGTGCTTCTAAAAATAAACCGTGTCTGCACTATTAAGCGTCTAGGAGAAGGAGGAGGTCATTGGGAATAGCAACCACCCTGAGTACCACACGTACATATTTATATATACAAAAGTGTATCTTGATCTCTGACTACATCCTTAGATCCTCCTTCTTCCCGGGAAGTATCAGTAAAATGGTAAGACTGGAACCATTCACGCTTTGGGGAATATTGAAAGTGATAAGAATTTATATGAAGAGTTTTAAAAATCTATTGTGTGTATGTAAATATATATAAAGGCTTCAATAAAGGATCACTCAATAACTCTGCCAAACCCTACACACACACAATCTCTGCCCAAACAACGAGACACAAAAGACAGGTATAACAGACACAGGGGAACACTCAGTAAATTAGCTGTATCTTAAATAGCAACTGTTGTAGGTTTCCCTTAAAAGTTTTCCTGGCTCTAATTTTTTCATTTTCTTTTGCTTTTCAACATGTTCAGTTATCTCCCTGTGCAGGAAATGAAATGCTTCCTTCTAACTAGTGTCAACATTATTTCTTCCTCTTAGTCAATTTTAACTTCTCAGTTGTGTAGAGCAGTGCTTTCTGCAGTACGCTAGGCAAGATCTCAGTGGTGATTTTCAGAGAGACAGCCACGCCTTTGAGGCTATCCTTGGGGTTGTTGTAAATTGTGTCTCCAAAAGGAAACAGAGCCTCCACTTTCATTACTCAGTGCAAAGCCTTAAAGATACAGATACACACTGGATGTTGATATATAAATTAATTTTAAAAGTACTATTTAAAATCGTGTCTGGGTTATGATAAAAGCATGAAAATAACTACAGGCTCTCCATTTGCAACTCTCATTCTTGTGCTACGTGGTACAAAAACCCCATATTTGGGCAACTCAGCTTTCCAGATAAAGATGGGTGACTATGGCTGCCTTCAGATGTGATTGCTTTTTTTTAGCTAGACAAGGGAGACTCTCTACTAGCCTGAAAAAGTACACTGAGGTCACCATCTATGCAGTGATCTGAACCATTATCAAGAGGGGAGCACGCACATATGATCTCTTGTGTAACAATGTGTTGAACTATTGGAAAGCTGGCCAGGCCCTTCATTTTATTTCCAGGTAATATTTTGTATATAACATCCCTCCATACAATATTTCTATCAGGAATGTAAAACAAAATAGAAAAGAATATTTAAAAGGAAAGAACTCCATTTTTCCTGATACTTTGTAGGAGGTACCTTTAGCACAGAAGACAGATCAGTGGACCCAATAACTATGGGCTATTAACCATAGCATATTGTCACACCATTTTGTGGACAAATATCCACTAGGGCCTAGACTAAGAGTAATGAATTCATTATAATTGTGGCCTATTGGATGTCACATAGATCCAGGTCTCAAGAAGTGAAAAGGTGCACCTCACCCTTTTCTCTTGATGCTCTTAGCTTTAGCAGTAAGTCTGAAAAATAACACCACTGAAGATACTTTTTGGTGTGGTCATGAGCTCTCCTATGTGACCCTGGATAACTACGATGAAAACAGTAAAAATGGGGATGTCCTGGTGGATCTGAGATCTTGCAGTTCGATTGTTCTGATTTGCAGGACAATCCTATACAGGCAAGCTGAGAAATCAAACATCCATTTCATTCACGCTTTTGCAAGAAAGGGAGAGTGAATGTTCAGCCACGAAAGGTTCAGACCATTTTGATGGTGTCTGTGAGACCAGTTTCAGATTTAACAGTTTGGCTTTGGGTTTTTTTTTTTTTTTTTTAAGAATGTAGGATAAGGGGCATATCAGGCCCAAAGAGCCTAATTGTTTTATCTAGCTTAAGGAAATATATGGAAGAAAAGCTTCTTTTTTAACAAAAGTTAAATTTTTAAAAGCTTCTGTTCTGCAATTCCATTGGCAATTCACCCAGTGCAAGTTGAAGTTGTTTTTTGTTTTTTTGGGGGGGAGAGAGAGGGGCAAAAATGGTCTTCTTCAGAAGGGGAATTGTTTTAATGTTTTAATGGAACAGGTCCTTAAAGCCTAAAACTCACTTCCATAGGTGGCATATGCATATGTATATATTAGTGCAGTTCATGCCTTTAAATCCACAGGGCTAGATTGTGACTTCCCTCACAACCAAGGGATGGTTTGTACACTGCATAACTGCAGAGGGATTCTGATTGGGAGACAACTCCATCGTCTCTGACAACATCCGAAAATAAAAGCACATTCCTTTTTAATCTATGCGAATAATTTATTTGAGGAATTTCCCCTCATACTGAACGAACTTGTGAGAAGATCTAAAGCATCTCCAACAATCACATTTCCACAATCCATGAAAAATAGACCAGATTCTGGCCGTGTTTAAGAACCTCTAACCCTTCAGTCCAGGCTAATTCCAGGCCTAACCTGCCAGTACAAGGATGCTGGAAGATTTTCACTGAGTCTACCACAAAGTGTTGCTATTTTACCCTCTGTTACATATCATCCCTCATCACATTCCCATTGTACAATATAGGCATTTCCTGTTGCCATTATAAGGGTCTTCAACTATGAAAAAAACACTCCTTCTAGCCTACTGTTTATTTGATGTCTAGGGGCTAGATCTGCCCCACTGGATATTTTGCTGCCTGAAGACTAAAACAATCAAATCAGGCAGATGCAGCAAATGGGTAATAAGAACTTCATGCCAAAGAGATGACTCTACAAATTGCATGCCATGGTTTACAACAATAAACACGGGAAACAAAACACCCCAGAGACCTGCATAAGAAATGGGAAGCAATTGAATACTTTGAAATTTCTGGATCTAAACATCCAGGTAAAAAGTTAACGCTTATCTTCATTAATCTCTGTAGCTGAACAATTGCCCCCAGGAAAAGATATGAGAGCTCATAAGGCACTTCTCGGAGAATCCCAGAGTCTCAGGCTGCAGTAACGATTGGGAGAAACTCACACAGCAGCGTAAGGGCCTCAGAAGGCAACCAGCAGAGCAGAGAGGAGGAGGCTTAGCTACATGAGGGACAGCTGGCACATGCACACGTCCTCTAGCATGTGCTGGAAGGCATGCAAAGAGTTAATATGAGGTATTTCATTACACCATAACTGCCAAATTTTATTCTGCTCTATTTATGACATTATATGGAAATTATGTAATGAGTTATATTCAAATTAGCTGCAAATTAACCATACACTTAAGGTCAAACACACCCTGCTCCAAGCCGATGTTGGAGGGTAGGTTGTAAAACTCAGCGTTGCCTGTAGTAGATAGATGGATGGGTGCTTGAGGATGTCAGGTGGGGAGGCTGGGGGATTCTGAGTGGGAAGCGGTTGGGGCGGTTGATATTGCTGGGGGTCGGAGTGCTCCTGAGGAGATAGGTGGGTGCTGGGGCTGCTAATGGGAGGGCGGGCAGTATGTGCTGGGAAGGGAACATCAGCTGAGGGCAGGGGGCGGAGCCCAGGATGTTAAAGCCTCATTGGGTGAAGCTACCCTCACAGCCACCATCTCCCAGACCAGCTGCTTGTTCCACACCCCAACCCAGCAGGAGGAGGAGCAGCGAGAGAGGAGGCACAAGAAAGCCAGCTCAGTAGATGCCACAGCAGCATCTAGGGGCTAGCAGGCAGCATTATAGGCAAACATTTGCCATCTTCCCAGGCAGCGCAGGCTTGGACGCCTGGCAACCCAGCTGAGATGAGGGACTGCATGACAGAGGGGGCACATGGATGACACTGTAGTGCTGACTCTTCGGTATCACAACAGGATTATTACTAACCAAGTACCTACCACACTTGCTTCACTGTGTTCACTGCTCCACCACCTGACATGGTGTCAGCGGTAGCCGCCGGAAATTAGGGGAAATCAAGAATGAGTACATGAGAGTCCTCTGCAGGGAGGGGAGGGGTTGTTTGCCTTCCCCCCAAATACCTGAGCAGCATCCACATCAGGCTGCACGAGGAGAGACAACAGCTCAGACTCAAAATCCACACCCCTGAACGACGTAGTCATACCAACCTAACCCCTGGTGTAGACAGTGCTATGTTGACGGGAAAGCTTCTCGCTTTGCCATAGCTGCTGCCTGTCAGGGAGGTGGAGTACCCACACCAAGAGGTGAAGCTCTCCCGACGTCAAAGGTAGCGTCTTCACTCAATGCTATGGCGGTGCAGCTGCATCACTGCAGCGCTGTACGTGTAGACAGGCCCTAAAAGAAGGATCTGCCAAAAAGCTAGGCTGCAGGCCTAAAAAAGAGCTGTTGTTGCAAGGAGGGCCAGGGCCCATGAAACAGATCAGGAGAGGGCCATTTCCACTGGACCAGTGAGAGAGAAACAAGCTGTCTTAGGCCCAGTCTACACTTACCTTTGCGCGGTGTCCCCTTCGACGCAGCGCTACTCCACTTACCGAGGTGGTTTTCCTGTGTCGCTTCCTGGATCAACTGAGCACGTCTATACAGACCACTCAGTCAATCCAGAGCAATCGACGTGACGGCGGCAAATTTGCTGCCGTCAGTGTAGACCCAGCCTTAGAGTTTCAGGAACAGCAAGAGGAAGAATAATTAAAACAAAGGCCCAGATTCTCCCCTGAGATTTTCAAAAACAGGGAACCTCTACCAAATTCTGATCTCTCCCACCCTATGGGGAGAAAGGAGGATACGAGGTCAGGTGACACCTCTCCTCCCAGACATTTAGGCCTGGATGAAACCTTCTCTGTGGGTCTCAAGATCCGCATATGGTGAATGAGTAGAGGCAGCAAGAACGGGTAGGCTGGAGAAGTCGCAGCCACCTCCCACCTCTAATAAAAAGCTCTGCAAAAAGTAACCTAGTCCCTGGCTGAGCAATCTTTTCCACAGAGCCCCACGTCCTTCAGAAGTCCCAGGGCCAACCACTGCCAGGGAGATTCTATGGTAGCATGGCTCCAGTGCCTCGGGGCTGCCTAGGGCCTGAGCTGAGATGGAAGCATAGGGCCTCCATGCATATGGCGCTGACACCCCATAGACCCCTGAAGAGCTGCCTGATTTTGGGCATGGGACCTGCAGCTTGTGTGGGGAACATGGGATGATATTATAGGGGAGCTCCATTAGAGAATCTTTACAGAGATCCTCCATACTCCCTCACTCCAGATTTTATCACAGGAGGGGATACTTTGGGCCAAAGTCTACAAAGGAACAGACGTTCTTTTTCCAAGGCCATGAAGCTAATATTTCCTGAAATTCCTCCAAAAAGTTTTAACTTTGCTGAAGAATCAGCATGACTAAAATGGCTTAATCACTTTTAGCTGCTTCATGTTGCATCCAGACTTGTCAATGAGAGCGATGAATGCCAAGTAAATCTTTTCTCATGCACCTTAGGGGAAAACTAAATATTTATATTATGATTGCATCCAGAGTTCCCAGTCATGACTGGTGTCCCATTGTAGTCATGTGCCAAAAGCAGAGGAAGGGACTGTCTGTCTTGAAGATCTTGCCATCTAAAAGGAGATGAGGCTTGCGATATACTGAGAATGTCAGACATAACTCCAGACCAGAAGAAAGTGTAGAAAACAGAAAAACAACTATTTCACATGTAAATGATTGGGAGACCCTTCCAATCTTCACAGAATATCAAAGAGGTGCAAATTTCACTGAGGTTAGACAAAAAAGCTCAAACACAAGGCAGAAAACCTGAGTGACTCTGACAGAAGACTTTGAGGATGGGTGACAAAGAACAGAATCTATTTATGGAATATGTAATAAGACACCTCAGCATTTCTGGAAAACATGCCCCAGCCCGAGAAGGAGAACGTCATAAATCTCACAAAAAAGGGCACTGGTGTAGATTGTGAAATTATGTAGATTGTAGATTATTAAAACAACTGGAAGTGACACTAAAAGAAAAAAGAAGGGAAGGGGGAAAAGAGAGAGATGTTCCCTATGGACATATTTATAGAGCTGATGAAATCTAGTGATGGCATTACCTTTTTGCTTGAACATTCACAAGTGCCCTGACACAAGCCCTCCTAGAACAACTGAAGGTTACATTTCACTCATGTAAAGGCATAGTTCAATTGCTGATTTTGCACCAGCCTGTGGAATAATCTTTTTCGTTGCCATTTAGGGTCCACAAGCGCGATTACACTGTATCCAGCTCTCCATTTTGAATCTGTCTGGTGCTGCATGGATTGGTTCTTGCAATAGCAAAACCCCTTTGTGAGACAGCAATCTGAAAATCCAGTACAGAACCTTCTAGCCTTATAAAATGGAGGCCAGGAGGACGAGAAAAAAAAAAGCAATGGGCCAAAAGACCCATTATCGCCTGCTGGTTCTTCCATATCTGTGCCGCCGCTTCTCTTACCACTCCATAGCTAGCAGCTAGGGGAGGAGATGAAGGTGGTAACCAGGCATGGCAACCTGAAGCAGAAGCAGGGAACAATAATCAGGATGTCAGGCATGATGACCCACAACTGCAGCTGGTGACGTCAGCCCAATGTTTCCTAGTCTTTTAGGTGCGGCAGAAAATCCCCATCCCTGTATTACACCTTCCCAGGGAACATGAGGAGTAATCTATAACTTGCCCAGGGCAGCTGCAAACCTCCTAAGAATAGTTTCATAGTATTCAGTACTTAGTATAAAAGAATCTATCCTCGGGGTGGTTTTTGTCTCTGCTTTGGGACTGATATCTTTCCATCCCTAAGATGAAGAATTCACTCTGTGTGCACATATGCACACCAAGAGGAATCAGCACATGCCTGTCACGTGGTCTCTTCTGTCCTGATCTGCCATTCTGCGTTGGGTGAAGCTGAACAAGGGAACCAGGCGCTGGGGATTGTCTCCCAGGCATCACTCTGTGAAGATGGGCAAGAAAACCAGTGCTGTTTCAGAAGAAGGAGAGAAACTATGCTCAAAGACTGCTCCAAAAACATTTTAAATGGATAGCAATCTTCCTGTCCTCAGTGAAGCTGGGTTTATTGTCTCCCCTCCCTCACATGGGCCCATTGTGGGTCTCTCTCAAGGAAGGTACCAGCCTGGGGTTCAAGAATGGCTCCCCAAAAGTTCTACCTCTCTTGACTGCACGGGCTCCATATAGTCCAGATAGGTCTGTGTTTCCCCTTGAGGTCTCAGACTCAGGGTCTTGTCTGTTTCATGAATGTAAATTCATGAAATATTATGGGATATGAGACTTTTTATTGAGGTGATAAAACAAAACTTTATATTTAAATTGTTAAGAACAAAAACGTCAGTTCTGCAAATTTGACATGAAAATGCTCACTGTAATTTCTCCATAAATCCGTTTAAATGCCACATCATTTCGTATTTTGAAAGGAAGGGCTAGTCATGCACCACCCTTAAAACAGCTAGGAAAAGGGGTGGAATAAGCAGACCCCAGCAAAATTCTTTCACGAATATATGTTGAAACTTGCTCCTGGTGCAGATTGCAAGGTCTCCCTTACTGACTCTGGCTGGATGGCCATTGCTTGGGTAGACAGACAATCCCACACAAATATGTGAGGTTGATTTCAAAGGACTGAGCAAGTGCATGTGTAATAAACTGTGAGGGACTGAGTTTGAATGAATCTTGACACAACTTTCCCTACTGGATTTGGCTTGGGACACAGTATTTTTTACATCACTTTCCTCACCCTTAGATAAATACAGATGCCACCAAAATCATTTTATTTCTACCTCTTCTCATACAGAGGGATGGGAATATGGTCCACTCAACTACAGACAAAAGCATATCTTAAAGGGCACATCATTAGGTAGCAGAGGCCACGAAGTTTACATCTGTCGGCGAAATAAAGCGTTTTCAGTTACTGCCCTTACTCCCTTGCATTGCTATGCAGGTCATAATTTTTCCCTTCCATGAATGGCTACTTTAATATACTATAGAGTAGACTAATTCTTCAATATGTGGAGATGTAGTATTGAGAATGGTTTCTGTCTCATGAATGAATAAGTATGTTCTGTAGAAGGGAAGTCTTTAATGATGCATGCATCTGTTTGATTTATCCATCTAGTTTCTCAGGCACCATCTGGGTCTGTATTCACCATGTGCAATTTGGTGCTACAATTTCTATCAGGTATTTAATATTTTAATCTAGCAATATTGCTACTGAAAACATAAATACCTACAAGAGACATCACTGTTCATGTTTCAATGTATGAGCTTTGATTGCCTGTTGGCACTGAGAAGGAATTCTCCACCTACCTACATGACACACATATCCTGGACAATGCATATTTGGCAGAATGCATTATTTTTGCCTTCCTCTGAAGCCTCAGCTACATAAACCACTGTCAAAGGTAGGATTACCAGAGTAAATGGTCTGCTCTTATACTGCCACTCCTAATTTCCCGGCCTTTCTTCACAATTTATACCTGAAGTCAATCCAAATTAAGTTATAAATCAATGTAAATCTAATACAAATATGAATTGCTATGGAAAGACTGGAATTTCTTATGGCTAAAGTATTAGAAGTAACTACATACTTGATATCAAAGCAAAATCCCCTTTAATGTGGGATAATATTCATCATATAGAGCAAACCAAAAACATTTTAACCAGTACAAACAAAATAACAGTTATATCCTTGTGTGATTTGATGAATTGACCCTGCTCCAGAATTCAGAGCTAAATAAATAGGGGGGGAAATGTCCAAAGGCTGACTGAGATTTGACAGGTTCTTTTATTCATCCAAGTAAGGGATGGTCTCATAAAGAAATGACACCATTTTAATTAAATCAGTTTCAAAATCAGCAACTGTATTAAGCCAAACTGATTTTAGCTATTTTTAAATTAATGTAAATGAAATATGATACAGCTCCCCAGAGGGGACACTCTTAAACCAAGTGAAGAGTGTCCATATGAGGGAGTTGTATCAATTTAAAACTAAAGTGATGTAGCTGGGTCAACCTAACCTTCTCGCATGGGCCAGGCCTAACTCGCCACCCAGACCCTGCTACTGCGCACTGTGAGTTCCATAGTGCACTCTGACATACTGCTGCTATAAATGGGAGTACATCAAAATGTGAAACAGAATTTACAGTGCATGGAGGCAGGGTCCACAGGATAAGCTCAGTGTATTGTGGATTCACACCCTGGCTGGCCTCGCATTAATGAAGCTCTTTGGTCCTTAGTGCCTCCTCTGAAAATGGATCTTAGATGCTTTTGAAAATGTTATCTAAGGTAAATTCATACTGAAGTCTAAATATTATGGATCCACTTGCCATGGACTAATTTTAATACACACTACACTAATGACACTAAAATGGATATGGTTCTGAAAAGCTTATGACTGGGAGACTAAGGGGCAGGTACCCACTGCCATGAAAAGTCTGTGGAATTTGAGCACCTAATTCCCTTATGCCCTCTTTGAAGACCCCAGACTGTGTCAAAACTAATTTGTCTAGCAAACTATGTAGAATATCTGGCCTTGGAAAGCATTTCTGCCTTTGGCATCCAAAAGTTATGATGCAATAGGCTACACTTATCTGTTTTACTACAGAAGGTTCATCTTGAAACAATGACAAGCTGTATGCAAACTGTTGCATACAGTTGTTTACAAAGAGCAAACTACAGCAATTTAGATATGGAATTTTGAGATTAGTTGATAGGCACAGCAAGTGAATGTTTGTTTATCTCTCAAGAAATAAATGTAACAAAATAATGTTTAACAAATGATGAAATATGGGTTTAATGAGCCTTTCTGTTACATTAGTGAGTAGGGATTGAGAACATGGACTTCTAATACTAGGGAAGGGGAAAAAAAGCACTCACTCTCTTTAAGATTGCCGCTAATGAGTGAACACTTACAGCAATGTAAGCTACAGTCAGATCTCCTTAGTTCAGCCATAGATCTGTGTGCCGGGAACAGTCATCTATTTCATATTATATAAAAATACATGCAACTAATGACATGGCTTGTATTTTGAAGTGTCATATAAGCAGATTCTTTTCACTCAAAGTGAGAGGACACAAAAAGTGACCCTAAAAAAGCATCTGGGTTAGTGTTAGTGGGAGATTCTGATACTGGACACAGCAGTGTAAATCTGAACAAGTGTGTAAGAGGCACACCATGGTCCAGTGGACAGGGTGTTGGCCAGCAACCTAGGAAGTCTAAGTTCTAGTCCTAGTTTTGCTACTGACCTGTTGTGTGACCTGGGACAAGACTCTTCACTTCTGTTTCCCCTCATATTTTGAGTATGTCTTGTCCTTTTAGTCTGTAAGCTCTTTGGGACAGGGAATATGTCACTATGTGTTTGTACACCACCAGCCACAGTGGGGCTCTGAGTTAAGTTGAGGCATATAAGCATTACCCTCATATAAATGAAGTAATTGGCATCGCACAGTGATCAGAATCAGGTTCTCATATGCAGCAATGTATGTGACCTCCGGGGCGCTGTCTTGAGAGCTCCATGCCCACTCAGTTCGGAGCTGGCTTGACAAGTCATAGGCCAGCTCAGTCTTCTCCTCCCGCAGCAGAACTGGAGAGGAACACTGTTCATTTCCTGATCCCTCACACTGGCAGCTTGGGGGCCTAAATATAAGGCCAGTCCTGAAAAGCATCATCAGAAGTGGGCACTGTCATGTATGAGCAGCCAGCCTTCATCTTTACAACAGAAAGCCATGATGGAAAGGGCCATTCTCTGAGAAAACGACGCTCCTCTGAAAATCCATCCTAGAATATTCACCGAATGACTCAACTGGCTGAACGTTCCCAAGGGCTTTTCTGTTATTTGATTTTCTATTATTTATCCATTGCTATCCAGTATGCTCCACACTTCACAACACATAGAGGAAGACATGGTTTGATCCCTAAAAGCTTACAGTCAAAGGGTTCAGCAATACTTAAAATGTTACAAGAGCACAGCTGTGGATTTCCCACACACCTGACGATTGTAGTTAAACCTAATTTTCTTGTGTATACCAGGCCTAATGACAAAGATTCAGCCTCCTCAATTCCACTGCAGTCAATAGGATTGGAAGGTACTTAGTACCCTCAGATTGGCTTTCAGGAAGGTAAGAGCTACACTTCAGTTATATGGTATAAAAGCTCCAGAGGGGTAACCATGTTAGTCTGTATACAGCAAAAACAATGAGAGTCTGTAGCACCTTAAAGACTAACAAATTTCTGCGGGCATAAGCTTTCATGGGCTGCAACCCACTTCGTCAGATGCAAAAACTGATTAGATAAATGTCAGTCTCGATGCAGAATATATGTATTTTCTCTCTCTCTTTTAATAGCATGTATAGCACCGATTTATTTCTGTCAAGGTTATGAGTGGAATAATAGTGCTTGAAACATTCAAAACTGTAGGTACTGAAAAGAAGAAAATACCTCAATTTGAAGCCTGAAGATTACTTTGGGTCTCAAAGGAAACAGAAGCAATTTAGTGGCTGATACTCTTAGCAAGAAAAAGGTTGGAAGATTAAGACCAACTGCTGTTTGGATAAGTGGTTGGTAATTGCACGTATCAGCAATTATGTACTGTCAGACCATTTTCCTGTTACCTTACTCCTCTCTTGTGTCCCGTCAGGGTTTATTCGGAATGACCCCACCTCAGTGGTCCTCTTTGGATTCACCTTCCTAATGTCGTACAGCAGCTCATCAACCAGTGCCTTGCACGCTAAATACAAAGAAAGAAAACTCATTGTCACAAGAGAAACCACATCAGCCTACCTGATGGCAGCGTTGCTTTGTAGGAGGGCATTTAGCTGCTGGCACTCTATTAATGAGGTGCATGCACACACATACGTGTGCACACGCATGCACAGAGTTCTTACCTAGCCTGCGATAAGCCTTGTGTCTCAGGGGCGGGGGTTGCATGTGTTTGGAGAGAGGTCGTACTAGGGGAATCCATTTATTTGTTTATCATTTAAACAAAATGCTTTCTCGCAGCCATCAGTAAGGAGGGAAGGCAGCACCATCTGACAAACAAACTCCTATTAAGCTGCACTTTGCTAGAAATGCCTATGCTTTGTTGACAAGAAGCACCCTTAGAGCTACTACAGCACATTGTTCAGCTTGCATCAGTTGAAATGGGGGATGAGGGTATGGGAAGGTGATCTTTTTATGAGACACGGGGCCGACATCTCCAGCAGGGGTGAGTTAGCAATGATGGGAGAAGGGGATCAACACCCAAAAGAAGGAAGTCTCCCCAACAATCCCTTCAGTTTGGCGACAGAGCTTTAATGGTTCAGCACATCACAGAAATAGGGCAACTAGTCCCTCAGCTTGGGTCCACGCCTCACACACACTTCATCTTACGCTTAAAGTGCACTAAATACGTCTTTTCCCATTCTGTTTATTCACCAGGAGTAATAAAATAGAGAAGAAAAGCATAGGAAAAACAGATGAAATATTAGCAGAACTGTTTATAAACTGTATTCCAAAGTATAAACACATACTGTAATGATTTGGTACCATGAAGTATTTTGTTTGCTTGCCTGGGTACAACCTGCGGGCAGGAGATACTCCCTTACAAGGATTCTTAGAAAGAAACAAAGAACAGACTTTATTGGTGGTACATGCATCTTTTGGAATGAACTGCACCGCATCTGGCAGTCAGCATTTTATTCAAGCGCTACTTGCTATATAGTCAAATAACCAAAATTTATAACACTGTTTATAATAGCACCATCTGTTGATTTCCCATGACATTGCGCACACAACTTAATTTTAGGAGAAATGCTACGTGTTTGTTCAAAATTTAGACTTCATGAAAACAAGCTTTTTTAAAAAGCCATTAAAAATATCCCAATGGAAACAGCTATTGTAAAGCAATTGGTGTTTCCCTGCAGTGTTTGCAACCCAAGCATTGCAGGACTGAGGACGCGAAAGTGAAAGTGACCTCATGATTTTCACTGTCCAACTTGACAGAAAGTAACCAAAGAGCATGAATCCTGAGAGATAAGTTAATTTCTTTAATCCGCCAGTTTCAATAAGTAACTGATGATGACTAACAAGTGAAGAAAGGTGTGCATTTATCAAATGTCCTTGTTCCTTTCATATATTTTTCCATGAAAAAGGTAGCCAGTGCTTTTAGTATTATTATTCGTTACTACTGCAGCGCCTAGGAGCACCAGTCATGGGCCAAGGCCCCATGGTGCTAGGTTCAGTACAAACACAGAGCAAAAATACATCTCTTCCCCAAAGAGTTTACAGTCTAAGTATATTGTAGGTAAAGAACTTGCACTGTAAACTTGGGTGTGAATCAAGCTCAGGTTGCCCCCCACTGAGAGGCAAGGGTCATGGGCCTGTGAAAATGCAATTCACTGTTAAATCCCTAATTGATTTGAATGGGGAAAAGACTGGGCCTGACCTTATACTTGGGGTCCTATGACTGGAGGACACCCATATGCATCAGTGTGTCTCTGATCAGCAGGTGACACAGCATCCAGCTGCTTGCTGCCAGCAGACATATTGCTGTTGGCACATGACTGAGGGAGGAATGAACAATGTGACCCATTCAGTGCTTTAGGTCACAACACAATGCAACCCAAAGAAGGGGAGAATGTAGCAGCTGAGGGCTGCCTGCATGTCATGCACCGCACATAGTGCTGGCTGGCTTGGGACATGCAAGTGTTTTGTATGCAGGTAGGAGGCTGAGAAAGAATGTGGCAAACTTGTGGTGGGTCTGAGCCAACTTGCCCTGTAGCAAGTGGCCAGGTTTTATTACCATCACTATGAGTGTGATCGCTGCCCATTTTTGTGGGGTGGCGGCAGAATGAGTAGGAAAGAAACACTGATGAGCCCGTAAAAAAAACCAAAGCAGACTACAGCATTAGGAGTCCATTTGTCCAGCGAGTCCTCTGGTGTTTACTCTTCAAATCTTTCCCAAGCATAGCTTAGCATAACAATTATAGTTACGGAGAGATGGGCACACCTTTGCTCAGCCCTGGGTTGAGAACTGGGGAGCTGAGTTTGGTTCCACGTGATCTTTTCTGGCAGTAACAACTACAGCCAGGGTCCTGCCACTGAGAACGCTCTGCCTCACTGCCTGACAGTGGAGCCCTGGGTCTCTCCAGCTGTAATGTTCTAGTGCTGCATACTTGTCCTACAGGGTCGTGGACGATAACAGTCCGTCCCAATCCATTAGGGCCTTTGGTTAAGGCCAGGCTTTTGAATTCTTTTCTGAAACAAAGCAGGAGCCAGCATCGCTCACAAAGCACAGGTGATGTAGTTGCGTTGGTCTCTGTTGTTTTCTTCTTCCCCCACCCCCTTTTTGTTTTGGTGAGGCAATTGCACACAGTCCCATATAGACTGAACTGAGTAGCCCCACCCGGAGGTGGTAAAAGAATGGCTTCCAAGAGCCCTGTCCTGGTCTGAGTTTCCTAGCTAGTCAGAGACTCTGCATATTTCAGAAGGGGAATGCTATTGGTTTCAATACAAGCACCTTTTCTCCCTCACAGAAGCAACTGATTTCCCCCTAATGTGTCAAAAGATAACAAAGTCTGTTCCAACTAAGCTCATATGTTCACTGCCTGAGGGAAGCCTCCGGCTTATATGGCACTGGGTGTACTCAGGGAACTGTAACTATTTTGCTAGCTAATCAAATTTAGATAGGAGTTACACTCCTGTGGGCTGGATGGTACTCCTACTGTAGAGCTAGTGGGCCAGATCCTGCTCTCAGATGTACAGGTGTAAATCCACAGTAACGCCAGTGAAGTCAATGAAGTTATTCTGGATTTACACTGGTGTGAATTAGAGCAGAATTTGGCCCAGTTTCTCAAAAATGCTACATTCTTACCCAGCGTATCATTGGACTTTTATCTATTGAATGGAGCCAGTGATTGTACCCCCCATTAAAAGAAGCACAAAGGAATACAGAACTACAAAAGCCTTAGGACCCCATACTCCCGTCCATGAACAATGGGAACCCCTCCCAGGAGGCTGTGCAGACCTAGGCCCGGTCTACACTTACCTTTGCGATTCGGCAGCAGTCGACAGGAGATACACAAGTGACGTAAATCACCTGCGTATCTCCCGTCGACTTTGCAGTGTCTCCTCCGCACGGCGTCCATACTGCGCTGCATCGAAGGGAACAGTGTTCCCTTCGACGCAGCGTTACTCCACTTACCGGGGTGGTTTTCCTGCGTCGCTTGCTGGATCAACTGAGCGCGTCTATACAGACCGCTCAGTCGATCCAGAACAATCGATGTGACGACGGCGAATTTGCCACCATCAGTGTAGATCCAGCCCTAGAGATGGCTCTCCAGATTCTCTCCCTCCCAAAATTGCAAGGGAAGCAGCTGCATTAGCCTCCATTGCCTTCCCTCGCTATGGAACCTTTGGGTTGGCTATGGACCTTTGGGGGGGTCAGGAAGCAGCTATTGTGGGAGCCGCTGGACACGAAGCTCCTATAGGAAACATGCTTTGCAGAAATGAGCAGTTTCTAGGGAGGGGGCCTGGTGGGAGGACAGAGGCAAGGGGTGTCTCACGAAACCCAAGGGAGCAGAATCCCTTACTTCTGAGTAAGAGGATCAGGCCCTGTTCTGCTGGGTGCTCAGTGCCTCCACAGGAGGGACTGAAGACATTCATCACCTCTCAAGGGGGGCTCTGAACATTGCAAGATTGGACTTCAAGTTATTTTCAAGAGTCAAATTGAGGCTGAGGACAGAGATCAGCCCTGTATTTCAGGATTCACCACATTGCTAAAATAACTAGGTTGCACCAAAAGCCAAGTGCGGGTTAATACACTTAAAAAATCAGTTAAACCAGCAAAGATCCACTGGGACTGATGAAGATATCAAACCCTAAATTTAGACTGCCTCACAGCCCTCACCAAGCAATTGCGCCGAAGCAGGAAATGAATTGAAAAGGTTGAAAGGAGGCCAGCAAGTCAAAAATTGAGTACTCCAGCCCAGATAGGAAACCATAGCATAGACAAGAATCTCCAAATACTGGCAAGTTAGCACTAGTTGCAGTCTGGAAAGGATCCTAAAATAACAGGGATTCCTGGAGACAAAATAAACACATCTCTAAGCTGTCATCCTGAAAGGAAAGTAATTGCCTAGATGTCTGACTGACTTACTGCTAAAACTAAATATGTAGTTCTTTTACTTCATGTCAGCTATATCTCTACAGGTTAAAGATTTTCCAGTAAAGCACATCAGAAATAAAAGCAAATGTCCATAAGAAATTATGCATCTTAATCTTGAACTTCAGTTGTTGGTAACAGGTTGAAAACACATTTTTAAAAAATTAAGTAACTGAGTTCCAGATCAAGACATTTTATCTTGGAATTCATCAGAGTCTCGTGCATATATAACGCAAACTCCCCTGGCTGATGCATACGTAGTTACAACTCCATTGCGAGTTTCAGGGAAGACTCCACTCTTGATTACCTGAACTCAAGCCAGAATATGACACAGTCCATGTAGTTCCAATTTCCCAGATTTTAAGAATTTCCTCAATTCCTTGTACAAACACAGGGCCTGAGTCTTTCCCTCATTTATGTCAGTTTTACAGAAGTGTAACTGAATTTACTTAGCTACAGTTACTCTTGATTTATACCAGTACAAGTGAGAAAAAAAACAGGCTTACAGTCTGTTTTAGAATCTTCTTGTTCTTAATTCCTGCAGCTTGTTTTAGTCCTAAATATTTACACCCTCTGACTGCAAATATAAGGCTCCCCGGCTGGTGGGTCTTATTGTCTGTTGAACACTCCTCTTTTAAATCTCCTCAGTTCATGCTGAGTTCTCCCCCAAATTATAAAGAAAATACTCTCTGGTTCAGATATTTTTAATATGGTGCACAGTAAATGGATTAAAAGCTGGCTCATTCAAAGTTCTCAAAATGTAATTGTAAACAGGGAATCGTCAGCAAATGGGTGTGTTTCTAGTTGGGTCCCATAGGGATTCATTCTTGGCCTTACATTATTTAGCATTTTTATTAATGACTTGGAAGAAAACACAAAATTCATCACTGATAATGTCTGCAGATGACACAAAAATTGGGGGAGTGGTAAATAACGAAGATGACGGGTCACTGATACAGAGCAATCTGGATCGCTTGGTAAGGCGGGCACAAGCAAACAATATGTGTTTTAATATAGCCAGATATAAATGTATACATCTCAGAACAAAGAATGTAGGCCATACCTCCTGGATGGGGGACTCTAACCTCAAAAGCAGTGACACTGAAAAGGATTTGCGGGTCGTGGTGAACAATCATCTGAATATGAGCTCCAAATGAGACGTTATGGCCAAAAGGCCTAATGCAATCCTTGGATGCATAAAAAGGAGACCCATAAGTAGGATTAGAGAGGTTGTTTTGCCACAGTAGTTGGTACTGGTGCGACCACTGCTGGAATACTGTGCCTGGTTCTGGTGCCTACAATTTGAGAAGGATGTTGATAAATTGGAGAGAGTTCAGAAAAGAGCAATGAGAATGATTAAAGGATTAGAAAACATACCTTATACTCCAGGAGCTCAAATCTATTCAGCTTAACTAAGAGAAGGTTAAGGTTGATTACAGTCTATAAGTACCTACATGGGCAACAAGAACAAATATTTAATAATGAGTTCTTCAGTCTAGCAGAGAAAGATATAACACGATCCAATGGCTGGAAGTTGAAGCTAGACAAATTAAGTCTATAAGGTGTAAATTATTAACACTGAGAGTAGTTAATTACTGGAGCTGGCAATTTTAATATCAAGCTGGTATGTTTTTCTGAAAGATATTCTCTAGGAATTATTTTGGGGGAGATCTATGGCCTGTTTAATACAGGAAGACAGACTAGATGATCATTGTGGTCCCTTCTGGCCTTGGAATCTACGAATCTATGAACTTTTATTTATGTACTATGTATAAAAGTGCATACTGAGAGCCCACAATCAGTGGGTTACATCCAAGCCAATGAGATGCTCATCCCCTAAGGATCTGGCTCATTAGGCATACATAAACATCTTTATTGACCAAAATGACCAAGAAACAGCCTCTTCACACACCAGAATAAACTCATTTCTACCCATCTACTCCTGAATCCTAATCAAACCTTCATACCACTGGGAAAGCCTGGAAACAGAATAACCTGGCAGCATGAACTGAAGATCACGAAATCTAGGGACAGAAGGGTAAGTGAGTTTCAGAGTAGAGGACCCCTCCTACCAGACTGCTTTTGTTTACTGTGTCACTGTTAGCTCAAATGCCTGCGCTAAGCTTATCACACCTGCCGTGGCACCAGACACGGAGAAAGGCAGTCTCAAAGGTAGCAGAGTCCCATGTGTTGTCTCTGGATCTCTCTGCTGGAGGAAGCAGCAGAATGAAAGATCCCAGGCACAGAATATTTTGGAACGTTTCTGAAGCCTGCCTGTCCCACATCAGCACCAGAGGTGCCTGCCTGCAAATGGCATGGGACTGGGGAGGAAGGGTCTCCTGGTAAGAAGAAAAAAACTACAGAGTAAATAGAAGGAGTCAGTTATGGCCTGTACAGCCCATGGAGTTTGGGTGTGGCGTGTGGCGCTGGCGATCTCAAGCCGTACAGCCTGGAGTCATTATGCCTAAAAAGGGCCAACAGCTCTATGGATTTGGAGAGGTGCAGGCAGAGGTGGCACTGCGTACACCTCAAAACCGTTGTGGTGCGTGCTCTCCCCATATTATCCTTCCAACGCTATCAGGTGCAGAGAGGCCGGACAATAGCCACGCCCTCAGCCTGCAAGGTCTCCCCTCTTTCAGGGTGACAGTACTGCTTGCAGTGCTGGGGAGCCACAGGCGCGGTTACAGCATATGACTCATGCTGAAGTCAAGAGGAACGGCATCCAAATAACTGACCAGAGAATCTAGCCCAGGGACAGAAAGCTGCAGTATCACGGGAGGGAGAGGTAGGGGCTCCTGGTACCTTGTCCACCATGTAGCTCTCCCACAATTTGGTCCTATATGTTACTGTTCCCCACTCCCAATATGCATCTAACAGACGTTAAAAAGGGTGTTTAAGGGAGGAAGGAGGAAAATATAGTCAAGTCAAATATGAGTCCAGAGTGACAGGAGAGAGTTGAAGAATTATAGGCAGATATATTCAGATATACCCCTCCAATATAGGATTCAAACTGGCCTGAAGCCACAGGATACATTCCCGGGCATTCAAAAGCATGAAAAAGGGAAGTATGGTTTAATTAACCAGAGGATAGATTCACAAGTTGTTCGATAGGCACCACCCAGGCAGAACATGATAACAGTTATATTCATTTGTACAAAAGGAACATGAAGAAGCTTGGCAAAGAGGTGACTAAGGGGGATGTGATAGAAGTCTATAAAATCATGACTAGTGTGGAGAAATAAATAAGGAAGTGTTATTTACTAGGTCTCAGAACACAAAAACGAGGGGTCACCCAATGGGCAACAGTTTAAAATGAACAAAAGGAAATATTTCTTCACACAACGCACAGTCAACCTGTGGAACTCCTTGCCAGAGGATGTTGTGAAGGCCAAGGGTTCAAAAAAGAACTTAATTAGTTTATGAAGGATAGGTGCATCAATGGCTATCAGCCAGGATAGGCAGGGATTGCTGTTGCCAGAGGCTGGAAATGGCCGATGGGATGGATCACTTGATGATTATTTGTTCCATTCATTCCCAGTGAAGCACCTGGCATTGGCCATTGTTGAAAAACAGGATCTTGGGCTAGATGCACCATTGGTCTGACCCAGTATGGCCGTTCTTATGTTCTTAAATATAAGCATTTGAGAATTCCTCTCCACCGGAGCCAATTTACAGCTCAGACTGAATTTGTGAAGCTGATAGAAATTTTCTTCCCCCTCCAAACCAGGCACACAATGAACTAACCCATTATGAATATGGCCTATATATATATATATACACATATACATATACATATATATACACACACACGAAGCAACTATGTCTATTATCTGCTCAAGATAGAAGTTTGAGTTATCCAAACATTTTATCTGAAAAAAGCAGACAGTCTAGATTATCAGGAGGATAACTTGAAATCTATCTACCCATCTATCCAACTCCAAGATCCAGGTAGACAGAGAAATCAAGCAGAAGCTAAAGTTGCTGAAAGAATGTAAAATGATTTCTGCAGGCAAAAAGAACAGGGCGTCCCTGTTAGTACTACTACACACAATTTTAGAGAGAAACGGGGAAATTACTCACTCTTGGGTCTCCTGCCCTCACATGCACACCTGTGAGCTAAGCAACATGCTCCAAGGAGGCAGTCAAAACATGTGCCTCAAGGGGAACATACAGCATACAACAACTTTTCAGTCTGTTCCTCTTCCTCCCAAACTGACCTAATTTTCTGTAGTTAAAAAGAAAGAAAATTATAACACAAAACACAGGGAGAAGAGTAGGAAATTATGGCACTCCAGGCCCAGAGCCTCAACTCGTGCAAATCCACATAGCTCTATTGACTTCCAGGGAGCTGCTAATTTACACCAGCTCAGGATCTGGCCCAGAGTTTTACACACCTCTGAGTTTGATCTCATATCATGGCAAATCAGGAATAACTCTACTGATTTAAAGGCAGTGTGCGTGAGACCACACTTAGACTTCCTGGAGAATAAATTCTTTTCTCCAAAGTGATATTTGTTATTAATAATCCTCAGTCTTGGAGATTGCACAACCCAAAGGATATCTCCATTAATTTACATATTCACATCCAATAGATGACAAAAGGAAAAGCAATTATTGAAGACAGGAATAGCATTTTTTTGAAAATTATATTGATTAATTTTCTTTTCACCAAATAACTGCTATATTGTACCTTGATGCTGATTTTTCAATAATTACATAAGTCGAATCCCACCTCCCTTATGTATTAATATGTCAGGTATTAACATTAAGCTCTTTAACATTCTTAGAAAATAATGAGAAAATAATGTGACCGAAATAGATAACTTTGTAACTGCTCCTGTTTCCACTGAAATCAATGGAAAATTCACATTGACTTTAATGGAAACAGATTTAAGAATCTTACCATATATGTGCTAGCTGTCTGTTACAGTTATGGTACAGTATCTTTTCAGAAAATTAAGAACCTATCAAGATTATTATCAAGTATTATTTATTCCTTTTGGCATCAATCTTTTTCTAGAGCTACACTATTCATTAGAGGTGAAATTCATCTCTGTGCAAAAGGCCAGCATGAGATCTATTCAACACTTGTATCACACTTAACCCTTCAAAATAAGATGTTAAGCTCATAACCCTAGATTTTAACTAACCCAGGGCTTTCTTTTTGGGGCTCCCAATCTTATCCATTAAATCCCAGTTCTTTTCTGGCAAAAAGGGTAGAGACACAGAGTTTGATGTTTCCACATTTGATTCTTCACTGATGTACAACATATACAGCTGCAAAGTGTGCTGTTGTGGTTTTACCTTAATAATATCTACATTATCTCACACCCAAATTCCTGTAGGCAGGCGACATCTTCTATATGAGATGTTTAAAAGGACCTTTTTCTGTATGGCATCAAGTGCCACTTGTATTTATTTTTTTCTCTCTCTCATGCTGCTTCGTGGCCAACATGCATGCTCTATTTACTAAACTATAGGCGTCATTCAAATATAACTTTAGCTTGAGAAGAGTTTTGCTCCAATACAGCTGATTATTTATGCATATATATACCACGCATACATGCACACACATCTATTTCCCCATTGGTCTGTTGGGAACATTTGCCATCTATATCTGATATAAGTACTGTATTATTCTGTATATGCTAGACCTTGCCTCCTTTTTACTCTTATGTTTACTTATTATTCTGCAGATTTGCAGTGTGTACTTTTGTTGTAATTGATCAGATGCTGTCATTTGTTTTGTAAAGATGCATCTTTAATCTTGGCTATTCATTCTGTACACTATAATGCAAAATTCCTGCCTCAAATACACTGGCAAGACTGGGATTCACCTAAAGTGAAATTTTCCTGTAGACTATTTTAAAAAAAATGTCATGTAGTTCAGAACCCTGTGGCATATTCCAAGGATACTACTTAAACCCCAAAATGTGCCTCTAGCCTGTGTTGTTCTACATATAGCTTTTGAGATTAATTTGTGATACCATGGCTCAGTCTTCTTCAGTGAGGGAGCTGAACCTCTCTTTGCACCACAGCAATACAAACTGCAGATGGGTGACCCTGTGATAATGCTGGGGAAAGGAAGAGTGGAAGTTTCCATTAGTGTGGTCACTTTAACTCTGAGCATATTTTATTTTCACAGTAGATTGAGCAAGGAAGTAAACTTCCTGAAGCAGCTCTTTGGTAGTAGTGGTAGAGGGGGTAGACCATGCATCAGTTATAAAAGACTGTGCAAGTGTATCACTTTTATCAGCACCCACTTGGCCCATTGTGGGAACAGCAGATTAGTCCAATATTTTATTCTCTCTGCTGTATAATCCAGTGTCTCTACTCGGGTGTACTGGTATAGCTCATGTCTGCTCCCATATATGTTAACTCAAAAGTTTTTACTATTGCAGCCCCCAGTTAGGACTAATGTCTGGCCCTAAAGTCAATCTGATGCTAACTTCATTATATTAGATGCTGGAATGTCAATGAATTGGATCAAGTCAATCAGACCACTGATTTCAATGAGGCTGCATCAGATGTATGAGAGGATAGAATTTGCCCTTAAAGGGGAGATGTCACACTTTTTTGGGGTGGTATGTACAGAAGGTACTAACCAGACCTGACCCATTGTACAGCCAGTCAAGACAGTGTGGCATATTGTCACTTTCCCCCCCGCCTAGGATTGGGTCTAAGGCCAAAGTGTTTAGAAGTAGCCTCTATTTTTAGGTACTTTGATTGAGTATCCACCTTGAGACACCTTGGGCCTGAAATTCAGAAGATCTGAGCACTCCAGACTCCAAATGAAGTTAATCAGAGCAGCCGGTGCACGGAAGTTTGGAAAAATCAGACTCACGACTACATTCTCTGAAGAAGTGTGAAAGTTGTGCTCCTTTAGAAGGAAAGTCAAGAAACCTGGAGCAGAAGGGAAAACACACACAGCCACACAACATACCAGTCACCACGACCCAACACAACATGGCAGTAATGTATGAACTAAACAAAAATGAAATCCATACAACTGAACTGGAAAAGGATTAGCCATTTGGAGCAGACACAGCAGAAGCTTAAGAAGAAGAAAACCATTATTTAAAGATGCAGGAGAGGCTGAGTTATAAGCCTTCATATCAACTACATAAGAGAGCCTCCTTCTCCACATGTGTTTATGCACTCTTCTAACACTGAGTTAGTTAATCAGGAAGTCTATGCAGCTCTAACTCCAGCAAATGGCAGCATGCCATGCCAAAAAAAGCATGTGTTCCTGATGAGTACCACTGAATTCATGAGAGAGTAGTCACCCTCAAAATTCTCTACAAAATGCCCTTGACTAACTGGCTCACATAGAGTAAAAGAGCCTATTGCTGCTAAAAGCTAACAGAGTTTTCCTTTCAGCTAAAGCAAAAAAGGCTTGGGCTTTTTGTATTGAAGGTTACAGGTTCAATTCCTGCTAACAACCAGTAGTGGGAGAAATAAAAATAATAAACAAATAGACAAAATGGATAAGAAAAGTGGCTACTGGCCACATTTTGATGATGGGAGATGGTAAAAAAAAAAGTGATTTTTTCATGAATATATTCAAACTTCAAAACAATTTCAAGCAGTTTAACTGATAATGCAGTTTGTAATAACACTTTTTTAGCCATGTTTGTTAAGAGATTTAGACTAGCCTGATTTCCTTCAGCCTTGCCTTTATTATTAGTCTGCTTATCTTCCAAAAAGATCATCTAAACTACACTTCTATAAGGAATGCGACCCTTAGCAGTGTAGTGCTTTGCAATTATCTAGTTCTGAATGAACTTGTTGTTAAAACATTTTTTTAAATCTAATGAAAACATTAGATCAATTCCTAGCAGCAATAGCTGTCATTAAATCAATAGCATGTGTTAGTTCATTATACTGATATTTGACACAAGCGGCTGAAGGTCTGCTAACAATGGAGCCATACTGAAGTATGCCCTCTACTAAGCATATTTCATACAAGATAAAAATCTGTTAAGTCTACAGTATCTAAAACTTACAAATAAAATAAGCAGATCACTGAAATGTACTGTATCTCCTACTGAGATCACCACAATTTCATAGACTTTGGAACCACACATTTCCTTGTGGATGCGGTGGAATTTGCCTCTATCATGACTATATTCTAGAATCAGCTAGAAAAGCTTTTTGATTATTTAACCACCTAGCTCAAAAAGCACATGTAGCCATTTCACAATGAAATGCTGCTAAGGGCCTGATCCTACTCCCATTAAAATCAGTGAGAGTTTTGTTATTTATTTCAGTGGGAGCAAGATCTTTCACCAAGTCCCTTGATCAGGAAAGATCTTACCAAAGGAAAAGAGAATTTGTGTGTGTAAGTGTAGTAGCTGTCAGGATCAAGAAAGAAAACTAGGCTGATTTCCTCATACAAAAGCAGACTTGACTTTGATAGGTCCCTTATAAATACTATCACATTGCAAATGTCAAAATTATTTAAAGACCTCAAGGTTCTTATGCAATACGTATTTTAATGTCTCACTTGGGGGATGTAAATATGGCTTCTGTCCCATTGTGGATTCCTATGGGATGGTTCAAAAAGGATCTCGTTTACTATTAAATACTATAGATTTTTTAGTCATTTCAATAGAATTCAATTGGTTTAATCACTCTTAAATACTATGGGATTTTACCGTAAGGGATATACAAGCTTGGCTGCACAAGGCTAGAGTGACTGGCTAGCTAGAGGAAAGGAAGTGAGTCAGAGAACAATCACTTAATGTGGCATTTATCCTTACTTGCAAAGTCACGCCCCATGTGTTTTTGTTTTACACAACGGGAAGGCGGGAAGTGTGTACGCAGAACAGGTGTAAGGGGAGGTGAAACCAATGGTAGGATGAAGAAGACAGTCTAGGGAGGCTGGAGCAGGCGTGTGAATCTGAGTTCTATGTTGAGATCCCGCCATCTCCAGCATTTTTGCTTTCCACTCCTTTCTCAGACTGCGATCCCACCAAGATTGCACTGCTCCAGCTCTCACTTCCCAGCAGCGACAAGGGAGGAATGTTTAGCACTCATAAGTTAGAAAATGCCCTGAAGGAGGCTACTGTCTGTAGAACCCTTGCCTCTTTTCATGGGCGGCAACCCACTTCGTCAGATGTAGGTTGCAGCCCACGAAAACTTATGCCTGGAGAAATGTGTTAGTCTTTAAGGTGCTACAGGACTCTCACTGTTTTTGCTGTATACAGACTAACACGGCTACCCCTCTGGAACTTGCCTCCTTTGTTGCTGACATTAAAGGTGTGTTATGAACAGGACAAGCAATTGCAGGAAAAGAAAAGATGGTCTCATGGTTAAGACAACTGAATGCTGCCCTAGAGAACTAGATTCCACCCCTGCTTCTGCCAGAGAGTTCCTGTGTGATGCTGGGCAAGTCACTGAAACCTAACTTTTCACGGGTGGCCACTGTGTGTTCTTCATTTTCTGGGTGCTCAGCCGGAGATGCTGGGGTTTGATTTGCAGAAATGTTGCTCTCTCCCAGCTGCAGATGAGGTCAATGGGAGCTGTGCTTGGAACATAGACAGAGCTATACGATGCTAAGTATTCTGGAAAAGGAGCTCCTAGACCCCCACTTTGGGCACACAAAAGTAGTGGACACTTTTGACCTTAATCTCTCCATGCTTCAGTTCCCCATGTGTAAAATGAAGATAATATCACTCTCCTCACCACATTCCCATTCCTGGTCTATTTCTTGTCCCAACTGCAGCTCAGACAGCGTTCTCCTCCTCAATGCCTGGGTGATAGCAATGGGATCACTGAGAGCACAGCTGAGACAGTTCCAGTGCTTTCAGTTCTGGTGTCCAACATTATAGGGGCTGCAGCAGCCAGGAACAGCAATTGCAGGGAAAATCCTGCTCAGCCCCTGCGTTCCTCAGCGAGAGCATGTTCAATGCAAATGCAATCGCTGGAGAAGTTAGCTGCCAAATGCTTAACAAGTCCTTACTGAGCACATGTGAACTGCAATTTTCCAAAGTCTTCCCATTTGGCCAGATGTAGGCTTTATTCTTTTTTTTTTTTAAACAAGAGCAGCAAAAGACACATCCCTAAAACCAGGATAAACCTCAGTGCCAAGTTTCAAGTCCCCACTTTAAAGCATGGGGGCACGAAAGCTTCTTAATGAAAAAGCTGCAAAACACTTTAACATGGGCAAAACCTATTTTTTTGCTGACATTTTCCGCCTGCGGCAGACATCTGGCATGGGAAATTTCAGCCCAAACAGTCAAAGTTTGGCAAAGTTATAAGGAAACGAAAACAGGGCTGTACAATGTGATCTGTTGGGAAGCCTTAGCTACAGGTGGCAGACCAAATATATTCCCAACCAGCTAAAATGCTACAACTATCACAAAGCTAAAAATAACCAGTTCTCAGAACAAAGAGGTTATTTGTCTTAAACGGATCTAATATTTGCTGACAGGTATGAATGCCTCAGCTCCCAGTTTCTCTAATCACTGTGCATCTGTAGGCCGTTTCAGTCACTGCTCAGCCTGGCACCCTGTTTCCTTCTGCTGTTTGCCGGGAATGCAGGGTGGTAGCTCTCGAAACTGTTGTGCTTGCATCACCCAAGCCTTTGTCAAGGGATCCTGGGACTGAGATATGGCTGCATCTGAAGCCCCGGCATTCATCGGGGAGGATTTATTTCAATATGTTGTTGAAACTATCTGATGTCAGGTTATTTGTCTCAAGGGGACACATGTTTCTTGTAGTTTGTTAAGCCATCTGTTAAGAAATTCAGCCACTTGTCTCTCTGCTATGAGACCACAGATGGAGAGTTTTCCCCCTTGTGTGCACTACTGTCAATATATGCCAAAGCCTTGTTATCTGGAGCCAGGTGGAATCACCGACGAGATGAGAGCGCTTTGGATGAAGGGTGCTATATGGTTGGTCCTGTATACAGGCAAGACTAGTGAATGAAAGCCAATCTACCTCTGCCTAGTTCAGTGGTGTTTTAAATGCCTCTTGCTACCTCCGAAGCATGCCAGTCCTCCCTTCCTGCACAGCATCAGATTGCAACTGCAGGAGGAGCCACTCCAGAGACACTGCTCAGAAATGCCAATTTAGAACTGGAATAGACAGGTAGAACTGCAGGGTGCAGGGACAGAGGCAGGTTTGTAGAGAAAGGTTATATGGTTAAAAGTGCTAGGGGATTGGATGGCTGAGGGAAATGACAAGTAGCTGTAGAGCCACTCTTATCTAGGCTACTGGTTTGAATCTCTCCTACACAGGCAGTGAGTGAGGGATCTATGCCATTTGATAGCTCTTTGGTAGCTTGTGTGCAAGGACAAGGAGAAAAATACGAAATTCTCACAATTCAGAGCCTCCCTGTGGAGATCCTGCTGTTTCCAACAGAATCTAAGGTAGCACCTGATTAAAAATTATGATCCTGATGGCAAAGAAAACCATGCACTGCTGATTTACTGAGTCTGCAGAGAAATAAAGAAAGCACAAAATGCAGGTGCTAATATCTTTCTCCTCCCTCCCACCCGTCACTTTAAAGGGCTATTGGCTTTAAGTGTCAGCTAACAATTTGTTACCTTTACATGGCTGATTATTACACCAGAAACACCCAGCTAATTGCTCTCCCAGTGTGGCTGGATGCATCCATCCCACCTTGGTGTGCCATTCCTTATGAAGGATGTTGTATAAGAAGGAGACTGAAAGTGCAGGTTGGTCTGAATGGTCTCCATTCCTTTCACCATATCTTCCCAGAGGAAAAGGCCCTTTAAAAGAGTCCCAGTATCCTCCAGGAAGAAAAGACACACCAGCTATCACCTGGAGCCTCTGTACTGGAGAGGGAAGATTTTGAGAGCAGTGAGGACTCAGGAAAGCCAATCCGAAAATGCATGAAAACCAGAAATGAAAATTTCTACAAAATATTTGCAACATTCCCGTCCTGGCTCCGTTTCCTGACTATCCTTAGCACTCAACATCTCTGCAAGTCAGGATGCTTTTATAGAGGGCCTACATATGGGCTTAGGTCCCTACCTTTAGGCAGGGGCGTAGCCAGACGTGATTTTTTGGCAAGGCCTGTGGCTGACATGGGTGGGCCGGCCAAAAAACAAGCGCTTCCCAAATGCCCTGCTTCTGGTCATGTGACCAGAAGCAGGAAGTTCAGGAAGTGACCAGCCAAGAAACTAAGCTGCCTGACGCTCCAGTTGCCAAGATAGCTTAAGTGCACTGCCGGTGTAAGCTGCTGCTGACGCTCCATTTAAGCTACTTTGGCAACAGGAGTTTTGGGCAACTTAGTGATTCCATGTGACTGGAAGCAGGAAGTTCGAGAAAGCCACTGGCTGAGAAAGCATCAGTTGCCAAGATAGCTTAAGTGGAGCTTGGGTGGGCCTGCTTTCAAAGTGGGTGAGCCATAGCCCACCCGTAGCTACACCACTGCATTTAGGCACCTACATTTGAAAACATTGGCATGAGCATTTTTTATCTGTGCAATGTCAAAGCATAAGAATGCAAAAAACCCAACCCAAGCAAACCAACCACTAACCTCCACAAAACAGCTCTCGATCTTGCTCTCCTTCCACACTGTTACTGGATAGGGTTAATAGCATCAACAAATGAAGAACCATTTCCGTAGTCTTTACCTAAGGAAAAAACCAGTAATCATCCTCAGCACTTATATAAGTTGCTTTTTATCAAGCCCAATTCTGAGTGAGCAGGAGGAATTGAAGTTGATGAGCCCCTCACAAGAGAAGACCCCTATATCTTTAAACATGGGACAAATATTGAGCAAGGTCCCAGTTGTGCAGTGAGATGCTGGCAGACAGACATCGAGTGCACTGACTTCGGTAGGGCCTGGGGTGGGGAGTTGCAGGCGTCTTCCCATATTGCTGGATCAGAGCCTAATTGACCGAGTGGAAATAAAAGTCACGCATTTTTCAGCACAAGATTACAGCTTATTAAAAAAAGTCCCAAGTTACAGAAATCTTCACTATTCCTGCCAAAATTCAAATGCTCACAGATGTGTGCATGTAAACAAAAGTAGAATATTTTAAAAGAACAGATATTTAACAATATTTGTATATTGCGAAGTCTCTAAAACATAAAACTCTATAGCTAATGCAATCTAGGGCATACAGGGCTTCTTTCTGCATCTCTCTTACCCAGGCAGGCAGCTGGGCTTCTGGTGTGGCAGCGAGCTCTCAACATGCGCTGTACACGCCTATTTACATGTAAATGCCCATGCATTGCACCTGTGATTCCACTAGCACTGGACTGAGGCCGCTGGCAAGATTTCCCAGGCACACGGAAGGCTGTCCCGTGACTGGGTCACACACACCAAGGCTCACTGGCTTTTGCTTTGAGCTTCACTGAGTCTCTGCTAAAAGCTTCGGCAAATTTTGTTATATATCTTTTGTGCAGCCTGCCAGACACCTGAGGGGGCTGCCACTGCCACGTCTGCCGACACAGGAAGACTCTGCTGTACTGCAGTGGCTCACATGAGCATGAGTTCCAACCTCAGGGCAAACTATTCAGAAGCAAAACACAAACCCCAAATTGGTTGTATTTTATACTTAGATTTCACCAACCAATTAATATATGTAAACTCCTGTCACTGGCAGGGGGAGGCCTTGGAAGGAGAGCAATCAACAAAGTCTTTTGTCCTCTGATGTTTCACAACACTTCATCTGGTGTTGATGGGTCTTCTTACACTTCCTGTTGGAAACTAGTATTTCACACTAGTTAATGCTTCCCTCCTGCCTGGTGATTTACAATTCCGGAGCAAACACTTAAACATCACCTTCTAACACTGGATGCCCATAGCGTAAGTGAGATTAATTCATGCAGCAAGTTACAAGAATTTTATAAGGTCTAAACCGAAACACATTCTTATCATTCTAATAGCTGTTCTTAACAATACTAACACATAGCCGAGCCAAACTGGCATTTGTCAGCATTCAGCTAAGACCTGGGGACCCTGGCATGAGTGGCACCTGGTCTACCAGAGTTACACCCATGCACACACAACAGACTCTTGGACTCTGAGGAATGAGGGAATAAAGGGTTATGCAGGGGATTTAAAAAATCTCTGTCCAAGTCTTTGCACTTTGATACCTATATTACTTTCTAATGGTTCTATTGTGCCTTTCCCGCAGAGATCTGCACAGGGAGCAACATGGAGCCACATCACCTCCGAGGGAGCTCCTAGAAGGATTGTGCCTGATGAAGAAACACCTCCCAGAACTCAAGGGAAGGGCAGCAGCTGCACAGACCTTCAAGAGACCTGCACCTGCCGATATATGTAGGGCCACTGTTCTGACCCATTTCCCCTTTGGAGAGGCTAGTGCTGGCAGGAATATGCTCTCAGAGCAGCTTCTGTGCTCACCAAGCTCAAGGGCGGCCATTGTTCCTGGGTTCCTGTGTGAGGGGAAAAGGGGACACAGGAGTGAGAGGCCTTACGTAGGACCATACTTATGTTTTTAAACAAAAATTGAAGAGAGTAGAGTAGTTTGGCTGGGGCCAGAAAGAAAGGATGCTGCAGACATACTTAACACCAACAATTACTAAAATGACACTAGTTGCTGAGTGGAGCAAGTGTTTCCAACCAGCTTCTTACTACCTGGAAGTATCAGAGATGGGACCCATTGTTATAGCGAAAGTGACTAGATGGTGTTGTTCTATGTCGTCTTACAAGTTCTTTTTTGTGTGCAAGCAATGTACAGTCTTTGAGTGGGAAAAAAGGCTGTATAGTTGGTTTTGTTAGGCAGATCCTTTTGGGGGAAGCTGTTACAAACAGCCTGAAAGTTTTCTCTCTGCCTTAATCCTTGTAACTGAAGTCAATTCTCAGGGCAGAGCTGCTTCCCAGGAGCTAAGCATTGGTGTCTGGATCTGAGATTTCTAAAAGAGGGGTTTGTCTGCATACCATTCAACAACTAGTGTATGTAGTGTAAATCAAACAAGTTACACTAAGAAAATACCCTGATTCCCCATCTCTGATCTTTCCTCCAATGGGAAACCAGCTGGCAAGGCCCTGAAATCTGCTACAACTTGGCACAGGAGCTGTGAAGATTTGTGTGGCTTGACCCTAGCTTGGGGCAAGTGATTCTTCCATACCACCACCAGGCAGACTTGGCAGCACCATGGTCAACACACCATGCATCCTGGGAATCTAGTCACTGCAGGAAGTGCCACCTGTGACCCTAAGCTTCCCCGTATTCACATCCCACATGTTCCTGCATTGATTTTTGTACAAATTATGCCTTATAAAAGCATCATTTGAAAACCAATAGCATATTGGTCTTTAACATCATTGTAAAATGCATGTGTTAACCTTATATGTGAAATTATGAATTCCCTTTGTATAATGTTGCTAGAACATGTGTAAGCAGACAGCCTACCCTAGGTAAAGGTGATAAACAGGTCTGCCCTAGGCAAAGAAATATGGATTTACCTCAATTTACATAGCTGTAAACAAAGCTATCAAGCAAACCAGGAGGGGTTATCTGGACTTTGAATTCAAGAGACAGAGAATGAATGTTGTCCCTGCACCCCAGAGAAACATAGGAGATTGAATCCACAGGAGGCCTTCCTAACTTTGAGAACAAAGACAATTCTTTGGGAATATAAGGAACAGAGAGAGGCTTTATCTTTATCTTTCACCTAAGAAGACAAGGGAACTAGCACGTCATACTTCTGTGGAAGGTCCTGACAGAGACAGCCAGCCAATTGGTGAGAGAAAGCATCTTAATACCTTGTTAGATTAAGTTCCAGATGTTTAGATGCATGTTTTCACTTTTATTTGCTTGTAACCTTTTCTATCTTTATTTGTTTTCCTTGGCATCGCTCATTCTATGTCCTTAATACATTTTAAGCTAATTAACCTGTTTTATTTTAATCTAAAAAATCCCAGTGCTGCATATGAATTAAAGTAATTGTTAACTCCAGTTAATATGGCAAGCTTCTGGGTATTGTCTCTTTAAAGGAGCACATGAACCTTACTATTTCTCTGACTGGTCCAGGAGAAAGCTGGACACTTCAAGGCAGATGGTTTTGGAAAAATTCAGGACTAAGAGTGGGTTGGGTCACTTGGCTAGCAGTAACTGCTAGATCTGTGATGTGAAGTGAGCAAGACATTTAACTTGAACAAAAGCACAAGAAATGACCATGTGTATGGAGAAAAATCAAAGTTGCTTGTGGTATTGGGAATCCTCCGGTCAATGCAGGGAGTGAGTCAAACATCTCAAGACCAACTACTGCAAAACCAGAGACAATATCTGCCCCTTAAGGAACTCCCACTCTACCTGCCTCTTCTACGAGGAATTCAATCAGATGCTGGGAACTGCACCAAGCACAGAACCAACAGAGGCGCATGACAATCTGTTGATCTGGGATGGCATGCTTATAACCTCAAAGTAACAGGCACCGCTGAAACTGCCACACCAAGCATCCATAGTAACCCTGATGCTGACATGGCTCCCATGTCAGGTTGTGCTACCAGAGCAGCTACAGCACATCCTGGGTCCATAGTTGGAGGACCTGTTTGGACACAGCTCTGGGAAGCAATTGAATTTTTACATTTTCTGTTATTTACATGCATGTTTAAAATCAAATGCTCATTTTGCACACAAGAGTACATAAGTGGATTTTATTAAAATGGAACTTCTTCACAGTAACCCAGAAACTGTGTGTTGAGGTACATGAAAAGCATATGTAAAATGCATAAAATTTCACAAAAAATAATCTTCCTGAGCTGTCCCAACCCCAGAAACCGTGGGATGAGTGTGACACAATTGCAGCTGTGTCATTTCCCTCTCATCCATTGACCATGCAAATCCTTTATGTGTGTGTGCAAAATGTCCCTGATTTCCACTCAGAAGTTCCAGAGGGGTCGCCGTGTTAGTCTGTGGATCCTGGTCCAGTAAGGATACGTGCTCTTTTTGGATGTGTGCACCATTCCAGCAGTGTCTTGGGTCCACTTCTGGCAAAATGGCTCCTCTTTGGCCTTTCAGACATTACACAGTGCACAGCAGGCCCCAGTAATGCGGACACCATTGATAACGCTGGCATCCAGACAGTTCTGAGGGCAGTGCCAATGGGATATCAATCTACTAAATGCACATTGCACACCACCGTGCAGCTACAGGCCATGTAGTTGAGCCTTCTTTTGCCAAGCCCTCTGAAATCAGGGTATGCTTTCATAAGCCATGATAAAAGGGGGTACGTGGGGTCCTCTAAAATAATATTGGGGACAGTGATTTCATTTGTAACAAGGTCAGTTGGTGGGAATAATATCCCATCTTATCCACAAAGGTAAAGGCCTGATCTCAGGAAAACTCCAGCATTGTGCACTTTGCCAGTAGATCCCACATTTGTGTCCATGAACCTGCCTCTGTGGTTGACTAGAGCCTGTAAAATGATGGAGTAGAAGCTTTTCAGTTCATGTACTCGTGCTCCTTTGAATGACAGCCAGTGGGCACATAAGTCCCAGCGCTAGCCGCAGCGCAGTCCGGAAAGCCCACTCTCTCAAAGCTAGCAGCTATTTCAGGAACATTGTTTTTGCCTACCACCTTTGAGTAAATCACAGTCATAGAATCATAGAATGTTAGAGTTGGAAGGGACCTCAGGAGGTATCTAGTCCAACATGCTGCCCCAAGCAGGACTATCCCCAGCTAAATCATCCCGGCGAGGGTTTTGTCAAGCCTCAGCTTAAAAACCTCTAAAGATGGAGATGTCACCACCCCCCTAGGTAACCCATTCCAATGCTTCACCACTCTCCTAGTGAAAAACTTTTTCCTAATGTCCAACCTAGACCTCCCCCACTACAACTTGAGACCGTTTCTCCTTGTTCTGTCATCTGCCACCACTGAAAACAGCCTAGCTCCATCCTCCCTGGAACCCCTTTCAGGTAGCTAAAGGCTGCTATCAAATCCCCCCTCATTCTTCTCTTCTGCAGTCTAAACAGGCCTAGTTCTTTCAGCCTCTCCTCATAAGTCTTGTGCTCCAGCCCCCTAATCATTTTTGTTTCCTCTGCTGGACTCTCTCCAATTTGTCCACATCCTTTTTGTAGTGGGGGGCCCAAAACTGGACACAATACTCCAAATGTGGCCTCACCAATGCCGAATAGAGGGGAATAATCACTTCCCGCGATCTGCTGGCAATACTCTTATAATGCAGCCTAATATGCCATTAGCCTTCTTGGCAACCAGGGCACACTGCTGACTCATATCCAGCTTCTTATCCACTGTAACGCCCAGATCCTTTTCTGCAGAACTGCTGCCTAGCTCATCGGTCCCCAGTCTGTAGCTGTGCATGGGATTCTTCCATCCGAAGTGCAGGACTCTGCACTTGTCCTTGTTGAACCTCATCAGATTTCTTTTGGCTCAATCCTCCAATTTGTTTAGGTCCTTCTGTATTCTATCCCTTCCTTCCTGGGTATCTACCACTCCCCCTAGCTTAGTGTCATCTGCAAACTTGCTGAGGGTGCAATCTACCCCCTCTTCCAGATCATTAATGAAGATGTTGAACAAAACCGGCCCCAGGACCGACCCCTGGGGCACTCCACTTGTGACCGGCTGCCAGCTAGACATGGAGCCATTGATCACTACTCGTTGAGCCCTTTGATCTAGCCAATTCTCTATCCATTTTGTAGTCCATTCACCTAACCATACTTTTTTAACTTGCTGATAAGAATACTGTGGGAGACCGTATCAAAAGCTTTGCTAAAGTCAATGTATATCACATCCACCGCTTTCCCCTCATCCACAGAACCAGTCACCTCTTCAAAGAAAGCAATCAGATTGGTCAGGCACGACTTTCCCTTGGTGAATCCATGTTGACTTCTCCTGATCACCTGCCTCTCTTTTAAGTGCCTTAAAAGAGTCAGTCAGGAAAGCCCACTCTCTCAAAGCTAGCAGCTATTTCAGGAACATTGTTTTTGCCTACCACCTTTGAGTAAATCACAGTCCTAATCGATGTACAAAGTCCACTATCACAGCCCCCGCAGTTGACTTGCCAGCACCAAACTAGTTGACACTAGCAGTCTGGGATAGCTAGCTTCCAGAGGACCATTGCAATTCGCTTCTCGACCAGCATGGCCTCCTTTATGCAAGTATCCTCAAGCTGGAGGGTTGGGGCAAGTTGATCACACAGTTCCAGGAATGTCTGCTTCTTCATGCAGAAGCTTTGAACCCACTACTGGTCATCTTAGGTCCACATGATGATGTTATCCCACCAGTCACTGCTGGTGGCCCTGCTCCAGAAGCACCCATCTACAGGTAGGGAATCTGCAATTATGGCAACAGGCATGAGCAGCGTCATTTGGGTCACGACTGTCGTGTCTGTACCCCATCTAAGATGTATCTTCACTAGGACAAAAACCGACACTGAAATGTCCACCAGGGTCTCACAGATGCTTTCCCTGATTCCCAAAACAGAAGTGAAAGCATGAGCATGGCTTTCTCCACCAATACTGGATCCATATTGCTGACTCCAGTTGCAGGGAGTGCTCCAGCCCCAAAAATAGCTTGGCTGGACAAATTCGTGGGCTAAGAGCACTTCCAGGCAAGTGCTGTGGGATGAACGGACAAGTTCTCCCACAACACACCATAACCTAAAGTAGCCACATTAGCAAGTGCACTAAGAACCCTGGCATATGTCCCCAGAACCAGCAACATCAGACGTGTCTGCATAGTGCACTGTGGATGCAGTGGCACGGGTATGAGGCTCACATAGCAATGCTGTGTGGATGCTCAAGTGTGAGCTTGGAAAGAACAGGTTTTCCGGTGCAGATCCCATAGTCCCGGGATTACTATGTACGGGAGATAAATCCACTGGCTGTAGTTCATGGTGGGCTTCCAAACACACACACTCACAGGAAATGAGAGGGTTCCTTTGCTTGGACTGTCACCGTTAAAAAGTGCAAATACCCCAGGAACAATTGCTTCAAGTGACAACACAATTAAAACAACAGATCCCACCCCAGCCCCTAAGGGCAGTTCAGTGCAGGGGTCTACAGATAATCACATCATTGTAATGCCTTTGGACTGTCTTCCCACCAGCAAGCCTCAGTGCTGCATTCTTCGACTGTAGCTACTGCTGGAAATGGTGGCCTCTTGCCAGCACAGGGTGCCTCTCTGTCCACTCTCAGGTTCACCATAGCCAGCTCCTAGACTGCTGTCTCCTGCACTAAACCACTAATGTAGCCTCCAGAGCCTAATCATCTCTGACTTCATGTTGTACTTCCCTTTCCAGTACTCTGGAGGTTATAGTGTTCTCGGATGGCTGGATGCTGAGCTGGGGCTAGCACAATGCCCGGCAATAAGTGCATAGGTTCGTTACAAGTGTTTTGATTCAGCACATTTTCTAGGCAGCCTATGGCAGGGCTACCTTACCATAACAGAATCCCTAGGGAGGGGAGATGCTGCTGTATTTCTGCTTGGCCTTTTCTGGGCTGAATCCTTCCTTTGTCACAGCTGCTCTCACAGGCATAATAGGTATGCAATTTGCAGCCAGTGCAGAGAATCTAGCCCACTGTATCCATAAAAGCTTACATGTGTTAGATGCAGTGTTGTTGTAGCTGTGTCAGTCGCAAGATATTAGAGACCAGGTGGGTGAGGCAATATCTTTCATTGGACCAACTTCTGTTGGTGAGAGAGAGCTTTTGAGCTACACAGAGCTCTTCTTCGCATCACCAAAAAAGGCCAAAAATGTCATTTATTTCAGCTAGAGGAGGATATAGAAAGTGTACATCAAAATGTGGGGAATTTGTCTTAATTCCTCATGAAGCATTTTAACTACGGTACCACTCAGGGCTCAAAAGCTTCTCCCGGCACTATGAAATAATAAATCCACACTCCCTGGATTATGCTAATGCATGAAAAAGGTACGGAGAGTATAAGATTTCTCAAGATAGTCAATTTGGGAGATGCTGCTGCCACGGACAGTTCCGCTTTCTGAGATTTACTAGTACAGTGGGTCAAAAAATGGGCTGTTTCATGAAAAAATTACTTTCTCAACAGTTTTCATGAAAATATTCCAATATTTTGATGAAAAAAGTGACCATTTTTTGTTTGTTCAGTTGTTTGTTTCCTCCTACAGGGTGGCTGCCCCTGTAAATGAAGCAAGTCCCGTGCCCCTGTGCTAGAACAGGTGCACCTAGTTGGTCAATTAAGAGGGCGGGGCTGTGCCTGAGGGCTATAAAAGTACAGGGAGAATTAAAGAGGAAGAAAGACCTGGTGAGTTAGGGCCACCAATAATGAAACTGGAGGGACGTTTCTCCAGACCCTCTCTGGAAAGAGGGAGAAATTACCAGAAAAGCCGTGGAGGGGCTAGCCAGTTGTCCTTTCTGAGCCAGAGGGCCAAGATTGGAGAGGGCTGAATGCTGAGAGAAGCAGAGGGTGATGTCTGTTGGTGCTCAGAACCAAAGAAATGAAGCCAAAGGGCAAAAGAGGGCTGGAGAGCTAAGGTGTGTGGAGTGATGCTGGGACTCCGCTTGATGTACCGTTTGGGCTATGGCTGTAGGACTGGGTGTTTGGACATTTTTTCTTATGGTTTATGTGCATGGGGGGTTTGTAATAAATTAACACCTCACCCCCAAGCTCCAGAGTTTCAATATTGCACTATTGCTAGGGAGTCTGAAGGAGGCAAACTGAGGCAGGTCCACTTGTCATGCAGCCTGCCACAGGAGGGCGCTCCAGTCAGGCAGTGGTGTTGGAACAATTTTTATCGTGGGGGTGTTGAATGCTATTGAACAAAACTTTAAACCCTGTATATGAGAGAAGCCACTTCAAACCGGGGGGTGCTGCTGTACTCCCAGCACCTGTAGTTCCAGCACCCCCACAGTCAGAGCCTCCCTTTGACACTGCCCCCTTTTCTTTTTCCATCTCCTTCACTTTCTTGCTTTTCCCTGTATTTTCCCATTTTGTCACTGAAAAAGGAGGCAGGGGAGGGAGAAGAAGAGGAGACATAAGGAATAACTGAAAAATCAAAGAAAACATATTTTTGTTTTTTTCAATCAAAGAAAGGAAAAGTTTTAAAAAATGAACATTTTCCACAGACATTTGGATTAACCAAAAAAAATCCATTTTTCATGCGAGAACAAAGGTCTGAATAAAAATTTGCAACCCCCGCTATTTACTAGGCTAACAAGCCACAATAAGACAACCTCTGTACAGCAGCCCTCATGAAGGAGCACTCTCCCTGAATTCACCACAGGAGAGTGGGTGTGACTCCGATCACATTGGGAGGATCTTACACACTTAAACACGGCTGCTGACAGATGCCTTACAGTGCATGACTGAGGTCTTAAAAGCATCACATGTAACCAAAGTCACAAGCAGGATACCGTAATGAAGATGTATAGCAGAGATACAATGCCATGAGGCTATTTGGTGAAGTTGTTCATATGCATAAGTGTTTGCAGCATCAGCATTTTTTCTTCCACAACCAAGCTAAATTCAAAAAGGCTTGGTTCAAATTACATGAAGATATTAGCATTAACACTTCTTTCTTTATCAGAACCAGTTTATCCATCCCCATATACAGTATGGAATAACATGCCTAGCATGGTCAGTGATGCATAAACTGGAAGGGAAGGAGCCAAGTTTCAAAGCAACTTAGGCTGCTGCCTCAAAAAACAAATAGGTAATTTTCCAAACCTCAAAGTCAGCAACAAACCAAAGTGTTAATGGAGTGTTTAAAAAAAAAATCAAAACTACCTGTGCTAGAACACTCCGTAGAATCCAGAAGTACAGATCTCTTTCACTGATGTTTTCTTGATCTGAAAGAAAAATTGGGATATTGCGTTTACAGTTGATCACTGCAGAAATAAGAGCACCATTCCAGGGCCACCAACAAGTAGTTAGTTTACTTTAAATCTTTCAGGCAGAACCTGTGCAAATCTGTAATAAAATAAAGAGATGCATATGAGGGAATAGACAAAAACCCACCATGTGACAATGCCTGTTTTTTTCCATATACATGTAAATCTATGACAGTATGCAAACGTTTAATAATCATTACACAATACAGTTTGCAGGTGTGTCATTCAGAAGACATTCTGGGTATGTTAATATATGATACGGTGAGATGTACCTAAGGATTACATGAACTTGATGCAGAATTAAATACAATGCTTCACAAGTTCAAAGAAGCAGCTCATGCTCATAATTTTTATACCTCAAAGACCATGCAACAATTACCTCATCAGAACAATGTCTAGTTCAATGACAAAGAAAAGCCTTCAAAAGATAAAAACATGAATAAGATTGCAGAAGTCTCTCATCATGAGCAGGTGGCAGTGATAATATATATCAGTCAATTTTTAGAAGTCCATGAGACATGGCAATCCTTTCAGCACATTGATCAGCTGAATAATAATATTTTTGCACACTGTTCAGCTCAGTGATGGCTTTGCACTTGTGTAGCACATTTCTTGAGAGGGCCAGGATCCAAGATGGCCCAATCCAAATCTGAATTTCCTTCAAGTTTGGGGTGGGAGGTTGTTTGACTGGGCTCTGCTTTGATACTATCAGCTGGTGGAATAACTCAATAGGAAAACAAAATAATAAAAATGTTGAATTGTTTTTATGATTTGGATAAATGGCATGAAGAATATGCCTGTAAAATTTGGAGATGACAAGATGAGAGGTTGCAAGAGCTTGTGAGGACAGGATTAGAAATCAAAAGGACCCTGAAAATTGAAGAATTGCTCTGAAATGAACAAGATGAAATTCAATAAAGACAAGGGCCAAGTGCTTCACTTAGGAAAGAAAATCAGTTGCACAAATACAAAATGGGGAATAACTGGCTAAGCCGTAGTACTGTAGAAAAAGGAATCTGGGGGTTATAGAGGATCACAAATTTAATACAAGTCAATGTGATATAGTTGCAAAAAAGGCTGTGGTGTATTAACAGAAGTGTCATATCTAAGACATGGGAGGTAACTGTTCTGCTCTACTCAGCACTGGTAAGGCCTCAACTGGAGTACTGTGCCCATTTTTTGGTGCCACACTTTAAGTTAAGATGTGGACAAATTATAGAGAGTCCAGAGAAGAGTAACAAAATGATAAAGGATTTTAAAAAACTGAGCATGTTTACAACTGAGAAATGACGATTGAGGTGGGAGCCGATAACAGTCTTCAAATATGTTAAGGGTTGTTATAAAAAGGAGGGTGATAAATTGCTCTCCACGTCCATTGAAGGTAGGACAAGAAGTAATGGGCTTAATCTGCAGCAAGGGAGATTTAGGTTAAATACGAGGAAAATCTTTCCAACTGTAAGGATAAATGGGGTTTTTCTAATGACCTGCAATGCAGCTATGGTCAACTCCAGACTATGTCGTATGTTATTGTCGAGTGCCACTGACTTATTTCGATGGCTGGCTTCCAGCTCTCCCCCTGGCTGATGATGCCATTAAATGGCTGGACACATGGAGCATATGCTGATATAGTCCATGCAAAACTGGAAGGACGATTGTTAAGGCATTTGAAGACTGTGGGACAGATGCTCAACTGGGGTAAATGCCAGTTTACATCAGATGAAAATCAGCCCCTGCAGGTTTAGTTCATTAGGCATTTACAATGTGAAAAGCCCTGAGGTATCTATGATTTATTGGGTTCGCACAAAAGACAAAGAAACCAAAGACAGTGCAGAAGAGACACATGAACAGGTAGCAATTGTTTAGCAACTGTAGGCAATGTGTATTTCAGTACAGATCTTAACCACCTACAGACAGTTTGAGTGTCAGTAGCTGTGCTCTGTAGTGACTATAATTGAATACAAAGATACGTGCTCAGTAAGAAAAAGTTAGCTCATTCGTGTAGCTGGCTGCTAAGCACAGAGGCAAAACATCAACCAGGTAACAAAATTTCAACATAGATCTCCAAAGCAGACAGCGTTCTATTATTGCTCTCCCTCAGATTAAGAGAAGGCCAGTAACACCCACCCCCTCCCAAACTCAAATCTTTTTTCCATAGAGGTAACTCGACACTTACCAGTGTCATCAACCTTACCTAATTTGTAATGTCTCAGTCTGAGCAGGCAAGCAAAACTGTGTTATGTATGGCTGTGAGGGCTTTCGGGTTAGACTGAGTCAAAAACGAATGCTGATGAATAGAGGGGGTGTCTCCTTAGTGCAGGATCCTTCTTCCTCCTGGTATTGTCAGTCTGGTAGCAATGCCAGAGAGAAACAGCCGCGCTGCAAGTGTCACTGCCTATTTGGACAGGCTCTCCCAGCACTGTTACAGACAGCAGGTGAAGCAGCCAGTCAGCTCACTCTCAGGGACATTAACCAATGAGGGAGCTGCAGGTGGAAAAACAGGAAGCCAAACATCCAACAGACAGGTAGATCTTCTTGCCTTGCCTGTGAGGAAGTTCCAAGGAGCCAGAAGTGAGACAAAGCTTAAGGCAATGGAGAACACAGCAAGGCTCATCTTAATGTGAATTGTTTGACAGGGCTGCAGCATCCTCATCCTGGCAGGTGCTGAGACCTGCTCGTTGCAGGACCCTTCCATGCCTGTTTAGCCTGACTGAGAATCCAGACTGAAGCCACAAATGGCATTGGCGTTTCACTAGTCCCCGTGAGGTTGCATCACAAAACCCTTACACAATCAGGAGTCTCTGCTCAAGAGGGATACAGTGCTTGGCTTGTACGGGCTGGGGGGCCCTTGGGGCTGAAGTTTGTGGGCATCTGGCATAGTGACTACACTAATATTGGCTCAAGTCACTGTTTGCACGCTTGTTTTCACCAGTGCTAAATACAGTGACATGCACTGCAGGGTCCTTCATCCCAATACTGGAGGTGGATGTTACATTTAAAACTACCTCACAGGGAGACCCAAAGGGTTTCTATGTGGCAGATCTGATTCAATAATGTTGCAGGGAAGATAGGGGGGAAATCCCTACCAAAACTAACATGCAGGAAGGCTATTCCTTCATTTTAAAATTCATCAGGGGGCTTCAGAACCTGAGTCTGGGACTCGATGGGAATACGATGATACCGTTACCAAACGTGGTGGTTGGGAAGTAGGGTACAAGACTAACTGAAATATGGATGAGGAGGCAGCTGAAATCTCACCAGAATAGCAAGCTTGAACTAAAGCCCTGAAGGGGTTGTGTGGTTAGCGTACTGGACAGGGACTCGGGGTGCCTGGATATGACTCCAGCTGCTATTCACCTGCTGGATGACTTTAGGCAAATATGTTCACACTTTTGCTATCCCCTTTGTCTGTATTAGACTGTAAGCTCTTCAGGGTAAATAGGTTATGTGTTTGTACAGTGCATAGCACAAAGGGACCCAGATCTCAGCTGGGCCTTTAGACACCGCTATAATAGAGATGGGGGTTGGGTTGAAGCTCTTCTCACATGGGGGAGGGGGAGAGAACATCACTACTGGGGCAGAGGTTGCATTTAAAATGCTTGTGATTGAAAGGAGTCCTGTTCATGACCTTTCCCCACTTCACTCCTGACCACCTACCTGCGGTCTGACTTCCAGTGCCCACCATGCTATTTTAAAATAGGATCTGGAGGCCCAGATACCACCTCCACATTGAACTTGACTGCTCCATATCCTGGTCTCATGCTCTTCCAAAAGGCACCGCCGTGCAATAGGGAAGCACTACACCCCCACAGAATCTGTAGGAAAGTTGTGGTGTATGGAAATGTACAGTCAGAGAGGAAGCATCTCTTCCCCACATTTGCAGATGGTCTTTGTATGCTTACACATCCATGAAAAGTGTTTATATTTTGCCACACCAAGGTATGATATTTTTCTGAACTAGTCATTGCTACACCTAGCAGCATTCATTTACATTTACATTGAGTACATTTACTCAAGTTCTCAGCAGTAATATCTCTTGTTTCCCAAGATAGCACACATCTTACTTTGGCTTTGCCCCAACTCTACTCTTCATGGATTCAAAGATGTTTAAGGCTAAAAGGGACCATTATGATCATCTAGTCTGACCTCGTGGATAAACACAGTATCACAAATCCACAGGATTGGTGCTATGCCCCCAGTTTTGGAACAGACTCTGGAGAAACTCCTTTGATATGCAAGTCCCCAAGGGATCTCACTCTTCCTTCAGGATAGGCCAGGCAGTCTCACCACCTCCTGAGACTGAACCTTTGGGTTTCAAAACTCCTGTTTCACACCGTGAGCTGTACTCAGGAAGTCCAACTGAGATGGACTCCTGGTAGAGACTTGTATGCTCTTCAGAGATTAAAGCACCTCACCAAGCCTTTACAGTGATACCCAGGCAGCATCTTCAAAATGGTAGAGTTTATTAATCAACTGCAACACAGCATAGGAAGTCTTTAGGTTCATATAAAGAAATGAAGGTTAAAGCATAGTCCATTCTGGACACCCTGGGGCACAGCTAAGCTGTAGTGACCTCCGTTTTCAGGCTCTGTCTCTCTTTCTGTCAGTCTGAACTCTTTAGTCAGTTTCCAGGTGAGCGAGCTCCCAGCTTCCTCCAGAAGCCAACACTTCACTTCATACCTCTCCATCTTTTGTTCTTGAGTGGGAGTCTTTTGCTCAGCTTATCTGCTGAGAGGTGGAGAAATCCATCAGTCATTGGAGCTTGCATTGTCTCTGTGGTCCATTTGTTGATTTGGGCTGGCTTCAACTAGTTCCTTAAAAATTCTTCATTCCATCCTGACAGCGAGATGACACCCACCTAAATATCTTAGTCTGTCCTGAGAGCAAATTTAATCCCTTCCCTCCTCTGGGTAACAATTCAACATATAGGGGAAACTGAGGCATGCATAAGGGTCATAAAATGTTATAAAAAATGTCCACCTCATCATACACACAGACCATACATGATTTTTGCTTCAAGCCCATAATTTCTGGTTGGGGTAAGGGATATCTTTTACAAAGACACCCAATCTCGATGTAAAGATTTCTATTCGTGAGGAACTCACCATATCCCCAAATAGTCAGACACACACTTGTGTGCATCCACACATCCTTTTTTAGTTTGCAGATCTAAATGGATTTATTAGTAAATTTTACATTGGATTAGTATCCAAACAAGGAGGAGTATTTTAGCTTGTGTACAGAATTTGAAGGCAGGTTATGTTGCATGCACATGAATGCACATCATTCAACACCTGCTCCTGATCCCATTCAATTAAATGGTAAAACACCACTGATTTCAACAGGACTGGGCCTAAAATCTGCTAGTGATTTAAATCAATGATTTGGTTTCTAGAGCTGGTCAGGAACTTTTCAATGAAATGTTTCTTGGAAAACACCAATTAATTAAAACCCAAACTTTTCATGAAAATACGTCAGTTGAGGAAAGTTGGGAAGATTTCTCATGTTCAAAATGGAACTTCTGCTCAAAATGATCAAGTGAGACCCCACAACAGCTTAGTGATTAAGGTACTCATCTGGCCCATAGGAGAATCAGGTTCAAGTCCCTCCTTCAAATTAGACAAATAGTAATTTGAAAAGCTGGGTCTTCCACAGCCCAGGTAAGTGCCCTAATCATAGGCTGTAGACTCAAACTCTGCTTCTCTCTATGGCCCAATTAATTTTAATTAGTTATACAAAGCAGAACATCTCTAAAAGGAATGACTGGCTCAATAGCCTATGGTTTGGGTGCTCATGTGGGATATAAAGAGAGAAGTTCAAGTCCCTCTTAAATCAGGAAGAGTAAAGATTTAAACCTGGGAATCTAACACTTCAGATGGTGTTCTAACCTCAAGGCTACTGGTTATTTTAGGGTAGGTCTCATTTTTTCCTCACAACAATTAACAGGTCTTGGTTTCATTCCAATACAGAAAGAAAACAAATTCTGAAATTTTTCACAAAAAACAGAATTCTTGATTTCTAGCTGGTCTTAGTCAGCAACACTCATGGGACCAACACTCCCCTTTAGATACTGCTGCAGTACAATTGCTCCCTACCAAGAAAAATGAGAAACAAACCAGCAACAGGGTTTAAATCGCTTGCTTTTCCCTATACTATGGATGCCCAAAACAATTTTGAGAGCTGCAGGGGTTTCACCTATCAAAGTGAAGCGGTTTCATGTATCTAATTTACTAGGCGTAGGTGTTTCTACAGCACCAATCACAACGGTATCTAGGAGTCAAAACTAATTTTTGCTACAAATTGACTAAAGAAGGGGAAGTCATATACATTTATGGAGATTAAATGACAAATCAGAGATATGGGATGGGACTATGTTCTGTTTTTTCCAGCGATGCCAAGGATCAGAGATAGCACCACCTCTACATTTTGTTTTCGTTTTCAGCGTACTAGTTGTTTCCTGAAGCAGAGATGATTAGGCAGACTACATTGGTGACTGAAGAGTCTTCTGAAGGAATCTGAACTGTTCAGCTTGTTCGTTCTAGGTTTTAAGAGGGCAAAATTAAGGTATTTCTGTTTCTGATACTGTTGGCTACAGATTTTATAATGCCTATGGCAAAGTCTATATTAAAAACTTTTGCTAGCAAAAAATGTTGATTAGCGATGTGATTTTTGTGGGGGAGGGCAACATTTCTATGGTGACAAAAGCCTTAATGTAGATACAGTTATACTGGCATAAAAATATTTTTGGCAGTATAATTTATTTACCTCGCTGAACCAGAATAAGCTATACCAGCAATAGCACTTTTTTGTTGGTTGAAGATGTGTCCATACGAAGAGGAGGATTTGCCAGTATAAGACTTTTAAGTAAGTGTAAGCTGCATATTTAAATTACTAACATGGTCCATTCTGACTTTTCCCAAACTTTTGTGGCTGTTTCCTTGTATGTGGGATCTCCCCTCATAGCACACAAAATGTACAGTTAGTGAGGTCTGATTTTTCTTCTTTTGGCTTAAAAAGGAGTGGCTTCCTGGGCAAGTGCTGGCCATGCTGTGTGGCTGACATGACTTAACATTAATCCAAGTAACAATGGTAAGGCCATGATCACGTTTATAAGTGGATACATTTATTTTGCAGTATTTTTCCTGACTGACACATAGCAGAGTGTTTGCTTCATTCCTGCTGCCATCCTCACCTCATAATCATCTTCTGAAGGCAATTCCCATGGTAGGACTCAGATGTCTGAAATTTGTTTGTGTCACTATTGTGTATTGTCAGGTGAAAACTGGCAATTATTTCCTCCGGTGTTCCACGAGCTTTAACAAACATGTGGTCAGGCTGCTTTTAGTACACTTGGGTTTGTAACTATTAACCCTGGCAGTGCCTTATTCACGGAAAACCGAGAAACTGCAAATTAGAGCAAAAAGAATTTAAAATGAGGAAAATGCATCATAATGCAACTCAGGAGTAGAGCTAGTTGATAAATTTATTTCTCCCTTGACGATTTCAAAATTTTGGAATGAGATGAGCAATTTTTTTTAACCAAAAATGAGAAGTTTTATTTAAGGACATGCCTTGCAGGAACTTGATTCCCCAGGCTCCTCTGTGAGCCACTCCCTAACTGGACTACATTTCCCATAGTGCACCATAGTCTATCACTCTTGCTGAGCCACTACAGTGCAGGCGTCACTGCCATTCCATGGCTACAGGGTATCGGGGAGGTGTCATGTGGCTGTTAGCCCATCGAACAAAGGAAAATGAGAGCATGAGACATCCCTACTACAATTCCCGTGAAGCATTTGAGTAGCATTTCTGAAATGACAAGCTTTCATTTTTTGGATAAAAAAATGAAAGCTTTTTGGATATTTGGTTTTTTGACGAAAAGATGAAAGTTTTCATGGCATGCAGACACTTCCTAAATTATTTAGATGATGGCATGGAGAGTACACTTACCAAGTTTGTGGATGATACCAAGCTGGGAGGGGTTGCAAGTGCTTTGGAGGACAGGATTAAAATTCAAAATGATCTGGAGAAACTGGAGAAACGGTGTGAAGTAAAGAGGATGAAATTCAATATGGACAAATGCAAAGTACTCCATTTCGGAAGGAACAATCCATTGCACACATACAAAATGGGAAATGACTATCTAGGAAGGAGTACTGCGGAAAGGAATCTGGGGTTTATAGTGAATCACAAGCTAAGTATAAGTCAACAGTGTAACACTTGCGAAAAAAAGAACATCATACTGGGAGGTATATTAGCAGGAGTGTTGTAAGCAGGACATGAGAAGTAATTCTTCCACTTCACTCTGAGCTGTTGAGGCCTCAACTAGAATATTGTGTCCATTTTGGGTGCCACATTTCAGGAAAAATGTGGACAAATTAGAGACAGTCCAGAGGAGAGCAACAAACATGATTAAAGGTCTATAAACCAGGCCTTTGAGGAAAGATTGAAAAATGGTGTTTAGTCTGAAGAAGAAAAGACTGAGGGTAGACATGACAATCGTTTTCAAGTACATAAAAAGTTATAAGAATAAGAGTGAAGAAACTGTTCTCGGTAACCTCTGAGGATGGGATAAGAAGCAATGGCCTTCAATTGCAGCAAGGGAGGTTTAGGTTGGACATTAGGAAAAACTTCCTAAATGTCAGGGTGGTTAAGCACTTGAACAAATTGCTTAGTTGTGGAATCTCAGTCATTGGAGCTTCTTGAGAACAGGACTTGTCTTGGGTGCCGGGGACAGGACTAGATAACCTATTGAGGTCCTTCCAATCCTACATTTCTATGATTATTGCGAGGGAAATGGTTGTGTTGAAAACCCAGGTTTCTGCAAAAAAACCAAACAAACCCAACAACCCACAACAATCAGTTTCAATGGAAAATTTTCAACCAGCCCTACTAGGGACCCTACTTTTGAAAACAAAATGTCCTCTCAACTGATAGCAAATGCAGCCTACAGTTCTTAAGTGCAGAGTTCAATACACCATATTAAACCTCAGCATAAAAGGCCCACATGGTAGAAAACTTGCAGGTGGTAGAAGCTGCAGTGCTACAGTGCGGCTGTAATTGCAACAAGGTGCCTTAGGCAGTTTGCATAGCCCATAAATGATACGTCACTAGGTGGGAAGGAGTTTGGCTAAAACAAGCAAGGAATGCACTGATTCAGTACATGCCCTGAACAGCCTCTGCTGGTGGGGCTCCTGGAACTTCAGCTGCAAATGACAGCTACCACACAGTACTGGTGGAAACTGATTCTAAGCCTGTGGTGTGGAAGACAGGCCATAGCAATCCATCTTGCTGTTCCTTGAATTGCCTCCAGAGAACCACCTATCTGATGCAGGAAGATATGCTGTCATGGTGAATCTGGCCTGCGTTGTGTTAGTCTGCTAGATATGGCAATTGTTATGATCTTGTCTTCCCTGTGCTTCACCACTAAATTTCTAGGTGTCTGTCTACAAAACAGCTACCACTTGGTGAGGCAGAATAGTCACAAAGGAGAGACTGTGCTCTCTCTTATTCATGGCCTTGGGCAAGTTATTTCCCCTCTTTGTGCCTCTTTGTCTTATTTTATTATATTGTAAGCTCTTTGGAGCAGGGTCTGTCTCTTACCATGAGTTTATACAGCTCCTAACGCAATGGACAACCCAGCTGAGATAGGAGGCTCAAGTGCTATTATAATGCAATAAAGAAGTAATGGAGAAGTTAATTCAGTTTTCTTGCTTTGCTGGTTCCCTTAATATAGAGTAAGGCATTGATCATGCACAGGGACCTTATGGGTCATCTAGTCCATCCCTCTGCACTGAGGCAGGGCCAAGTAAGCCTAGTCCACCCCTGAAGTGTTTGTCAGCCTGTTCTTAAAAACCTCCAATGATAGGGATTCCACAACCTCCCTTTGTAACCTATTCCAGTACTTGCCTTATAATTAGAAAGATTTTAATAATAAGTATCCCCCCCAAATTGAAGTCAAGTCATCCCACATCACTAGGGCCTTCACCCTGCAATCTGATCCATGAGGGCAGCTTCCCCACACCCATGTAGAATCCCATTGAAGTCCGGGGGGACTCCACACACAGGTATAAGGGTTCAGCCTTGCATCTCCAATAGCTGGAAGCATGGTTGCTCTCTGTGTATGGAAAAGCATCAAGTCAGCACTCCGGGGGATTTGTTTTCATGGATAATGATGATGCCAAAACCTCTTGACAGGATTACAGCCCTATTATGCATATTTGAATTTGCACATGTATCATTGCTTAAAATGGCAATTCTTTTATTTTTACATTTAGCTTAATTCCAGGGACCTTTACCAAGCTCAGTACACTAAAGCAGCAGTGCCCTCCCCCTTTATTTTTGGCATCTTAGTGATTTTTCCCCTCATTTCTGTTCTCCTTTGAGGGTGATAAATATCAGCACCTTTCATTTTCTCTTAATGAAGAAACAGGTTAATTTTTCTGACTTAAACATACCAGAAAACGTGAGCTTTTTCTCCCACAGGTATATTAAAAAAAGCTAGTTTCATTTTGTCAGTGGATGTTTTAGCTGCCTCAAAGCTATTTAGTGAGACTTTGAAGATATTTTACTATTGGAGGTTGAAAAGTATGCTTGTCTGGGTAAATTTTGTCTATGCTTTGTTCCTTTATCTAATCAAATGAATAAACTGATGTGCAACCCAAGGATAATTATGGTATTTCATATCAGTAAGATCTTCAAAGGAAACATGTAAACTGTAGAGTACAAAACTGTTCTAAAATATTCACAGGCATATTCTGCTTCAGGAAACATACCTATTCTTTGACAGTTTTTATTTATCATGAAAACACTAAAATAATTTGATTCTGAAAGAATAAATTATACAGAATTCTTAAAAAAAAAAAAAAAATCTGTTTGTTTCCAGCTAAGACTCCAGTACAGTTTCTTGTGAAGTGATTAACATTTCGGCAATCATATTGAGCAGGCAAGAGTTTTAATTAAGACATATTAGTTTGCTGATTCTTTCTATCCTCAACAGATCTGTCAGACTATTGTAGTTTACAAAGATGTTTCCCCGTAAGTACGAATTCTCATATTTCTAAAATAAAAGGTTGCTCAAGATTTATAATTCTTTTTATTCTGATATTTGGCTCTTGAAGTGAATGTGTCATACCTTTCTTTAAAAAGACAAATATTACACCCATTGAAATACAGTGTGAGCAGCACCAGGCCCCAAGTATGTTTCCTAAGGGCTAGACATAATTTATTGTGCCCTTTCAATGTGTAGCAGCATAATTTATGTAGGGGGCTTCAGGTCTGCATGCACTTATCTACAGTACTAAGTTCCAATGGCTACAGGAAACAGGAGACCCGAGTTCTATTCCAAGCTGTGCCAGACTTGCTCTTTAACTGTAACCTTGCCATGTAAAGAAAGGAAGGATGAGCTAGTGGTTAGGATGCTCACCTGGGTGGGGACATTTGTGTTCAATTCCATGTAGCCTGCCTGTGTGATCTCGGAAAAGCCTCTTAATCTCTCTGTGCCTCAATCTTCCATCTGTAAAACGGAGATAATAGCACCCCTGGAATGTTGTGAGGATTACTATAGTAAAGAATATGTGGTGCCTAGAAACTATGGTAATGGGGACCATAGTAATGCAGGGAGGTTAGATCCCCCCTCAACAAATGGACTCTTTCCTGCCCACATTAGAAAGCTACAGCCTCATATACAAGGAATCCAAGCACTCAACTCCAATAGAAAGTATCCAGAAATGGAGGTATGTGAAATCAGAAGCCATTTTTGAAAATCTAGCTTTCAATCTCCCCTGTGCCTCAATTTCACTGTCTGTACGGTATAAGGCATAATAATAAACAATCATTTTTGTAAAGTGCTTTGAGATTTTTGAGCTATACTGGTATGAGCACATGTCCTGGCATAGTGGCCACACTAGACATCCCCCCCTCCCACCTACCCCTGACACACTATACTGGTATGGTTAACAGAGCAAAACTTTCTAGTACAGACAAGCCCTAAGTGGTGTTAGTTATTTTGTAAATGCAAAGCACAAAAGACACTAATACCAGTTCTCACTCTGCCGTCTGTAAAACTGCACAGGTGAGGGGGAAATTTAAACACTGAGAAGACTGGGATGCCAACAGATTCCCTTAGGCAACTGCTTTAAAGGTCAATTTCTCTTGTCCATAAAGAGTAATGTAGGTTTTGTCAGCACTTAGCAATTGTGTTGTTACTACATAGTATATATAGATCTTGGCAGCAAAATCCTGCCACCAACAGGCTGGGAAGGTCCTAAAGGAAGTAAAACCACTGCATGGGTGGTTGCAAGCTGGGGAGAGTCCATTCAGGGCCTCTCTGTGCCCCCAGCATACTGCAAAGCCATGCCCTCTCTACAACAGCAGGCACTGGATGGTGGGGAGGTGACAGACTGAGAGAAGGTTGAGAAGTGGCTTATCTTCTGTGAAGGCGAAGAAAGATCTCAGAGGCTATAATCTGGGGCTATAATCTGACCAGACGTGAAAAGTATTATTTTGATTTATTAATATTATTAAAGTACAAAACTGAACCTTATCCACAGACTGCAGCTATGAACATGATCGAAGACCCTATGTAAGTGGTATGAGATGGGCTCATGGCTGACTGGATAAACGGCATTTTAGAGGGAGGTGATGGGGAAAGGTTGGGTTTGACAGGCTCCCTGTTGTACATGAAGCTGCTCAAGACGTGCACTAATATGCACATTATTTTTTCAAAATTACTCACTAATTCAGGTGAAAACATCTGACCTCTGCTTTGGAGCTAGCTGACTCCCTTTAAATTGCCCTTACCTCCTTAAAAGGATGCCCTTCCTTAGCAGAAATGAAAGATCCCCATGTGCACATTGCAGAATATTAATTTCACATAACTTTAGTGACGGTGAGTTTGTAAATTACACAAACCCTGAGGTTTGCAGGAGCACATGACAAAATGACATCTCTTCCAACCTTACATGTGCATCTCTCCACACCCAGGCAGCTCTGTTGGCCATGGAATAGAGAAAAGAGGCTGTGGTCTCACTTTTACTTTATTCCTTCCTGTTCCAGTTCAAATACATCTACTCGGGTCCTCCAGGGAACCATCAAAGAGTGGGGCCTGCACTCCCTAACAGGATTGTACTCTGTGGGGAAGACTGTCTGATGCCACAACTTCTCATTCCCTCACACACCTACCCAGGACAGGGTACAGTTGGGTCCTAAGCATTTGTACACATCAGAGGGAGCCATATCCCTTTGTACGATCAGCACCCATTTGGGAGTTGTGCCTTTTTTTAGGGATCTAAATGAAAAGACTCCATTTAAGCTGGAGGGGAAGTGAACTGGTTCAAAATTCGTTGCCTACGTTGATAAACCATATTTTACACTTGGAAACTTTTATTCCTTCCAAACTTGAAGTAAAATAACTTAACATTTTATCAATTCATTTCCCTCCCACCCCACAGCATAAATGCAGTGCCAGTGTGACAACACTAGAAATTTCAATTCTCTCTACAGAGAGCAAGTAACTTACAGGGCAGCCTTTCCTGCACTGTGCCACCAATATGGTTGAAGAGTCACTCCTTTAGTAGTTACTCCCAGAAGATAGTTCAGTCTCTACATCATGCAATTGTCCATCCTTGGTCTCTCTTGCAAGACTGAACAAGGGTGTCAGCTGCGATGTGGACCTTGACCCTGCACCCACTGGGCCAATGGCAACATTCCCTTAGATACCACTGTGTGCAGGATGGAGCCCAGAAGAACAAAACAAGATGTTCTGTTCAAGATCTTCATTGATGATCTGGAGGTGGGGTGAATTGCACCTTCAGCAAGTTTGCAGCTAACGCTAAGCTGTGAGGAGTGGCAGATACCCTGGAGGGTAAGGATAGGATAGAGAATAATCTAGATAAATTGGAGGATTGAGCCAAAAAAAAGTCTGATGAGATTCAACAAGGACAAGACCCACTTAGGTCAGAAGAATCCCATGTGCTGCTTCAGACGGGGGGACTGACTGCATAAGCAGCAGGTCTGCAGAAAAGGACCAGGGGTTATAGAGGACAAGAAGCTGGATCAGTGTGCCCTTATTGCCAAGAAGGCTAATGCCATATTGGGCTGCATTAGTAGAAGCATTGCCAGCAGCCTGAGGGAAGTGATTATTCCCCTCTATTCAGCACTAGTGAAGCCACATTTGGAGTATTGTGTCCAGTTTTGGGCCCCACAACACTGAAAGATGTGAACAAATTGGAGAGAGTCCAGTGGAGAGCAAGAAAAATGGAACACATAACTTATGAGGAAAGGCTGAGGGAACTAGGCTTGTTTAGTCTGCAGAAGAGAAGAATTGGGGGGGGGAATTTGATAGTAGCCTTTAACTTTCTGAAAGGGGGTTCTAGGGAGGATGGAACTAGGCTGTTCTCAGTGGTAGTAGATGACAGAACTAGGAGCAATGGTCTTAAGATGCAGTAGGGGAGGTCTAGGTTGAGTATTAGAAGAATCTTTTTCACTAGGAGGTTGGTGAAGCACTGGAATGGGCTACCTAGGGAGGTGGTAGAATCTCCATCCTTAGCGGCTTTTAAGGTGCAGCTTTGGCAAAGTCCTGGCTAGGTTGATTTAGTTGAGTTGGTCTTGCTTTGAGCAGGGGATTGGATTAGATGACCTCCTGAGATCCCTTTCCACCCTAATCTTCTGTGATTCTATGTCTTCACAATCAAGGGCTCAGTCCGTGTAACGGCACAGCACCAACCTCTCACAAACATCCTTCCTGGTCAGGTGTGTCTGAGTCTTTATGTAGCCCCAGCCCCGCTAGCAGGCCATACCCCCAGAAGCAATGTTTTCACTCTCTTGGTCTATTCTGGTCCCAACTCTCCAGCCTGGCCATTAAGTAGCTCAGATCGCTTTCTGGGGCTTTATTACTGTCCAGTTGTAGGCCATTGCCTGAGTGGCCTATGGGGCACACCACACACACCCGCTACTCCAGTCCCAGCCCAGGGACCTTCCCTGGGCCACTTTCCAATAGCACCAGCCTTTGTCAAAGCTTCACCCTTATCCCAGGACTTATCCAAGGCCCGGTCTACACTTACCTTTGTGATTCGGCGGCAGTCGACGGGAGATACGCAAGTGACGTAAATCACTTGCGTATCTCCTGTCGACTTTGCAGCGTCTCCTCTGCGCGGCGTCCATACTGCGCTCAGTTGAAGGGAACAGTGCTCGCTTCGACGCAGCACTACTCCACTTACCGAGGTGGTTTTCCTGCTTCGCTTCCTGGATCGACTGAGTGCGTCTATACAGACCCATCAGTCGATCCAGAGCAATCGATCTGACGGCGGCGAATTTGCCGCCGTCAGTGTAGACCCAGCCTAAGTTCAGGCCCAGCAGCCAGCCAAAAACTCTGCCTGACTGCCTAGGATTCGACTGCACTGAGCTGTCCATGGTGCCATGGTTCTCTTTAGCCAGCAAGGAGCACCATCTCCTCTTCTTTGGCTGCTGCAAGAAACTGAATCTCTCTCTGAGGTGCTGGTGCTGCAGCTCCTTTTATATGGCGTTCTTGGACCTGACTGGCTGTTTCCTTCAGCCTCTCTAATTGGCTGCTTCTTCTGCAGCCACCCACTCTAGGTTGCTTGGAAGACTCCTCTACTGCTCCTTTCCTGGATAAGGTGTGGAAGCAAACTTAAGCCTCCTGCAAGGGGCCTCTTGAGCTTAGTCCCCGCCATCACAAATACCAACAGGCACAGAGCATACTGTTGTGAATAGTTCCACTGGCTACATTTAGTAATATGCTGTCTGTTTGGCGATACATATTTGCAGGAGCAGTCACCAGAGCTTGTTAAAACTGAAATAATTAAACCAAAAAATTAATGTTATAATCACTAATGCTGCTCATCCAGCTGGTGGAATGACAACAGACTAGTCAGTTTTGCTTTTGCTTCTATTATTATTTATAGTATGATATCACTGAGAGATCTGGACCCCATTACACTAGGTGCAGGCCAGACACAGAGTACAAGACAGCCCCTGTTCTGAAGAGTTGATACTCTACATGGACAAAGGTGGGAAGAGAAACAGAGGCACCAGAAGGTATCTTATCTAAAGTCTCAGAACAGGTAAGTGGCAGAACCGGGACTATCATGTCTCCTTTCTTCCAAGCCAGGTCCCTGTGAACACACTGCCTCTCTTCTAACCACGCTCCCGCCTCTTGCTCTCTGTTAATAATGATGCAGTGCTCTGGTTGCAGGGAGATGTTTAAATCCAAACAATAGACAGTTTTCATTGTCTGGCATTTATTAAATTCCTAAAAGCTTTTGCATTATTATTCAGTTTTCTAAAACATTCTTCTCAAAAACTGCACCAAAATTTGGCAATAAAATATGCATATTTATGGCACTGTATTAATAATATCTAACTGTGTCCTTTGAAAATCTGTTGCATTCAATGAATGGCTGTAATACATTGTGCATTTGGATGCAGAAAACTTTTAAAACAGCAATAACAAAATGTAACCATAGTGTAATAGAACATAATAGGATTGTTATTTCCTGCAAAATTATTACACTGGCAGCAGCTGTCTTCCTTGAATTTTTGCTTAAAGACTAAAAGACTTTTCCTCGTTCTTTTCTCATATTATACAAAGTATTCTACCAGGACCTGCAAGTTGAATACCATGTTAACAATACATACTTTAGTAAATTTATGTCCATTTTGATGCTGAAGGCATACCTGAGATTGCATAACCATACTGTATATTTCTATTATAATGTACATACAGTCTCAGAAATAATAGGATTTATTCATAGTATATTTCCTCCACTGATGTGAGTATAAAATATGTAAATGTCTTAAGCTTAGACTGGGAATTGCATGCTGCTACTTTCAAGTCATGCAGCATTTTCTGCACTCTAAATGAAGGTTGACAGCAGAAAAGGCAGAGCCGTACTTCCAAGGAAAAATATTACAGAAGGCTCAAGCTTGCATATCATTACTTTAACCATTGAATTATAACATACAATGACAGTGGACACACAGTTGGAGCTTCCACCACTACTTTCTTGAATGGAGCAACTGTGAAGTGTGAGAGTGAACATTTTTGAGTTGGGAAGGTCCCGTCACAGAGTTGTTTGACCAAAGAAAGCCCTCTTTTTATAAAATACAAACCAAATTCATGTACCAAGTAACTTTGTGTTGAAACTAATCTAATTAAAGGGTTCTGATCTTGTTTATAAGTTGTTAAGAATGAACAGCTCAGCAGAATGCACTATAGAAGCAGTCAGACAATATTTTTTTCCCAGAATAAAAATTGGAATTCCAGAAACATGTTGGGTCAAATCATCAGCTGGAGTAAATCAGTGTAGATTGATTGATTTTTGTGGAACGTGCCAGTTTCCACCAGCAGAAATTTGTCCTATTGTCTCCTCATCAGCAGGAGTCAGAGAATGAGATGTAGTAAGATAAGGTGAGTTTGTGATTAGAGCTTTCTTGGAGGCAACAAACTCAAGCCCCTCAATCATTTTTCAAAGTTGCAAAAAAACCCTTTCACAATAAAAATTGCTCACAAGGCGGTTGCTAAAGGATAGATGGAACAAGAGAGAATAATCCAAGCTCAGCTGCTGCAGCTCCAGGTCTAAGCAAATATGTAAGTAATCATAATTAGTTGTGTATACATTTTAATTCACACTTTTCCAGCCACTTATTACTTCTTTGTTTATATTTTTTAAAAGTCAATCAATTGCCCATAAAAGGTGCCAGATTGTCAACACTGAAAATGAAATTCTTTGATCACTAAACTGACACCAAACAGCACGTGCAAGTTTCTCCACACCGTCCAGCCAGTTTGCCCCAAGTGTAACCTGGAGGTGCACACCTCATGGTGAGGAGGTGTCAGCAAGAATTCCTCCAGCAGCTTCCACTGCAGTGTGAACCCTCCAAACCCTGATTTCAACCGTATACTATCCCTTAGTCTCTTTTCTTCACTTATGGCTTGGTGTCTTTCGTCATGCTGCCCCTCATTTACCAAGCGTTCTCTTCTTCAGATTCCTCCTTAAAACCTCATTCCTCCCTTCTTATCATTAATAATGCCTTCAGCTTCCATCTGAAGTGTGATCTTGTGTTTTTCTTATTTAGATTTTAAGCTCTTGAGGGCAGGGGTGAAGTCTTTGTATTAGTGAAGTGAAGGGTAAATTTATGGGACTACACAAATGTTTTGTAATACTAAAATTAATGGGCCAGATCCTCAGCTAGCATAAATTGGCTTAGCTTCATTGGCTCCAGGAAAGTTCAGCTCACACAAACTGAGGGACTGACCCAGGCATTTTAAACCATTGCTTTCAAGGTAAAAAGTTCTGTTTCCCATTGCCAGTCCCTTGAATCATTTAATTCTGCTTCTTCTGAGCTTCCTGAAACAGGGGGCCAAATTCATTCCAGAAATAACCACTACACCCAAAGACCAGCAATGAATTTGGCTCATTTAAGACAATGAAGACAATGGGAAGACTCTTTTTTAACTCAATCGACTTCAAATCAAGCCCTCAATCTCAGCTCAATGGATGGCTTGGAAATAAAATCTATAGGCCCCATCACTTTCACTCAATGAAGGCCAATGGCCACATTCTTCTTATTATAATCTTCCTATAAAAACCTGTCAGAATCGTTACTGAACATTAAACCATCAAGTGTAGAAAGAAAAGTCAACAACCTAGAACTTAAAAATATAAAGGTCTTTTTAATTAAAGGTTTAAAACAGCAAGAAGGCATCAACGCATCTTTCTCTTATCTCTCAGATAAAAACCTCTCGGGGTAAGCTTGGCAAATCCTTATCTGACAGATAAAGGACCACTATGATGGGCCTTATCGCTTAATTAAATCGTAGTACTATGTACAATGAAGTCAATAATTTGTTATACAAGATAGCACTTCAAATTGTGTCTGTATTGGACAGTGCATCTCTATTGGTTCTCTGTATTGTGGATATTGTAATGGGTCATGTTTCGTAACCTGTTCCTTGGTACAATGAGACACAGTAATAACAGGGTAAAAAATATATCAGAAGGACAGAACAGGTCGTACTGATGTGAGCGTGGCATTGTAGGTAAAAGAAAGCATAGAATCAAATGAAGCAAAAATCTTAATTGAACCAAACTGAACCATAGACTCTCTATGGATAGTTATTCCATGCTTGAATAATAAGAATATAGTAGTAGGGATATGCTACCGACCACCTGACCAGGATAGCGATAGTGACTGTGAAATGCCTAGAGAGATTAGAGAGGCTATAAAAATAAAAGTCTCAATAATAATGGGGGATTTCAACTATCCTCATATTGACTGGGTAAGTCACCTCAGGACGGGATGTGGAGATAAAGTTTCCTGACACCTTAAATGACCACTTCTTGGAGCAGCTAGTCTTAGAACCCATAAGTGGAGAGGCAATTCTTGATTTAATCCTAAATGGCACATGGGATCTGGTCCAAGAGGTGAATATAGCTGAACCACTTGGTAATAGTGACCATAACATAATAAAATTTAACATTCTGGGGGTTAGAGGGAGGTGGACACCAAAGCAGCCCACCACAGTAGCATTTAATTTCAGAAAGGGGAACTACACAAAAATGAGAAGGTTATTTAAACAGAAATTAAAAGGTACAGTGACAAAAGTGAACTCCCTGCAAGCTGCATGGACGCTTTTGAAAGACACCATAATAGAGCCTCAATTTAAATGTATACCTCAAATTAAAAAACATAGGAAGAGGACCAAACAAAAACAACAAAGTAAAAGAAGTAGTTAAATATAATTAGGAAGGCCAAAAAAGAATATGAAGAACAGCCAGCCAAAGACTGAAAAAGTAACAGCAAAAGAAAACTTTTAAGTACAGGAAGCTGGCTAAACAACAACCAGTAGGGCCATGGACAATCGAGATTCTAAAGGAGCACTCAAGAGAGATAAGGCCATTGCAGAGAAACTAAATGAATTATTTGCATCAGTGTTCATGGCTGAGGATGTGAGAGATTTCCAAACCTAAGCCATTCTTTTTAGGTGACAAATCTGAGAAACTGTCCGAGATTGAGGATCATTAGAGGACGTTTTGGAACAAATTGATAAATTAAACAGTAATAAGCAATGGTTCTCAACCTGGGGGGTGGGATATCCTTGTGGGGGGGGTGCGCAACGAAGATTACAGGGAGTCTATAAGGCTTAAGTAATATTGAAGTAATTTAGCCCCCCAGAGCTCCATGCTGGCTGGGCGCAGCCTTCCTCCCCCTTCCCTGCCCCTGGAGCTCCATGCTGCCTGGAACAGAGGAGCAGCTTTGAGTTCTGCACTGGCCAAAGTGGAGGAGCAGCCTCCATCAGACCCACACCAGCTGGGCACCCAGCCAGAGAGGAGGTGCCCCATGCCAGTGGGGGCCTGGAACAACCCCAACCAATCCACCAAGGTCCACCTCCATTAACCTCAGTCCCTGAGGGATGGGAAGAGGAGGGGCCACATGAGGCGTGCAGTGGCAGCTGCGCCAGGGAAGGCTTAGGTCTTTACTTGGGTAAGAGTAATTTATTATTATGTAATTTAATGTTGTTATTATTATCATTACATGTGTTTATAGGGTTATATGTGTTTATGGCCAATGAGGGGGTGGGGCAGGATGGGGCGGAGGGACACATGGTTTACCTAGTATTAACTAGTGGGGCTTTCACTCAAAAAAGTTGGGAACCACTGGTAAGTTACCAGGACCAGATGGTATTTACCCAAGAGTTCTGAAGGAACTCAAATGTGAAATTGCAGAACTACTAACTGTGGTATGTAACTTATCATTTAAATCAGATTCTGTACCAGATGACTGGAGGATAGCTAATGTGATGCCAATTTTTTAAAAAGGCTCCAGAGGCAATCCTGGCAATTACAGGCCAATAAACCTAACTTCAGTACCAAGTACATTGATTGAAACTATAGTAAATTACAGAATTATCAGACACATAGATAAACATGACTTGTTGGGGAAGAGTCAACATGATTTTGTAAAGGGAAATCATGCCTCACTAATCTACTAGACTTCTTTGAGCGGTTAACGAGCATGTGGACCAGGGTGATCCAGTGGATATAGTGTACTTAGATTTTCAGAAAGCTTTTGACAAGGTTCCTCACCAAAGGCTCTTAAGCAAAGTAAACTGTCATGGGATAAGAAGAAAGGTCTTCTCCTAGATCAGTAAGTGGTTATAAGATAGGAAACAAAAGGTAGGAATAAATGGTCAGTTTTCAGAATGAAGAGAGGTAAATGGTGGTGTCCCCAGGGGTCTATACTGGGACCAGAACTGTTCAATATATTCATAAATGATCTGAAAAAAGGGGTAAACAGTGAGGTGGCAAAATTTGCAGATGATACAAAACTACTCAAGATAGTTAAGTCCAAAGCAGACTGCGAAGAGGTACAAAGGGATCTCATAAAACTGGGTGACTAGGCAACAAAATGGCAGATGAAATTCAATGTTGATAAATGCAAAGTAATGCACATTGGAAAACGTAATCCCAACTATACAGAAATAAGGATGGGGTCTAAATTAGCTGTTGCCACTCAAGAAAGAGATCTTGGAGTCATTATGACTAGTTCTCTGAAAACATCCACTCAATGTGCAGCAGCAGTCAAAAAAGCTAACAGAATGCTAGGAATCATTAGGAAAGAGATAGATAATAAGACAAAAAATATCATATTGCCTCTATAAATCCATGGTACGCCCACATCTTGAATATTGCTTGCAGATATCAAAAACAATATATTGGAATTGGAAAAGGTACAGAAAGGGGCAACAAAGATGATTAGGGGTATGGAATAACTTCCATATGAGGAGAGATTAATAATACTGGAACTTTTCAGCTTTGAAAAGAGATGAGTAAGGGGGTATTATAGAGGTCTATAAAATCATGACACGTGTAGAGAAAGTAAATAAGGAAGTGTTATTTACTACTTCTCATAACACAGAAACTAGGGGTCATCAATTGAAATTAATAGGCAGCAGGTTTAAAATGAACAAAAGGAATTATTTATTCACACAAGGCACCATCAACCTGTGGAACTCCTTGCCAGAGGATGTTGTGAAGGCTATAACAGAGTTCAAAAAAGAACTAGGTAAATTCAAGGATAGGTCCATCAATGGCTATATACCAGATGGGCAGGGACTGCTGTTTGCCAGAAGCTGGGAATGGGTGATGGGATGACTCACTTGATGATTATCTATTCTGTGCATTCCCTTCAAAGCACCTGGCATTGGCCACTTTCAGAAGACAGTATACTGGGCTAGATGGACCATTTGTCTGATTCAGTATGGCCATTCTTATGGTCTTACATTATAAACAAAGTGCCCAGCTGAACGTGGATAACCTGTGATAAATAAATCTGCTGGATTGACCGGATAAATGAAAGGGTCCAGGAAGAAACTGATTTGACACATTAAGGGCCTGATCCTGCCAGCCCCTCATATGTAGAAGTCAATAGGGTTCTGCATATGGAACATGCAGCCCAATAGGGTTCTGCATATGGAACATTTTGACCCAGCCAAAATGCAGAGCCAGCTCACCAGCACAATGTAAAAGTGAATATATCCCAAAATCATTTAAAAAACATGGTGAAATCAATGGAAGTAGCACAATCAATGAGAACAGACATCCAGGGGTGAGTCCTGGTAGTCCTATTACTGACTATAGTTCACATCAGTGTAGCACCACTGATGTCAGTGTACATCAGTGCGAAAGGAGAATTAAGCCAATAACATATATCTATATTGCTTACACGGCATCAAATACCATAGTACAGCGGTTTTCAATTTGTGGTTCGTGGCTCCCTAAGGGTTCTGCAGATCATGCCTAAGATTTCCAAAGGGGTCCGCACCTCCATTTGACATTTTTTAGGGGTCTGCAAATTAATAAAAGTTGAAAACCACTGCCATAGTATCCTTTTTTAAAATGAACCATCCATGAACACCAAAGCCAACCCAAAGTTATCCTGTTTGCTACACAGACAAGTGTATTTTTAGAAAACTGTTTAATACTTGCAGTTCTTTACAAATAAACCCACTATTAAAATAAGACACTGGCAAGATCTTTTTATTTATTTTTTATTGTTTCAAATGCTCCTGTCGGAGGTGGCACCTCTGTGTGAATGTGCAAACCATCACATAACATCCATTGTAAGGGACCAGGGCCTAGATAGTCTTTCTTTGTGGTCAGAGCAGTACTGGTGTCAAAATGTCGACAATGCCATAAAACAGTAATCCATGAGCAGGAGTCAGAGGAATCACTAGAGCCGAGTTCAATAAGTAAGAGTCAGGGTTAGAGACTGGCTTGGGTTAGAGACCTGAAGTAGTACCAGGCTGAAATTAGAAGGCAAAAGTCAGAGTAAGAATTAGGCCAGTGTCAGAGATCAGAAGAAGACAAGATGTGGTCAGGAGTCACAGCAGACCAGAAGACTGCGTGGTTGACCTGAAAACTTCCTTGGCAACCAGGGTTAAATAGCGCGCTTGACCAATCAGAGGGCTACAGGTTACTGTCACTCTGGGCCCTTTGGGTGGTGCTTCCTGCAGCACCCAATCTCTATAGTGTTCCCTGGATGTGGCTCTGCCTGCTGTCCCTCTAAGCAGGTCAGCTCTTCCAGCTTCTGCAGATGTGGGTTCTAGTCCCACAGATCTTTACATTACCCTTTTTCAGGGGTGCTCTACTGCTGGGCCTGGTTGGTGTAGGTGGTCTTGCTAAAACCTTTTTACTAGGTCAGGGGCATGGACCTGGACAGCAAGTTCCCAGGAGTGCTCTTCAGGACCTTGGCCTTTCCAATCAATTAGATAGTACAGTCTTCCCATTTGCAGCTTAGAGTCAATGGAAGAAGGATCAGGGCCCTTGATAGACAGGTTATCACACAGCAGCTAGATGTTGGAGCTATATCTTCAACTGTGCCAAGTGCTAAGCCATCTTTCCATCTGCCCAGAGACCCAAATTGGCCCAGGGTGTAGTTAGGGAAGCCACAAGGCTGCTCCAATTTATGTCAGCTAAAATGGTCCCTCTAGGGACCATTCTGTAGTCCTGAAATCTCTGGAGCTCACCATGAATGGGCAATCATAATTTCCAGTCCACATTTCAGGCCACCCTCACGCAACCCCTGCACAGAACAGTGGAGTAGGTAGCATAAAGCCTGGGAATCCACAGCTTTCCATTTAAGAGAGTTTTAAGTATTTTTTGTGTTGCAAAGAGGGCTTATCTAGGGCCAAAAAGTCTAGCCCTTGGATTTCAATACTAGATCTTCCTGGTAAATTACACTCCTATATATGCATTCTCTGGTCCTGGTAGGACCTGTGCATCCCCAGCTCCTGCATATCTGGCAAGCTTTTCTCTATATGCCTGCCAAATTTTAAAGGGCAGAACATCAACAGTTGGTAATTTATGACAGAAAACCACAATGGCCAAATTCATCCCTGATGTAATTCCAGTTAAGCCAATAGAGTTTCACGAGAGAAGCATTTGGCCTAGTATGTTTTTTGTTGACATTTGAAGAATACACAGCATAAATTAAAGCAGAGCTAATTATTGCTATTTATTATTTGCATTGTAGTAGTGTTTAGGATCCCCATTAGGACTGCAGCCCCATTGTACCAAGTGCTGATCCATAAGTTTATATGTGGAAGCACATCTCTCTGTGCCTGTGGGTTCCATTTGAAAGCAATGCTTCACCCATGTGTAAGAGTTCGTGGATCTGGGTCACATTAGACAGTTGTTGCCCTGAAGAACTTACAACCAAAATGAGATGCAACGAGTGGGCTAACAAACAAGAAGAATGGGGTGGGAAACAGGATGAAGACGACAGTGATCAAACAAACATATATACGTTAGCTACTGCACAACATGGTTATTTCAGATTTCATTGCACAGTTATTTTGTTGTTTTTCATTGTTATGTGAAATCTTCTGCCTGCTTCCTTTACTATTTCTGTTCCCTTTTCTTAAAAGCATATTTATTTTTTAAATCTTTGCCTGTTTCCTTTTCTGCACTTATCGCTCTGGGATATGTAACTAAAGATAATGGCTGTTGTATATGTGTATAGATCTTTTAACTGGTTCAGTCTCCCACAACTACCACATGCAAGACCTGATTGAGTTCAGTAGGCATTGGATCAGACCTACAGACACCTGTAAAAAGAACAACCTTACATATCTTGTCAAGTGCTATTGAACCTTGCATTTCTCATCAGGTATACATCAGTACTGTGCGATGATTGAGGGGTTAACTACTGCAGGGGCAATGGGATGTTTACTTGGCTACAGGTGATTGTCATGATAGCTAAGGATGCACATACAGAATGCATCTTGTGGTTTAGTTTCTGTGTTGGAAGAGGCAGACTGAGACTTGAATTAACTTTGGTTAAAGGAGGTTGCCGAGAGCTCAGACACCATTTTGAAAGGAAATGATGTATCCAGGCTCATGATTTAACAGCTGACAAGCTGGATGGAGCATCCATCTATCTCTCAGCCTGGAGAGATGAGACCAAAACCATATGTATTTGTTCTGGCAGACTAAATGGGTACTTCACTAGAAGCTCCTGAGGAGGGAAGCTATGGTAAAAATATATCTTAGCATAATATATTAATTAGGGAATTGGCATTCATTGGCTGTTGATAAGATTGTTATTTTAATTTTCTTACTTCAATTTCAAAGTATTGTTTTATGGTCATTATTTTTAAAAACCTGATTCATTTTCTCTCATTTTATGGATGTAAGTGCTTATCCACAAACACTGTCAGACTTGGAAATAAATGTGTGTGTATCTTCCCCTTCTTTCCCCCTTTACCATGTGCTTATTGCTGTTAACCTTTACAAAGTAATTTGAACAAGAGAAGGAAAAAAATTATGCGACTGCTCCAAAACAGTCTGTAGAACTCTTGGAGGAAAACCCTTAACCCCAAAACTACAACACCAGAAAACCAATACAGGTATTGTGGGGGTAGGGACTTGAATACCTACCTAGCTCTTATATAGCACTCTTCATCAGTAGGTCTAAGAGTGCCTTACAAAGGAAGTCAGGATGATTATCCTCATTTTTACAAAAGGGGAAACTGAGACAGAGAGAGGCAAAGTAACTTGCCCAAGGTCACCCAGCAGGCCAATGGTAGAACCAGGAGTAGAATCCAGATCTCTAGTTCAGTGCTCTATCCAGTAGGCCGCATAATATCCCTTGGCTATGATTAATCTGCCTAAAAGACAATCTGCCATATTCCCAAGTCATGGCCAGCTACTGACTCTGCACTGGAAACCATGGTAACAATACATAATTTTGATTAAACTCTCAGAAATATTTTATAATTAACTTTTCTATAGTGGTTTTTCATCCACAGATCTCAAATTGCTTTTTAAAGGAAAGGAAGTATCTTTAATCCCATTTTACAGATGAGGAATCTGAAGCTCAGGGTCTACATATAATGTAATTGCTATACACGGTTAGGTATACAGTCCTAAATAGAAATAAAGGGAGAGAGAAATTGAGAGATGTACAGTAGGAAAGAGAAAAAAGACATATTTTTAGATGACACACAAAATATCCTGGGGAGTCAGAGAGTTGTAGAGATACAGGGAGGCTGTGTTGGATAACAGCTATGGAGGAAAAGCTGCTTCTACCAGCTGTGATGATGTGGTGTGGAGGGATGGAGAGGGGACTGGATTTTTTTCTAAAAGATATGCTCTGATTCAAACAGGAATTCATTAATTCAGAAAAGTTCTATGGCTGTGTTATACAGGAGGTCAAACTAGATGATCATGGTGGTCCCTTCTGGCCTTTATAATCTATATCTATGAGATCAGCAATAGACATGCATAAGGCAAAGGAAAGGGAGCAGAGGCAGTTAAGGTCCATGCAGTCTAGAAGATGCTTCTAAAAGAATCATGGTAATTCAAAAGAGAGACTTATGGATTTCGAGTCCTGGAAAGTCCTGATGAAAAATAAAGAGCATTTACAGTAGCTTGATATCAAAGATGAAGGACCACAACCTCACTCAAGGGAAAGTCTCAAGTAAAAGTCTTATGCCAGTGGATCAGTGCCTGCAGCCATAATTTTAATAAACACAAATTCTATGCTAAAGCACCATCAAAATCATATAGGCATCTGTTTGGACAAGGCTCAAGACAAAGGTCTGAGATATAACCATGGCCTGAATCATCAAGCACTTTAAAAAATCAACAGTGCAAACTTGAGTTCAATGTAAAGAGGGTGAATGTTGTAGGATAATGGTTGTTCAAAACAGTCAGCAGACATGTTGCTGCTGCATTCTGACCAAATTGTGAATACCACAAATGTACAGCCAAAAGCCCCAGACAGAGGGAAAGATAATGAAACCTTGTAGAGTAGTATAAGGGAATACATTGCTTTTGCAAGGCTGTCACAAGGTAAATGGGGGAGGAGCCTGTACAAACTGTGCAACTGGAAAATACTGTTGTAGAATAGCAGACACATGGATTTCCATGAAAAGGACATGGTTAAAAGCGTTACCAGGATTCTTAATTTTCCTTTACATATCATCAGCAAAAGGATGATGCTGTATCTTATGTCATGAAATGATCTCAACCAAAAATACAAATCTCTCATCGATGAGCCATACTGCCCATCAATTTGTGGCAATCTTTTGTTTTTGTGGCCTGTGCATTGTCCCACTTGTTGGATGCATGCCCTGGTGCTGCTGTGGTTTGGAAACATTCTAGAAATAGTCTCTTTGTGCCATCTGAATAGCGTCAAGTTGGCCAAAGCAGATGAAGAATTTAACCCTAAGTGTGATATCAGTTTAATATAATGTTTGTTTAACCCAGTATATGTCTGGTATAGTATAACACAATGAAAATATACGTAGTGTGCAGGGCTGGTCATAAAAAACAATTAAACTGTTAGCAAAAGATAGAAAACAATAATGAAAATTCTATAACTGCTGTTGCATATAGATTCTATGCCTTCACTTTGAATACCGTTTTCACTGAACACTATTTCCCATCTCAGAAATAGAAGAATTTCAGAGAAAGCCTGCAAAAATTATTAGAAGCATGGGAAGACTTGCATCTTATAATGGCTTTCTATTAGTCACTGATTCAATCATCAAACCTCCCCTTAAGGAGACTAGGGGGCGAGGTTAATTCACACTCCTGTTTGGAGGGAAACCTTAATGTGTTTCTTTTTGTGTTACAAAGCAACTACACAAAAGAAAGGTAGACACCAAGATGCAAGGGGGAAATCCTAGCCCCGTTGAAGTCATGTGAAGTTTCACCATTGATTTCAATGGGGCCAGGATTTCACCCACTGTCTCTGTACAATTCAATCTGAAGGGCTGAAGCTGGAGCAACGGGTGTATTTTTAAACTGTGCATTAAAGTACCAGAAAGCAGTTCCTGCAGGATGGTGTGTTAAAATGCAGTTAATTTTTGGCTGTAAGTCTGTGTGGGTCCCTGGAAAGAGACAAAAAGTCTCTAATTGTTAGGATTGAGAAGAAAACCTCAAAAAGGTGACTTAGGCCAAGGTCTACACGACATATTTATATTGGCATAACTGCATTGCTCAGGGATGTGAAAAATCACACTTCTGTGTGACACAATTATACCAACCTAACCTCCAGTGTAGACAACGCTATGTTGATGGGAATGCTTCTCTTGTCAACATAGCTACTGCCTCTTGTGGAAGTGAATTAACTACACTGATGGGAAAAGCTCTCCTGTTGGTATAGTAGCGTCTTCACCAAAGCCCTACAGCTTTTTAAATGTAGACCTGCCCTCTGATGAATCTGCACAGTAGCTCTCAGGCATGAACTGTCCAGCCCTCCCAGTGGCAGCTTATTCAGATGCTCTGTGGAGACTGACATACTAAGAAAGTGACCCTCTTTGATGTCACTAGTTGGGAAATACAACTTTTCCCCCCTCCAATCAAGGAGTTGAGCGCAGGGATTCCTGCGGGGTCCGTGGGTATATTCAAGCCCCATAGCGAAGGAGCCAAACTCAAGAAGCCCCATCAACACCATGTGTAAGCAGCATCTCATTTTGGTGAATTTTAGAGAAGATGTGGACAAATGGAAGACAGTCCAGAGGAGAACCACCAAAATGAGGAAAGACTGAGAAAATCTGGTTTATGAGGACAGCTGAAAACAATGGCCAGGTTGAGTCTTGAGAAAATAAGACTGGAGGGGACGTCATAAGAGTGTCTAGAAGACAACGGCTGTTACAAAGGGGACGGTGAGCGAGTGCTCGCCGCCGCCACTGAAGGACGGACAAGACGCAAACAGGGGCCAGGGACAATTCGGTTTGCTGGCAGGAAAAGCCTTCCAGCGAGCAGGCGAGCTAAGCATGGGAACGCGCTCCCAGGGCAGCTTGGGTGCGCTGCCGTGGGGAAGGCGTCTAGGACCAGGCTAGACACGCATCTGTCAGGGACGGGCTGGATGGACTGGGCCCTGCCTCAGCGCAGGGAGCCCACGGGCCTTCCCTCCGGCCCGACTCTGCGTGAGTCTCTGGTAGCACGGCCCGGCTGTCCTGTGCCACCACGGCCCCGGGGCCTGACCAGCGACGCCAGTGCGCAGGCGCAGCGGAGAACTTCGCCCAGGCCTGGAGTTCTCCGCGCGCCAGAGCCGCAGCGCTGTGCGCAGGCGCACCGAATTCGAAGCCCGCGGCTCGCTCTCCCTTCCGGGCTGCAGATGTACGCATGTCCAGCGATTTGAACGGCGGCCTGCGTCACCAAGACCGGCTCGCTCACTTTTGGCGCACGCGCATTGCGGCTCGGTCAATCTGTGGGTAGTTCCGGCCGCAGCAAGGGCCGCGCACGCGCCTTTCGGGACAGCCTCGGCGCGGCCTCGCTCAGCCAACCAGCCGCGTTTCTCCGCCTCCCGCCCTGGGAGGGAAGGAGGGGCTGGCCCTCCACGATCCCATGATGCAGCGCGGCGGCGACCCCCAGCCGACGCCGTCAGTGGCGGCCGCCATGTTGTGTTAGTTTGTTGTTCTCCTGCGGCCGTGGTGCGGAGCGGGCGGCGGGAGCAGCCTCGCCCCCTGCAGCCGGGCGCGGAGCGGGGTCTGCGTCCGTGGTCGTCTGCCCACCCCGAGCCCTCCTTGCAGCCGCGAGAGGCACCGCCGCGAGCCGCCGCCGCCCGGGCAGGAGGAGGCGCCATGGCTGCCGCCTTGGGAGGAGCAGGTAGCCGAGCCCCGCGGTGCCGCTGCCTGGGTGGGCCCGGGGCCTAGTGGCGCTAGGGGTTGTGGTGGCGGCCAGTGGCCGAACGGGGCTGCGGGGCGCTAACGAGAGTGGGGCCTAGCGGGAGGCGAGGAGCTGAACGCGGTCTGCGGCGGGCATCCAGGCCGAGCTAACGTAGCCCTTCTCCGGGCCTGCAGGCGAGGGGCCGGGGGCGTCTTGGCGTCCTGGGCTGCGGGTCATGGATTCCCCGAGCAGAAAAACGCGGTAGAGCGAAATTGACACGGCGCTGGTCAGTTTCGGGGCCGTTCGGCAGGCTTCGAGTGACCGATCCGGCTGGTCATTTCGGATGGCTGGGTAAATTGTGGGCAGCAGCCGCCGCCACGGGGCTCGGGGGGAGGACTCCTGAAGGCCTCACTGGTTCGCGTTTAGAAAGATCTTTTTGCATTCTTAAGGGGTGGAGGGCTTTAGGAAAAGGGAACATTTTCTATTTGGCAGTTTGGGCTCTCTGTGGCCAAGAGAGGCTTCTTTCTCACCACTGGCACAGCAGATTACCTAAGCTCTGGAGTAGATGAGGCCTACTACATCCATTTACATCTCCTATTTTTATGTATAGGCTGTTATTCTAGTGGTATTCGTGATCTGTCTGTGACCACTTCCCTTGTATTAACAACTTATCCTAATAATCAGTTTGTGAGGTAGTTATCCCTATTGTACAAACGGAGAACTGAAGCACAGATTAATTAACTTGCTCATTGTCACATAGAAAATGTGGCAAAGCCAAGAATTCAACACTAGACCTCTTACCCACTTGGCCGTTCTTCCTTGAGTTGTATGAGTCTATGAAATTAAAGTAGCGTATTGTTTTGTCTTGTCATATCCTACATTTCTCAGGCAACATTTTGCATATTTTTAAAAAATTGCATTTTCTAGGAGTTAAAGATGGAAAAGATTTGCTCAGTTACATCTAGTCAGTTCTTCAGAAAAGTACAATTTCAAAAACATTCAACTCCTCCCATCCCTGTTGCTCTTGGGAATTGGTTTCATTAGGAAATGTTCTTGTGTTTTTAAACATCTTTTTTTTTTAATACAGTTGTGTTATCTGATAGGACTCTTTGGTAGAAACAATGGCAAGTTATGCTTATTATGAGTAAGCCCAGTTGGGGCCAGGATTTACTGACAAGTATCTGTCATCGTGCTGAACATGGCTTGTCTTTGTCTACCAGACCAGTCGGGTGACATGATGTTGACCATGACTAGCTTAATTGTTAAAAAGCATGTAAACTTAATTAAAGTTCCTAGTGAAGATAAGCCCTTAAAAGAAAATGATTGTCAGTGTTAAATTGTTCACAGTTTAAAAAGTTTGAGGGTAGGATGGGAATGAGATCAACACTGGTACAAGTATACATGTTTGTAAATCCTTTTGAGTGCATCAGGTTTAATGTTGTCAAATATTGTTTTGCATGATTTTTTTCCCCAAACCTACTTGAGGTGACTGGATCAAAGAAACTAGTGTATTCTTTGTGAAAGTGAACGTTGAAAACTTGGGTTCTGTTACTGAGGTTTTTTAAATTCACATTATAAAAACACTTGATATTTTGTGGGAAAGAAAAGGCCATTTCTGTGTGTATTTAAAAACTATCACAAGCTGCATGGGCATCCTTTTGTGTAAAAATGTGTGCAGGGCAGGCAAGATCAGGGAGCTGGAGCTGATTGAAATGTTGTTTCAAGCTACATTATTTGTCTTCATGTAGTGCTTAGGAGCCCTGGTCATGGACCACGATGCCATTGCGCTAAATGTGGCTCAAAAAATGTTTGTTCGGAGTCACATTGTAGTCAGCAATGAACAGAGGGGGTAAGATGTGGTCCATGTCCCAGTGAGCTTACAATATAGGCTATGTCTTACTGAAAAAAAAAAAAAAAAGATGTTGCATGCTGAAATAGCTATCTCAATGTAAAATAGTCTTTACCTGTGCTTTTGTCTGTGCTATCAATGTAGCTAGTAGAGGCGAACCCTAGGTTGTGGGGTTATTAAATATATTATTCAATATTACAGCATCTAAAACTCTGCTAGGTGCTTTAATGTACAAATAGAAAGATATGGTTCCTTTTCAGAGTGTTTACAATTAATTTTAAACGGGGCATGATAATAAACAGTAGGCTAGAGATGTGAGGAAGATGAAAAACAAGGAACAAAACCATGAGATCATGTGGTTACTCAATTTAGGTATGTGCACATCTTAGTTGTAAAAAAACAAAAAACAAACAAACAAAAAAAAACTACACTAATGTTGTAGATTCAATTCTTGTTCCTGGCGCACAACTGAGTCTTAAGGAATAAGAAGAGGAGAGTGGTGGCTGTGTGGTCCAGAATAGGCAGGCCACTTCCTGTGTGAAGTAAATACTGTAGATTCAGTAGAGAGACAGAGATGTTTGTGGGAGAAATGGGCAAGTTGTGGCATCAAGGATGGTGTCATTAGCTGGGTAGAAGTCAACACAGTAAAAGACAATATTGGTTGCTGTGGCTCTGAAAATAAAGATAAAAGTTGAAACTTGATGTGGTGAAGTGGGGAGTCAATGAAGGGGTGCAAAGATGGAGTATAAAATGGTTAGAGCTGGTGAGTCAGGTAACCAGCCAAGTGCATTTTATGTGGATTGGAAGGGAGAGGATGTGTCAAGGATGCTGTGGAGGAAAAGGTTGCAATTGACAGCTTGGGTTTGGATGAGAGTTTCAGCTCATTGGTTAGAGAAAGATCCACAAGAGAAAACATCACTTCTGCCACTAGCACTCTAGCATCCTTCATCTTTGTCTGTTGCTGGTCATTACACAATTTAGAGGTGCAGTACAAGTTCTCCTGAACACTGCACAGGTCCGATTGAAACTTTGTCTCATTTCACTGTAATTTAATTTCTTTTGGCAATAAAACACAGAAAGAAAGATTCCGGTTTTGTGCTAACAGTCAGATGGGCAGAGTCCTGGACATTTGTGTCCCTAAGATGCATGTTACTTTGTCATGCTGTCTGTCAGTTTCCCACTACTGTTTGTTCCAATTTGGCTTTATTGAAACTTAATTGTGACAAGGACCTACAAAAGTTAAGGTTTTGAAAATTACATTGATTTGAGGTCATAGACCAGTGCCAATAAGACATTATTACTTTGGGGAACTAGTGGCAGATAGTTTTCAAATTTTCATGGCAAAAACCAAATTATTTATACATTTGGAAAGCTGTTCTTAAAAGTCATACCATTCTGATTACCAACTTTCTGGGCTAATTCAATATGACCTTAGCATCAGCCATTTTGACAACTGCTAGAGTCTACCCAGTGCTTATACTTTTTCTAAATCCAGAACCTCTGTTTTCAGGTGGCATAGAACTTTAGTGTCTAGTAAATTTTCTGAGGCGAGCTGTTAAAATTGTTTGTCAAGTGACAATTATGTAAAACTATGTTCTGTATGTATTGAAGAGGCAAAAAGATCCAAAGTACATTAATTTAGGGCCAAATTGTGAAATCCTTATGTTTGTGGTGAGCAGTTACTCACTGAGGTACTCCCACTGAAGTCATTGGCTCTTTATGAATAAATGCTTGCTTGTGTAAGAGTTGTGCAGCCTAGCCCTGAATGAATAAAGAGTGTGTGTGTGTGTTATGTGAACAAGGTAATTGGGATGATAATAGCTTTTGTGTCATGCAAATTGAATGCATGCTTGTCTTGTTATGAAATAAGACCGTGTCTTAAGCCCATGCATGTGAGACGTCTTGATGCTTCACAATGTATTAACAGGTTTAAATTCCGTCTAGATTGAAGGAATTCCAGTTTTTTAAAATTTACCCCACATTTTCACTGCCAAGTGTTGTTACAATCAAGTAAAGGAAAACACTTGTTGAGAAACTTTTGTACAAACAATAATATTAACAGGATTAATTTTATAGATAGGCAAAATAATTGCTTTTAAATGTTTGTAACTTATGTGTATTGTGTAAAGACCCTTTAGAACTGTGGTCCCCAACCTTTTTTGCACCAGGGACTGGCTGAAAGCAAAACTATTTTTCCAGGGACCAGCATGGCGGGGCGGGGGTGGGGCAGGCAGCACTTCACACCACTCTCCGCCTTGAAATTTACTCGCCTGTGTCAATTTCGCGGCAGAGCTGGAGGGTGGGGCCCACAGCGCAGAAATTTACCATTTCAAGAGCTGGTTCGCTCTTAAAGTCGTAAACCACTGCGAAACAGACTGCTGAGCGGCTAAATGAAGAGCCGCATAGCCGCGGCGCCGCGGACCGGCAAAGAACCCCCAACGGCCCGGTGCCGGTCTGCGGACCGGTGGTTGGGGACCCCTGCTTTAGAAAGTCAGTGTCCTTTCTCTGAATCATATAGAAAGAGACATGGCTCTTATCTACGCTGTTGGGGAAAATTACAGTGTGTTTTGTCAACTTGTACTCTTGCTTCTTGGAAATCAAAGCTTTACTGTGCCTGTTGTTTTGGTTTTTGTATGAACGACTCTCCCAGGTCATTTAAATCATGATTTAAATATCCAAGAGAGAATCATGGATTTAAATCAAGTTTCCCCCACTGATACTTCTTCATATATTTCTTAAACAATGGTGCAAATCTGATCCCTAAAACATGTTAATTTATAACTCAATACAGCATTTTACAACATCTAGGAGTATATACTTTGTGCAATTTTTTAGATAACTTGATTTTTTTTAATTTAGGAAATAGTACATAATACTTACTATCTGTGTCAAGCTGCAGATGCAGCAACAGTACATTAGGAATGGTAAGAACTAAATCACATGCAAACACAATAGCACTTACATTTTATTGAACTAAATCTTAAATGTTACATAAATGTTTCACATTTGCAATTGCAGCAGTCTCCTGAATTGCTGGCTGATGGCTTGCCTTTAACATTTTTTTTTTTTTTAGTTTTCAAATTTTATTAACTCTAACAGACAAGTTATCACAACGCTAAATGTATGCTGTCCTTAAAGCTTCTACAACTAGCTCTCATCTTCCCCATTCCCACTGTCTTTTTTATTCATAGACTAAAACAGAAATACAAGTTTTCCTGCTTTTTCAGCTCACAGTTGATTTCTTAGCTTTGAGTGAATAATACCAAATGATGAAAATATTCTCTGTGCCTGCAGAGGAAGCAACTGCTGTGAAAATTTGGCTTAGCAACTGAAGGAATGCTGTTTCAAGGTGCCTGGCTAATGATTTCCACCAATTCAGGGAAAGGACTTTGTTCAAAACATCATCAGTAAACATGTACTGTTTAAATGGTTCCACTCCAGCCCTGAGATTTATGACTGGCATAACTGAGGAGTGATTTTGAGATGCCCATGCCATGGCAGCAGCATCATCTTCAGAAGTTAGGCATCTACCTTGATATCTGGGATTGAGAATGTTCGCAAGAAAATGAGGTGGAGTTAGTGCTTGATCTATTCGCTTCATTAGTGCCTGCAGTTTAACTTTCTGGTGAGGTATTTCTTCAATGTTTCTTGAAGTGCCTTCCAAATTTTGACATCATCAGCAATGCAGCAACAATTTCTCTGAAGTTTGTTTAAGGCTATGGATATAGGCTTCCGTATACTGAGCATATCCTCTACGTTCCTCTTTAATCCAATGTTAGATACTTTGGATGAGATACTGCCATCTGTTTTATCACAGGTTTCTGAGAGTAGGCCAGTTCTTAATAAATTGTTCAAAACAATCAACTACAGAATTCTGTCGAACATCTTGAGGGAGAATTAGTTTGGATCCTCCTGCTCTCTTCAGTGAAGCTGAAGTAAAATCCCTGTTACAGAAGTATTTTGCAACTTCAACAACATTTTCTTTTATTCCTGGAGAAGACATACTTAAGTCTTTGGTTAAAGATGCATTAAACGGGCACTGCAGCCATATGTTATTAAGGATCATCCTTCTGTTTCTTATAAGTATTGTCTCATCTTTGCCATGTTTGCAGCATTGTATGTGACAAAACTGCGCATGTGACAGTTGAATATTTGTTGGCAGTTTATTACAGCTTTCTCTTCCACTTCTTTTAAATATTCTGTTTGGGCATTTCCCGATGTATCTATTGTTTCTGAAAGATATGCAACTCTATCTTCTGTTGTCACGCAGGCACATATTACTGGATCATTGTGTACTCCACTCATCAAGGCTTAAACTGGCAAATTTCCCCTCAGTATTTCTTGCACACTGTTCAAGTTCCTTCTCATACACTGTATCTAGTAACCTTCTACCAATGTCTGCTCTACCAGGTGGAATGTAGCCTGTTCATAAAGACTTAACCATGTCAAGGAGGTGTTTATTGTTAACAATGTGAAAAGGAGAATTTGTGGCATAAATGAGCTGAGCAATCTTTTCATCTTTGGTGTCTTGTTAGGTTTTTGTTGGTCCTTACTACAAAGCCATCCATGGTAATGATTTTAATGGATGATTGAAATCTTTTGCTTGCTACTGATACTTCGTTGTCTGAAATATGTTTAGTTGCAGCACTGCTGCTAAAAGCACCAACCGATGACTCTGAAGTTATTGCAGATTCACAGTCTCATGCTTAAATGGAACCCTGAAACAAAATTCAGAAATGATTTTGAATAGTTGTTCTCACTCTATTATTCAGTGAATCATTTACATTTTTTTCAGCAAGGATGCAGATCTGATTCCAAATTACCAAAAAAAGCTAAGACTGACTGCATGCAGAGTGCACTTAATTCTAGAATAAGACCCATAGAACTCACTAGCACTTCTGTTTTTTGAGAAAAAAATATAGGATGGGGTTCCCTTGGGGAAGCTGAGTTATGCTGAAGTAAAATAAGGAATAGGTTTATGGCATCACCATTATGGTCTGGTCTGTGGCCATGATGTTCCAAAATAAGGGGCATGTACTATGTAAATATAAAATAAGACAATGACACCCAGTGGCAACTGGCAACTCTAGATTTCTCTTACTTCAGCTCTCTGTACCGTATACTTGGGTGATAGATTCTAAACTTAGTTAACTAATTAAACAAGCCATAAAGATTAGCTAAGCTAAACTTTTTTTTCTAGCAACATCCAATCTAGCAAACAGTTTGGGAATTTACATGTTAAATCACACTTCTTAAAGGCATAGAGAGAGTCTTGAAGAATGATGCTTTGTAAAGTGAATTATTTAAGTTACTAACCAGCTGATAAACATTGTTCTTCAGACAAATCCACATCTTCATCCACATCATTTTCTCCCAATAAGCAGTTTTCATTATGATATTTCATTCTTGCAACTGGGGCCCTACATCTTCTTGCACTGCTTACACTTGACACACTTTCCATTTTTATCCAGGGAAGGAATTTCTTCAAAATAATCCCAGGTAGGGTCTCTCTTACACCCAGAAGTCATGCCAGTTTTTCTGTGTGCAAAAGTGTGGGGGAATATAGGAAGCTGTGTGTGTACTGAATAATGTCTTCCCTTTTTCTTTCCAGTCCACTCCACTGTTCCTTTCTACTCTGCCTCCATCCTTTGTCTCTCTGTCTTTAAGACAGTGTCTTAACTAACTCCTCTGCCTTGCTTGGTCCAACTCCACCACCACATAAACACAGAGCAACAACAGTCCTATCCAGCCTGTGTCTGTCTTTGCACATGTCACTTCAGTCTGCTGAGAAACTGAAACAGAAAGCCCAGGACTTTCAAGCAAGAGCTGGTAGTTAGGCTGGACAGACTAGAGCCATTCATTCATTTTTATGAGACTGTAAGTGTAGGCTTAGCATGTTTGTGATGAGATTTAATTGTAACATTTTTTAAATGAGAGAAATTTAGTATTTTATTGATGATTTAAAAAAAAACTGCTTTAAATAAAAAAAATTGATATTTATCCCCCCTGCTCTCCCCCCGCTTAACTGTTTAGGAGAACAGTGTATATACAAGATGATAAACTGAAAATAACATTCAAAGCATTATCTGTATTTAAGCTGGAAACTTATGCTTGAAATGTAACAATATGTACAGAGCTTATTTAGCAAATGGGACTGTATGATAAGGTATAAATCAATGCATAAATTTTTATATTCAGCATTAAATTGAAAAGAATAAAATGGTGTCTCTTCTCTCAGATAATTGACTTTTCCAGCTGTCCCTCCATTTTAAGAAAAACTTTCTTGTCTTGCCCAGAAACAGTAGTATTTTGGTTACTTTGTTAAAATTCCTGTTGGAAGCAGTTAACTAAATACAGGAGCAATTTAAAAAATACTTCTTGCCTTGTGAACATTGGATCATATTATAGAATATAATTTTTCTCCTAACTTTGTGTGTGTGTGTGTGTGTACACATTTTTGGGGGAAAATTTATGAAGTTTCTTGATTTAATAAAATAGTGGAATGTTATATGGTATCAAATGCTTGTACTTGGTCAGCAGTAGTGAGAAGTGTTGAAATGTAATGAAACATACAGGTGGATTGATGTAAACAAAAGCAATTTAAAGAGTAGTTTTATTTTAATTTTTATTTAGCATTTGTACTTTTTAGTTATTTTCCTAAAGAAAGTTTGGTTCAAATTGGTTGATAAGTATTAAAACGTGATTATTTGCAGTTGAATATAGCCTCTGCACTAATCTGCTATAGCTATACACATTTATTGAAGCAGTTGTATAGCGTAACTTACATTTATTACGATTCTTAATTTTTTACATTTATATTATGTTAGAAAGTAATGAGTGATTATTTACGAGATTTTTTTTTGCTTGTGATTTGTCATGGATGGAAATTTAAAATTTAATTAAATACACAAAATCAACAAATTTAAAATTGTTTTAATTAACTAAAACTGTCTGGAATGTGCTGGATAGATAATAAAAAGGTTTAATAAAAAATTTATTAAAACGTTGCCTTTAAAACTAACAAATAGTAAACAAAGGAAGTATTATCTGTAGTTACTGAATTGAACTGCTTGTTTCTAGATCACCATGTCATTTAGAACTAATAAAACTCATTCTTTCACAGCTCATTTTTATTCATAGGTTGGAATAGGAAAACTAGCTTTCCTGCTTTTTCAGCTTCCTGTTGGTTTCTTAACTGTAACTGAACTGAACTAGTTGAATCAACTCAAATGAAAACATTGTTTGCTTCTGCAGAAGAGCTACTACTGTCAAAAACTGGTTAACACTTCAGTCAGTTGTGGTTCCAGATGCTTAGTGACTTCCACCAGTTCAGTATTTGACTTTCTTTAAGCTTGGCAGCAAACGTACTGCTTAATATTTTAAAAATGAATTTAAATGATTGTTATAGACTAGTAAATTTATGCCTTAATGTAGGTTGTTTCAAATTTAATTTTAATGAGGCCTATTTTAAAATGTATTTAATTTACATTTTAAATCCAGATTAAATAAAAAATGAGTTTATCCACACTGAAAAACAAAGAACTTTCACACTGTTGGAGGCTTGTAGACTCTGTCTGGCAATTGTGTTGTGTGAGAGTGAGGGAGGGAGAATGCTGTGGTCAAATGTTTTGCTTGGATGAGAGATCTTGGCCATCTCATCCAAGAAAAATGCTTGGACACTGCATCTTAACAAGTATATAGGACAAGCTTTTTCTTAGCCTGCATTGGCATAGCTATAGGAAGCATTATAAGAATATGCTATGCAGTCTTCCAGCTGATTCATCTACTACCCTCATTGGATCTTTAAAGAGAATTTTTTGTAGCACAGGGCCCAAGGCCATGTGTGTTTTAGTGCAGGCTGTTTAAAAAGGGAAAAAAAATATTTGAAGCTTCAGAAATTGAAAAATTTACATTTCACTGTGACTTGCTATTCTCATTACCAAATAACTGGTAATACAATGACCACTTTAATGCTTAGTACCTTGCAAACCATAAGTGTTAGAAATGATTGCTGCTCACCAGAGGTTCCTCAACTTCTTTCTATCCTGTTTCCCTTCTTGACTATACAAATACTTGTAATCCTCTTATGGGCTCTTCTAACAATACATTTCAAAGTATTGAGTGAAATTTTGATAGTACCATGCTAATTTGTAACTCTCACTTTTGGTCTGTAGATTTATTTGTATTATGTTGGGCAAAGTACAAAAATGAAAGGATGGTCTCTTTGTCCCAAAGATCTTAGTCTAAGTACATGCTGAGACTACAGGAGAATACAGCAGAGAGACACGAGAGGCACAAGATAAGTGTGACAATTCTGATTCTTATAATAAACAGTGGTCGCAGCACACTGGCTGTCTAGCCATTATTGTCTTTTATAGGAATCATGGCTGATGTGATTTTTGTGAGAGATTTGAAAGAGGATAATGTAGCTTTGTGAATCTCTGCAAGGAGTTCTCATGGATAAGTGATGGCATGGGAGAAAGAGCAAAGGTGTTTAGAGGACACTGACAAGTAATAAAGCAACTGATGGATAATAAAGGCTGGTAGCATTGGTAGAGGGGAGGGCCAGGTCCACAGTAGAAACTCTTATTGGAATAATGCTTTTTTTTTTGTTCGTTTGTTTTTTTGGACACTATGCCAGGAAAAGCCCTGGTGTAGATTGTTATACCACAAAAGCATTTTTATACTAGTATAATTTATTTTGCTCGCTATAAACTATACTGGCAAAAGCCCTTTTTACTTATTAAAGCTGCATCTTTCATAGGAGAGGGTTTCTCAGTGTAATTGCACCTTTTCTAATGTAGACCAGGTTAAAGTAAAGGTTGATGCAGCATGCCATATAAGAAATAAGTAGAGTGATCAGGTTAAGTTTTAAAGAGCCATAGAGGGCCTATCTACACACAAGTTAAGAACATAAGAATGGCCATACTGGTCAGACCAATGGTCCATCTAGCCCAGTATCCTGTCTTCGACAGAGGCCAGTGTCCGGTGCTTTAGAGGGAATGAACAGAACAGGTTATCAAATGATCCATCTCATTCCCAGCTTCTGGTAAACAGAGACTAGGGACACTTCAGAGCATGGTTTTGCATCTCTGCCGATCCTGGCAAATACCTATTGATAGACCTATCCTCCAAGTTGTGTTGCTTTAACTATATCAATATAGTTAAGGTATAATTCCCCCCAGGTGAACACAGTTATACCAGTATAGCCTGTTATCACTTATTCCGTATAAGAAAGGTATCGGTATAAGGCATCTTTTGATAAGGATAACTGTGCCCATGCTAGGAGATTGTACTGGTATAATTATTGGTAAAAAATCACACCCCAACTGACACAGTTATATTGGTATAAAAACTTGTAGACCATGACTGTGTATGTAGGGTGGAGCATGGGGAAATGGAGAGAATGGTGACATAATTGACATGGTAAGCAGATGATCTCTGCTATAGTGTTTGACTATAAGGGGCAAGATGGCATTTGGTAAGGCCAGAAAGGAGAAGGTTTTAGTGGTCAAGAAGCAAGAACTAAGGTCCTGGAGAAACATTTTAGCTGTGTGGGCAGAGAAAAAGCTGAATCTTGGATGTTGTGCAGGAAGAAGTATTACAATTTAGGTACTGCTTGGAAGTCGAGTGCTGCAGTAATGGGCTAATAGTTGGGCTCCCTTGATGCTATGTAAGCTGGTTAGGACCTAAAAAAAAAATGGTGTTTTGTTTCTTTGCCAAAAGAAATGTGGGCAAAAGGAATTGTTTTTGATAACTCATGACCAGCATTCTGTTTGGAATCACTTGACTTTCATTAGGTCACAAGCTACTGCAAGCAATTTTAATGGCATAGGAGTGTATAATGACCACCATTTTAGTTTGAAAACTGTTGTATTAGTGATGACTGCCCTCACTAAGTTTTCGTAATTTTGTAATGCTCACATTGGGTTTTCCATGAGTGCCATCAATGAAACCTGCATTTACATGAGTCAAAAGGAAGATAACTAGGGTTGGCCATTGGGTAGGGAATCGTCACAAAAAGATGGCCAGTTGAACTAGCGGAACTGAACAAACAAAGAATCCTAAGTGAAAATTGAGAAAGTGTGGGGGTTTTCTTTAATGGCTTATTTCAAAATAAACCATCAAAAAATCATTCAGAGATTGGCCCTAATTGGTACCCCTTGTCTTCAGAGACAAATAATTGCACTTATTCTAGTTAGGACAGTGACTATGTAAAATGGCACTTATCTTCCATTAAAGCAATAAACGTGTTAATAACAAATTCTAGTGCCTCGCCTTTTTTCGTAACCATAAGCATACTCCCGTGGGAAGAAGGGGGGGAATGGATGCTTCTCTTCTCACAAGAGATGGTCCATCTGGGTCACAGGTCAGACCTGGCAGTATGGGAGATTGTATGAACGCTGTGATGCTGCATCTGTTTTGTGGATACATTTAGGACTTCAGTGTTTGAGGCTGTCAAATTGTTACTACTTACAAACAAATTCACTTAAAAAGTAAAATATTTATTGATAACCGATCAGCATAACTTGGCTTTTTTTAGATAGTGTTAAACTCTTTTGCTTTCTGATATTTGGTTTCACTGCAGATGTGGCTTTCTGCTTGTGGGCTGATCCATTGTTAGTAAACTTTTCAAACAGTGTGCTCACGTCCTTTCTTACATTTGGTTTCCCCACATTGCAGTCTCACCTCCATTAAAAATAAGACCTGCCAAACTACATCTTAACAACTTTTTGTAGTAATTAAACAACAAATACTTATGAGCATCTGTATGTATTGTCTAATTTAACAGGAGTCGCAGTAGAGAAAAATTACAAAATCAAAAAGGGTAGGACAGTAATTCCTAAAGAGGACAAGTCAGTGCTTCAGGATTAGAAAATTCCAGTGTTTCCTTTATATTCCAGTAAGAACTATTTAATGTAGTCTTCTTCTTTACAGATGATGACTTTGATCAGTTTGATAAGCCTGGTGCAGAAAGATCTTGGAGAAGAAGAACTGGAGATGATGACTGGGACAGGTAGTTACATTTTTTTCATGTTCAGACATTGAATTACATCACTTCGGTTGCTTGTGGTGACATTTTGAATTCTAATCCTTAAAAGAGTGCAAATTCAGATGCTAATGAAGCTGTTGGCAGCTGTGTGTGTGTCAGCAGATGCTAATTGTTGCCAAACATACTTGCATTGACAAGTTTACAGTCTGGAGGCATGAACAGATACAATAAAGCATAGAACAGATCATAAAATGTTGGATGTACATAACTGTTTCTGCAGTTGTTTTTCTGACTACACTTTGCCTTAAATATTCATTGGTTCCAAAAGTCTTTTAGCCAGTCTTTGGAGGCACATGCTAAAACAGTTGATAACATCTGTTAAAACTTGTGGTCTTTGGCTACCTTTTTTTTTTTTTAAGTTCATGTCTTTAATCTGATTCATTAGGCGGTGGTGGGGTGGTTGATTTCCTTTACACATTTTCTGTTGAAAAATGTAAAGCTATTGAAAAGATTTGAAAGTGTAATCAAACTTAGTTGGGAGGCAAAGGTATGTTCTTTTGTATCGAGTCCTATAACCTAACCACACTTGTCAAACTACTTGCTAAAAAGATTTACACTTCCTTTTCCATGCTAGTAGCATAGTGATTTGTTCGGATATTTAGTATAGTGAAACCGATTTAGAGTAGAGTCAAAGTCCCTAATTGATTTAGTGCTTTTGTCTGATCTTCCACTCTGTTTACAGTACATATTTATCCACTCTAAGGGCATATCTATGCTACAAACTTTTGCTGACGCAAGCTACATTGGCATTAATCTGTAGCAGGTAGTATGTCGTTTATGCGCATACGTGCTTGGCTTCTTGCATTGGCGCTGTGCATGCTCACCAGAACTGCTTGTTTTGATGCACAATGTTGTGCACTATTGGTAGATATCCCAATGTGCAACTCACCACTCTCCAGCGCAGTGTCTTTTGGGAAGTTCTCCAGGAATCCATTTTAAGGCACTTGGAAGAGAAGAAGGTGATCAGGAACAGTCAGCATGGATTCACCAAGGGCAAGCCATGCCTGACCAACCTGATTGCCTTCTATGAAGAATTTACTGGCTCTGTGGATGTGGGGAAAGTGAAGGACGTGATATAACTTGACTTTAGCAAAGCTTTTGATACAGTCTCCCACAGTATTCTTATCAGCAAGTTAAAGAAGTATGGGTTGGATGAATGGACTATAAAATGGATAGAGAGCTGGCTAGATCATCGGGCTCAAGTGGTAGTGATCAGTGGCTCCATGTCTAGCTGGCAGCTGGTCACAAACGGAGTGCCCCAGGGGTCGGGTCCTGGGGCCAGTTTTGTTCAACATCTTCATTAATCATCTGGAAGATGGGGTAGATTGCATACTCAGTAAGTTTGCAGATGACACTAAACTAGGGGGAGTGGTAGATACCCTGGGAGGGAGGGATAGGATACAGAGTGACCTAGACAAATTGGAGGAATAGGCCAAAAGAATTCTGGTGAGGTCCAACAAGGACAAGTGCAGAGTCCTCCACTTAGGATGGAAGAATCCCATGCACAGTTACAGACTGGGGACCGATGAACTAGGCAGCAGTTCTGCAGAAAAGATCCTGGGGATTACCGTAGATGATAAGCTGGAAATGAGTCAACAATGTGACCTCGTTGCCAAGAAGGCTAATAGAATATTGGGCTACATTAGTAGGAGCGTTGCCAGCAGATTGAGGGAAGTGATTATTCCCCTCTATTTGGCATTGGTGAGGCCACATTTGGACTATTGTGTCTAGTTTGGGCCCCCACTACAGAAGATGTGAACAAGTTGGAGAGTCCAGCGGAGGGCCACAAAAATGATTAGGGGCCTGCAGCACAAGATTTATGAGGAGAGGCTGAGGGAATTAGGCTTGATTAATCTGCAGGAGAGAAGAATAAGGGGGGATTTGATAGCAGCCGTTAACTACCTGAAAGGGGGTTCCAGGGAGGATGGAGCTAGGGTGTTCTCAATGGTAGTTGATGACAGAACAAAGAGCAATGGTCTCAAATTGCAGTGGAGGGCGGCCTAGTTGGATATTAGGAAAAAGTTTTTCACTAGGCAGGTGGTGAAGCACTGGAATGGGTTACCTAGGGAGGTGGTGGCATCTCCATCTTTAGTGGTTTTTAAGTTGCGGCTTGAAAAGGCTTGGCTGGGATGATTTAGCTGAGGTTAGCCCTGCTCTGAGCAGGGGGTTGGACAAGATGACCTTCTGAGGTCCCTTGCACCTCTAATATTTTGTAAGTTTGGACGATATGTGGTGGGGCAGAAACAAGTCACGCAGTGGTGACTGCAACTGCAGGGTCAAGTTCCCATCATGCGACTTTCTCCACCCCACAATGCCATCTGTATACCATCATTTTTGTGCCTATTTTGAAAATCCCATGAACCAGTGTGACATTCCCCAGGGTATGGTGGACAGTTCTCCAAGCTGGGGTGCCTTTTACGCTGCTTCACTGTGAGAACAACCCCTCCTGATCTGTCCACACACTGCCTCCAGCATGTAAGTCCCTCCTAGCTGTACTGTATGAGTTCTATAGCCAGCCAGCCATGAATTATGTTGTGGGGAACACCAGCAAACTCCCAGTCCCAGACTTCCCCCCTGGAAATGTGCATCTTGTATTGTCTGAGAGGGTGCTGGGCAGTACAGGCGCAGATAAAATTCATCATTTCATTAATAGAAAATGATGTGCACAAACCTTGTTATCTGAAATAGTTTCCCAAACACTTCAATCCAAAAACACACTGGGTTAGATCAAACAATTACTAACTACCAAAAGATGGATTTTAAGTGGCTATAAGTAATGAGACATCAAAGTTTGAATTGGTTAAAATGTAATAAAAGATAAAACACAACTAAGTGAATTCAAAGCAAAAGTTTCTCTCACCACATGCTCTAGCAGTCTTACTGGCTGGAATCCTTCCAGCCATAACCTTCCCCCACACCCACACCCACACACAGAGTTCAGTGTGAATTTCTTTGTCCTTCAGGTGGTGGTGATGTCATGAGTAGAGGTGAAAGGCAAGAGAGATATTTTGGACCCTCTGTTCCCCTTTCGTATAGCTCTTTCTTTGAAAATCATCTCTACCTGAGGTTCAGGAGACGGCCAGTCTGTGGAGATGGGATCCTCCAGCTGTTCCTTGCCAAGATATAATTTCTTGCTCAAACCCTTTTCCTGCCAAAGAAGGGCTGCTTAACAGGGGATAGTCCATTTGATTTTTGTTGGCACCTGGCTGAGATGCCAGTTTACCTATTGTCTTTGAGGAGCTGGTTTGTGCCTGCTTTTCTAAACTTGAAGCATGTCTCAGCGATGTCATACAATAGAAATGTCTAACTTTACATACAATGTTGCCACACACATTTTACCAGGACAGTAATGATCAGCAAACTGAGTTTTCAAATGATTCTTCACAAGGGGTACTTTGTACAAAATTTACCATAGTCTTGTAAAAAGGGTGAACATAAGGGAACAGTCACACCCACACTGGACTTGTTGCTGTCTCCCACTTCTGACAGAAGCATAGAGCCTGCACAGCTCTGCAGTATTATCATGAGCATTGCAAGCACAATCCTCTGGTATTTGCAGAGCCACAAGAAGAGCTGAGGGGACTGTGGTGATTTCCTGGAGGACAGATTGCTGTGGGACATAGTGAGAACCAATTCAAGATTGCTGGTGGAGTTCACGGGAGCAGCTGCAAACAGTGCAGCGCTGCTTCTGGGCCTGAGAAACAAACACTGACTGGTGGGATTGCATCATAATTCAGGCTTGGGGTGACAGGCAGTGGCGGCAGAACTTTCGGATGCTCAAGGCCACATTCCAGGATCTGGAGAAGTAAGTTGCGATTGCACATTTGAAACTTGCAATGCTGGAGTGGCCACTGGTCATCAGTTTTATGCAGGACTGACTGTTGGCACTGTGCAGGATATAATGAAAAGATTTGCAGAAGTGGGGTTCCCGAACTGCAGTGGAGTGATAGACAGCACACGTATCCTTATTTTGGCACCAGACCACCTTGCCACAGAGCACATCAACAGAAAATGCAATTTTTCTATGGTTGTACAAGTGCTGGTGGATCATCTGGAATGCTTCACTGAGATCAATGTCAGGGAACATGAATGATGCTTGTATCTTTAAGAATCCAGGACTGTTCAGAAAGCTACAAGTAGGAATCTTCTTTCCTGACATGCAAATTGCCAATGGCAATGTTGAAATGCTAATAGTGATCTTGGGGGAACCCAGCCTTCCCTCATACTCCCCTAGCTCATGAAGCTGTACACCAGCCACCTCAACCGCACCAAAGAAGGATTTAGCTACTGTCTCAGCAGGTGCAGAATGACAATTGAACATGCTTTTGGTAGACTGAAGGGGTGCTGGCACTGTTTACTCACAAGATTGGATCTCAGAGAAAACTATCCCAATTGTTATAGCTGCCTGCTATGTCCTGCATAATATCTGTGAAGCAAAGGGGGAGAATTGCCACCAAAATGGACTGCAGAGGTGAAGTGACTGTCTGCTGAATTTGAACAGCCAGACACACAGGGCAATTAGAAAAACTGAGTGTGGAGCTCTGTGGCTCAGGGAAGCTTTGAAAGAGCACTTGAACAGAGTGCCACAGTAATGAGTTATGGTATACTGTGCTCTATCAAGCCCTGGAGCTTGGGGGTTTGTTACAAACTGGTGCTTGCTGCACATCTAGGAATATAACAGTCAAAGCACTATTAATTTTGTGGTGCTTGCTATACATTTCTGATTCAGGCTACATTTGTCACTGCTCTCATGAGTTGTCAGAGTACAATATCAACCGTGAGGGTGCTATCACTACCTCCAGACATTCTGCAGCATATGTTGGGAACTAATAAAGATGAATTATTTTCCAAACAATTCAGATTTATTTACTAATGAAAACACAACACACAAATTCTGTGCAAGTTAAAAGCAAATACATTAAAATCTTAATAAATGTATGGAAGAGAGCGTAAAGAGGAGAAAGGAACATTCATTTCCATTTTAGCTACACATACATCGGCAGTGGCTCTCAGATAACTGGATGTGACACTGTGGTTGTTCCTGTCCACCAGGGTGGCATGGTAAGGTTGGAATGTGGCCTCTGATGCCACATGGAATGTTGAGAGGGGTGCAGGGAGGTGCTGTCAGAGTTCTCCATGGAAGATGAGTTGGTGAGCCTCGTGAGGTATGAGCAAAGGTTATATCTGTAGGTCTATAAGCGTCTGCTGCCAGAGAAGCCCCATTACGTCCTGGAGCATCTCCCTCTCCTTTTCCTGCTGGCACTCTTGAGCTTTTTTCCTGTCTACTCCTTCCATACAGTCTGCAGTATTCATTTCCCAGGACCTGTGTTCACTGTTTGCTGCAGCACTGGCTTGCTGGATTTCGCAGAGTATGTCATCCCAAGTCCTCTTCTTTTTCCTCCTTATCTGGCTCAGGTGTTCCTTGGGTGTGGAGGGGGAATTCGCCAGTAGCAGCAGCCACAGATAAAACACAGAGGTACCTTGTGAGTATAGTCACAATGAAAAGTGAAAGTTAAGATTTGGAACTCCTTCCTTGCCCCCCCTAAAGTTTCTTAAACAAGACACGCTTATTGACGCTTCTGCTTCTGAGTACTTATGCATGGTGCCATTCAGCACACCAGCTGTTGTGAGTATGGCCTATCGGGGTGAGAGAAGTGAGGGAATTGCTCAGTTGCATGAAACTGATTGTAGGGCAATGGCACTGAATACTGGCACCATTTTCCACAGGCAGTAGTTATTTTAGCTGGTATCTCCTAAGGGTAACAAAAGCAAAGAAAGCACAGCTGCTGCAGGTGTCCTGAAGCCACCCAGGCCAGTATGCTACTAGTCTGTTTAGTGCAATGGTGCCTGCCAAAGATATTGCTGACTGGCATGGGAAAGGGTCCTACTGGAGAGGAAGGCAGCCCTTCCTAGAAACCTTGGGAGAGGGTTGCAATGTATCTCCATGGAAGTTTCATTGAGGTCTGTCAGGAGGATTCAAGGGACATTCTTGTGTACATAAAGAAGCCATTCCTCATTTCTCCCCTTTGCCCCTGGCCGAACTCTACAGCAACATAAGAAGCAGATTTAACATTCTTCCTCTCTGTTATACCACTATCTCTTCCAGCATGAGTAAATTAATGAAAAATCAATAGCTGTGTCCTGCTAAGTTGGGGGTGCCCTCACTATAATGGGAAACAAATTTACACACTTAACCAAGGTTTTTTTCCATGCATCAGGCTTGCCTATGCTCAACTGGACTGCAGTGGAATCTCAAACAGGTCCTGACTCATGGAATAGCTGGATCCTCTGGTTGCATGTCCCTTGTCCCCCTCCTCTTCTTCCTCTACTTTCTTCCTATTCATGACAGAGGCAAGTGACTTGGTCACCTCAGAGGTATCCATGGTGCTGTGTGGGGTGATGGTGGGGTCTCCCCAAGTGTCACATACAACTCTTTGTAAAAGCAGCAGGTCTGCAGATCGGCATTGGATCGACTGTTGGCCTCCCTGTCCTTTTCATGTGCCCGTTGCAGTTCCTTCACTTTCACATGGCACATGCCACTGCTGATCCCTGTCAGACCCTTTCTCCTGCACTCCTGTAGCAGTCTGCTTGTAGATGTCCACATTTCTACTATTAATAGTCCATAGCTGTGTTTGCACAGCCCCTTCTCCCCACAGGCTCTGGAGATCCAATATATCCTGTCTTCTCCAGTCTGGAGTATGTAGTCAGCATGGTCAGCTGGGCAATTGCACACAATGGAGAGCTGTTAGATGTGCTTGCCAAGATGGGCAATCAGGAAAAGGTGTTTAAAAAAATTGTGAGTTTTAAAGGGGTGGTGTTGGGCTTCTGGTTTTCATAACTCCTGGGCAGTACAGTTAACAATTATGACTAGAGTGGTTAGTTTTGGGCATTGTAGAAAAGTTGTTGAAGGACTGTTAGGGTCTACACTCGTATTGTGTCGACCAAGGCTAAACACTGCTTGGGGAGGTGGTGTTACTGTCAGTGTAATGGAGAACTTGAAGGTATTTAAGTGTAGACAAATGCACACCTAGGTTGATGCAAGGTGGCTTATATTGCTCTAAGTGTAGCATAGACTAGCCCTAAGTAGTTTACATTGAGCTAATGCCCTGGAAGTGCAAAGGTTATCACCTCCTAATTCTTACTTGCATTCCAAAGTAGTAATTATCTCCTCTTCTGCTGTTGCTCAGCAGAGGAAGGAGGAAAGCTGTCACCCTTGTGAGAGAAAAGGTGAGTAGGAATCCCTGTTTCCTGATTTGCTGCCTTTGCTCCTAGGGTTAGGGTTAGGGAGAAGAGCTGCTTTAATTTCACTACAATTGACTTCCACTGAGAGTGAATAGGTGGCCTTCCAAAAGTGGGCCAAACTTCTTCCTATTCCACACCCACAACTGCCACTGTACCCACAACTGCCACTGTACCTGCAGGATTTTAAGAAGCATTGTGCTGTTATTGTTGTGGTGAAAATGAGGACACAAGTTCACAGCAAACAGTTACAGTAAAATTCCACTTATTATGAAGCTTTTTTTAAAGGAAATTGGGAAGCTACCTTACTTAGTAAGGAGATAAAGCAAACAAAGGTTCAGGTTTTGAGGAGAACTAATCAATTTCTTTAAATGTAGATTGTATCCTCATTGTGCTTCATGAATTTGCCTTACTTCACTTTATATTTTAATCATCCCAGCATTAATTGGACAGTGCAGTTGTGATCTACTTTGTTCATGCAAATTGGACAATTTTTTATTGTAATTACTACCAGGTGCTTATAACTTAAGATAAATAATATCAAACTAAAAAGCTGTAAAGAAATAATATACTTAGTGCAATTATTCCATAGCGAAATAATTTTTACATTTTATTATAGAGGGAAAGGTAGTGACCTCACGTAGCAGTTTGTGCTGCAGTGCTGAGGATTCAGGGTTCAAACCTGTGGATTCATGATGTGGGGAAGGCAGCTCTTACAGTTGCACTTAATAGAATGTTTTCTTTTTCTTAAAAAACCTGACAACACCTAGGGAATTACACTCACAAAACTATGTAAAGTGTGTATTATTTAGGTTGCAATGTTGTTTGAGTCCAATACTCATAGGTTAGGAAAAGCCATATTGAGCACCCATAATTCTGCTCGCTTGTATATATACATTATGATATAGTCTGTAATAACATAATATAATATAGACAACATGACACGTGCCTCATTCAGTGCACTGGATTGGTGTACAATAGGGCAGAGTCAAGATCGTATGGGCACCCGTAAATCTGGCATTTTCTAAATTTCAAGTGCTGCTTCTTGCAATCTAGATAATATTCTTCTAAAATGTTAAACACAAGAAAAAGTATTGTATCTCAATCATCTCCCTCGGCTTCCACCTCTTGGGGTCGCTATTTGGCTGAAGACCATCTCCCAGCCACGAAGCCCTTTTGGATTCGTTGATCACCTTACCCTTCCATAGATATTGGAGCATGGTAACCAGGAGGTGGAGGGCATCTGTTACTTTGGAAGAGATACAGGGAGCAGAATCAGGACAAGAATGTGAAAAGGGACAAGATTCCTGGAAATTGTTTGCCATTAGATTTTTACCAATGCCTTTTGGAAATACTTGCCTCCTTCCTACTAATGTTTAAGGAAGCATGTTCAATTCTTAGAGCTTAAGGCCAGAAGGTAACATTAGATCATCTTCTAGTCTAACCTCCTTATATTATAGGCCATTAAATTTTATCCTGTTACCCTTGTATTGAGCCCAATAATATCCGGTCTTCATTTGGACACGAAGAGATGGAGAATCACCACTTCCCCATAGTTTGTTTAAACGATTAATCATCCTCACTGTTAAAAATTCAAGCCTTGTTTTTCATTTGAATTTATCTGACTTCAGCTTCTAACATTGGTTCTTGTTATGATTTACTAGGTTAGATTAAAGAGCCCTTTAGTAACTGGTATTTTCTCCCTTTGAAGGTATTTATACACCATAATCAAGTCACCTCTCAATCTTCTGAGGTCTAAACAGGCCAAGCTTTTAATGCCTTTCAGTGAAGGACTTCATCTACAGCCGTTAAATACGGACTTCTCTGTATGACTGGCCTGTCCTCATCATTTATCACTCTGCCAATCTGTCATCCACAAATAGTATTAGCAGTGATTTTTATATTTATTTCCAGGTTATTGATGAAAATGCTGAATAATGTTGGGTTTAATGTTGATCCCTCTGGGACCCCACTAAGAAACACCCTAATTTGATGATGATTTGTTAGTGACAGCTACTTTTTGATCTCTGAATTAGCAAGTTTTTAATCCATTTAACATATTCTTTATCGGCATTGTACAATTTTTTAATTGCTAATTTTTTAATCAGAACATTATAGGATGCTAAGTCATATGCCTTTCAAAAGTATAGGTTCCTTTTATCAATCAAACTTTCATTCTTTTCAAAGAATGAAATTAAGTTTATTTGACAAGACGTATTTTCCATGAAACCATGTTGATTATCGTTCATTATATTCCTGTCCTTTAATTCTTTTTTAATTGAATTCTGTATCAGCCTTTACGTTATTTTGTCTACGATTGATGTCAGGCTAACCAGCTGATAGTTACCTGGGTCATCCCATGTGCCATCTTGGAATAGAGGCACAATGCTAGCAGTCTTCTAGTCTTCCTCAGTTTCCCCAGTTTTTGAATCAGTAAGTAGACAGACCAAAGATCTCCCCAGTCAATTGTTTTGACACCTGGGTGTACAAGTTTCTTGTCTGGTGACTTTAAAAATGTTTATCCCTTGGAGATGTTATCTAACATCCTCCTTAATTATACTAATGGACTTCATCCTCATATGATATGAATATATCAACCTGCTTTTTTCCAAATGCAGAACAGAAATATTCATTGAACACATCTGTCTTTTCTGCATGTTGATACTTTTACCATCTCCATCTAGTAATGGGCTTATAGCATTAATAGGATTTCTTTTTTTCATAATATTCTTTAAAAAATCTTTATTGTTCTTAGCCCTGACAGCCATGTCCCTAGTTTCCCATATCAGTTTTCTATATTTTATAACTTTTGATTTATCTTAATAGCTATTTATTTTCCAATATTTCTGTTTGTTATATTGCTTTTTTTATTTCTAATTGCTGCCTTCACTTTGCCACTGAACCAGGATGGGATTTTTTGCTGAAATTGTTGTCTTCCTTGATTGTAGAATTATGGCTTTTTGGCCATCTAATAAAATCTTCATAAAGATTTCCCGACTTGCATTCACATTTTCCATCTTAATTTTTTTTTCCAATCAGTTTCACTCATAATTTTCTTTCTCCCTTGGTCAATTTGTTTGTGACATACTTAATTTGTGACATTCGCCTCCATAGCCCGTCCTCTGGAGCTGTTAGTTTAAAGCTCTCTTGACTTCTCTAGCTAGTCTTCAGCTGAGACGATTAGTCCACCAACTTGTGAGATGCAGGCCATCTGTATGGCCCCCTCTTTAACTGGAACGTGAGCTAATCTTCCACAAAGCTAAAACCTTCCCTTTCGTGCTAGTTGCACAACCTTTCGTCATGTGGAATCAGAAGGCTCTCAAAGAAGATCATATGGACTTTCCTCTTCAGCTGGGTTCCAAGACTTGGAAGTCATCTTGTACAATCTGGGTAGCTTCACATGATGCTGAGTCGATGGTTCGAACGTGTATCACCTCCAGTAGAGACTAGCTAGATAACGGCATAAACCCTTCAAATCTTGTAATTAGATTGCATGTTTTTGTTTATGGGAGACAGCACATCTTGCTGTTGTCCTTGTTTCCATTGACAAAAATGTTTGCAAAAAGATTGGAGGAAAGCTTGCCCAACCGTTTTCCTCAACAACCAGGTTCAGACAGGCCCCCCCCTTGCTATTCACCTGACCAGCTTGTGGACAGATGAGGGTGGCTAGAACCTGTCTTAGTCCAAGACCTGGTCAATGGTTCATAGATCTATCATTCATTTACAGAATAACACGCATTCTATATCCAATCTAAATCCACTATTTATTGGGGGGTTTTACCTTACCACAAATTGTCTTCTCTTATTCTTTTACAAATTCTTAATACACAAATGAAACCACAAATGTTGTTGTTTTTAGCAATCATTTTGTTAATATGCAGGTATTCATGGGATTAAATTCAAGAACAGCAAGCATAAATGAATGTTGTGTTCTGATAATCCCTTCCTGTTTGTTGCTGAACTAAAATCTTTTCTTCCTCATCTTGTGACATTTTAGAATATTTTTTACATTATCAGGCAATAAAACTAACTCAGTAAAATGTATCTTATCCCATTCTAAGGGCTGCTTTTGGCACCATCGTTAGTACTAGAATTTTCATTGGGCTTCAGCTGTGTTGAAATACTTATTCCATATTCCCAACCAACTTTCAGATCTAGTAAATATGATTTGGATCTTCCTCTAGACTTGCCATTTTTCCAATGTATTTGCCAGTAAGTGCTTAACCATTTCATGATGGGTTTGCGTAAATATTAAGAGGAATGTTCTACTCTGGTCATTGTACATCCTTGGTTACCTCCCAGTTTATGTATCCCAAACTTATTTTATTGTAATCTATGGGCTGATGACTGATTTCCTTCCTGGGAAAACGTAAAAGAGCCAAGTTCTCTCTCTCCGTGCTCTGCCTGCCATACATCTACGGGTTGTTCTTCATGCCACCAGAAAGATCTGGACAGATCTAGCCAGTTCCCTAAAGTTTCTCACCACATGCAGAAGTGGTTCTTTGGGGGCAACCCAGATCTTATTTATGGGAGACAGGCTATGGACAAGTCTCAACTACGAAAATTAAGTTGGCTTAAGTTACGTCACCGTACAGCCACCACAGTAATTAAATAGTTTTTTCATGGCCACACTGTGCTCCTTCTGTCTCCGGTGTGCATCCTCATCAGGAGTGCTTCCACCAGTTTAACTGTCAAGATGGGGCACTGACAGCTGGAGCCCTGCTGCTCAGGACTAACAACTGTCAGGCAGCAGCAGGCAATGTAAGCAATGCAGTGTCTACATGGACACTGCATTGACCTAACTACATTAACCTAAGTGCTGCTCCTCTTGTGGAGGTAGAGTTAAGTTGGTGTTGTGGGCGACTTACATCGGCGAGAGCTACATTTTAATGTAGATGCTTAAGGTTAGGTCGACGTAAACTGCCTTAGTTTAGACCAGGCCTATGATATGAAAGGAATGCCATGAACAAAAAAGCATTCACACTCTCTTATCGGTAACAAATTTCTTCAAAGGGGAGAAGACCTTTTTCCCAGGATTTCTCTTGTAATTTATTTTTCTTTATACATAAATAAAAATTTCTCTTGTAATGTAAATTCCTTTCAGTCTTCAGCTGTTCAACCTGGAAGTTATTCCAAAATCTCTGGGCCTAGTAGACTACCAGGAATGTTAGGTTCTTTGTGCCTCCTTAGTGGCTTAATAAAGTAGAATCACAGAGGTGAAAGGCATAAAGATCTCCACATATAGGAGACCGGATTTGAGTACTGTGATTTGACTGTCTTGGGAAGGCTGGCTTATAAAAGACTGAAACATCTTGAAAACATCCAGCTTTCCTTAATATATAAATTCAGTGCCTAGGCCTTGTATAATGTAAATCTCTTTCCTGAGTGTTCATGTTAATATACTATATATTTTATCAAATAAAAAGCATTGTGGATTCTGTAACAATTCTCCTCTGACCAATATTGAAATTACTAAATTGAATAATTATTCAGGAAAAAATATTTCTCTAACTGTGTGAGATATGGGTACTCCTGATATTTGCTTATATTTTCCAGTGAACTCGAAGATGATTTGCTTGGAGAAGATTTGCTTGCTGGTAAAAAGGTAAGAAATGAATTTTAATGTATGCCCCATAATTCATTGCAGTTTTAAATGTGAACCTATATTTTACTCACAATTCATGCTGTTGTGTGATAAGACCATTGATAAATGATCAAGGATCTCCTATTTACCTGGGTAAAATGAACTTACAACTAGAAATCTAAAATAACCCAAAAACAATTCTTGCAGTCCATTATGAAAGGCAGCACAAACAGTAGCATACATTTTAAAAACTTACACATATTTCAGTATTACCTACATTATTTAAATAGTAAAGGTGGTTGGAGAAATTCTGACAACAGCTTTGTGGAAAAATATTTTGATTGGTCAAAATTGAAACCTTTTGCAGAGGTGATTCAATTTTGACTAAGTTCCTCTGCACCCTAGGGTTTTCTGTGACTCTGGGGCACCCTGCCTTGCAGATTGTCCCAAGGCTTCATTCCCTTTTGCAGAGAATTTTCTAAATTTTTTTTTCTTCCAAATCTGAACAGAACCAATCCTTCATGAAATGGAATTACTGTTTTCTACCCAGCCCTTCTCACAGTCCAGAGAGGTGGTTCTCAAAACTAGTTTCTGCTTTGCTTATCAACTGTCCTTCCTTTCTTGACTCCTACCAGTTTGAGATGCCAGTGCACCTTCTACAACCAGTGAACTTCAGCTCTTCTCTATCAGGCATGCAAAGGATTCTGTGCAAGGTGCACTGGTACCTTCTGGTGCGGATAGAGGGGAAGGCAGGCAGCAGCCATGACTAACAGGCATTTTCACTTCTTTCTGTGTATATGGCAACTATTAGGCAATGGCTTTCTCCTCCCCACAGTAGGAAAATCCCTAATGTCAGTTATTGGGGGACAAATGGTGCTGAAATGTGAGATCCTGATAAGAAGGGCTGCAAGGAATACTGGATATATAGGGGTCTTCCCTCTTGTATCAGACTCCTGACACTCGGAGAGACACCTATTCCCAAAACCAAACTTCCTGTGATGGGCCAAAACCAGAAAGCAGGTTTTACTTGCTTCAGTAGAATTGTTCTGTCTGCGGAAGAGAGCAGGGCTTCTCTTTAGAAAATAGGAAGATAGAAAAAGAGGAGGCTGCTCTGCTAAATACGAAGTAAACAAAATTAAAAGAAGCCGATTTTGAACATTTTGCTCCTAGCTGAAGAATAGATTTGTGATATAACTTCATGTTAAATAGACCTCAAGCACCATTGATAAATCTGGCTTTTTATGGGTCCATTTTTAGTGGTTTACACTATAAATATTAGTTTAATTCCATTATTTCACAATGGCATTTGTGGTTAGTTTTTTTAAGATGGTAGGAATATTACCTAGATGGGAATCCTTTCCTTAATAAATTATCTTGCAGAATGGTGGGAGTTAAGCATGGCCTATTTTAATCACGCAATTCTTAATATAATCAGCTGATATTAAAATTTTTTCTTTATTGTAATGTGTCAAAATAGACTACCTTTTTATTGTGCAAATCCAAATATGAATCAGTTCTAGTCCATCACACAGTCAATGCAGGATTTCTTCTTAAAGTTACCTATTACAGTGCTTTGTGCAGTCTTATTTTAAATTTTTCATGTGACAGGCTCCCCACCACTTTCCATGGGACACTGTACAACAGCCTAATAATAAATCTCTTAGGAAATTATTTCCCTGATAAAGTAAGCCTAAATTGGCTTCTTCTGAATCTCGCCCTCTTATTTGTAGGTAAACCAACCTTGGTATAATTTTTCATTCCTTTACTACTTTGGGGGGATGGGAATCTGTCACTCTAGCCACGCTATGCATAGTTAGCTCTTTTAGTTAGTAGCGTATTACAGATAAATAGAACAGTTGATAGCAGAGCTGACAAATTGGAAGAAGTTCAGAGAAGGGCAGCAAAAATTACATACTCTTGAGTAATTTCTTCTCTTTGGATGTCTTCCAATTTACCAGGATTTTTAACCTCTCTAGATCCTTTCCTGGTATTTCTCTCCCAAGTTAGTATCCCCAAGAAATTGCAGTAACATGATTTTTGCTCCCACCCTGCATCATGCTATTGGGTCATTTAATTAAGTTGTTTATAAGAAGGGACATAATACCAAGCCTTCTGATACCCTGCTAAACACCTCCCCCAATTCATTACATTGCTGGTTCATCATTACCTTTAGTTTGTCTTTTAGCCAGTTTTCTGTCCTTGTGGCAGTGTTGAAATCTAAGCCAATTGGAATGAATTGTGCAAGATTTCATTAGACTACATTAAGTGCTTCACTGAAATTCAGATATGTTGTCTTATGCATCATTCCTTTTATCAGCTGATTTATGTAATTCTTTCAAAAAGCAATCATATTTTTCTGGCCATATTTTTTTCATTATAAAAACATGTTGCCTGTTGTCCATATTTTTAATTGTTGTATTGAGAACCTTTTTTTCTTTTGTCTCAAAGGGATGTTGTACTTTAAAACAAGAACAAATGTTTGACTTCCTTTTTATTACAATCTAGAATCAGTCAGACTTGTCAGATGAAGAACTGAATGATGATCTTTTACAGAGTGACAATGAAGATGAACAAAATTTCAGGTATCTGTTCCTTGTTTTCTAAATTTTATGGACTAATTAATGTTTGACTATGTTGCTGCTAAATGACAGGTAATTTATTAGAGAGACAGGGTGGGCAAGGTAATATCTTTTATTGGGCCAACTTCTGCTGGGGAAAGAGACAAGCTTTTACTGCAAAATTGTATTGACCTAACTTACATCAGCATGCAGCCACCACCTTGTGTGCACGCACTTGGCTCCTAGCGTCAGTGGTGCATGTCTTCACCAGAGCGCTTGTATTGATTGTATTGTCAGTGTGGGGTATTGTGGGGTGGCTTCTGAAGACCAATAACATTCAATGGAGGCAAGGCAATATCTGCACTGACACTGCATCAACCTAACCATGTCAACTGTGACTTTACATCAGTCAGGGAGGTGGTGTTGCTACATTTTCATAAAGAGGCACTTACATCGGCAGGAGCCAAATTAAGTGTTTTTAGTATATAGAAAAATTATGAATTTAAGCTCCCAGGCTCATGTTTTGAAGGCGTTGTGCAGCTTTCCTGTAACCCACTAACCTCCTTTGTCCCATGACTGAAAGTGTTAACTGCCCACTTCACCTTGAATAGTCTCTTGCAAAGTCTAACTCCATGTGCTTAACAATCTGTACCATCTTATATTAAGCTATGACACTCAAAGGCCTTGTCTACACTTGCAGTTATGCCGGCAAAACTTTGTCACTCTGGGATGTGGGGAAAAAAATCCCCTCTGGCCCTCCCAACAATGTAAATTTTGCCAGCATAAACACAAGTGTAGAGCTTTCCCGCCAACATAACAAAGCCACCTAAATGAGTTATGGCCACTATATTGGCGGAGAGCATCTCCACCCACGTAGAGCTGTCCACACTCGTGCTTATGCTGGAAAAATTTCTATTGCTTGGGTGGTGGTGGGTGGGGTGATTTCTTGCACACCCCAGAGCAACAAAGTTTTGCCGGCATAACCATAAGCGTAGACAGGGCCTGAGTTTCTTTCCTACCAGAGAAGCAAAGCTCTCTGCAAGCCCATAAGCTTGTCTTTCACCAACAGAAGTTGGCCCAATAAAAGATAATACCTCACCCACCTTCTCTCTCTAATCTGGGAGCAACATGGCTACAACTACTTTGCATACAGTAGGTATTCTCATTGACTTAATGGAGTATTAGGCATCGGGAATGCAAGATAATCAAGTAATCATTGCACTGGTATCGCATGGTAAAACCTGTTTATCAAAATAAATCCTATGCAAAAATTTCCATTATTCAGAGTAAGGTGGTATCTGCATTATTTGCTTTGAAATGTTTTCCTTGTATCTGGATACATCTGACTTTTTTTTTGTATAAACCAAACACATTTCTACTGTATTTATTGCTGAGAATGCACTTGTAATCTTACAATTTAAATGGTTTGTAAAACTGTCTCTAAAATTACCTCTTGACCTGAAATGGCTTATTCTTTGTTTTCAGCCAATCATTTAAGCATTAGATATAAGACATTTCGGCTATGCAGTTATAACTTTCAGTTAATGTTTTTTTAAAATCATTAATATCAGCACAAGCCCTGATCTTCCATCCTGTTCTACATCTTGGTAAGCCATGTCTCCTGGAAAGTACCAGGGATGCCCACTTAACTTCAAGATGGTATCTGATATCCTCTGCATCTGTGAAAAATGGCTCCAAAGTGTGCATGATTTGCATTGAGGCCTTGGTTGTTACATCCCTTCTTGCACATGAAGCACTGAAACTTGTACAAAGACTTCAGAGCTGAACAATCACTTCCTGCCATTTAAATGTTCTGTGGTGGTGTGTGTCCCTAACTCACTTTAAGCTGTCTGAGGTGTGATAAAGTCAGGCTGGATGGCTTTAAAAGGGTGTGCTGGGGCTGGTATGAGGGCCCGAAAGGGTTAAAAATCCTCTGCCTTGCAGGCAGAAGAGAAAGTGCAACATGGCAATTAAAGGCACCTGGACCCAATGAAGGGTGGGGCCAGAGGTATTTAAACCCTGCCTTCCCAAAAGGGGGCGGAGGGAACAAAGGCAGGGGAAGGTGCCAGAGGGAGTGGAGCAGCTGGAGAAGTTTCCCTCCCAGGCCAGGAGACAGAGCTCCTCTAAAGCTAGGGGAGATGAGGTTGCTGGGGGCGCTCTAGACCACAAGTAGAGGTAAAGCGCGAGACCCACCAGGGGGAAGCTGGTATTTGCCACAGAGGGTACTGACTAAAGGGTCAGGTGCTCCAATACAATATTATATCTGACAGCTTGGAAGAAGCTCACCCTATGAGACAAGTGGTGTCTGCCTAAGATTTTCTTCGTACCTGCAATCCAAATTGGATAGAGTGGCAGGGGAGGAAGGAGAAGGTAGCTCTCTACTACAGGGATGGGAGTGGGATCAAACTCATTCCGTCCTCAGACAAGCAACCTGGGCACAAGATGATGTTCTCTCAGCAGAATTGAGCAAAAGAATCAACAAAACCAAAAGGATTTCCTTTAAGTAGGAGATGCCCAGTTATGTTCTTTATTTCTCTCCCCTGCTTCCTTTCCGTTCTTGTGTGACTGCACAGGTGGTGAAAGGAAAGAGGAAAGCACCCAGAATAGGCAGTAGTGCTGCCCAAGGGAAGGGAAACTGAGGCCTGGTCTATGTTAGGAAATTAGGTTGGTATAACTACGTTGCTTAGGGGTGAGAAAAATCCGATTTAAACCCCAGTGTAGGCAGTGCTAGTTTGATGGGAGAATTCTCCCATCAACCTAGCTACTGCCTCTCGGGGAGGTAGGGTACCTCTGCATATAGGAGAACCCTTCCCGCCAAAATAGTGTCTTCGCTGAAGCACATCACTGCAACATTTTAGGTGCCCTAATTTACATGAACTATTCCTTCTCCACCCCTAGCAACTGTATTGTTACCAATGGGGTGAATGCTTTTGCTCCTTTTAACTCCAACTTCAGCTCAAAGCCTTCCACTTGGGTGCCAGTTTGGTGCACAAACAGCATACAAATCTGTCTAGATTTTGTGGCCCCAAATTTTATGAAATTTGGTCCCTTTTAAGGTAACTTCTAGAATTGAAACCCTGATAAAGAAAATTTTTTTTACAAGTAAAGCATTCACCCTCAAACACTTTTCAATCATTTTTTTCAGCAAATGGTGCATTTCAAATAAATACAATTTAAAACACATTTGTGAATCAGCTTGTTTCTTTCTCACTTTCTCTACTTTCTCACCAAATCTTGAGTTGGAGATTAACTCTTTTTTAGGTGTGTTTGATATTAATGGTTGCAAAGCAAACATCAGAACTTAAATTCTAGCGTTAGCTGAACAGAGGTATCTGAGTTTTCGAACAATTTATTAAATATTTTTATGTTCATACAAATTTTGTTACTGACATAAGAGAATTTTTTTAACCTCCATAGGTCACCTTTAAAAGGTAGTTCTTGACTATATAATTTTTTTTCCTGAATGGAAAATTAAATCTACCACAATAAATATAACAGTCTAAATTCAAATTGATTGTTTTCTGCCTATGTTAATGTACTTGTAAAAATGATTTAGTAGCTTGCTTTGAGGCATTAGAAAGCAGATGCAATTGAAGTCATTTTGTGTATTTTTGTTAGTCGGGGAATTAAAATTGAATCTAGTCTGCTTGGTTACTGTGCAGGACTTCTGCCAGCCTGACCCGTTAGACCATCTGGTTGGTTTGATTCCCCTGGTCAAATAATCTGCAGCTGGTGATAAGCTGTGGTACAGTATGCATTATAAGTTTATGGCAGGCGGTCAAGTTGGTGTGTGAGCTGTATTTTTGTTCAGTAACTTAGAGTACATGTATTTGTCTGCTCCATTGTGTTAAATCCTCACTAATGCAGTTAATTGGTATATTTTCAACTTCAGTGTGAATTTTTTTCCCCCTTTCCACTGCAGTTCTCAAGGTGTCACAGTTAGTCTTAATGCTACATCTGGCATGGTTACATCGTATGAATTCTCTGAAAACGCTAATGATCAATCTATAGAACACGAGTCAGAATACGACCAAGGGGAGGACGAAATGGCTTATGACAAATCAGATGAACCTGAAGTGTACGCTCAAGAATACACAGGGGAAGGACAGTATGATGACAATGATGCTGAGCTGACAGAAGACCAAATAGAATATGTGGAAGAACAGGGAGAGGAAGAAATTTACAATGATGAAGTGCTAGACCTTGAAATCAATGAACCTCTAGATGAATTTCCAGTGAGTTCCTTTCTATTGTATCGCCAAAGATCACATTGCTTCATGTTCATAGGTTTTTAGACTGATTTGAAATCTGTTTACCTCTCTAGGGAGGGGGGGAAATTAGACCTATTATCACTGTCTGCCAGTTTCTTTATCTAGGCTGTGACAAAGTTTGTGTTGACAGCTTGTTTGGCGGTAGGTAATGCTCCTTTGTCATGCTGGAAGGCAGTTGAGAACCATGACCTTGAGGGTTGTATCCTTAAGGAAGAAAACAGCTTTGTGTGGTGGAGATACACTGCCAATTGTTAGAAGTACTTAATGCAAAAGCTTTTATCCAGGCTTTAGACAAGATCTGATAAAGTCCTTCGAAGGTGAAAAGATTATTGACCTGCTAAAGACATCTTTAAGGTGCTAATATTCCAGAGTGATTGATGTCCTGCTCCATTCATCCTTTTTGTAACTGAGAACTGTCTAAATCTGAATAAAGAGATTGGAGGTTAGTTCAGAAAATGTCACATGCATAATTTCATATCTTTAACCAGCGTGCGGAAGAGTATGTACTAATTTTAATTGCAAGTAAGCATTATGTAATCACAGTTTAAACTTCATATATTTCAGTAAGAGAAAAATCTGTTAAAAATATCAGCAGACATTTAGGAGTTTTTGCTCTTTTTTTTTATTCATGTTTGCATAGCATCTAGCACAAGAGGTGCTTGGTCATTTTTTGTGCCCTCTTGACAACACTTAAATACAAATGAATAATAGCTGTATAAAATGAGTAGAATAACTTTTTAAAGAATAACACAATCTTTAATTTCCCCCTTTATTTTAAAAATATAGTCAATATAGTGTCAATATAGTGCCTTGGGGCAGATGGCACGTCAGACAAGCAAATATTTGAGACCCAGCTCCAAAGAATTTAAAAACGAAGGGCCTGTTCCTCATCCCGCTGAAATTAATGGGACATTTTTTGTCGCATCAGTGGGAGCTAGATCACATATTCGTTATGTGTTGCCATACAATATTAATATGGTGTTTTCAGTAGTGTTAAAGCCCCTATAACTGTACTAAAAACCCTGCTCGATTAACTACTATGTGTAATAGAGAATCACAGTGATAACCCACATTTTGATGAAGCATATTTTCAATTGCTATAGTAAGGACAATGATCTATAAAGGTATAGTTCTGAACTTTTTACACATGTGGCTTTTTCTTGTACAATTGTTTTAGGATGAAGATTATATACAGTCATATAATGAACAACAAGGAATGGAGGAACAGGAAGAATATGTAGCTGAAGAGGAATTGGAGGAGGTTGCTGATTCCCAAACACCTGCAAATGAATCAGAAGAGGTATGTCATGCACCTTACAGAAATCTTGAAATAGTCGCTTATTGCAGAATTTATAATAATTTGGAATTGTTCATATTGCTGGCTAAGAGTGAATACCAGCAATTAATTCTTGATGTCATCACTTTATTTTTAGGATGGATGGTATGATGCAGAAATGTTTTTACTGTCCTTTGCTAGTTTTGTCATGTAGGTAGCATCTCTGCAATCCCTTTCTTCCAATGACGTATTGGACTTAATTTTTTTTTCTGAAAACCCTAAGACAGCAGATAGGTGTGAAGGCCATATTTCCTTTAATGTTTACACAACTGGAGTTTTCAGGTGCGAGAGTGATGATAACTCTTCATGGTATCTGGGATCCCATACATATATCTCTGATAACTGCAATGTGACACCTCCCTGCCCAAATTAACTTATTGGGCTCAAGTCTGGGTAAAATTTTCCAAAGTGCCTAAGTCCCATTTTCAAAGGAAATTTAAGCATGTAGAAGCCAAGTATCACTGAAAGTCAAAAAGAAAAAGGCGCCCAGCTGGTCCCTTGTATGGGAGCAACTTGTGCAAGGGAGAAGAAAATTTGCAAGCTGCATCTTGCAGTTTTCCATTAATTCTTCCGTTGGGAAAGGAAGTGAGGTCCTGTGTTTCCTTCTTGCAGAATTAGACATTGGTACCAGATGGTACCAAAACGCCCCAGGTATTTAAGGAGGGGTTCTGCTGACTCCCCAGTATTAACTTGCAACAGATTTCTGGTGGGGCTAGTAAGGAGATTTATTCTCCATCTGCTGCAGTATTACTCTTTTATCCCAAAGTTTAATGTATAGGATCTATTGGAATACTCATTCAGGTGGAATGTCTGAATCTTGGGCCTGGTCTATGCTACAATGCTTGATCAACCTAGCTATGTTGCTTAGGAGTGTGAAAAATCCACACCCCTGAGGGATGTAATTAAGCCACCTAACCTCCAGTATCAACAATGCTAGGTCAACAGATGAATTCTTCAGTCGACCTAATTGCTGCCTCTCAGGAAGGCGGAATATCTATGCTGACAGGAGAACCTCTCCTGTTGGTCTAGGTAGTGTCTATGTTGAAGTGCTACGACACAGCTGCATCTGTGTCACTATAGCAGTTCATGTAAATAAACTCTTGGTTCCCTCTTCAGAGCACTAATCCACAAGCCTTTTCAGCCTCAGGAAACTCAAAAAGTCTGTATCCTTACTCAATTTTAGAAGTTTTATCTCAGTCTCTAGTTATATCAAATAAACACATTTTCACTAGAATATGATTCATTAGAATATGAATCTTTGTAGATTAATATTTAATAAGCATTTTTAAGTCTTAGTAATCTAATTTATAGATCCATTCAGTAATACTTCATTTTGTGCATTCTTTGGCCTATAAACACCCACCTTCTGGTACTCTGTGACACTTTGACTATCCAGAGCCAAGGTCTGTGTATTAACATGATGCACTGTGTGCTTTCATCAGTTATTACTGAAATCAGATCATTATATGTAACTACCACCCTAACAATTATTTTTAAAAAAATGGATGTGGGCCAGAAACCTAAAATGTTCTGGGTAAATTTGACCTTAGAAAGACTGTGAAAATGTCACTCTCCAAACTTGCATAATATCTAGTCGTCATACAGTTTGAAACTACACCTTTTAGCATGTTGAACTCTTGCGTTCTGTAGTTTTCTTTCTTACTGTTAGATATTCTGGAGGTCAGAACAGAAACTGTACTATGCATCCTGATGAAACACAACTTTTCTCTTTAGGAGTACCAGGAGGTAGTTGTGGGTAAATACTTTGCTACCAGATTGCTTTTTTGTGTAACATGAACCTACTTCAAAATTTTGTTGCAAAGTTACAAATTCATAGAGAGAAAATGAGAGGACTTGAGAAGGAATCTCAATAGTAGTTCTTTCAGTGATTCTTCTGGACAGTTAAAGAAGAATCAGAGGCTAAGCAAAATCAGATCAGTCATCATGAGTTTACAGTTTGAGACCTTAGAGGAGTTGATTTTCTGTTAGGCATAATATGTCCTAGACTCCTTTCCAAGAACAGCAGAAAAATTGAACCAGCTTGAACCCACTGGGAAAATGAGATGAATTGTGTAACTAGAAAAGACATAATTAGTGAGCTTGCATATATGCACCCTGTATATACTTTATCTGCTTTTTCCATCAACTCAAATCCTTGGGGATTCTTTTTAGTCATTGATTTAAAGCAGATCTTGTCAGCCTATTTAGGCCCAAAATTTGACCTTCCTTAAAACTGACTAGAAATGTTCTTGATCTGTAGCCTATATTTTGAAAGAGAAACTTCAGACTGCCTCAGATTTATAATTTGAGGACTGCACGCCTACAGTTTTTCAGTAAAAGCAATTTACTAATGAGCTCTGTTCCTTTATTCAAAGGAGAATCAATAAATTCATGGTGTGGTTATATGGCTGTGAACGTATCTGTTTATGTTTTTGGTGTTGACAAATACGTCAAGAGTATTTGATCTTAATTATCAGCTTGAAAATGTGATGTGACCAAAAGTGTTGATGTCTGAGATCCATCTCTTAGGTAAATAAAAGATTATTTTGTTCTCCCTGTACATTGCCATCCTTCCTGTCCTTGGGAATGGATATCCTCCACATTCTTGGACAAAGCTGGAGTATTCATTTCTGCTACATTTACCCTGCCTTTCCTCTCCCACCATCATTGCTTCACTTTCTGGTTGTAATCTGCTGGGCAGAACTTGCTTGCGCTCATCAGTGTGGTTCCTATAGCATCTGGTGATCCTGCTGATTAGCAGAATGACAGTATCTGAGTAAGACAAAGAGACAAAGCAGCAGTTAAATTTGGCTCTGTAGCATGGCATGGAGTATTAGTGCTCATCTGTCCATGTTTTTAGTGGTTTAATATATGTCATTGAATAATAGGTGTATTGTGCTTTGACCTTCCTTAGTCTGGTACTTGAACCCTCAGCTTCAGGCTCTCATTCACTGAAGCAACTGAATGCTTTATATTGATGGAGACATTAGAAGCAGTTTTGAATTACAGTTATTTATTTTCACTGCATAATCCTTCCACCTCCATTTGAGGATGCACAGTTTCTGTCCAAGGTAATCAGTTTGTGATCTGGGACAGAAATACTGCTGAGCCCTGTTGTGATTTTCTACAGAAGTCTCACACATGGCATTTGTGGCCAGTCCCTACAAGACTAGAGGTTTCTTTGCTTTTTGAATGTGAGTTTAGTTGTCATATTTTGGAAACACTTAGATTATCACTGTATTGCTGCTCTTCAGCTTAATCATTTGCTGAAGGTAGTTTGTAATACCCTTTTATTATTGTAGTGCTTAGGAGCCCTACTCATAGACCAAGACTCCACAGTGCTAGGTGCTGGACAAACACAGAACAAAAAATGGTCCCTGCCCCAAGGTGAATATAAAATAAAGGTAGAATTAGTTTACCTGAAGTTCCTTTATGCAAGATCAAATCTAATGTTATCTGTGAGAATAAAATCAGAATATATATATATATAATATATATATTAACTTTAATCTTGAAATACATAGTACCCATAAACTCCTTTGTATGTAAATACTGTATGCGCATTCATTTTGTTTTTAAAAAATCATTTTGCTGTATATGCAATTACATATTTTATGGTGTAAAAGATAAAAGGGAAATGATAGCTAAAAAAAACCAAACAACTGTAATGGTATTTTTCTGGAAATAATCGCTAGAGATTCCCACTCCTCAGTTTCAAGCTTCAGAGGTGAAATTCAACAACTGGCTAGATTTCAAAAAGTTAGAACTTTTGGAGGAATCACTCATCATGTGCCGAAGTGTACACAGAATATTACGTCCCTTGTCAGTTATGCTTCAGACAAAAAAAGCGAATACAATTCCAGCTCTTACAAGGAGCTTTTTGGTTTTGTCTCTAGAAGTTCTGCATTGTGTTCTAATTACAAGGAAGTATCTTTCCATTGGCTCAAATGGGGTTTCTTAATTTTTGTCCTAGCATTCTTTCCTCATTTAAAATGGGAGGCGGGTTGGCACAAGTTGGGAATAAGATGTCATATTTTGGAAGTATATTTTAAACATGATTGAACCATGTCCTGTTTATATTTGCTTGTGAGGTTGTTTGCTGGTCTAAGCAAATGAAGAATCACTGAATAGATAGTCAAATATACAACACTGGACTCGGGCTTTTACAAGTCCATGGGAAGCGAACCTCATTCATTTTCCCTGGGTAGCTGCCACTCTGAGAAAGACTGCTCCATGGCAAAGGTTTTATAGACTCCACTCTTATATGTTACAAAACTACCTCTGGTCTGAAACCTAGGCTTTCCCTGAGTGAACTTTGTGCCCCTTGCTTACATGGAGTGAATACTGCTACAGTTTATTTGTATTGTAGTGCTCAGGGGCCAGCCAAGAATGGGGCCCCATTTTGTTAGGCAGTGTACAAATATAGAATAGTAAGTCCCTGCATCAGAGAACTTAGTCTAAATAGACAAGAGTGACTCGGTGAGGAAAAGCATGTAGCCTACAGAGGGAACACGGTGATTGCTTGCAAATCTCTTGCAATTTCCATGATTTAAAAAACAAATTCTGTGGGGTTTTGTTAAGAATTAGCTAAATGGAGAGCAAGGAAAGGAGAGAAGCAGTAAAAGGTGTTAAAGGCCCAGTGCAATTTAAGTTGCCTAACCACTGTCCTACAGGCCTAGCATAGCTTTAGTTGCTTGCTTGGCTATTCTAACCCCTGTAGCATAACATCTTATGGTTGGCAAAAATAAATCGAACTACTAAATAACTTTGCACATGTCTGTTTCTGCATACCACTCACAAAACAAAACACACAAAATGTATGCCTGCAGCTGCATATAAATAATGGTAATAAAAACAGCAAGTTAGCCTTAAACGTCTGGAGGTACGCTTTTTCATTGCCAAAAACCGTATTTTTACACCGCCCCTCCTATCACCAAATGTTGTTTTAACAACCCCAGTTATCATCATCAAAAATAAAATATCAAAAATAAAAACCCAATAAAAATAATTAGCATACATAATAAACAAAAAATAATTAAATAAAGTGTTTATTAAAAAAGCATAAAAAGTCATTACTTTAATAAAAATAACGCTCTCCATCAACACCTAACTCTGCAAAAAGTGCTGCTGGTCAGACCAAAAGCTAGCAACTCCCTGGTGGGGCCCCTAAAAAACAAAAAAAACCATTCCAGTAAACAGCCTTCTAAGTAACTGCTTAGCTCTCCAAGCTTAATAAATCTAATATATTATAATTATTTTTAAGCTTTATATTCAAATAACGTATCTATAAAAAACCTTTCACATTAAACCCATACTAATCTGCAAATCAAGCGTACCGTGTCTCACTAGTATTCACACTAATCATTAAGCATCCAGTATCAACAGAAGGGAGCCGAGTAAGACGGATATGATGGGAGAAAAGGGAAGTGGGGAAGTATGGAGGGCAGCTACAGTGAAGATTAAGTGTGTGTTGGGGAAGGGTTTGAAGCCAATAACAAATTGGCACAGGAGAGAGTATCCATGTGATATGCTGGTGTAATTTGGCTTGTGGTTTTAAACATCCCTTACAGATTAATAAAAACAATTTCTGCCTAGAGTTTCATTGAGACAAGGTATAAATGTTGCTTCAAAGAATGCTTGTTGCCTCTTAAAGCAGCGATACTCAGACCTCAGTGGTTCAGGAGCCAAATTAACGATCAGCATTACCGAAAAGAGCCACAGTAATGTGAATTCATTGTTTCATTTGCCATGGTACACTCTAATCGTATCTAAACACTCTGACAGGGAAATACTTAGTTTTTTATTTTTATATACACATATTTATTTATTTATTTATTTATATACACATATATTTTATTATTTTCTTGCTTATATGAACAATGCAAACATTAAGCAAGAAAATTTTTCACACAGAAATGCTGTGTAACTGCTAGGTTCCAAAGTCTCGAAATTCTTTTAGAAGAAAATGTGCCATTGTCTGCATTACTCTGCATGATGAGCACATCTAAGAGTAAAAGTTTACAAACTCGAGCTCCTCTCAGGATTTGTGCTCAAGTTTGTAGATGCTTTGCCCCAAAGACTAAAGCCTCTCTTACACACTAGAAAAATCTATGAAGAGTTGGTGGAGCTGCGCACCAGAAGGATCATGTTAAAAAAATCTTACATTTCTATATGCCACAATCGAAAACGTATAAAATAAGTATTTGAAACACACATTTGCAAATTGATGGGGGTAGAGAGAGTATCTCTCTGCGCCTCCATTCCCTTACCTATAAAATGGGGATAATGTTCCCTTGGTCTCCTTTATATAGACTGAAAGTTCTTTGTCAGGGACTCTCTCTTTCTAAGCAGTCAGTCTTGAGTCCAGATGCACATTTGCACAGGAATGAAAGGAACTTCCTTATTCCTTTTGGAGCAAGGGGAAGCAGGACTGAATTGTGACTCTTCAGTCCCTGCTCTGCTTCTGGGGAAAATGGCTATGGTACTGCTGCTTATTCAAGCTGAATGCAAAGTACCAGTCCAGCTCTGTTTGTACAGCACCTAGGGAATGGGACCTTGATCTTGGTTGGGGCTGCTATTCTGTATTACAGAAGTATCTAATTATTATTTATTTTTACCCCTCATCCAGGAAGGCTAGGAAAGGGTTAACACACCTCAAAGGGAAAGCCTGGGACTATCTTGGAGAGATGATTACAGCTGCTGATTGAGGAGGGGAGAGTTCTCTCTCTGGGGCTCATTGAGTGGGAAGCCTAAAGAAGTTCGGATTTCTCACCTCCACCTCCACCATTGTTGTCTTGTGGAGAATAGGTATAGGGAAGGGGTTCTTGAGATCTATGACCTAACTATATGTTCTGGGGAAGAGCTGCTGAGTGAATTGCTTTGCTGCCTGGTGAGAGCTGAGCTGGACTGGATGGAGGCCAGGGGTCACTGTTTTAATTTTTTGGAGAGGGACTTGGATGTGGAAAGTCTAGTCCTTTATTGATTTTGGACTTGACTGAAAAAGTCTGAAAAGGCTGCTCTTTATCTGTGTACTTTGTGGGTTTGGCTGAGGAAATGGTCACCTTCACACTTCGGACTCTCTTGAATTACTTGAAGGCTGCATATAGTTTTAGCTAGGGCTGAGGAAAGCCCTTTTGAATTGTGTGGGCCTTTACCGGACAGAATCATTTTTCCTTTTGTTTATCCATAATGAAAGACAGAAAAGCCGTTTAATGTCTGGATGCTGCTTGCTTTTATGTAGGTGTGGAAACTGTTAAACTCCCTTGATGATGGTAGCTGTTTAGAACCCTGAGCTGACCAAAATTCTCAACTGGCCTCTCACACAAGTATTAAAGGACTATTTGAGAACACATACAGGTGTATATGGTTTGGGAGTGCTAAGTAAAAGCCTTTGGTATGAAGTCCTAGAATATATTAATTTCACCCTAAAATTCTGCTGTAATTTCACACATCTTCATGAGTGTTCTGGGCTATGCTTCATGAATTCATGTAGTCTGAAAAATGTTTCTTTGTTTGTGTGTTTTCTGATCTGAAAAGCCAAAAATATTCCAGATATAGTTGGGTAAACTTATTCCCTTTTATGAATACTGTAGCAAAATTGAAAGAAGTATTTTGAGAAGAACAAATGGGATGTACGTTCATGATTAATTTAAGTAATCCTTCTTAGAGCTGTATATGGAGAATCTTTGGCTGGCTGTCAACGTGTTTGTTACTATCACAAGCAATGTAGCTAATCCAACAATACCTATAATAAGGTTTGGATATGGGTCAGCTGGTTAAATTTCTAATACTGGCTTCTCTTGTTTTTTCTCCATTAACTTTTTGTAATCTTCTTGTGTTTGATATTTAACATTTATATTCATGGTTTTTCATACAGTGCTATAGGTGGGTTTGGTGATATAGAAACCAAAATTAATTGAACCAAAAAGATGACAAAAAATGAGAGATCATGAAGGATAAGCAAAGAGTAGACAATGGCTCTATAGAACACAGTTGTTGCGATTCATTTGTTTTTCACAGAAAATATGTATAATTGTCTTGTATGTTTTTTGCATTACAATTTTGTTTTATAATTTGTATTTCTTTTACTAAAGGATACTTGTTGAAAAGCTTCCAAGTGTACCAAGATACTTCCTGTGGCAAATGGCCAGCTTCTCCCTAGTGGGTCTCGCACTTTTACCTCTCTTAGTGGGCCAGGACATTGCCAGTTATCCTGTCTTCCCAGGGAGGGGGGTAGGGACCCGGGCCCACCTGCTCCTCCAGGTCCCAGCCCAGGGGCCCTCTGAGTAGCAGCTATGTGCTGCTGGCAGCTTACTTGCAGCTGCAGGCTTTTCCCCTGGGGTACTTTCTTCCCTCTGTCTTTCTGCCTTCTTGAGCCCAGTACATTCCTCAGGACTCCACCTCTCTCCCACACACTGCTGTACTCCGTACTGTTCTTCTCCATGACTCAACACACCGCCATACTCCATTCTGTTCTTCACAAACTCCTCTGCTCACCACACACCTACTCCTTCAGCTCCCACACTGCCTCTCAGGAGTAGAGGGTTTTTATCAGGCATCTGGGTGGGGCCTTAATTGGTGTCAGCTGACACTAATTACCCTTTAGCTAGTCTACAGGGAATAAAGCACGGAGCATTCTAGCACTTACATAGCACAATTCTAGAACTTTCCAGTGCCCTCTGCCCTTGCTATACCACATTCCTTATTTGATTTACTAAAATTCTACAAAACTTCATATTTCATTCCAAAATATTTAAATATACCTGTGGCCCTGATCCTGCTATCTGATCCATGAGTATGCCCACGGGAAGTCCTATGGGTAGGGGTTCCTGTAAATGGATCAGATTGCATGATTGAGGCCTATTTGTTGTGTTTGAAAGAAAAATGGTAGGGAAAACACATCACATTGGATGAGACATAATGGAGAATTGATGTCAATGGGACTTGTGCTCCAAAGTCATTTAGGTGCTTTTGAAAATCTCACACATAGGTGCCTAAGTATAAATTTGGAAGCCTAACTCTAGGCTTCTGTTGAAAATTTTGGCCAGAAACATTAGTGGAAATGCTTAAGTTTAATAGGCAACAGGAGTTTTACAGTGCTTGGGTGAGTTCAGACATTGGGTAATATTATCTCTTACTAGAAGATGGAGATAGGAAATTCAAAGTGATTTATACTCCCATAAGAGGGCCAATAACAGCTGAGCAATCAGGTCATTGCTATTAAACAGAGCAAAATTCCTTTCCTCTTTCTTTGTAAGACTAACTTGCCAGTTTTAGCATTCATCGCTGCCTTTTGAGGTAAAGCTCACCCTATGAGCTTATCTATCCGGATCCTAGGTCCTCTATTTCTTTTAAAAGCACAGGCATTTGGGCCTTGGCTAGGGAGTTTTACGGAGGTTCCTTAAGCCTTCCACACTTAAATCACAAGAAAATGAATTATCCTGGCGATGCAGAAAGAAGGATAAGATGCAGTGGATGAGGTTTAATTAGGCTGAAACTTTATTCACTTAATATATCTGGGAATACCCAACAATAAATTGTACAGAGCAGGTTATCATTAATTCTTCTCTTAATCATGTCCATATGTTTGGAAGAGCTGCCCTCTCACTTCCCAACCTGTTCCTAGCCAGCCTGTTTCTAGGAGCTCACTGCCTTCTCCATGAATGAGGGCTAAGAGAGCCTGGAAAAATGGAGGGGTTGTTTTCCCACTGTACCAGATGCTAGGATCCCCAAACCCCTTCTGTCTGGCTGCCTTACAGGATGCCTTCCCCTAAATCCACTTCCAACTCCTATTTATCTGGGAATCTTATCCCCTCTGTAATGAGTACCGGCACTGAACACCTACCACACTTGCTACCTACTAAGTTACAATATCTTGTCCTGATCTCAGACTCATAGACTCATAGGTCAGAAGGGACCAATATATCATCTAGTCTGACCTCCCGCACAAGGCAGGCCACAAAACCTACCC